>RSEF01000001.1:110028132-110039015 GCA_003993805.1 Himantopus leucocephalus | reverse complement strand
ATGTTTCTGTTATGGCAACTATATCATAGTTACCTTGCTGTACTGTATTTCTCCCCATTGACTATGGAAAGGTCATGGAAGTTGTTTCTTTTGGTCACGTGAATTCCTATAGGTATTGAAAAAGGCTATGCAGAGGTAGTACCCAGTTTGCCCAGGGATTAAATGAAGATAAATCTACTTGCCACATTTGTATTAATGTGGTTTTACATTAACTAATAAGTTATAAAAGAAAGACTTTACTCTGAGGAGGTGTCGTCTGGCACAAAAAGACTTTGCATCCTGACAAAGGTTTTAGCTGCAGATACACTGAAATCCATGCTCCTTCCTGACTGAACATCTGAAGTTTGGCTGCAATTTATCCCTAACAGACTCGACACCTGCCAGTGTTTCTTATTGTCTTGCAATTTACAGATGTTTCTGACAGACATTATTTCCTCCCTCTGAAATATGTAAACATTATACAAGATAGACACTTATATTAATTAGTATTTTGAAAGTATTATTTTGGATTAGTTTTTTGTGTTACTTGTTTAATATTTTTAGTGAATTTCCTTTGAAACTGTCCATTTGGAATATTTTCTTCCTCTTGAATGGGTTCTCCCCTGCACTTCTGTGTCTCGCAGCTCATGTCTACAGGCAACAGCAGTGCACGTACGTCTTCTCGACACCTTGGGAGACAGGCCTACACAATTGTCTTTCATCACTCAGATCAGTGTTCCAACTGGGGTTTCTAAATCAATTCAATCACCAAGATTTTCCTTCCTCACAGATCTTCTCTAGACCTGGGCTACTGCAGTCTTTATGGTCTTCAAAAAATTAACATTTTTTAAAAGATTCAGGTTTTGATTGAAAGCGAGCGCTGTGCTTAATGCAGAGTCTGATATGTTGCACAAATTTTTGTGAGGTGCTATGACCTACAGTGAGGCATCAGCTTTAATAACATAAAAAATCTTCTTAATTTTCAAAAGTTCAGGGCACTCCTGCACTCCAGCAGCTTTGATGGTAATGTTGGGTCGGCTCTGGCCTCCACTGCAGTTGGGAGGATTTTTATCAGACAGTGAGTTTTGGCCTATACATTTAAGCAGTAAGATCAAATCACTTTCTTTTTGAGCCTAGATAAGGATTTCAGTTGCTCAGTTTAATGCACTCAAGTTTGAAATATTTGTTCTTTGCAACTGTGAAAAAAGGAAATATTCAGGAGAAAGTTGTACTTTATGCTGAAGTTGAACTTGAAGTTATCTCCTGAGATGTCTTTTATTTGTCTGTTAAGCAGAATGCACATTTATGGTGCTGTATAAATAATAATAATAATGCTATCACCTCTCTGTATTCTGTTTATTGTAATCTGTTTATTCTGCAAAACTCAGCAATGAAAGTAAAAATAGCCTTGATATGTGTTTTCACTGAAGATCCACAGCCATTTTTATTTCATACAAACTTGTTTTCTCTTCCTCAGTTATAACGCACTTTTTATTTAAAGCTATCAAAGGGAAACAAAAGCAAAAAAAGAGCGAGTCTCAAAAAAAATATGTTCTGACATCATTAAGTAACTCAAGTCCATAAAAGTATGAGGCCATATAGTCCAATAATGTTTTTAAGTACTCCCCAATCAAATCAGTGAAGAGTTCTACCTAAAAATCAGTGGTGGTCGATGGCCCAAGGAATTTAAAAAATGAAGTGGAACCATACAATTCAAGGATTAGTCATAAGACAGGGAATCTTTTACCTATAAATCTCAGTTTGAAACCATCTCAATTTCAGTCAGTAGTAACACTAGTTAGGGATTGATGGCCTGTAGGGATCAACATTAAAAGGCAATAGCTACCACATTGTGGTATTCAAGATATTAAAGCTATTTCCCGTACCTAAAAGAGGAAATCAAGAAAGTATTCAGATATTAATGTTGGCCAGTGTTTGTGAAATGAATAGGCTTGACCTCAGCCCCCCCTCTTTTCTAGCAAAAAAAGACACACTGCAAAAAGTGTCTCCTTATTTGTGACCTTGAAATCACCAGCCCTGGGGATGATTAACTTAGTGCGGAGGGAGAAGGAAGACAAGTACTTTGGTGAAGGGAAGAAACACAGAGGAATTTTGCAAAACCTGCTGCTCAAAACTACACCCTTTCCATGGATAAATAGTTTTTCAAGCTCTTAGGCTGCCAATCGTGCTCTTTTATCACCTATAAATATACTTATGGCATATAAAAAAAAAAGTACTGAAATAATTAAGGGAGAAAATATGAACTGACAGTCTGGGTATTAATCATGGTATTTTATATTAATCTAGTATGAAAGTCACCGACTTTAGAAACTTTCATTTATCATACTTCCCTGTTTAAGCAGTTCACAAAGGATTTGTGATAGTTTCCTCATTCCAAGGCTAAGGAATTACTACAAATGCAATAATCAACACAGGAAACCCCCAACAGCAGAATTTTAAAGGCAATAACTGTATACTGCTGCACGAGATTTCAGTGTGTTTTAATGCCAGTGGCCAGCCTTTCACCAAGCAATGCCTGCAGAAGGCGGGGGATGGAAGTTTACTCTGGGAAGTGAGGGGGATCGTACACATGTTTTTACACCTGGCCACACTGACAATAAATTTCTTCCAAAATGAAATACAGAAAACAGTGCTACACTGCTCTAACACCATATTTGCATACGGCTCCTATAGACTGAATGCAAAGAGGGTTAGCTGAAGGCACAGCAAAGTGTTGCCCAATGTAGGAAGAATCCTAACGTCTCCAGGAAAATTAATGTAGTGCCCATCCTTGAAAAGCAAAGGTCCTGAGGCACCTCTTGGGGTACTTCAATGGTGTGCAGAGGACTTGGGGGCATGGAATGGCCTGAATGTGCATCACCTGGGATGGTGATGGTGAGATGAGACACTGGATGGTGCTGGGCTACAGCTTGGCAACCCCCTGGGTAGCCTGGCTTCAGTATGGCCCCTCACAGCTCTAAAAGCTCCATTATCAGTCAGAAATGCTCCTGTGGACACTGCTTAAATGCTGAAACAGAGTTTGTCTGTCAAGGAGGCTGTCTGGGCATCAGAGAGCAGTACGCATGGTGCCTTATCTCTCTGGAGCCAATTCCAAGCCCTCACGCCTAACTGGTGCCTAATGAATGTCCTTAAAAATAAATTGCTGGGGCTGGGGGAGGTGCTGTTCCTCTCCTGCCGTTGCTCTTTCCGTCCAGCTGCAGCCTCTCCAGGCTGCTGGAAGGGGCGAGGTGCCCTGCTCCTTTGGGTGCCAGCTCGCTGAGTGTCAGTCTCACAAGGTGCTAGCCCTGCTTAGGTGCCACGCATTTTGGGGAGGTGATGAGCTGTTGCATGAAGGCTTGCATCTTGCAAGCCCTGCTTACATCTAATACAGTTACTCACCTTCAGCGTCTTTTTTTCCTTCCTTATTTTCCCTCTGTAAGCTAAACATAGCAAGACCACATCCTCCCACGTGACCAGGGCTGGATGCTGCGTCTTCTAGCATCTATCCAAATCCAACACCTGCATCACTTCTGACAGGTTTTGCTACAAAACTCTCTGATGCCTTTTTGTCCCGTTTAAGACTTGTCAGTCCTTTGCTCCCGTCTAGCCTTTCCTGACCCTGGGTTGAAGTAGCTTATTAAAAATTCCTTACAGACCTACATTAGTATAAATTAAGAGGTAGAGGACATTATCCTGCAGAAAGTGTGAATTTTTATTCAAATAATTCTATTAGCATAATTATCTTTTTGAGAAATTAAATGTACATTATTACACTTGATGTGCTACAAATTATAAAAGCAAAATTTCACTTGTAAGGTTGCACAGTTCTCAAGCAATTAGCCATATTGCACCCAGCAAACGAAAATTAAACACATAAATTAAAACAGCAGGGGGGATAATAATGTTAGAAAGGGGGTGTAGACTTTATGCGGTTTGTTGCTTCCGAAGCTCCAACTAAAGATAGTTCTGACAGGAACAGGTCAGACAAGTGGGGTTAACAGGTTTCCCCACATTTTTCTAACTTGCGATGTAAAAAACTTA
The DNA here is from genome assembly GCA_003993805.1 of Himantopus leucocephalus. NCBI lineage: Eukaryota > Metazoa > Chordata > Aves > Charadriiformes > Recurvirostridae > Himantopus > Himantopus leucocephalus. The sequence continues at coordinate 110,034,995 of RSEF01000001.1, read as the reverse complement.
CTTGACAGAACAATTACATGAACTACTTTCATCAGGGATAATAACATAATCTAAGCAAGTCATGTACTTGTGTGCTCTGTATATAATCTTGCAATATGCCCCTGATTTTTACAATACATAGTTGTTATTGACATTTTAATCAATAGGCACATTGGGTATGAATTCAGCATTCATACTTTTTTATGAGTATTGAATGCCTGTGGTTGCGTCTATATGCAGCTACCTACACAAAAACATATAGCGCTTTATAGTACTTTATAGACACACTTTTATCCAGCAGGCATTAATTATTACAACTACCAAAATTTATCAACACACAGAAATATTTCCAGGATGATTAAAACATTTAGATAACAGCAGTAAATTAAATAGCACGGAGAAACACATGAATGCTGGTGAATGGGCTCCAAAGGTGTCTTGCACCCACTGAGCTTGCTGAAATTCTTCTAGACAACCTTCAACATAGGAAATGTCCTGCGTTTGAAAAAATACACATTTGCCTTGCCATGTACTGCGGAAATGCTGGAAACCAGGAACGAAATAGCAATGGTTGTCCCAGACCCCTCAGCTGAGGGACCTAGCCGGTCCTTTGCTGTGCAAGAGCACACCGTAATCATGTGGAGGAGCACTACTCCTTTGCTATTCAGTAGGTCACAGCCAGCAAGGACCAAGAGCACTTACAGTATGTTGTCTATGTCAGGGGAAAATTTTCTTTGAAGCCAAGCCTGAGTTGATTATCTTCCGCGTTTTATACAGTTCTTCCTTGAAAAATAGGAAAAATTCCCCCTTCTTCCTGCCTGTTCAATAGTGAGTGCTTCTAAGAGGAAGTAGATGACGTGCTTGCCATGAAATGTTCTGGGGTTCGTGTAGTTTGCTAGCGTAATTCAGGTTGTTTGCTTTAGCCTGAAATATACTGAATTGTTTGGATGCTGACTGCTTTAGGGAGCATCTGTCTCCCTATGGTGTTGCAGTACCATGGTGATATAGAAGAGATTTGCCAATTAGGGGAGATTTCGAGAGAGAGGTCTTTGACTTGCTTTTTCCTCACTCCTCCGTCTTTTAGCATGCCAGAGTTTTTGTTTGTTCAGTTCTTTATGTCACACACTTTCTTTATTTTCTTTTCTCTTTTCTGGAGAGCCTGTTCTAATGTCCAAGAAGGACTGGATTTATACGGAATCTTTTACACAGGAACATCATGTTGCCTGTCTAGTCTGTACTAACTACATGAGGTTTTGTATATAACTGTATATGCATCCAGATAGGAGAAGAGAAGCTCCTCATAGAATGCAAGAAATGCATTCAAAATAACTTATGGTTTTTTGCTATAGTTATTGGGAGAAAGGGGCAAACAGTGCTTTCCAGTGTATGTTATGACAAAACTGTGCATAGGAAGAAAGAAAAAGGAAAAGTAATTCAGAATATCTCTCTGAATTCTTATCAATGAGATTAAATCCAAGATTACACAAAGTAATTGAATCAGATTGATCCAATAACATTTGCATTGCTTCTGTTTTCCAGCATAAGAAGGTATGTATTTCCAGAAAAAGAAACAAAACATTCATTCAGTCATACATATGTAAAGTTTTCAAGTACTGGGCAAAGAACAGTAAGATTAGTGAGTAGGACCAGTGTGTGTCAGGTTGCAGCGTCTATGCAAGAGAAATGCTCAGGGAGCGCAGAATATGCTGTCATTTCAAATCCCACTGAATCACTATCAGGACAAGTCTGAGCATTTCCTCACTGAAATGCTCTGTCTGTTCCCCTCCTCACCCTTTGGCCCTCTGTCAGTACTGGCAATCCCTTCTCACACTGTATTTCGCTTGGACTCCCCTTTATGACAAGGCTGGACATTTTCTTCCAGCACAGACTTCAAATCTCAGAGACTATAAGATTCAGCATTTTAGGTCTTTGTAGGGATAGATAGGTGACAACTGACTACCCTTTCCAGTCCTGGGGAAACTGGATGTCTTCTACAATCAATGATGCCCAAATGTTCCAAAGATTATTGGGTGGGTTTCTTAAAACACCTGTGGGCTCCTGTTGTCCTGCGGAATGTCTGTAGCTTCCTGCCTGTGCTCTGCACTGTTGATAAGGTCTATGTCCACACAGCCCAGGGCTGCAGGGATGTGAAGGCATGCCCAGGACACACTACTTCCTCTTCAGGTTTCCCTAGAAACCCATGTGCCTTTTCAACAGATGATGTTTGGCCTCTGCAGAAAGGTGTCAGGGTGCCCCAGGTGTGTGATGTCCATCCTGCTGCACCACAAGAAGGGCAAGTGAGGCAGGTGGAGATGCTTGGTCATGCACAGGCACACACCCTGGCCATGTGGTTAGCAAATGCAGCAAGTGCATTGACTGACCTTAGACGGTCATCACTCAAAGATGATTTACTCTTGCCTCAGGAGTGTTTCAGCAGGAAGGAGTGTGATAGTAAATTTGGCCTGACAAGGGACTTTTGTGAAGCCACAAAGAAGCGGTTGAGTCTCACCATTGTAGGTCCATCAAGAACCTCTTTATTCCTGAAGTGCTGTAAAAAAGGAATGGCAATAGGGGTGTATTTGGCTGTAACTACCCCAATTTCTCCATATCCCTAGTGCATCAGCTTCCAGAAGAATTAATTTAGTCCTTTTCCCTCCTATTGATACATCTTTTTCCATAGTTGTTGTGGCTGCCACAGTTTATCGTCTTGTTCTTCACCCCTCCATCTACCAAGTACCAGAGATGGTGACATAGCCGCTCACAACATCTCAGTCCCTCTCTTCAGCAATGAAACCTATTTTGCCTTCTCCCTTCAGCGGCAGTAACACCTCCCTGGACTAATAACTCCCATCAGCCTCCTTCCATGACTGTCACATGAAATAGAAGATTTAAAAAAAAAATAAAAGATAGAGGAACGAAGGAGAAAAAATTTCACAGCAGAGAGAGGAAAAGGCCTGAGGAATGAGTTGGAAGTTGTCTGGATGGAACTAGAAGGAAGAGACAGGGAAGGTAGCAGGGACCTGGAAAGGAGAAAATAGCTGTCAGGTTACCAAGTGAAGTTGCACCAGGGAGACTGGAACCTTTTTCAATACAGGATACAAAAAGGGGTTCTGCAGCTGTCTTGCAAAGAAACAACAGCAGTAATAAGAAATGAGAGGTGGTGCGATTTGGTCAGAGAGTGTCACAAACATCCAGACAAAATAATCAGAAATGCTTAGATAAATCAGTCCTAAATTCTTCACCTTTCTGCAGTGTTGTACGCAGACAAAACTTGCAGACCTTTACAAATTTTTGCAAACAAACCAGTGTAATGACATGGTTTGTTCTACGCATTGAAGAAAATCGGTTTAAATATTCGAGGGCTTTTACTCCTCTCACTATTTGGAGAAGACCTCTTTAAAATCAGTCTGAAAACTATATAAAAACTATGTTTTTGATGATTAAAACATTAATGGGACTAAGTACCATAAGTTCAATAGAACAGGATTTTTGTGTTCCTCCAACCTTTTTTATTTATCCAGTACCACAAAGAAAGAAAAACAGATAATGAAGGGTGGTTTTGTTTGGAAAGCATGCAAGGGAGCTCTCCAAAACTGTGAGTCTGAGTCATGTAACTAGTATTTAGGAGCTATGATAAGGAAATGGAGAGCTGCAAAATAATGCATACCACATATAGATGTCTTACAACACCTTGTCAGGTATAAATCCTACATCACATATAAAGAAGCTCTGATACAGAGCTTATATGATTTTCTGAGGGAATTTTTGTCAGACAGGTTTTCCTGGATTCTGTTCTATTGCTTTGACCTCTAGACTATGCTAAGTTAAAGGTGATTGTAGTCTACTGAGATCTAACTACTGGGCTTTATCAATCTTTTTTTTTAAATTATTTTAAATAAATAAATGGGGTGTATTAGGGACGTGTTAATGCAATTGTTGCCCAGGGCAGCTAAAATTGGAGCAGGAATCAAGAGAGACTTTCAGAGTAAAGATAGGGGTGAAATGAAAATGAAAAAGATTAAAACTAAAAGCTTTAGATAGCCATATGGTTTTTAAAATATCAGGAGAGCTGGGGAGAAGGGAGAGTCTTCTAAAAGTTTCTCTAGCAAGTGATAAAAACATTTAGGGCATTCACCAGGTAGGGGAGTTGGGAAAAGTCTGTGGGTGGCTGCAAAGACAGCCCCCCAAGGTCCCTTTTGATTACAAGCTAGAGGTAAGTAGTAGTAGGAGTGTATTACACTCTGAGATTAGTATCTTACTTGGAGCGGATTGAGTTTTCAGCCACTCTATGGAGGTGAAATAGCCTGCATTTATGGTTCAGATGGACAATATGGGCAAGCAGAAGTAGCAGCTCACAGCAGATGAAAGCAATGATCCCACTGCTCCACTCCCCATATCCTTGGAGGGCCATGCTCCCCTCACCTTGCGTGGTTTTGTGGGATTAGGCTTTTGGTGGCTTAGCTGCCTGTGCCAGCTAGCCACAGTCAGGCAAGTACGGCCGGTGGAGATGGGAAAATGCGGAACTGCTCTTTTTAACCACAAGTAGGGACCTCTACTCTTAGCCTTACAGTCACCCTCTTAGCTGTTGGAAATCTCAGCTAAGTTGTTGGCTTCTCTCAAACTTGTTTTATGCACCCTGGTCATACAAAGCATGTCTAGTGGCTTCAGCACCAAATGCTGGATTATTGTCCTTAGCTTGACCCTGTGGGGGTGAGCCAGACGCACTGGGCTGGACTCGCAAACACAACTTGGGGTGTCACGGTGAGTTAGGTCCCTATTTACCGTGAGGATCTGGGCCTTTTCTCTTCATTTTTAGAACTTGGGTACGTGACTGAGCTATAAAAGCTTAACAAATTGGGGCTGAAGGTCTTGAGAAGGAAGTGCAAATATAAGGAACAAACAGACAGAATCTTGTCTAAACAAAATGCTTGCACCATGCACTATCCTTCAGGTGCTAATTTTAGGGAGAAGTATGAAACCCTGTGGTCTTGCATCTGTAATTTCTGAGCAAATTGTGTCTTTATAGGAATGAGATATAATGTCTTTGACATACCCATCTTTCTTTGCCAGTGTTTGGCATCAGTTTAGATTTGTCCAGGGGTGAAGTAATTAAAAGCAGCAAGTTGTCTGCTGTCATCTGTGTGACACTCAACATTCTCAAAGCAATTCACTACTAAGGCTACGTTTGAAGATACATTCATTAATTTTCAACAGAACCCAGTGCTGAGAAGATGGCAGAAGTATAAGTTTGGCCAAAAGAGCTAAAAGAGAGCAAAACACTTCCTGCAACTTGATAAAGTTATCTTGAAAGTTATCTTGGGTGTTTTTTCAATATATAGATTCAAGGGACTTTTTAAAATGATTGTCTCTAGAACAATGAAAATCAGTATTATATGAATGATGGGACTCCCTTATTAGCTAATTATTGTTCCTATAATTAACTGAGAGCAACTAATCACACTGATACATCTTTTGAATAATTGACTGATTGAGGTAATGACTAGCTTTCAAACATATTTGTCACTAATTTGTAACTCACATAGGTGAAAATATGCAATAAAGTCAATGGCTGCTTGGAATCTGAAGTAAGAGAACAATCCTCTATTCATGTCCATGTCACACTGCAGTGATGAAGCAGCTTTTTAAGTGCTCCTTGAGGGAGTTTGCACATTTGCCATTTTGTCATTAGCATACTCAACTCTCTTCCCCCAGAGGAGATCGGCAGAAGGAGATTGAGGAAGGTGGAGTCAGCATCCTAAAAGGGGGAAGATACTCCTCTGTTTATTTGAAACGTTATTCATATACTCTCTGAATTACACACTCGTGAAAGATGCCAAGTGAACAGCCTGGGAGACTGGAATTTGTATTTTTCCAAAGACTATGGGAAAAACAGAAGCTATCCACTTTAATCTATAGCTGGCTTTAACCTTGAATGCTTTTCCAGCAGAAGAACTTTGCTAGAAAACACTGTTCCAAGACAACAAAAAGACTTTCACAAATTTCATGAAATAAAGCAAATCATTTTAGCCAGAAGAATAGCAGGAAGAGGAAAATGCAGAAAAATTGAAATATTATATATCAGTATTTCTGAGCTATGACCGTTTGCTTTTCCCTTTGACAAAAATGTTAGAAAAGGATGAAAAAAAAGTCAAGCATGGTTTGGGTCAGATGAATTTGGGGTACTCCAGTACTGCCCAGCACTGAGTGTTCATAAGCTTCAACACCCAGAAAGGCAACTTCTTCAGGAGATGACTCAAATTTCAGATGCCCCTACAAAAGCCTCTCTGCCTCCACTGATTGTTCAGAAGGCCTATGTAGACAGGCCAACTAAATTAGACATCTCTCAGCTGCCTGAAATTCAATGGTGTGACCTTTCAAAATGTGTCACTCTGCTTGAATTAAACATTGTAGGCTGATACGAAAAAAAAGGGGTTTGCCTCACAGAAATTATAAAAGTATTTCTGTTCAGCACAAATATGTTTTTAATTTGACAGCAAATTGAAAAAAAAAAAAGTACTTACAGCATAGTTCTAATATCCAGTTTGAGACGTAGTATTTCATCCCCTCGTATCTAGGTTGAGACCACTGAATGTTTTACCAAAACCAAAACAGATGACCNCACAAAATCACAGAATGGTAGGGGTTGGAAGGGACCTTCAGAGATCGTCTAGTCCAGCATCCCTGCCAAAGCAGGTTCACCTAGAGCAGGTTGGACAAGAATGCATTCAGGTGAGTTTTGAATATCTCTAGAGAAGGAGACTCCACAACCTCTCTGGGCAACATGTTCCAGTGCTCTGTTACCCTCAAAGTAAAGAAGTTTTTCTTCATGTTGAGGCAGAATTTCCTGTGTTCCATCTTGTGCCTGTTGCCCCTTGTCCTGCTGC
>RSEF01000001.1:109992335-110028032 GCA_003993805.1 Himantopus leucocephalus | reverse complement strand
ATGGTCAACTTGTTGTCCACCAGGACTCCCAGGTCACTCTCTGTAGAGCTGCTTTCCAGAAGGTCAGTCCCTAACCTGTACTGATGCATGGGGTTATTACTCCCTAGGTGCAGTACCCTACGCTTGCCCTTGTTGAATTTCGTTAGGTTCCTCTCAGCCCAACTCTCCAGCCTGTCCTGGTCACGCTGTATGGTGGCACAGCCTTCTAGCATGTCAGCCATCCCTCCCAGTTTTGTATCACCAGCAAACTTGCTGATGGTACACTCTATCCCTTCATCCACGTCATTGATGAATATATTGAACAGGACTGGACCCAGTACTGACCCCTGAGGAACACCACTTGTTACTGACCTCCAGCGAGGCTCTGCACCACTAACCACAACCCTCTGAGCTCTATCTGTCAGCCACTGTTCAGTCCACCCCACTGTCCATTCATCTAACCCACACTTCCTGTGCATACTTATGAGGATATTATGGGAGACAGTGTCAAAAGCCTTGCTGAAGTCAAGGTAGACAACGTCCACTGCTCTCCCCTCACCCATCCAGCCAGTCATTCCATCATAGAAAGCTGTCAGATTGGTCAAACATGATTTCACCTCGGTTAATCCATGTTGACCACTCCCGATAACCTTATTTTCCTCTACATGCTTAGAGATGACATCCAGAAGGAGCTGTTCCATCACCCTTCCAGGGATGAAGGTGATGCTGACCAGCCTGTAGTTTTCCGAGTCCTCCTTCTTGCCCTTTTTGAAGACTAGAGTGACATTAGCTTTCCTCCAGTCTTCAGGCACCTCTCCTGTTCTCCATGACTTTTCAAAGTTGACGGACAGCAGCTTCACAATAACATCTGCCAGCTCCCTCAGCACTTCTGGGTGCATCCTATCTGGGCCCATGGATTTGTGGGTGTCAGGTTTGCCTAAATGATCTCTAACCCGATCCTCCTCGATCAAGCGAGAGTCTTCCTTACTCCAGCCCCTCACTCTTACCTCCAGGGTCTGGGGTTCCTGAGAGCCAGCCTTAGCAGTAAAGACTGAAGCAAGGAAGGCATTCAATAACTCTGCCTTCTCTGCACCCTCCATCACCAGAGCACCCATCTCATTCAGCAGTGGGCCCACATTTTTCCTAATCTTCCTTTGTCTGCTGATGTACTTGAATGATGGCTCCAACATTTTTATTACTGCTGACCTAGCATGGATATCTTCATGCTATTAAATCTTGTAGATGAAAGAAAATTTGCTTCTTCAAATCATGCAACATGGAGCTTCTCCTACAGGTCTGAATTATGACAGACAAGGGCCAACCACTGCATGGTGGACAAAGGATCTTGTCACAGATTTCAGATTTGGATTTGCAACCACAATGTTAGAGACTACTCTTCTTTGAGGACAGGGAAAGGCAAAAGGGGGTTGAATATGGCGTTATTGCTAAACTAGAAAGAAAAGCAAGCATTAACCAGGAATAACTTAAGAGGTGGTTTCCTCATTTTAGTATGTCACTCCAAAGGCAAACTCAAATTCACAACAGAAACATCACCTTTAGAGATGTCTTCCAAAGCTGGATGAAGAAGAAAAGCAAAGAAGTTAGATCTGAGATCCAGCTAACTCTCACCACAACGCTGACTTGAATGGCATGCTCATGAGTAATACCAGCAACCAAGATTGGGCCTTAAAATAATTTCCATATTTGCATGGAGTGCTCTAATTTGGGACTGCAGATACACAACTTGGCCAGACGTCAGGCTTGACTGTGTTCGTGTTGATTTCTCCCCTTCCCTTTCTGCAGTCGCCAGGATAGTTCCTGCGCACAGCCTCAGGGTCACTGCCAGCACTGTAACACTGCAGGGCTGCAGACCCAGAAGCTCCTGCTGACGATGAAGGCAGAAGCCAATAGCCCACAGACTGATGCATAGCCCTGACCACCACCAGCCAGTGGGTCCTGAAGCCCAGAAACAGACAGCTTTAACTACTCATTCACCCGGACAGGACATTTTTAGCCCATATCTGGTCTAGACTGTGTGTGCTATTTCCTATTCCTCATGGCAAGTGCAGTTTAGCCCCCATTGCTCTTCCACATTTTGCATGCCTTTGTGACACTGGAATAGTGTAACCTCTCTCAAGCCAACAGTTTGAGCAGTCCTACCAGATGTCAAATCAGTTTTCAAAATATAAAATCCAATTTACAAGGATCACAGAAAAATAATAAAACCCACCTGTCTAACCAAGCACCAATCACTGTGCTATCTGAGCATCTCAGAAGTCAAGTATGTCATACAGAACATTTTATTGCCATTTATCTCAGGGATGTTGTTTGCATATCAGTCTTTATCTCAGGATTTTGCAAAATACCTAAAGGCAGTTGAGTCAAGGCACAGCGAACAAAGTGAATAGTAATTGCAGTTATTCAGACCTCATGACACTTTCCACAACAGTCAAATAACAAAGTTAACTAATGAGATAGTCCATACCTGTGAAAGGATTCATAAAGAAGGACTCTATCTTCTCTTCCTACACTAACCTTTCAGTTAATTGCTGAAAGGCTCCAGCTGACCATCACAGAAAATCAATTCTGTGCATGTAAGTATACCTAAAGCGAAAAAGCCCAACCTGCCATTAAGACAATGTATAAGCCTGTAAGAGAGGTTAAGCACATGCCTGTCTGTCTAACCCACCACAGGAGGATTCAAGAACACCAGACCATCCTCAGTTCTGTAACAACCCTGCATCCAGAGGAGCTGAACTCCGCTTTTTCCTCCATACCTCTACCTTGAAAATGTAGATAACCGCACTCTTTGACTTCTTTGGACATTGTGAAGATTTTCTAAAAATCACTTTCAGAAGCTCAACTGAAGGCATTTCTGGGTTTTAATTGATCAGTAACATTTTTTTTCAGCTAACAAGGGAACGATGATGCAAAAGCAGTAGGTGGCAGAAAATGTTTCAAGTTTGGATTAAAAGTACGTAGGATGTAGACCACTAGGATGAGCCCTCCTGCGGGAGGTGTTGCAGAAATATTTCCCCTTCCAGGGAACACACTGTACTAGTGCAGAAAATTTGATTCCTTACTCAAACACTGACCCTTTTTTGTCTCTCTCTGACTAAGTTGCACCCCAAGGGGCCAGAAGCCTAAGTGTTTTTTCAAGCAATTATACGTAATTACATAGTGATGCAAAGTGCTATAAAATGAGTGAGAGAAGACATTTGCAAAGTGCTTTTATAATCCTTGTCATAGTGTACAAGGAACATTTTATCCACACTCAGTCTTCATATTTCCTAAATTTACTTTGTACATCATAGTCATATTATAGGCAATCTAATCTATTAAAGTATGCATTAATTACCTTGGCTTTACTTCTACACAGAGGTCATGTAGTTAATTATTAAGCAGTTGAAGGAGTCAGAGAAGTCCTTTCTTGTCATGTTCTACTCCATAATCTTCATAGTGCAATATCCTCCAGTGAAGGTGCAAGGACTAGTCTTAAAGGAAATAGATAAGCGTATCACTATTCTCCAAAAGTTACCATCTAGATAGGTCTTACAGCTGGGAGCCAAAGAAGTCTACATCAAACAAGGCCTGAATACGCAGAGAGTCTGAAGCTGTCCCACTTATTCAAATGGGGTGAGTTTCCATGATATTGATGATCCTTTATGTGGTAACATTGTTGAGCTCTGCAAAGCAAGGACAAAGGAGTAGAAATATCATCATGCAGAGGAGCTGCATTACTTATCCTGTAGGCTTGGCTACTCACACAATTAGGAAGGATAAGAAAGGAGACTAATTTATATAGCCTGACCTACCCCACATTAACTGCACAACCACATTTTCTTATTCATGGTAAATGCAAGGTAATCTTTCCCTGCTTATAAATTTATGAATTCACATTCCATCATAACTGGTGGAGTCTTGTTTGTAACAATTCCCTAAATGCCTGTTCCTTAGAGGAATCCTCTCACCCTACATGGTAAACTGCCAGGAAGTTGTGCCTCTTTCTGGGGATTCTTCTATATCCCAAAGACATTTCAATGTTTTAGAAAAAAACACCCCACTATAGGCAGAAAATGTATGTTTTGTTCAGAAAAGAACAGAGACAAAAAAGGACAAATCAACAACTGATTCACAATTTATGACTTGTTAAGCATTTTGCTTCATAACCACAATCTGTTTACATGAATTGCTTTAGTGTAAGAGTCAGAAAGTTAATTGCTCAGTTGCAGGAACCTTAGATAAAAGCTTGTTCAGTAACTATAATTCACTACAGCCTACCAGAAGTCTCGAAGTAAATAACTTTATACCACAGTAATTCTACTGCCCTCTGATGATTTGCAAGTAACAGAAGGGGTTTGAACCAAAAGAAGAGGAGATTGTCTTACAACAGGGTGATACTGATTGTAATTTATTCCAGTGAAAGCTCCCAAGTAGCATAATTTCTGTGCTCTTTCACACCTTTGTGTGCCCATTTCAAGAACAACCTATAAGCTTGGGTCAAGGTTTTCAAAAAACACTTCTTGTGCTGGTCTACTCCCCACCATATTCATCAGTGATGTACCTTAAATGACACAGCCATACTTCTAACAGTGGACGTTCTATATTCAGTTGGAGTCCACGAGCCTGTAAGATAATGTCCAGAAGTGATTACATCATGTCCTTCCTTATCTTTCCCATAAACTGAAATGTCACCTCTATAAACTTCCACTCCCTTTAGGCCCTCTGGGCAACATCTCACTCACATTCCTTCAGACAAAGTGTCTGCAGAAGGAGTAACCCTCAACGGCCCTTTGCACTTCGTCAGCTGCTGTCATCAAGCTGCACAAGCACTTTGGCGAAGCTGTGGGCTGCACCCCATGAGGGCTATATTGACACTTTACGTAGCATGGAGATAAAGCCCAAGCCCAAGCAAGCAGTCTCGATGCTCAGATTCCTTCCCCTCTTCTTGCATGGTTAGGCACTTTTTTCTTCTCTGTCCAAGTCTTTCGTGGGGACCAGTATGATTGCTGACTGCAGAATGGGTTTTCAGCTTCCATAGCAGCCCCCCTTGAAGCACACACTTCTCTCAAAGGCAAGGATCAGGGGCTTCCCTCTGCACTGTGAGAACCAGTGGAAGGGCCTTGGATTACCAGGTTACAAAGAAGTCACTCATATCCTCTTTGCCTTTGTAGCATTTATGGGCTTTGAATGGATCTGGACAACTGATTTGTCACTTTGAGCTGGTGCACTTTTGTCCCTTTACAAATCCCAGTCACCTCTGCCCTGGCATCAATGTGAAATGCAACAACTGTATTGCAGACCTTAAAAATAACAGTCTAGGCTTGTTGATGAATGCCTGTTGTGGACACTGAACTCAGAAAATAGGTAACTCTCACTTGTATTTGCCCTTTCTCCCTGGTTCCTTTTCTTTGACAGACACATTCCCAATATCCTATTATCTTACATGTTTTTACTACACTAAGTAGGTATAACTGATTTACCTTTTCTCTAGCATTCATTGCTTTCTATACTTCCATCCTGCCCCTTTTTATTCATCTTTTCTTCTGAACTGAACAAAAGAGTTTGTGAGAAGAAGGAGAACAAGATTACCACTGAGAACTACCGTGAATCTTTCTTCTCTTCACTGCATGGCCCCTGCCCGAAACCTTTCGTCAGCTTTCTATCTCCCATTTAAAGAAACAGCAGCTTCCTGACCAAGGTTTTTTTCCTTTTTCTTCCCCAACATGGGCTCTACTGGAGCACTGAGCCAGACAACTTTCCAGCACCTTCATCTTCACAGTGACATACCACACCAGCCCTGTCCCTGGTGTAACAGCCATGGGCCAAGTGGAGCGACACAGCACAGCAAAGTTGTACCAAAGAATTATTTACTAAATGCTTTCATCTTTTTAGTGCACTTTGGCAATTGAAAATCAGAAAAAATGTCAGTATCAGGTCACCAGTAAGGTCTGACAAACCATAAGTGTTTTCCAGCCAAAATCATCATCTGGCTGTGAGGCCACACCTTAGGAAGCCACATGTCAGTGAGGTAACTCTCACTATGCACATGATGCTTCCTTCTTGTTATAAAAAGAGGTTTGGTTGGTTTTGGTTTTTGTTTCTCTAAAGAAGCAAAATTACCAAGCAGGAAGTAAAGAGGGTTACAAGATAAGGGGGGTTATAATCACAGAATTAGTACCAGCACAAAAGTCTCTAAGAGCAACTGCACTTAGGAAAAAATTACTCAGTAAACATACAAATCCCTGCTAACCTAAGAATATGACTCATTAGGTACCTACCGACAGTCAATAACTACTCCTTGTTTGTTCTCAATTTTTATTTATTTCTTCTAACTCAGACAAATAAATCTTGTTTCGACCCTAATGCATGACTCACTGTTCTGTAAAGAAAGCAGGTTAGTCGCAGCAGTTGCCTCAGCTGGGAAGTATCAGCCGCCTCTCTCTATCTCTCACCTCTTTTGTAGCAATAACTACTTGGTGTGGTGATGATAAGAGAAGCGCTATTCAAGAGTTCAAATGCTCCCAGTGAAACTAAAAATTAGTGCCGAGAACAGCCCCAAATTGAAGAGCAGATGTCAAAAAGTCCCCCTTAAACTGCATGAAGGGGTAGGAAAGAAGCAGAGGAAATGAGAGATAGGAGGATGACCTGCTTTTTCTGTGCTTTTTCACTGAATGGTTCCAATAAACCTAAAGCTTTCTTTTTTAGATAGTAAATAGAAAGTTACTTCAATGAGGCCCTTCCCCTACAGCCACAGGATTCATTCCCTTAAAAAAAAAAAAAAAAAGAATAAAGTTACCTCTTCCTTTTGCCAGTCTGTAAAGGTGAAGGAAATTAAAGTTACAGGGATTAAGCCTGCTGTGCCGTCTATGCATTCATTCACCTCCTGATTGAACTTCAGTCGTGCTGCAGAGCATGGCTCACCATGAAATTGGGAACCAGGCTGAGAAGGGGGCAAAATGGTTTCCCAGGTTATTAGTGGTGGGCAGCATGGGGCTAGAAAGAGTACCTGCACTGCTCATGGTGACCAGAGATGAAAATGTTAAATCCTGAGGCTGTTGGAGAAGATTGCATTGCCCACAATTTGATTGCTTTGGTTGTTTGCTGAGCAGCTGAGGTTTAGTAGCCCCAACTAGATCCCAACAATCTCGTTGCGTTCACACACATGTACCCTCTGAGAGCGTTGCACCCCATTTACTCATGCAAAGAATTTTTAAGGTTAAGGATGTTTCCTGCTAGAAGGGGAATACAGAGAGGGTGTACAGGTTCCTGCCATTACAGCAGGATTTCAGCTTTCCAGTGCTGTCACTGGTTCTGCAGAGACCTCCACTCTGCAGAGACCTCCACTCTGGAAATGAGGTACTGCCTAATATGAATTTCAGTGTTGGTCTCAATAACCATGCAACTAAGGAAATAATATTTATAACACTGCATCTAGTGAAGGATGCAAAGCCTTCCAGGGTTTGAAATTGACTTAGTTAATGATGCAAATCTGTATGCGCTTGTCTATTCCTTTTCTCAGGTCAGATGTGGCTTCTCTTAGTTTAGTTCAAGTCACTTCTTCATGTGTGTTTGTGTGTGTGTGTGTGTGTGTCTGTGTATATGTATACATAACTGAAGTAAATTGCTCTTATACAGAAATAATATGTCCTCTGCCCTCACAGAAGCTGAAAACTATTCTATTAGTTGAAAGAAACTTAACAACAAATGGAGAGGGTACAACTTTACACATACCCAATGTTTTTGTATTTTGCAACCTTGAAATTACATCTTCATTGGCAATGCCCTTTGAAATTTCTGAAATCCTTTTATAGATGGAAAAGCTCTTGAGGACTTTTCTTATTTTCATGTGGTCCACAGTATTGCACACAAAAAGAGAATATGCAGAAATTTATTAAGTGAGAGGAGGGCACCCAAGAGAACCACAGTTGAGGCCAGTACAGATTTGTCATTCTTTTCTGGCAGTTTGTTTCCTACTTGCCGTATCTTTATCATGGGAAGGTAACACGCAGAGCATTTCTAGAAAGCCCCTTGTTCTAGGTGGTTTGGAGATGATGAACTATTTTAAGGCTCTTCTCCACACCAGGCCGTACCTGCATTGCTTACAGCTTTGTAACACTACAACTATATAGGTGGAAGTAGACATTGTTCATCTTTTGGTGGTGGTGGTTAGTGGTTTTCTTTATTTTGGGGAAATAGAATTGCTCTTTACTTGAGAATGAAGTTAAGGGAAAACACAACATTTTCCCTTTTTTCCCTTTCATTTTTTTGGCACTTTCTCCCAGCCTCACTTTGAAAAGCACCAGCGTCCTCATATTTCAAAGAAACTGTGGTCCTCATATCAGGAATGCACCTCTTCCTCTTGCCGTGAATAAAACTCCCAAATTTTACCTCATTGTCATCCATTGGAATCTCTCAGTTCATATGTGCAGGGAAAATTTAAGTAAATGCCTAATTTTCAGCACTTCATTTCTCAGATGTCTGCCCTGCTGCACATCAGCCAGCCCAGGAATGAGGTGGATTTCTTGCAATTAAATTTCTGAGAAAGCAGTGTAGCTCAAATGTCATAAAGACCACAGCCAAATAAATCTTAGATGAGTTGTTGTTTGGGAAAAGCATGCTTGTAATGCAGAGCAGAGATTAAACTGCAGGACCAGAGGATAATTCAGTGGGAAAGACACCTAGAGAGTTCCCTAGTCCAAACTCCTGTTGAAAGCAGGGTCAGTCAAGAAGTCAGACCAAGCTTATCAGGGCTTTATCCAGTTAACCTGCTTTAAAACCTCCAAGGATGGAGCCCGCTCAGCCTCTCTCAGCAACCAGCTCCACGGCCTGACTCTTCTCACTGGGAAATATTTTTCCCTTATATCCAGGCTAATCTCTGGCTGCTTTCACTAAATCACCTGCCCCATTCAGCAACAGTCTCATATTTTTCTTGTTCAGCCTTTTACAGCTAGCATAGAGCAGAAGCTCCTCTTGTTTTCCTTGACATCCCTCACATCTATCAACTCCAGCTGAGCTTTGCGTTTCCTAACTTCATGCCTACCTGCCCAGGCGAAGTTTCTAAATCCCTCTTTTGAACCCCTTCCTTTTGTACAGCCTCTGCTTAGTGCCTTTTTGCATTGCCCAGCCATCTCGTGGCTGTGCCTAGCCCTGGTTCCCCTCACCGGGCCTGACAGGAGGAGATGGGGCAGCAGTCAGAGATGGGAGAGGGGGTCAGAGAGAAGGAATGGATCAGACAAGAAGTCAGAAACAGCAAAAAGCAAACTTTCTCTGAGCAGAAAGTGATTCTGCGTATTTTATTTTCTGGGTATCTGACTTCATACCCTGGGGCCTTATTTGCCAGAATGCTGAGTATTGCAGCTGCAACTGAGCTCAATAGGACCTGAACTCTGCTTTAAACAGATAAAGCTGAGCACACTGGAAAAATCTGGCCGTAGGTGCCTCAGACTGGAAAACCAAAATTTTGTCTGTGAATCTGTAAAATAAGGCTAATAATATCCCTTATTCTCACAAGGGTCTTGTATAAATAAATGCATTCATTGCAAAGTGCTCAGATACTACAGGGATGAGCTCAATAGAAAAGCCCAGGAGGCAACTGAAAATTCTGTCTTTAGAGAAGGATTTGAATAGTGTGCAGTAAATAAGGCTTCGGGCCTCTCATCTTGTAATAATGAGTGAACAAGAGACTGAATAACTGCTGATTAAGTGAGCAGCATCCGTCCTGCGTGATGAATGAGGTATGGTCCTTTGCAAAAAAATCTATATGTGACTGTGTCATTAACAACTATGTCATAATACATAGACACAATGGAGGGGACAGATTTATCTCCTACATGATTTGAATTCCGAGATTTCCTGGTTTTTTTGGTAAACTGACTCTGAAATCATAAAACTGTTCTTCTAACATCATTTCTGCACACACTTGTATGGATGTTTATTTAAAACAGTGTGGTTTAATACAGCTCCAAAACAGGTCTATTTTTGGCATACAGTCCTATTCCCATAATGTTGATAAAGCAAGAAATACTGACACAGTTTACATTTTCTATTTGTTGTACTAGTTCCTCCTAGTGCACATGAATCCTTCTAGCCTTATCAGCAACTGGGAATTAATTTCTTGTATGGTTTTATAGTTCCCATACTTAATCCATTGCATCAATAATTGTATTACAAATGTATGTGTTAAATGTGTATCTAGCATAAAACAGGCAATCCTATTAGTTAAGGAAGCTGTATTCATGTCTCCATACACAGAAAAATCCTGGATGATGTGTTTGCCATAAGCACTTGTAATGAGAAAGGAAAATTGTGTTGTGGGTTGCTAGAAGGAGTTTAAATACATTATTTTATTTCTATCAGAAACTTCAAAAATAAGATGCTTTCTGAAGCAAGGTGCAGCACGGCTCTCAGGAAGTAATTTTTTTTTTTCCTTAAAGCCAAAAGATTTTTTTTTTTTAATTCCATTTGAGTTTGGTCAGGCAGCTGCATTCAAAATGTGTCCTACTACAGAAATGGAGGAATTCATGGGTTGCTTGCTAATTTAAAATTAGCTTTTGTTCAAAATGTCACTGTACTGTCCTCATACAACTTCTATCTGTAAAAGGCAACTCACTGCTGGGGATTTACTCAACAGTTCTTGGGCCAGCTTCTCTAAGCATGTTAGCCAGTTTTCAGCAAGAATTTTTCTCCCCTTCCTATTCATAGCTGCCAAAATTAAGCCTTGCTTGCTTTGTCTACCACTTGGGAACAAGGCAAACAGACTGCCAAAACAACAGGAGAGCATACTGCTGCACCTGAGAACTAGGCATCAGGGTCTACCAAAACCCTTCCAGAAAGAATGTAAAAATCCCAGGCCAAACCTAGCGTCTGCTGCCCTGTGTTAATTACAACATCACTAAAGCAAATGGGTTTCTACAAGGGAAAGGAAGAGCATGTTTACATGAAGGTAGAATGTCTGAAGACACAAATAAGTGTCACCTACAAGAAAAGCTTTAAAGTTCATATCTGGTCATGTCTAGCACGAAAAAGAGCAGATGGTATGTCAGCACCAGAAACAGAATCAGTATTTTGGGATTAACCTGGCTTTTCTGTAGCCAACGAAGTGCAGGGATTATCAGCTTTCAAGATTTTGTTTTCCTCCCTGTGCTTTAATGTCACACAATTTCACAGCAGCTAAATATGACAGACGATGCTGCTATCCCTCTTTCGGATTTCATACTGGAATGCGATTGGGAAATTCAAGAAAGAGCTGAAGATGGCTTAACTTTCAACACCATCCTTGTCACCAGACCAAGAACTCGTGCAGGCACAAGGGATATGAAGCATTACAATTATGGGGGAACAAGTATACAAATATGTTGCTGTCCTGTAAATTTTGTTCCTTGGGAGGCTTTAAGGATCTTCCCACACATTTACTGTCAGATTAAAATCCTGTTGCTGAAGTGATGTCTACTCCCTCATTGTCCACTCTGTCATCTCCTGAAAGATGCTGCCCCTGTAGCTGAGGTGGCTGGCTGGCTTTTGAGTCATCTCTTGACCAACGCATTTTGCACGATGGTACCTTGCCATGAATCTAAATGGATTAAAATTTACTTTAATAACTGGCTGTTAACTGCACTGGTATAGGAGGGGCCCCACAGTCCATACTGCAGGGGCAGAAATTTCCCTAAAAGGGGCAAGGCAGAAACTAGAGGTGAAAATTGCTTTGCCTGTCACAGTTCAATCTGCTGCTGAAAGTACATCAAAGCCTTCAGTGGAATATGATGAAAACATAAAAAAAAGATGAGGAACCTACCCAGAATAATAAGATTCATGTGGTAACTCAAGGCTCATATAACCTAACCTACAAGATTCTATCCCTCCCAAGAATTATGTCACTTTTGCCAGTGACACGGATCACATAGGAAATCATTGCTTTTGTGAACAAGGAAATGTCATTTAAATCTAAGCGTTTAGCCTGTCGAAGGGAGCTTCCCAGGGACTGGTTGAAATTAAGGGTTGTATGATTTTGTTTCATTAAAACTACACATAATCTTGGATTGTCTAAATATTAATTTCCAGTTTAAAAAATAAAACAACAAACAAAACACAAAACAAGGAAGTGAACTAACCCCAGATAACATCTTCCTTACTCCCTCCCTTGTCTTACGGATGGATCAACTATAGAAAAGAGGGAGAAATGTTTAAGCTAATAGGAGACAATTATAGCAGTCAAGCTTTTTCACACCCACCTTTCATTCCCTCCCTAAAGTGTATTTGCCACCCAGACAATAGCAGGCAAGATATGCCATCCATTGTTTCGGTAATGATACAGGTGGGTGGAACAGGGCTGCTCGCATGATCCCATGACAGAGAAAAATTCCCTGTCGCTACAGTGTGCTTGAAACACTGTGTCTGACAACCCTGTCTCATCCCATCCCTTGCCGCTTCAGCATCCTCCTCTCAGTGCTGGAGCACAGAGGTAAGCCACCTCCTCTGCTTGGTCTCCCTTGCCGGGCTCCCAGCTGGTGGGACTATGGCTGTGTGCCCTCCCCTCCCCAGTGAGGCACTCCCAGTGTGGCAGCCTTGTAATCTGGACTGGAGGAAAAGGGCTCACTCTGTGGTTTGTGGGTGTGTTTCTAATGCCAAACCTCCCCCTGCCAGGCCAGGGCCAAACTGCCCTCTTCTGTGCTGGTCTGAAGCCTTCAGGCATGTGAGACTGTCCTCTTCCAAACACACCCCAGAGGTGTGAAAGTGCTTTAAACTCTGCAGTCCTTTGCATGACCAGGGGTCCCCTGGGCTTAGCTGAACGAGAGGGATGAGAATCTCCCAACTGGAGCCCACACATGCTCCCAACACCACATAAAGTTTGCTTCAATTTATAGTCATTACTAAAGCACCAATGCCACGATGGAGCCCTGACAACCCTTTTGCTAGCCACAGCTCCCAGCCTGGGCTGCAGCCGGGAGAACCTGTCTGCACCGCAAGGACAGCTTTGGAGGCCTGGGGACCCCCAATACACAGCCAGATCCTGCGGCACGAGGGTACCCAGCCGTTGGGGGAAGCTTTGTGTTGACCAGGCTGCACTATCGCTGTGAGCAGCCCACCTCCCAGCACTGAGCTGGAGCAGTCCTGCACGGCTTAGCAGAGACTATTGAGATATATGCCACAGGAAACCTGTTTGTGTTGTAAGGAAAGGCAGTAAAAATCCATAGAATAATGAGCAGATGGTTTCAGCTCTGTTTTCTCAAGCAGTATATTCTCCCGCTATGTGAACTGCAGGCAATAGAAAGTAAAAGGTGACTACTAGATAGCCATTTTAAAAAAAATACTAATACATATACTTTTGCATAGTCTAAGTACTTCAGTTGACATCTTCTTCTAAAAACCAGCACCCTTTTTCCCTTGCATTGTAGGGGATCCGGACAAGCAGTCTCTTATCAGATATACTAATCCTAAAATAAGGAACATATAGAGCCACAGAATTACATAGGGTTATTGGAATGGAAAATGGCACTTACATCTAGAAAATACATATCTTTGTTGTTGCTGGTCCGTAATAGAAAACTGCATCTGGAACCCCTATTATTGTGGCAAAACCTAAAAGGAAGCTTTGTTTCTTCAGTAATGAGAGGCAAAGCCTCATAGCTTTCAAGCTGCTGCAAATTTTGCGTGCCTTGTGCAGAGGCTGCTTATAGAAGGCACTTCACCTGTAACAAACATTGCCACAGGGCAACAGCAAAATGGAAATTTCGGGTCCTCTGCTCCTTGCAGGACGTTTCTGGCTGCCCAGCACAAGGTTCAGTAAGCAAAGATACAAGCCAATAACAAAAGAGCTTTTATTTATTTTTCCCTGATCTCTAGGGTTTTGGTGACACTCAGAACATACTTCCCAAATGAATAATTTAAGTTTTTATGGCTCATTCAATTTCAGTTTACACACTGCATTTTATCCAGCTCAGGCTATGTCAGTATAATGCAAGAGATAGATAGCCATTCAAGATACGGAGTTACTATTCTCCATATATGTAACATTGGCCAGTATTCAAGCCCGGAGACATAACAGAGGCTTTTGTGCAGATATTTTTGGCTGATATTGGGAACTGCTATGATAAAGAGGGATAGAAGCCATCTGCAGAAAACACACATACACATACGCACACACAAAAGCTGTTTTACTGGTCAAGGAATCCAGGATCAATGTTACGCTTGAGCTCTGGTTATTATCAGAGCTATGCATGAGCCAGAATTTCTGTGTCGGAGACAGCCCAGGATTTTGAATATTTCCATATTAGATCAGAATAGAATGTTTGTTTTCAGAATTTGCCCTACAGATGTTTTTAATTAAAATGTTACTTTCTATTTTGACATTTGTCATTTATAATTTTTCATTTAAAAGCAAAATTTGCAGTGAAAGTCACTCCAAAATGGAGCCAAGGGGCTCCAGTCTGATCAGGTTCAGTCTTTTGAAAACATTGTGTCACAGAAAGTGAGGAGGTCAGTTCATTACTTTCCATTTTGTTGAAAATGAAATATCATTATAATCAATATTTCCTGCAAAATGTCCCAGTTATAACAAGCTGATACAATCTAACACAAAGCTGCTTCCACCAAACATTTTTTACTATATCTGCTGAGAAGTACTTATCTACACAGGGAGAATTCAGACAGCTGATATCCCTTCTGTGCCGTCGTTCTTGCTTCTGCCTCCCTCAACCTCATTTCTTATTAAAGCCACAAGAGGAAGCAAGCTAGAAAAGCTGTAGGGGAGGGGAAAAGGAGCTAGCAGGAGAAGCAACAGCTGATACAATAGAAGGAAATGCCTTGTTCAGGGACACCACTAAAGCTAGCACTCCCTTGCACGCAGTCCCAAAGGGCTGGGGTAGCAAGCGATGGCTTGTGTGGGAGGGATGAGCTGAGCCTGTCGTCTCACTCATGCCAGCGGTGTTCACGGGTTCTGCAGCCAGTCTGACTGAGCCCCGAACCTGGTTCAAACGAAATATTTAGCAGGAGAGCCAAGAGGATCATCTCTGCACCAGGCACAGACTCCAGCACTCTGCTCATCCCTGCCCTAGCTGTGCGCTGCCAGCGGGAGCAGAGGCACTGCACTGATAACGCACCCCACAGCACACGTCCAGCCAGGCTTCCCGAGACGAGGCAGGGAGACCCTTCCCTGGCGAAAGGCATCAGCTCAGCTCTCAACATGGCAAGGGCTCAGCTCCTCCATAGTCATGCTACGCGCAATCAGCCCCTGCTTCTCTCTGCCCAGCGTGACCAGCGGCAGTGCTGAAAGGGTCAGATGTCTAGAAGGTGCTGCTCAAAATTAATTAAGATGCAGACTTAAGTCTTCACAAGAAGCATGGGAAAATTAGGCACTACCAAGTGCCCTAGAAACAAAGGCAACATGCTGAAGTGGTCAACCTATATATTTAGAACTGGGAAATTGCTATAGGGAAAAAGAGCAAAACATTAATTTTAGAAACAATGATAAACACAATTATTTATGTCCTAGTAAAGCAAAAGTTTTAGCCCACACACTCCAGGAGGATTTAAGCACAGCTCTCCGTCTGCTACTGCTCTCCCCTGGATAACTGACTTCAATCCATCTTTCCTGCCCCAGTCTCCACCCCTGACCAGGCTGCCCTGAGGGGCTGGGGAGCTCTGGGGGTCGCAGGATGAAGCCCAGCAGACCTTCCCTGCCCGTGGTGCAAGCCCTGCCTAGCCTCTCTGCCCAGCCATGGATGCCTGGATGGACGCTTAAGGCATGGCTGGATGGCAATGAGTTTGTGGCTGCTTCCATGCTTCTTCCTTCTTTCCCCTTTCCCCTCCCCTCTTTTCCACTCACTGCGTGAGGACTACACAGATGGCACCATAGTGTGGTTCATGCATGCAATAATAGATAATTTTACATCAGCTGCAGTGAGGTGGGTGCCAAGTCAGTGATGCCCCTCACTGCACCAGTGTTTCTGTTTACCACAGCGTGGCAGTGACAATTTGCTTCAGACCCTTGTGGTGTAATTGCTGTTTACGGATTGCGTCTCTATGAGTTCATTCAGCTCTACAGTGATCTCCGAGAAATTCAGGAAAGATTTACAATTTTTCCAACTAAAGATACCACAGTGAGGGTTCCAGCTTTAGCATTGCACTGCACAAGGGCAATCTGACCTTAACTCCCAATTCATGCCACAAGTATGTCATCCTTTCAAGCTAAGACCTCTCCAGTGTTTATTCAGCACATTTAGTGCTTTTTGGTAGGATAGTAAGAATAAGGTACCAGCATAATGGAGAATACAGTGCAATATTGTCTTTGGCTTTACTTTTAAGTGGAATATTTCTGCTTCCTTTTAAAACAAAACATGAAGACTGTTTCCTCCCTGCCTAAGGTTTGTTTTGCAGTGTTTCAGCACAGACTGGGACTTGTATGGTGTGTTATTAATACAAGTTATTAATAGGAGTTAATAATGGAAGCACAGACACTTTAGGGAATTAGATCATTACAATTAAGAATAAGAGGAGCCTACACAAGAAAATGAAACCTTACATTGCTTAAACAGCTTCAATAATAACCAGTGGGTTTCCACTCATTAAGATTACTTTAAGTATCTGCATCAGAGAGACGGTCAAAGAAAATGTATTCAGAGATAAACTGAAGAATAAACCAGGGCAAAGAATGGAGAATGAGATCACACTTCTTTCTAAATATGCAAATAGATAAACATCAGAACAATAGATTTTCTTCTGTTCTGTTCACAAAGGTGCAGTTTGCTTATCTGAGATCATTGTGAGGCTGGTAAGAACACAAGGCTTAATACAAAATCTCCCGGAGGCAGACAAAGAGTTTGGCCAGGCTGCCTTTATTGTAGTAGAACTCATTTATGTGTGTATATATACACATACACACACACATGTATATGTATGTGCATATATAAAAAAACCACACTTGTGTTTCCCTTTACCTACTGTCCCCTTTATAGAGAAATATAATTGCACAGTTAGAAGAGTGGAAACAGGAAAACGGTTATTCCTTTACTTTAACTTAATGGGATGTACACAACAATATAAGGGTGTTGTCCATGTGACATGCATAACTACCTTTGCAGACCTTCTCAGTTCTCAAGTAACTTTCATGTGTCATCTTACCTGTGGTGATGATAAACAACTCCATATTTCTTTTCAAATCAAACAGTACCTAATACAGTCAGTAGCTAAACTCTAAACAGAAAGAGCATCCATCTGCTACAGGTTTTAACACACTCATTTTTTCCTGCCTACTGTATTTCCCTCTCTCACCAGTCCCATACAGAGCAAGTCTACTAGTAGAGAAAGAAATTATATCTGTTCAAACATGCCAATAATCTACTGTGGTTTGACAAGGAGGCCTGAAACCATGTTTTTGCAGGAGAGCTTTGATGGAAGATTGCATTCCTTGGCTTTTCTTTTAGCTGATAATGCTTCAAAACCTGAACCATGAGCTCCATGGTTGGAGCTCTTCCTTTTCATAGAATCATAGAATCATAGAATTGTTAAGGTTGGAAGGGACCTTTCAGATCATCTAGTCCAACCATTAACCTAACCTGACAAAACCACTTCTAAACCATATCCCCAAGTACCACATCTATCCTTTTTTTAAACACCTCCAGGGATGGTGAATCCACCACCTCCCTGGGCATCCTATTCCAATGTTGAATAACCCTTTCAGTGAAAAAATTTTTCCTAATATCCAACCTAAACCTCGCGTGGCTTAACTTTAACCCATTACCTCTCGTCCCTTTTCTTTCCATCTGCTCTCCATCCCCGTGGTTCTTTTCTTTCATTCAGCAGACATCATTCCTTTCAAGTTTTGTTCACACCTCACTGCAGTCCAGGGGCTCCTTCCTCTTGGTTTGGGGCTGTAGCTTAGGTATTGAGCCTGTATGGAAAAAAACTCCAGCAGCATCACATAAAAAAGCAATGTGTGATAGTTTCTGGCAGTGAAAGAAGGTCTTGCAGCTGAGGTCTTCCCATGGGAGATCCTGGGTGACCTTGCCAAGCGAGCAGAACCTTCTGCTCTGAGTGAAGACCATGGAATTGGCATAAGCTCAGTACTTCTCACAACTGAAGTCTAAAGTGCCCCATTTTTGTTAAAACTTGATGGAAGGTGGGTGCCCAGTTTCTCACATGCCTTCGAAAAGCCAAGTCTTGGCTGTTTCTTCCTATCATACTCTCAGAGGCAGAGTGCTCAGGCAGAAGCAGGACCTGCTCTGCGTGACATGCAATATGGGTTAGTGTCTGTTAATTGCCACTGAGGGTGAGCGGAAAGTGCACAGTGGCCAGGCAACTCAGACATCCTATCTCCCATTTACAACTAGCCACAGCTTCTCCCCCATGTGTAATCACCCATGCACTGAAGACAAGGTGACATGGGCTTTGCTATGAGCTGGACAAAGTTTCCAGGACCCATTTGGTGCTGAGGTCTGGACAGCCACATTTCCACTGCCATTTGCTCTTGTGCTAGCTAGACGGAAGTTTGTTCAAGTGCACATGTCCATTCTGGGGTCATCCCTTCAGTTACAACATATAAAATTCACACAGTTATGATCCCAAGTTTACCATTTGGTTTAATGAGATGGAACAAATGGTCCCTTCATTATACCCCTGCCATGCAAAGTTTACTTTAGAAATTTTTCATAGTGCACATCAAATTCATTCGGAGCCTTCAAAAGCATAGCATACAACCATACAGCAATCCTGTGGTCCCCTTTTAAAACTACGCTCAATGCCTCCCTCATTACATTAGCTTCCCTAACAAGAACAGGGAGTTGGAGGAGGCTACAGTACAAAACAGCATGTCAAGTTTTTCAAAACAGCAAAAAATAAGTCATCAGGGCTTTCATATTTTCATTGGTTTTTACCACCATTAACTAAAGCTGTTTCTGAGACAGATGTATTTTACAATCCAATTTCTTTAATGAAGAGTTCAAACCCACAGATTGTGCTAGTGTTAGGGACTGCAATAGGAAATGATGACTCTGTGTCTGTCTGACAAAAGCTAATTCATAGGAGTCATCTGTGTGAAAAATAAACTGCAACAGTATTCGTAAAACATATTGTCCATGAACAAATTCATAGCAAATGTAGCCTGAGTAAGTTTTCACCACCGCTGTTTCCTTAGAAAGTTATGTCATTCCTTGAGAGGTATGCGTGGTAAGTGGTCCTGAGAGCTGCAGAGCAAATGCACAGTGACTGGGTGCCAACAGTTCTACCAAAAAAAATTCCCCAGATGAAAGAGAAGTTGTCATCCAGAAACCCGCAGTCAGTACAGATAAAAAGATTGTTTTAACAAGGGAATCAGTGTCAGTTGAAAAAAAATGATAAAAAATGAGCAAAGCTACAAATATAAACATGGAAAATGTGTATTAGATCATTCTGTGTTACTGGAGCGATGATATTCGTAGTCAGAGGGGAAAAAATGGCCAGAATGACCAAGAGGAGAGAACTGTGTTCAACTTTAAAATGTCAGTAGTGAAAAAGAGGCATAAAAAGCTGAGCCTGAAGGGACCTACATAAATGAATGTCTCTGATATTTCATCCATGTGCTTTTCTTCCTTTTTCTGTAGATATCTCTATCCTTTGTGCTAATTAAAGACTTCGTTTACATGTACTTTGTCTCCCTCTTTCTCTTTGCTACGTCACTCTGTTATGTTCTTTTTTTTTCTGTCATCTCTTTCCAGATACCTTTTTAATTAATTTTCCTTAAGGTCATTTTTTTCTATCCAGTGCAGAAGTGGCTGTCCTTTGTTCTTCTTTCTCATCCTATCTTACCTTTTTCCTTTCTTTCTTCCTTCCCTGTGTTTTGCAGCACTTCTTCTCCCTCCTCTTAGACACCTCTTTTCTTGCTTTCATGCTTCCCATTTTGTGGTTTCCTATGCTCACTCCCTCTCTGCCCCACTCCATCTTCTCTCTTACCCTGTCTTCTGTCACGAAAACTGTCACGTAATCCCTTTCCATAGCCACAAAAATGCTGATTCCAACCTCCTATCAGAGACAATCTCCTCTCTTGGCAGTCTTTTCTTCTCTAAACCTCTCCTAAATGCATTACTGCGTTGTCCCAGAGTCTACTCATGATTGCAGACTCCTTTTCCACTAAATTTACTCATGTACATACATTACCTGTCCATATTCAGACTTGTATCCATTTCCCCTCTGTCTACAAATAGAAGTAGGGATGAGCTATCCTATCATCTGTTATTGCAATTCCAGACTCAGGTTAGATCCTCAGAATTGGAGATTTCTGTTCTGACCACCTGAGCATCTGCTGCCTGGGCTACAAGCTCCAGATCTGCTTGCCAAATCATGAGGCACATGGGCCTCTGTGTCCCACTCCTCCCCAGAGATGCATACTTAACAGATGCTACAGGAACATGCAGATAGACAGGTGGTACCTATGATGCTATGTATCTGAGTCTTATCATCAAAGACCTTTGAAGGCCTCATAATCTCGGATGAATATTTCTTCATCCAACAACCCCACAAAACAGGGACAACAGAAGTGGTAAAGTAATGAGAAGACTAAACAATATGTCTTGGGTCATGCCAAGAGCCCATAGAGAGCCAGGAACTCAGCTTATCTCTGCTGCTTTGCCTGGCTATCCTTCCTCAGCCTATCCTAGGCCATGCAAACCTTCTCCAGCTCTCTCCATGCAGTCCTGATCTTTGGACACATACAAGCAGTCTCCTGTTTTTCTCAGGAAGACATGTAGCTCTACAATCCTTAAACACATATAGACTTCTTTGTTCATTCCTATGCACTCCTCTCTCACCTAAACTCTTCCCTACCTCTTGTCATTTTCTATATTCACATTCCTCCATATTTTTGAGTGCCTTCCCAAACTCACGCCCAATTCCTAGACCGCTTTTCTCACTGATAGCTTTCTTATACTACTGCTAGCATCCAGTAACAGCTCAGTCTAGTAAAGGGAGCTCAGTTTTGGACCAAAAAGAAAAGCATAGCTTTTCATGGCCCTGTGACCACTGGGACCTAGGTAAAGTTGGACGGCTTGTTGGCAACAGCCACCAACAATGAGGAAAAATGACTCAAGCTGGATTCGAAGGAAGACGTGGGATAAGTTCCTCAATGCTTTTTTTTTTTCCTACTGACTTGGGTAGAGCTGAAGGCAGCAGTATCACCAGGTTTAGGAAAAACACAAGGAAGACAGGAGCATCACTATACTCAATATTAGTAAATGCTATGTGGGCAGGGACCATGTACTGAGGTCAGGTCAGCATTCCCTGGCGTCAGCATGCATTCAGAGGCACCTGTATACGTGTTCTTTTAGCATGGATTTCTAGGCCCTTTAAATACGCCTTCATATGTAGCATGTGGTCTGTTTTCAGCCAGCTGTTTATTGATGTAGAAGATGCCTGTTGAATAGTCAGTGTGAAATATTTTTGCGTCTTTTCATGACACAGCTCTGCTCACTCACTTTACCCAAATATTAGCTTGTGCTCAGCAGCTGAAACTGTCTGAGTATCAAAGCACTGGAAATCCAAAGGAGTGATTAAGAAAATCTATGACAGTTTCTAACACACCTTTATTACCTCTATAATGAATTTTGATTGATTTGATGCAAGCAGGTCATTACGAGTGTTTTTTAATCAATTCACAGCTCAGAAATACTTGTGGAGTTGGCACCATGACAGAGTGTTAGACAGCCACGTGAGGCGGCACCGCCTGGCAGCACCACATGGTCATGCTGTGATCTCACACTGGGTGTACTCATCAGGTGGTGGTTGCTCCCAGTCAGCTGGCTGCAGAAGCAGATACATGCAACCAGGAAGCTCTATGTCTGTTTTAAATGGGAAACTAATCCTATTCCCACTTTTGTAATGCTGCTAGTTTCAAGCTTCAGATAGATGTTCAGATAATGCAAGCGTTTTAACTGGCTGGATAATACGAACACTTCTTTTCCTTGTTGCTTCTCTCCCCTTGGTGCTTTGATCTGTAGAGGACTAGTTTGTTCCATTTCAAAATCCAGCAGCTAAGTGATCATTGTTGTTTCTGGCTAATAAAGACCACACTCTTAGCATGTTGTTTCACTTGTCTCCCTTGCACGTTCTCTCTCTCTTTTTCATCTTTTTTTTCCTTTTTCAGTGAAATGTTTGCTTAATTCATGGGCACAAGGTTAATTCCAGCTGCTCGCTTCCTCTATAGAAATCTTCTTCATCTGCAGGAATAGATCTGGAAAGATGAGGGGAAGCAAAAAGAGAGCCCCGATGCAGTACATAAATCATGACATTAGCAAACCAGCCAGGGTTTGTTCGCTCTTTCTCGTTAGCATTCCTTCCCCACTAGTTCAATAGCGAATTTTAGCTGACTGTTCCTTTTGAGATGAGGCCCCCAAAGCCTTCTCTCCTGCCAGCGTCACATTATTTTCCTAGCTTTTTTACCTCTACTTATCCAAGCTACTTTTAAAATGTTTTGAAGGCATCAACAATCCCTGAAGTCAGACCCCTTACATACACTGTCTTCATGCTCATTCACACCTAAAATTCATCCTTAAGGAGAAGAAGGAATATTTGTTAGCTCAGGAAAAACACACATATGTATGAAAGCAGTCTGAGTGCTAAACGGAACCTGACCAGAGGGGAATTGAAAGTTTGGAGGCATGCTGCTGCCTACACTAAAGCTAACTCATACTTTCCTTGTTTATTTTTTCTTTTTCCACTTACGGTTATTATTTGTTATTATTCTGTATTTACACTGTGACAGCATCTAAAACCCAAATCAGGATAGGGGCAACTGCTGTGCAAGACCCTTGCAGTCAAGTAACTAGAGCTACTAGGAAATATCCTGAGGGAATGTGCCGATCCCTTAAGCTTGACAGGTTCTGAAGAGCTTTGATTTAGGAAAAAAAAAAAACCCAAAACATTTTTTGGCACAGTAAAAGTAGAAGGTTTCAGTTTTCCCAGAAATAAATGTTTTGAAGCTCAGTTTCAAAATAAGTTCATATTTCAAAATATATTACATATTATCATGTGTTACAAAAGTGTAACACAATAAAAAGGTCCAAATTCCTGCACAGAGCTTCAGTTTTAGCAAAAAGAACAGTGCCAGGCCTAACTTAACATTAAACTTTGTGCAAGTGCCCTTTTTCATCAGGGATTTTGAATTTTTATCATTTTATTGCACTTTGGAGTATAATTATAAAAATTCAGGCTTTTGGATGTAGGGATGTAATGTTTCTACGTTTCAGGAAGTGGAAAATACTTTGTCTTCTTGAGTGACATTTATGGGTCAGAAAAAGAATACTGCAGATTTACAAAGGAGCCAGTTACAAACTGACTGATGTGCCATCTTCTGTCATGTTTGCCGAGTTAATATTTTGCTCCAATGCATATGTTTGATTTGAAGAGTTCCCTGCTCTGGAGATTTCTTAATTACTTAGATATAAAGATCCAGATTGAAAAAAATGACATTTCTACAGTGCAGCCATGTTCAGCCAGAGCTTGTCACCAGCCACAGGGAACACAGCCTCTAGAAAAGATGCCATTATTCCGTAGATAAGGATGGCAGCTCACAATTATTATATTTCCTTTCAATGTTTTAATTTCCATGCTGTGTTTCAGTGACATTGAGGGTAACGGTCAGGACAAACGTAACCTAAGCAGCAGCTCCTTGCCATTGCTCCCTAATAAAAGGAAATGTATCACTCTTTATTGCTTTGACCTTTTTCATTGAGATGTAATGAAGTGACATAAAGAGAAGGGGCTACGCAACTACCAGGTTTACACTTGAAAGAGTTTATCGCAATGCTCCACCGACATCTGAAACTTCCTTCTAAACAACATGTTTACTGATGTCAGTGAAGGATGTTCTCTTGACTTCGGCAGGTTCTGATGAGGCTGTTCAAAATTATTGCACTGGCTATCTGAGTACATGCTGTATCTAACACTAAATAAATACAGAAAATGGATGAATGCAACAGATATGTGAAAAAAGGGTGTGACACCTGTAAAGAGTTTGAAATAAGAGAGACAGACAGTTAAAAAAAAAGGCAAAAAACAGAGACCAACTTTTTGATGTGCATTTTCTTAAATAAAGATTCCTGTTTAATCCTACAAAACACTATTGTATTTTAGCTGAATTAAATAAGCAATGCAATCAAAATACTTGTTAATCCTGTATTGTTCATTTTCTCTACTGTTAATACTACCCAGAGTCTAGGTCTGTTAAACAGCAGACAGAATTATTGATTGGTTCTGTTTTGCATTTAAGAATAAAAAAAACACCCATCTGGAGTTCTTTAGCAAAATATCCATCTATTAATTAGTATATAAAAGGTAAGAAAAAGGAGAGAAAGTGAAAAATTAGTCTAGACATATGAGAAATAAAGACACTTTCCTGTCTTTAAACAGCTTTCAGCAATTACAGCTCTTCTAGCTGTTGGTCTTGCTATTTTGATGACAATTTGTAGTGAATCAACAAGTTCAAAAATGAAAATTTTCACTTAACAAAATGTTTCATTTTACCCAAACCAGGATTTTAAAATTCCAACCTGAGAACTTTATAAAAGATTGTTTTTCCTTCTACATAAATTGGAAAAATATTTCTAAATGAAAACCTAATGGTAATTAACATTTTCTAAACTTAAAAAAGGGAAATGTTAATTAAAAAATGTCACAAGTAAAGGTTTATATTTTTCCAATATGTTCATTTTCATTATTGAAATGAAAAAAAAATCTCCGAACATTTTTGATGTCATAAACTGAACCTCCCCCACTAGAAAAAAAAAAAAAAACCACACAAAAGACAAAACAAACAAAGGATGGAAAATATTACGTACCTCAGCAGAATAGTCAAGTCAGCTTGCATCATCGATCAGCTGAAAGACACAGGACAGGCTTTTTGACCTTGAACTAAAAGGCATGGTACTGATGGATGTCATCTATGTCTCCACATGCATACAGGTAATATGTATGTAGAGGTCATCCATAATTACCTTCTAGGCTGGACTTCCAGTGGGATACAAGGGATAAAGCTGCCTTTGACTTCATTATTCATGGCCTCATTATCTGTCAATTTCCTGTAGCAGAGTTCAGGTGCTGTTAGTAGAGATTATTGCTACTCTTCACTCTCTACAGTTGAGGTGCCTGAAGTGGCCAGATAACTAGGAGAGTGTTGGGCAAATAAGTGGAAAAATTATCAAGTATGAAACTGCATCAACATCGTCACAGAAAAGTCTTTAAAATTACAAAGAAATCCTACAGGATAGGAGGACTTTTACACACTAAATGAGGATTCATACAAAGGGGTTTAAGCTTTTCTGAAAAGACACAGAGTCTCTTCTCTTGCAGAAAAGCTGTATAACGGTGTGGACGCTACAGTTTTGGGATATACAGTCACTGAAGTTAGGGGATCAAGGAGGTGTTCAGGCCCTCTAACGACAGGCCCTATAGCCATGGTTTCTAAGACAGGGAAGCTGTGTAACCTTCTGAACCTCACTGTCTCTCTACGCTGAATACAGAGAGAACCTACATGACTCAAATGACCAAAGGTAGCTGAGATGAATCTGGAGTTGAAGGTCGTTACTTCCATGGACTAATTCAAATAAACCCAGTCTGTTATCATAGTCTAATTAATCCCATAAGATTATCCTAAAAGTATTTAAGACAATGTAGAATAACAGAAAAATGGTACACAGGTGGTCATTTATATAAGATTCCCTGTTTCCCTCCTTTGGACAATGCGGATGTACAACTGAATACCTGTACAGATGTGTCTACCATGTATTTAATATTCAAGTACCAGGAGATTATCCATACTGGCTAATATGGCTGTAAAAAGCATGTAACTTGGTACCATATGAAAGCATTTTTCACCTGGATTGTTTCTGAGCCTCAACAATTGCAAATAGGTTCCAGGAAGAATTTAAAATTGTCTGTAAGTTGTGTATGTAGTGCTTTAATAGGTTTTCAAACAATCCAAACACATGGTAATTTTAAAATATATCCTCTATTCTGCTGTGTCTTGGGAAGACTGCAAGAGAGAACTGTCTGATAAAAGATGGGTTTCCACTCTGGGAAAACTTGAAATAAAAAAGCGGGAAACAACATGTATACAAACAACCGATTCTTTGCCAGCACTTTGTGTTTTTCCCTACTGAGGTCGCAGTTTTTAGAATGAAAGGAGATTCTTTTCCCATCTTATGCTTGGAGTGGATTTTTCACTGAAGTCACACTCCAGGGTTTACAACAACAGAGACCAATAACACAGGATGGATGCCATTAGCCAAATCTCTCTTCCTGCAGAAAAAACCTTGGGAGATAGAGAAGATGTAAAAATAACAAATGGAAGAAGAATGAAAGCACTGGGAAGAATAAATGGTCAAAGGGTAATTTCTTCTAACAATGCAGAATTTGCCACAGCCTTCACAATACAGCATAGAGGCAAGCAAAGCTTCCTGGGGAAAAAATGCCTGTTTTCTTTCAGATCCTTCAGTGGAAGGCAGTGTGTCTTTATGCATGCTTAAGGATGTGCCATAGGCTCCTACCAGCACCACCAGGACAATACTGAGGATTTCCCTTTGAAAAATAGATATATTTAAAGCATCCTATATCTACCTTGTCAAAAACTTCTATTGTGGATTGTTTCATGTGCACGATACATAAAATAATAATCCCCCTTCTTCCATTGTGTCCTTGGAAAAGGTAGCCCTGACCTCTCCAATTTTTCCCTGTGTGCCAGATCACAGTTACAGAAAATTCAGACCTCCACTGTCCTCTTTTCCCAGCTTTGCAGACCCCTCTCCCTCGCTGACGTCCTGCTCGCCATTCCTCGCCAGCCAGAACTGAGCTGCAGCTTTCTAGTGGCGATGGCACATATTTCAAACCAGTGGAGCGTGCTTAGGAAAGGAATAGCTTTCAACCTGGGCAAAAGCAGGTGTGGTGGACACTGAGGTGTTTGTCTGGCCTGGCCCAGGAGTTTAAGCAGAACCTGATCAAGTCAGTCACTGGGAGATGGGGAGGGTGGTTAGACCCTGACACAAGACTGCTCCTTCTGGAAAAAAATAGCGTGTTTAGCTTAGATGAAGAACACGTTCGCTTTCCCAGAATTTTCTTCTTTTTTTATTTTTCTTTTCTCATTTCCCGTGTGCTACTGGTAGCTGAACTCCCCTAAGCCTTTTGGAGATGGATAGCTTCTCACCTCAACCACTCTCCGCTTCAGGAAATTTTGCTCAGGGAGATGCCTCAGCTCGCCTCAGCGTAAGCTGAATCAACATCAGATATATAAACTTCACTGCGTCTTACATAGGGGTTGCCTTTGGAGGATGGTAGGTTGGGAGAAAAAAAAAATAAAGTGAAACATTTAATATTCTCTAAAAAGTCACTAGATCATTGTTTCCATCTTAGTGCT
Source organism: Himantopus leucocephalus (assembly GCA_003993805.1). Taxonomy (NCBI): domain Eukaryota; kingdom Metazoa; phylum Chordata; class Aves; order Charadriiformes; family Recurvirostridae; genus Himantopus; species Himantopus leucocephalus. The sequence goes on along the minus strand of RSEF01000001.1, from coordinate 110,000,683 downwards.
TTATTAAGGGAAGGCTGCTCCTGTCTATCAGCAGCAACAAGCAGCGCACCACTTAGACACTAATGCTCAGAAATCTCAGGCAAGTGGATAAAAATAGCGGTGGAAAATGCCAAGAGAAAATGGTCAATTCATAACACTGGCTTTCAATATTTGTTGGTTTAATTAATTGAATGTTCAATTACCCAAACACTTTGCCTTCTGTTCTAATGATGTTTCAAATAATAGGTGGAAAAAAAAAAAATGTCCAGCTAAGGCTAGGAAGCAAGCAGAGAAGAAAAATACATTTTGGGATAGGAGATAGAAAAAAATCAGGCATTTGTTAAGGAAATACTTCCCCAGGTAACATTCAATTTCGCATATGATTATTCACAGAAGACATAGGGTAGCAGTTCAAATCTACACATGGTTTTTTGTCACTGGTTTAGATAAACATGGCGCTGTCATTAAATCATAATGGACTCTATCTGAGGCCTGTCTCTACATTAAATACTAGCAAACAATTTCTGTATTTGTCTGCCCCAGTGCTAAGAGGAGATTGTTGACTTTGAACCCTAATATGAGGCATTCCTTTCCACCATTTTGAAATACCACCTTCTTTATAATTTTTCCTTAATATTTAAGCAGGTTGAATAATTTTGCAAGGAGAATAATCCTCTAATTTCACTTTAACGAGGGTTGTGTAAAGTCAAACCCTGCAGAGGTTTCAAAACTGTGTCATGAAATATGTAGACATTAAAACCATGGCCTGGGCGTTAAATACAGCAATGATGTGGCTGCCAAGGCACTTAACTTTCGGTTGACTAAATCATGGACAAGTCACAACAAGAGCTTTAGCGAAACACGATTCCAAAGTCAATGAGACCTGTGTAAGATTAGGCCTAAAGAGTGAAACTACCCAGATCCTAAAGCGCTCCTGCCAAAACCAAGAGGAGATTCAGTGCTCACTACATGACAGCTGGATGGAAGTGTTTGGTCCCAGGGCAGTTCACTGGAGCCAGCATAACTCTATTCAACGAGAGCTGCACTGAAGCTTCTGGTCCCGGTACAAACCCTGTTTAACTGTACGCATAGCTGTAAGCATGTGCACTAAGGTCAGTAGACTCCAACTTTGCGTTAACACTAAGCACACCGCAATGAGTGTACACAGAGGTACTGAATGCGCACCTCTAAGCTCATATCCTCTTAGCTCGTAAAATAACCAAACATACTTTGAATTTTGGGCCTGGTAATACACAACTTTCCTAAGCACAACTTAAACTAAGAAAATGCCTCAAATCCAACCCACCCCCCCCAACCTACTTTCCCAGACCGTATAATGATATGCATTCCGGCATAGTTCTGCAAATCTGTTATGCAAGAGCCGTGTTCCCAAAAACAGCCTCTGGTTATAGCGGTGCTGAAAATATGTTGTTGTCTTTTTTATCAACAAAAGCAAGGGGAAAAAACCCTTATTTGTAAAAATAAATGTCCAGGTTTTCATTTATACAGGAATGACTTTGTTGTGTGGTATGCCCTTCAATAAAATTATAGCTTAGGTCTACGAGTATGTGCATGTTTTGAGGTCTTGTATTCACTCTTATCCTTTCTTTGTTTTAAAGGTATTCAATATTGTTAACAACCAGGAATGTAAATTACACACATACATACTCATGTACATTGCCTACCTAATTTTACAACTCCTATTAAATGCTTTAATTACACACAATGGGTTGTAAATAATAAGCCAGAAATGCATCCAAATATTTTTTACAGCAACACCAGAAGCAATGAAACTCCTTAGAATATGAAAGGTCCTCACTGAAAAATAGCTTTCAAAATCTGCAAATGAAAAGTCTTTGAGAATTCAGACCCTTAGGTAGAATTGTAATTTTTTTCCAACTTTTAATCCACTTTACACTACATTAACAGAATTTTAAAAGGCCTATGTTTTAAGGCCCTTGCTGTTTTGCTAGTGTGCTCACATATTAAAAACTACAGTAGAAAACCATTTCTTTTACCTAATTATGAAGAGAATGAAATTAATATACTTCCTCATAATAACTCAGCACTTCTCCAAACGCACATATTTTCATTATTTGAATGTATATTACTTATTTCTATCCCTTTGACCTTATTTCTTATAAATATGTTCTAAACTTCTTCAAGAGTATGGAAAGAATATTTAATACAAAGCAAAGTAATTATAGTCTGAAGGTTCTGAAATATAACTGAAGTGTATCCCTGGGGTTATTTCCTGATAATTAGGTATGACATAAATAATCATGATTAATTATGTTTCTGGATAGTCATCTGCCTCCAATGAAATATTGTTATCCCTGATAATGCTTAACATAAAAAAACCCACAACTAAGTGTGTTTAAACAGAATATTTTCTTAAACCTCATGTGAAACTCAGCCACACAGGCTATAAATGGCTTTGATGTTGCTCTGATATATTGTGCCACTGGAATACCAATTCTTCATTTCTGAGCACATTAAATAATAGTGTCTGGTGATAAATCAAAATCCTGGAGACCACAATTACAGCAAATAATTATATTTGATGAGTTTTTGTTAAATAGGTTTTGAACATGATCTTGATTTTTCTTTTGTCTAGTTTACAAAAGATGTGATAAATTGTTTACCTATTTGTTACATACCTCTGGTTACAGATGTACCAAGAAACAGTACAGGCAGATATTTGGATCAGAGAGCTTGGACAACTGAAGATGATTTTAAAGAAACCATTGTTGATTTTTTTAATCATGATTTCATGAGTACCAACTATGTTTCTAGATCAAGAACAGAACTTTCCTTCTTTGAAAGAATGCCAAGACCTTCATGTCCAGCACCTCCATGTGGTATTATTAATACACCAAGAGTGACTTGAGGCTCATCTTAAACTGTACAAGACATTGCCCTTCCAAGGGAGTTTGGAAAAAAAAATGAAAAGTGAAGAGCACCATTAGCAGCACTTTGCACATGAAAAACAAAGGTTCAGGGCATGCCTCAGAGCTTGACCTTCAGGACCAGACTTCCATGTGACTACTGACCCTCCCGAGAGCAGCTTGGCTGGACTCAGCAGCATACCTGGGCTGACCCCTGGCAGAGCACTAGTGAAGCCAGCCCCACAAGCCCACTCACTGGTATCCCTGGCTGTCCTCAAAAGGGGACAGTGGTCAGGAGGCAGACATCATGCCACTGCTGGGGCAGATCCAGAGAGACCCCTCCTTCAGAGATGAGTGGCCCCCAGCAGAGATGACCAGTGTGTTTGCTGGGGAGAGCTGGTCACCACCTGAGCCCCTCAGCAGGCTGGGCTTACCCTGAGTTCTCCAGATGGGTGGTGATAACATAAGCATGGGTAGACCTCATCAAACCCACAAATTGAATCAAGTGTCACTTCTAAGACATTGTTCACCAGTCCTTTCTTCCTTCTTTGCATTGGCTGTTTTAGCCATGACTAAGTTACCACTCTCTTTGGCAGGGACAAAGGAGGCAGTGTCACCTTCAAGCTGTAAGCAGCACAGTTGCGATGAGCAAATGTGAACAAAACAGCTAACGCAGCAGGATGATCCCTGGAGATCCATGGCTTCAGCAGGCCTTCCCCTGGTGCACAGATCCCCAAAGTTAACAAAGTGGAGGTGGAGGAGAAATAAGAAGTGCTCAGGTTTAAAGCAGCAGTCTTAACAAGCCACAGGGTGGAAGCAGAAAAACCAGACGGGATGGCATTTGTCAAGATGAGAAACAAAATGACTAAACAGGATGCTCAGTTGAAACAAAACAGCAGGAAAGAAGGGGGAACAGTCTTAAAATACTGCTAGGGACCTAAAGAGGGGAGACAAGGACTAAAAGTAGGTAAAATAATAAAAAGCTAATAAAACCTCCACCTGCCAAGAGTGTCAATAAAATGATAGGAGCAAAGGCAAAGGATTTTTTCTTGGCAGCAAGAAGCACAGATGGTCAAATATATAAAACATGAGCCTATATGGGTTTTTCATCTGTGTTACGTTTCCCATGAATGAGTGCACAGAAAAAATGCGTACCTGGATTATGTTAAGTGTGAGCAAACTATGGATTTGTATTCATGAATATTCTCACCGTAAAGCCATGATAAAGATTTTTAAATCCTGTTCAGTTAGATATGATAGAAGTATCATAGTGTAGCAATGTATTTGGTGAGGTGCATTCATGCAAGGTGGAAATGGAAGTATGAAGAATTCTAAAGAGATTTATTTTAAATATACTCGCACTTGCCACGTCTTCGTGTCAGGCGTTCGGTAAAATAAAACCCAAGCTAAGTTTGAAGCAAATCACAGAATTAGAAGGCATTACCTGTCACTCTGTCATTTTGCTAGAAGGCATTCCTGTATTTAACATACAAATTTGTACTATTGTCGCTGACGTAATCCCTGCTTTTGCAAATATTCAATGAATATTGTAGAAAGTTTCTGCCAACATTCAGTTGCCAAGCTGCAGCTGCACTCTGTCCACATTCTCAGTGACTGAGAGCATGCTATTTTTGATGCTGCTTGAAAAATAATTTACATGGCAGATATAACCAAGCCATATAATTGTACCTGACTTCTGAAACTGTACCTTAAAGCCTAGTTACGTCACTTGAAGAAGCATCTTTCAAGGACACAATAATCTGAGGATAATGAAATCCCAGAAGAATAAAGACTGAGGAAGGGACAATCTCTGCAGGCTCTAAAACTGAGGAAGAATTGGGAAGTCTCTGCTGTTTTTGGGAAGTGCAGAAGGGAACAAACCCCAGCCCTTGGGTCAGCTGGTGAGCCTGGACTTGTGTCCTTACCAATTCTTTAGAAGCAATCTGGCCAAAAGCCCATTGCATATCTTTATACTGATGCTGAAGCAAACTATTTGCTCAGTTTTGCTCAGACTCCTTCTCAAGAGGCGTGAGCTGCTTTGAAGCTAGGAAGACAACCAGGGGAACCACAACTCAGGACTGAAGCATAGAGTGAATCGAAATGACACTGTAAATACGCAAATATGAACCCAAACCAAGCGAAAAAAAAAGGAAGTATCAAAACGTATCTCCATTCCAACCTTGATGGGGTCATTAGAAGTAAGTTATACACATATTTTCAGCTATGGGCCATATTCAGCCCTACAATATGTTTAAGCATTGTACCTTAATTTAAAAAAAAGTTGTGCGAGTGCACCTATGATTTGAAGTTGTCTGTTGAAGGCAGCCAGAGCTGTCTTTTCAGTGCAGAAGTTTCCTTCATAATTTTTTCCTTTGTTGTATCTCTGTACTCGTTGGCTTGGTCAGCATATACTTGCTTCCTTCTTTGTCATGTTGTTTTGTAATGAACTCCTGTCTCAGCATGGGGCCGTTTCTCATTCTGCCTTATAACACAGGCATGTGGTAATTGGCTTCAGGAAGGAGCCAAAACATATGTTTCCTTATAGCACTAATTAATTAGTCATATGCACACTCAATATTTAATTGCTATTGTACACTTTGGCCTGTGTGACTTGTGTGAAAATATCTGACTTTACACCTATGTCAATTAGAAACACATGCAAAAGTGAAAAGTGCCTCTAGTTTCTACAAGTGAGACAAGCAAAATTTCACTAATCACACCATTAATTCCTAGCACATCACTTACTCAAAAAAAAAAAGAAAAAAGGTCCTCTGCACTGTGCTCAATACATCGTCTAATGTAACCAGGCCTGGAAGCATAAAGCATCTGTGCTCTACTTAAAACTGCTGATACGACAAAGAAAAACCTCTTCCTCAGGACTACTACTCCTCTCCTGTAGCATAACAAGTGCTAGTCAACCACAAGTGCTCCTAAGAATGGCTACTTTTAGTGCTTCTTACCAATAACAGGCAGAGGTTTTGCCCATTAAGGGTTTTATTTTCCATCTTACAATAGTGACGACCATTTGGAGTTTTGCCCATCCCTCTCTGTGCTGAATTTTTAGGTATTTATAACATTTCTATGGTACTTACTGCCATATTACCAAAGCCCCTCACACCCATTAATCTCCTGTATAAATTGTTCCTTTGTTCATTTCATAGAAGACTTAGATAAAGACCACAGCCTCTTAAGCAGATCTAGCAGGAAAAAAGAAATTGAGAGTAAATTAGATATTCTTATTTGCTCATTACTTTTCCACTTTAAGTGTTCCTGAAATAGCCAGAATTATTAAAACAAACAAACAAACAAACAAAAAAGCCACAGGGCTAAATTTTACCCTGAAAAATGTATGGGTGACTGTGAATTTGGAGTTATTGGACAGAGTCCAGGCAAGGTCCATGAACCCAATGAAGGGACTGGAGCATCTCTCGTATGAGGAAAGGCTGAAAGAGCTGGGACTGTTCAAGCCCAGAGAAGAGAAAGTTCAGGGCAAATCTCATCAATGTGTAGAAATACCTGAAGGGAGGATGAAAGAAGACAGAGCCAGGCTCTTCTCAGTGGTGCCCAGTGACAGGACCAGAGGCAATGGGCACAAACCAAAACACAGGAGTTTCCCTCTGAACATCAGGAAACACATTTTTCCTGTGAGGGTGGCTGAGGTGCAGGTTGCCCAGAGAGGTGGTGGAGTCTCTCTCCTTGTAAGGAAAACATGGTGCTGGGCAGCCGGCTGTAGGTGGCCCTGCTTGAGCAGGGAGGGTTGGACCAGATGACTTCCAAGGGTCCCTTCTAACTTCAACCATTATGTGATTTTGTGAACTCCATAGGATGCAGGTCTGAACGTATCTCTAAAGTCAGAATGAAGATAATTTTATTTTTAAACCAGGGTAAAACATTGCATGTCATTCAGGCCACTGTACAGGCTTATTCTGAGAAGTGCATGGTTAAAGATGATGGTTAGACCAACGTTCTGAGAGTTTGTAAGTTATTCAGTGTAATAACTTTACTAATAAACTCATAATAAACAAAGACTTTGAGATGCACTAGATTTGTGAATGGAAGCCTGGATAAATGGGCAGAATAATTAATTAACTCAAAATAACTAATGAACTCAAAACAGACCCACATGTAGGGACCTCATAGGCAAGCAGGATGGTTTACCAGGAAAGAGTTGTGGTGCTTTCCATCCTCAGCTGTCCATCTTCTTCTCTCTGAGGTCCCAACCTTCCATGGCCACACAAACCTCAGCTGCACTTGAAGCAGTTGCTCAGAGATCTCAGTTTCTAAGCCAGCGTAGTAAACAGGCTCCCACTTTTCTTAATATATCAGGGTGTTATTCCTATAGCTCAAAAACTGGTTGGCGAGCAAATGAATGCCCTTATAATGAGGGCAGAATGACCATCTGAAGCGAAAACTTTTTCATGCCAACCTAACCTATGCCTGGGAACATACAGAAGAGTGAATCAAACAAAAGTATATGTCCAGAGTGGAAAGAACTATTTGCAGCAAAATTTGATATCTTAAAGACAATATTGCCCAATCCAGAGGTTATAAACTTACATCTAAATTCAGGTTTGTTCAGAGTTTGCTACAGCACACACATATTTAGTGACTGCGGATCAAAGTAATATTTTATGCTATTCCATACCATTGCACCACTGCACAACATGAAAATTGACAGTTCCCGGTGTTTTCTGAACCTCAAATTGCAAGCATAACTCAATGCCTGAGTAGCTTGAGCCAGATCTAATTCCTGACAACCTCGTATCTTGTCATTTACACCTGTGCAATGAGAGGAGCAAATGGAGCACTGAAGGGTGCTATTTTTCTCCCACTCCTTACAGAGATGTAAATGAGTTCAACAAAGTGAAGGGCAGTGAAGACAGTGGTGCAAACTCAGGAAAAATGAGTCAGGAATAAAAACCCCTATATTCTTGCACAAGGAAAATTATCTAAGAGAAGCAAATCAACAAGCAAGTGTACAGAAATGGCAGTTGGAAAAGAAGGGAAAGAGGAGTACTGCAATTTGAAAACAACCATAGCAAAAGTTCCTTATGAGTCAGAGGACCCAATGAAGACCAACAACCAGTGAGTGGAACAACCCACTCTCTCACTGACAACACACATCTCAGATGTAGCTGCTGGGGTACAATATCCCCATGTTGCCCATAGCATTTTTCCATAGAGAGTTGATTGCAACATTTCTGCTGTTTAGGAAACAGTTGAGAGTGTTAATGTCTAAAGAAGATACATCCCAGAGAAATATGTGTAGGAAATCTGAATATCTAAAGTGATGAGAGACAGAGACTTACCGATAACCTTGAGTGATACCGACTTCATATAAAAAATCTTTCATCATCACGTTGGCCAGTCTGCCCCTTTATTGAGCCAAGTTGTAAACTCAAAGTTACATTTTAGAAGGTGATCCAGAGGAGGACCATGAAGATGATCAGAGGGCTGGAGTACCTCTCCTGTGAAGACAGG
>RSEF01000001.1:109939767-109986462 GCA_003993805.1 Himantopus leucocephalus | reverse complement strand
TTAAAGAATGAAAATGGTCTATGGTTTGGAATGTGCATTTGGAGAGAAAAGGGATATCCAAAGATCAGCATCTCTGAGAACAACCCATTTAACAATGTCTAAACAGCTAATAACTGAACATAAAAGTGTCTACTCAATCTAATAAAAATGTACTATTATATTATTTACTATAGCATAAAGTTTAAAACATTAACATGAAGAAGGTAAACAGAAAACCGAATATTTACTGTGTCAAAGACCAACCTTACTTTCCAAAGTTTGAGTCAAATATTGCTACTAATAATACTGACAAGAATATTTCCCCTGGTGTGAGTGAAATTACTCTGAATTACAGTATACAAAAGCACTGAATTTGGCTGTTTGTCTCTTGCTTTATGATATCCATCTCCACTGACTCCCTCATGCTCTGGACCCCTGGAAAGAGCCATGGACTCTGGTATTAGCTAATGGCTAGGACTCCCAGTTCTGTGCATGGAATGCCACAAAACCTTTTTATTTCTGGTATACCTACCCCCCCGGAAGTGCTGCTGCTATTTTCTTGTTCAACGGCTTGTATCTGATACTTTCAACAAATGTTGCCCTCACTCTCTACACTCTAAAATGATAAATACATCACCTGGAGGCTGTATCCACCCATTCCTGCCTAGCACTTCTCTCTTCAAAGGTGACATAACACTTCAGAAGTGGGAAATAGACATCCCACAAGGAATTCTGAAGAGGGAAGGACACATGCAGGTGCAACCATGCAATGAACTAATCTTTAAACACAAAATGCCAATGTCCTCTTAAAATACAGACCACCCCTACAATGAGGCACTACCTAAGCAACTACATATAAACCACACAAAGCCGCCAGTGGTAGAATTCCTTGTATCTGCTCAATTGTTAAAAGTTTTTCTCCAAACTGGAGTAGTTTTCCATAGGGCTAATGAGAACCTTTGCTAGCACACTTTCCAGATGCTTGAAATCCAGCATCAATGGAAGTGCCAAAGATTGCATCCACTCTGCTAAAGGTACCCCCCTCAGACAGTAGTCCATGGATCGCAGGCCAAGTAGTGTAGATTGGCCTATGTCCCCTCTGCAGATGGTTTTCTTCTCTAGAGCAGACTGGCTGCACACATGCTTCAGAGCACTCCGCTTGGAAGTATTTAGAAAGAGAATGTCATCTACAGCAATTTTGTCTAGGTCTCAAATGCAGGAGAGGTGTACTCTGAGCACACCCTGCACTCCTCATTCTTTATTCTTCACATGAGAAGATTCCTTGCAGGACATACTGGTTCTCCCACAGCTCAGATATCCAGATGTCTTTACCCTGGAAGGTAGAATGTGGTTGAGGGGTGGTGCATCCGCAGGTGGTGTCCTGCAGTACACTCCCTGTGCAGTCAGGGTACACCACCCCAGAGTTCCTCTGCCTGCATCACAGGCAGGAAAGTGTGGCTGCAACACTGGTAACTGACCTTCCCATGTCAATGCCCATGGTCCAGGCACTTTTGCACCTGACACCTCTCTTTCCTAGGGAACGTCTTCTCTACGATATCTGAGTGTGATTTGGTCCTTTCATGGTGGAGAAGATGACTTGCTGCAGCTGTGTACTGATTTGATACTCAACCTGTGTTATCAGCTTCACCGAAAGGCAGATGGCTTGTTAGTGTGAACTAGAAAGGTGACAATACAATTTTCATAGACTACGCCATGATTTTCTGGATCTCTTAGGAACAATTTTTGGGCCAAAATATCTGGACTGAGATTCATCCTGGAAGTCCAGAAATTCTCTGTGTCGCAAATTGGGTCTTCTGTGCCTAGAAAAGGCCACAAAAATCTTTTAGAAGACTTTTATAATGGCACTCACTCCTTACACAGCTTACTACACTAGCTGGAAGTTGAATTTCATACCAATGGTCAGCAGTGCACCTCCTGAAGCGAGATCTGTTTTACAGCCAGGGGCACAATGTGACCTATAATTATTGAAGGCCAGGAGAGGATTCAACTCCCCTTTGTGAGCAGTATCACTGACTATTCATGTGAATTACTGCTTCTCAGTAAGGGAGGTAAAACACTTACAATCCCTTTTCACATCCAAAGCAAATAGCAAGCTCTCATATCCAACTAAAGTTCCAACCATATTTTCATTATGAATAATTCGACTTGGTTTTCCTCAAAATCGGGAATATCAATAATTCTCAAACTCTGGGAAGCTTTTCAAGTTAACCCATTTTATAGCTGTAAGGCCAGACTCTGAAAATTCAAGTTGCATTTTACTGCCCAAGTATTTCCACTGATCCTATGGGACTGCACTTAGCATATGTTATCATTTGGTGCAAGTAAATCAATATCCAGTTGGCCATAAATTGTAGTAATAGATCAGATTTTACAGTGATAGTTCAGAGGTGAACTGCATTGGGAAGTTCATCCAGTTTTGAAAAGGGAAGGGAGATATAAAGGTATTAAAAGGTAAAGCTCCTTCTCATTATGTTAAAAAAAAAGGTCTGAAATTTGGAAAACTTTCAATAATTTCTCATTATTTCTGTAGAGTGCTCATAATTGGATCCAAGAATAAAGAGGAAAAAAATCAAGCCAGTACTTAACTTGAAGTATTAACTACACATTGTTCTCCTGTAAGCACTCAACAGATCTCTTCTTGTTAAAATTATGGCAAATTGGAACAGTAGTTCCCTTCTGAATCAACATTCATTTCTCTCCCCTTCCCTTCTGAAAACTGTTACATTTTGAAGTCACTAGTGATTATTTACTTATTCCCCTATAAAATGCATGCTTGGTCCCCAAAGTCAGAATATAACATTCTGCAGTACTCACAAATGCAGTACTCATTATTACAAATTATTAGATCACTTAATCTTCTTTGCCACTTCCTTCTTTAAAAAAATAAATATTCACAGTCCCCCAATACAAGCCTAAAATACATAACAATAAAAATAATAGTAATAATAATGATATGTTTGCTTGGTCTTTTATGGCACAGAAAACAAATGCCTGCTGACTTGCATTGCAGGGATATACACATTGCAAGTTGATACATGGCTGAGTCAGTCAGTTCCTTACCCTGAGGATCCTCAGTCTGGGTAGAAAATGTTCACTTGTTTTTTAGGATCTGGAAAGAACTAAAGGAATCTGAAGATGAAGCCACATTGTTCCTGCTTTAAGGTCTTCCCTTTAAGATGAAATCAAAGTCTCTCAGACCTTTGACTCAAAAGGCCTCTATACTGAGAGTGTGATCCTTTGGCTGGACTTCTTTCCTTTGTGCAACCAACCATGCATTGCCTGGAACAGTGAAACAGTGCAGCATCAGCCTCCAGGCAGACGCCAAATCCCCCTTGGGATGTTCACTTTGCCCTGGCTTTGTAGCTTGCTTTATCCTGTTTCTCGAACCCAGCTTCTGCTCCAAAGAGCTGTTTTGCTCACCTGACCTTTCTCATTAGTCCTTTCTTGTGTGTCAAGGACAGATTTCCTTCCATTACAGTCAATGACAGTAAGCATCTGATTACAATGGGAATTTCCTAGCAAGAAAAGACAAAAGCAAAGGCATGCTCTGCATTCTCAGTCACCCAGATCATGATACAAGTAACACAACAAAATACAAATTCTTCTCATTCTCCTGGAAAGACATTATGATCAGAGGCAATGTAAAATGAATATGGGCTGTGCGTGTCCTCAGTAATCCTTGCAATGGTGATGAAATCAAATTAATCTTCTAAGACCTCCTGGAGTGAAATAATTTTATTTACTTAGGCTACCAGTCAACTGGAGCTGAATCAGGTGAGCTCTGAAGAATTCAAATTTCAGCTTTATACATTGGCTGAACATAACAAATTCCTGGTAGGTGTAGATAACCCTTTTCCAACCCTTTTCTTCAGTTTGGACATCTGAGAATTCTTTGCATACAAGGAAAGACTGTTCAAGTTAAAAAGAAAGTACACACCTTCACATCTCAGGAAACTCTACTGCAATGGATGTGGTGATGTTGGAACCTAACTTACTTAAAACCCAGTTGATTCTTGAGTTGGGTATCTCTAGAAAAAAAAAAAAAAAGAGAGGTAGACATAGCAAACTGGGCCTTCCTTCACTTGTAAAAAGTCTGCAGGGTCCTGGGGTTTTGTCAGTCTTAACATCAAGTATAACTAGATTAGAGAGTCATAGATTTATTTTGGTTGTAGCGACAAGAGTACACCCATACACAACACTCATGGGCAGCAGTAATCATTATTTTATTGTATCATTGTATTATTTATTACCCCACCTGAGGGAGTTGGAGTCAAAGTCAAGACCAATGTCTAATATAGCAAGACAAACCTTCAGGTTTTTACAGTATGGAAAATGCAGGCGGTGCCTCTGAGTCTTTTGACTTAAATTCTGGGAGAAGACCCTGTTGGGAGCAACAGTGACATTTGTGGCATCTTCTAGAAATATTCTTAGAAATGGCCTCTAATTAGTCACCTGCTCTCTCTCTATTTTACTATGAAATGGAGTAAACCTCAGGATTTCAGCACAATCTACTTTTTGTCACCACTGTCCTGAAGAATGACATATGAAAAATAGGTAAATCAATTTTGGAAGCCAGAAACTGAAATGTTGGATCAGTCTAATCAAACCAGAACAAGGTAGGTGGCTTGATCTTCAGGAACCAGTTGTGATATAGCCTCTCATTCTACCGCCTTTGTCAGGCAAAGGCAAAACCAGGTTGATAAATTGGCTGAAATTCCCAACCTGTTCTTTCACTCCCACTCTTCCAATACCTGTTAGTGTATCAAACAATTATACTGAGACTCTAACACAGGCTATGTAACATATGTTGGGAACATACAGTAAAAGGATCTTATTAGCTGGCTCTATTAGCTGAAATGAGCAGGAGGAAAATAGCCAGCTGAATTTTAGGTGTGGGGCATTACACATCCCACAGAGAAACAGAGAAAATTCACGCCTCCCTTAAATGCTGTGAGAGTGTAGGCTGGGGAGGATAATACAGCACTGGGTTACACAAAGATCAGGTACTGTGCAAGCAGGAAAGGTGGAAACTTAAGCAAAACCACAAAAGCCTAATTTCTGAAGCTAAATTTTGCAAAAGGGTCAGATTCCCATGTCACTGGGTAGCTGAAGAATCCCAGAAGATAGACAGCCATGCACAGAGCAGTGGATTGCAGGTCTTCACAAATTTCCCACAGAAATCTGCACTAAACAGTGAGACTTCGGCCTTTGCACTCCTCTTCATTTCTTGTACTTGTTCCTCATTTCCAGAAACAAGTAGTAGTTGTTATGAAGGACCAACAACAGAGATGGCGTCCCTCCTTGTACCTTTTGCCATCTAAGTCAGAGTCACACTGAAATCCACAGGTTCCTCTCTGGATTTAAATACAATGTGAAGAAAGAGTTAAAAGCAGGTCCAGGGAAGCTCTCGAGTCAGACTTTCCTGAAGAGATTATGAGAGCTGGAAACAAAATCTTGAAAACTGCAGGATTTCAAGAAACAACTTTTTGGCTTCTGTGTTCAGACTGGGAAATGGAGACGAGCCACACAGCAGAACGCATTGGGCTGACAGCCCTAGAGGCAAAGCTCAGCTCTTTGCAGAGTTCAGTCTGTAACTATTGCATATATAGCCAGTAAGGAGAAAAATCAAGTGCTACTCCATGGACATCACTTTCCCCATGAGTAAGCCAAAGAAATGAATTTGGCAACCTGGGCAGGACTGCCACCCCTGCCAGACCTACTGAACTGCAAAACAACTTCCCCCAGGGATTATCAGGTATTTTAAAATTGTGTAAACTGAATTGACAAGAGCAGCTGCACCATTCAGAACAGCAAAAAGCCGTGTAGTGTCTATCCATCTACCAGCATCTCAGACATGGCTTTTTCAGAAATGAATTTGAGTTGGATGAGGGTGAATTTGAGAATGTATGGATTGTTCCTGCCTGGGAAATCTAGAACTTAATTAGACAATAACCCACCACTGCTTTATTGTTGCAGGAAAACAAGATATGGGGGATCCGTGTTCCCTATTGCATAGAAAAATGTATTGATAGATCTGCAGACACGACGCAAGCGGATACTTGTTTTTTGTTACAACAGCAAGTCCCTGAATACTCATTAGGTCCTTCATGAAAGGGCTTGACTAAAATTCTACTTGACAAATGTACTCTCAGAAGTGTTCTCAAGGGTTTGTCTCAACTTCATTAGCAATTCAACCATTTTTGATATCAGTTTTGGGGACAGGTGAGGAAGGAGGGAATCTCTTGCTGGCAATTACTGTTGACAATGGATTTTTTAATTTATTCTTTTTTGCTGTGGAACCAACTTGATGTGGACCAAAGTGCACGTGAAGCAGTTAGGAAGAAATGAAACCTCTCCATACAGACACCTGTACTTGAGACTTAGAAAAATATCAGTCTTGACTAACTAGTATCTATGGACAAGTACAACATGGCAGCTACTGCTGTCAGAGTCTTGATTTAACAACTTAAGTGGAGAAAAAAACAGGACTTTTTTCTTTTCCTGGGCACAAAAGTGAATGAGTTGTAGTGTTATGTAATTCTGGGACCAGATCCTCCTCCCCAGGACAATTTACACTCAATAGGAGATTTTCTGACTGTATAAAACCAGCATTGATGACCTGACATTGTGTGTCTTCCTGAATTCTCTTCCACCTTCCCAAGGTACAGAGAGACCTCTGACAGTCTGGGACAACCAGGGATCCATCTGGGATCCAGTCATCACTGTCCTATATAAAGCAGCCTAGGGATTAGATAGATTTGTTCCAGGAGCAAAAATAAAGAAGGAATAGAAAGGTGGCAGAAATTGACTCTTGTCCACCTAACCAAAAGGGTAGGAACATTCTCCAGATACACATGAAGAAGAAAATGCATACAGCATATGTCCACTTATTTTAGACTGCAAAGTCTACTGACACTTTTGTCATGTCTGTGGAAGACCTCAATGTATCTTAATGGAGAGGGTGCCTACACAAACATGCCAAGGGCAATTTTGCTCTGGAGTAGTTTTTACACAGCTCAGAGGAGCACCATGCAAAGGATGCAGAGGCAAGGGTGATCTGACTAACCCCAGAACCAAAATACTCACAACCACCAAGGGCGTGAGTCTCAGCTAATTAACTCTTTTGAGTGGTTAGGCATGTTTTCTTATGCACAGTGCAATATCTTGTTTTTGGAAGCAAAGTTACTGTACTTTCATCTGATTCTTTGCCAACCCTTAACAGGATCAGCTTCACTGATACTGTCCCCTACAGGCAGGATATTGCTCTTTCACTTCTTTAAAATGAAGGTATTGCTTAAATGAAATGAGAGTAATTCACTTGTGTAAAAACAGTACTAAATCAGAATCTGATACCTGTTCTTTGGAAATAACCAGAATTTCTCTTTCTTTGCAGAGAGAGGTGAACACTTCATTTTCCTTAGCTGATAATTCAAATTAAAAATGTCTACAATTCACATTAGATTAATTAAGTTTTATGCAAAAGTACAAGTGTATCTATTTTACTTATTAATGTATTTAGTTTGCACAACTCCGGTTATAAATATTGATCTGTTTGGATCATTAACTGCAGTGCAGTTTTAAAAATAGAATTATTCTATTCAATAAAACCTAAATTTAAGAATAGCAATTTTAGGCTTTTAGTACAGCAACCATCAGCTTAGCACAAGCCAGTCGGATTGCAGAAGAAACATCAAGCTATGAGGCTGTTTCCCACAGCAGCTTCTGAAATAGAGATTACAAGTATATCATTCAGCTGTTAATAAGAATCATGGTTTCTTCTGTTAGTTTACTAGTGACAAATTGGCTTAAAAGAGTCACTTTAAATGGATAATGTAGGGTAGGCTGTACTAAATGTGTTTATTAGGTTAAATGAGGGCATTAACCTTAAATGTAATATGATTTCTTGCCTACACACAAAGTCACTGGTGTGAATGGTACCTGGTGTTACAACTGGGCTAGATCTCAGACACTTCTGCATTCTTTATCGTCTAAGACATGCAGGCACTGCACTCTGGCCATGGTCAACCAAACCCTTAAAGATGACAAGGGCACCAAAAGGTTAATGACTATCTATCTGTCATTATCTTGCAAAGAAGGTAGGAAACTCAGGCGGTAGGAGAAGCTGGCACAATGAAAGGCGGAAGGAATAAATAAATTCTACCCTTCTAGCAAAAAATAAATCCATCTGTGCACATTGAGGAGCATTGTGGCAGAGGAAAAGGCCTTGGCGCGCTACCCCAGACTGAGCAGAGTAAGGTGTGCTCCCTGAGGCAGGCAGCTGGTCGCCTCTCCACCCAGAAAGTGGCAGCTTAAAGGGGTCCTGTGCCTCTTGCCACTTGCAGCCTTCGTTGTGTGGCTACATGCAGAGCATGGTCTGGAAGTCATGACCTGGCACACAGCACATTAGGTAGGTGTCTGTTGAAAACAAAAATTTAAAGCAGTTGAAAAGAAGCCATCATTTCATTATCTGGGTGAATTCATTTTTTTTCTTGGGTTTACCAAAATTTTCTGACATTGACTATAATGTCTGGAAAGTAGTTATACAGTTGGACATTTCACACATTATTCCCCTTCCTCTCCTTGCCAACTGAATTTCCCACCTATTTTGTGGACGTACTAGTGATACAGCATAAGTTACATTTTCATTCCTTGTGTTCTGCTTAAGGCTTTGGTTGATCGTGATCAGGGCACAGTGCCTACAAGCTCTAGATGACACAGAATGCAAAGTGATAGCAGAGTTAGGGGTGAAACCAAGAAGGAAAAATGAGTTTGTCCAAGCTCTGTCTACAGCAGAACTGATATTGATGTTAATGGCTGGCAAAGAAGATTAAAGGAGAGCTTTGTTTATGATTTTTAGGGTGGATGGCTCAGAATAGTAGGAGAAGTGGGCACCTTCCAGCTCGCATGCGACTCTGTGTAAAGAAATAAGGTAGGACTGAAAGCAACCCACACTGTCTGTCTGTCTGGTGGATAATGGGTGCTGGAGAGCACCCTCCAGGTTGTGACTCCCACATCAGACTGATGCCAAATCTGCTTCTGGAACAGCTGAACACTCCCTTATACTCAGGCTGGAATAAGAAAAGCCAGACCAGCTTTTGTTTGGTCTAGCATTCAGCAGAAAGCAAGTGTAGACTCACAAAGTTTCCTACTTGCTGAGCTACTGTCCTCTTACAACAATCTGATGCGAATAAATGCTATTTAAATCAATAGTGTGCATTCACAGACAAAATTGGGTTAAAATTTATTACATGTTGTGGTTCACCATGTCAAGACAGAACACAGCATAAATTTTAAAAAACAAGCAGGTTTTCTTAAAATAATCAAATATTCAATAGAAGAGGTTTACTGTTGCCTTCTTTATTTGTTGAGATGGGGGATGGATTTTTTTCATCTTTCTCTTGCAAGCTCAGTGGTGTTGAATAATCATGGGAAGGGTACACAAATTTGCTTTACGAACGTTAGTAATAATTTGAATTGTCTTTGAGTTTATTTTAATCTTGATTTAAGCGTGTACTGCAATGTGTCCATTTCTGCACTTCTTGAATTGCTCACTTGCATAAGAAAATACACCCCAGAATATGCTTAATAAAGAACATAATGGCTTTGAGGGATTTTTAAAAGCAAGGAGACATTATAATCTTTCACGGTAGCAGTTGCAAACTTCAAATGTAGACAACGTTTGCTTTACAATTATTAATTATTATGGCTGCCAGATACAATTAAAGAACAGCTTGTGCTCTTCCTATGGCTTCCTTCAAGCATTTACCACATAAGACGTTATTGAAATAGCTAAATTAAGAAATACTAACGGATAGCACTTATATGATTTTTACTCCCCAAACCCCTAAAACAGTTTGCAAAAGAGGGGCATTATTAACCTGTGTTGTTGTGAGGAGGAGAAGCGAAGGACAGAGACATTCAGGCAAAAGCATTCACCCATTTGAGGTGGTTCCACTTGTAAGCATTGTACGTTTCAAAGGCTTTTCACAGCACAGTGAAAGGACTTTCAAAAAGCTTTCAACAAGCTTCTTCTCAAAAGGCTTTTAATAAACATATTCAAAAATGTCCCAGAAAAAGGAGGGAAGAGTGAGAGGACAAATTTGTTAATGCTAAATTATTCAGAAGAGTAGAAATGAAAGGATGTTGTAAAGACATACAGACAGATGGCACAATAATGGAGGATAAAATGAAAGCTGAAATGTAGTGTTGGTAAATGTGCAGTGATGCACCTAGGAGACACAACTTAACTTGATGTGTGCAAGGAAGGGCTTTGAACTAGCTGCTGTGTCTCTGGGATGAGAACTCCCAGTTACAGCAGCTGGTTCCATTAAAACATCAGTTGGCTCAAGAAAAACAATCGGGATGCTAGGAATTATCAGGAAGAAAACAAAGAACCAGGCTGAAAATGTAATTATTTCTTTCTATAAACTCATGGTGTACCCATAGCTGGACACTTCCTGCAGTGCTGGATTTCTGGTTAGAAAGGCTGTACTAGGATGAGAAAACATACAGATAAAAGTATCACACAGTAAAGAATAGTGTCCAAACTAGAAACAACTAGATTAAGACTCTTTTGCAGAGAAAAGACACAACCAAGGGTAGATGTGACACAAATGAATAGAAACATCAGTGACATTGAGAAGATCATTAGGAAATTATTACTCTGATTTTTCACAGTGCAAGAAGCAGAGGCAACAAATGAAATTATCAGGTGACAGGCTGAAAACAAACAAAAGAAGGCATTTTTTCAAGCAGCACAGTTAAACTGGGAAGTTCTGTGCCCAAGGATATTGTAAATACTGTAAATTCTTACCAATTCAAAAATCAACAGGGCCAATTCATGGAAGAAAGTCCACCAAGGCTGTTAAACCCAGAAATCATGTTTATAACCAAGGAATTTGCTGAACCATGGATTGCTGGAAGCTGGGAGAATATGCCAGGGAAGCACCATTGTATGCTTGCCCTGTTATTACATCTTCCCTAGGTATTCAGTACTTGACTACTGTCAAAAACCACATACAGGCTAGATGGATTTTGCCGTCCCTCAAAAAATGCCTCAAAGGTCTGAAGATGGCCTCTACAAATAAAAGTATTTGTGCTGATGTAGGTACTTGCAGTTTTTATTGTGGTCGGTGGGCTTGCCCGAGGAAACCCAATGGATACCTGACAGAGTTTGATGCTACAGACGATGCCATCCTCTATGAATGATTTCATCCTGGATGGAAGGGTGAAACCTTGACCGTGTTGAAATCAGAAGGAATTTTGGCACTGCCTGCAATGGAAGCAGGATCTCACCTCGGGCTACCTGAGTCCCATGGCTCAAGTACTCCCTGACACATCAGGGTTCCTCCTCGTGACTGCCTAAATATTCAGCATGAAATGACCCAGAGATTTTCAAAGCACAGAGCTTTATAGCATGCTCTTGAACACAACGTTCAGGGAAAAGTTTAAGAACTACAGGACTTCATACTAAAACAGCATATGAAAATGTACTAGCACAGTCACTGTGGAACTGGTCTGCTACAGTCACTCTTATCAACACATTTGCTCTGTTTTAACATTCAGATAGCCAAGGTTGCAAAGCAAACCCGATATTGTATCTTAAATAGGGAAATGGAAAATGTTTTATAGGCTTTCATGCTTTATTTGAAGATTATCATAAAGTGAGATTTTTCATATTGCAAAGACTCTAAACTGTAAACCTTTTAAGACTGCTGACAGTCATTCCAATTTTTTCAGACAATGATCTGGTCTATATTTTCATCAGAATTGAAAATATCAGAACTTAAGTAGAAAGGCCACTACCATTTTAGAAAAATTAAGAACTGCCCCTAATTGAACAAAACCTCCCTGAAAAAATTGTATTTATATGGATTCTGTCAGCACATTTTCTTTGGCCTTTTAAAAAACATTTGATTCAAAAGATTATTTGATTTTTAAAAATGAACATGTTAGTGGATTTCAAAATACAGTTGATATAGTACTGCTTAGGGTCCAAAACATAGAGTTATAAATTACAGAATGAATAATCAACCTTGTGCATCAATATATATTTGCCATATTAATATTTACTAGATCCATATAAACACAATAAAAGAATGAAAACAGAATCACTGCTCATTAGGAAAACCTCTCCATAAGGCAGTGTTTTCTGCACACGCCTGACATGGCCTCATTTATTAGCAAGAGACATTTCAATATGTCTTTAGGAACAGCAATTTGCTTAATCGTGGCTGAGCAAGATGGCTGGAAGGTGCTAAGATACAGCGAGATTTTTAGCCATGACAATTCATGAGGTAAACTAATCTCTCTTTGATGGATGAATCAGATTTTTGGACTTTAGGTCTAAATCCAACAGATGAACCTAGTCCACTGAGGGTTTTAATAATAAGAAAGGGGAAATGAGAAGAACTATATAGCTAAATCATTGTAACTAGACAGTTGGAAAGGCAGAGACAGTTTGCACTTGTAACAACTTAGATGTCATGAAACCATGTAATGGAATAAAAACCTTAACAAAGAATTAAAACAAAGATGGAGGACTTTAATTGAAAACTTGATCAATTAGCACAGAGGCCATAAGAAGGAGGCAACAGAGCATGAAATTTGATTAAACAGAACCATACGTCCTACTTCATTTTCAGTGATGTCGTGAAACTGATGACCTTGAAAAGAGAAGACATTAGAAGAGTGTAAAATAGCAGTTATCTCAATGCTGGTTAAAATAGAGAACTGATAATAAATATTGTACAGTAAGGAAGCCTTAAATTAAAATCACATACATATTCAGAATGGAGAGATGGGTAGTCATAAATTGCAGTAATTGACATGCAATCCAAATTTATTACAATGGATCTAGGCAGAGGGAATGCGAGAAAGTGCCCTAACTTCACAAATTTGACAAACGGAGCAGATCATACTCTAGCTCACTGACTACTCAGGTTATTTTTTGACAGTTGGCATGCATCTACTGCATTAGATGATCCTTTTGTAGTCAGTAAAGTAGATTAAATTCTAAAGATACACTCAGCATCTACAGCAACGTAGCACTGGACTCTCGGTGTGATTCTTCTCAGTTTTGCCCCAAAGTGAAATCACAAAAGGACACTCCTTCACCCGCATGACACTGCCATAAACCTACAAAGTCCTCCCTCTTTTGACAGGTGAGGTAATAGCTGAACTTAATACATTGTGTTGAAAACAATGATGTCTTTGTTCCTGTTGCAAAGAGGTTTGGCTCCACAGTTGCTCTTATAGGTCACTACAGTACATACTCACCCATCTATGAGTCCATATTCTCATAGGACTAAACGCAAGGACTCAGTCATGTTTCTACAGCTATCCAGAACAATCCAACAACATGGGGCTCATGTTTTGAGCTGCTTTTCAGCTTTATCTCAGCTATGAGCAGGCAAACAGTGCCTTTCTGATATAAAACCTACTGGAAAAAAGGTTCCCCTTTAATATTTCTTAACAACTTGGACTGACAGGGAGATATTGTACAGGTTCAGTGCTTTATGTCATGTGGCCGTGGTGTTTTGATTCTCTACAGCGCACCTTAAAATTAGATTTACTGTCATGTGGAAATACAGCTTAAGTGATTCTGAGGTGGATTTTTTCCAAAAAGTGGCATGTCCTTGCAGCCATATAATGCCAGCAGGATTTGAATGTGGTCAACACAGAGTGCTTTTGAGAGTCACATTTATTATGAATTCCAAAATAAAACAATAGCAAATGTATAGGTGTGGTGTGATGGTTTTGACATCAGTGTTCTTCTGAGGAAGAGTGTTATGGGTAAGGGTTCCTTATAAGAAATTTGAAAAATTTCTTATTACCTTTAAGAGGATTTACAGCTTGCCCCACCTGTTCATACACACTGCTGATCTCCTCAATGGAAACCAAACTTACTGCAGGAGGATAATATTAGTATCATGTCTTTTTCTGCCACGATGTCAAAAAGCCAAAGATGGAATATTTATTTATGACAGCAGAAAGCAAAATAAATTTCTGCATACTGTCTAGCAGTAAACGCACCACTGTACTCTATTGAAAAGAACTAAATCAGTTAAACACAATGAACTAGGTTGTCCACTAATTGTCCACATTGGTGCTTCTTTCTTGACTGAGCTATCTCCCTCTGCAAAAAAGAAAGGGACAAGCACTGGTGTAACACTGATTTGCAGTGGTCAGGACTCCAGTACATCCTGTCTGGGGTACCAGTGCCAAGCACATGGAACACTTACAAGTGTGAGGAATGTTTAATTATGTCCAAATAATTCATGAGCATTTTTGGTTTTAATCTATTCCCTTATTTTTCATTCTTCATTGAAGGAACCACCAAATATTTTTGGCAGCAGATATCTCAGTCTGACCTTTTGAGGTCCTTCCTAACCCACTGTTCTCTAATTCTATGAGAAAAGGAGAAAGAAAGCTTGCAAACACTGTGCATTTGTTCTGATACATTTGCTTACAGTTTCCTTGGGCTGAGAGAGTACTAGCAGAGGCCCTGATATTCCATTAAGGCTGTTTTATTTTTTTATCTGCTGTTCTTCTTCAGCGTGTGCACAACCTTTTGTCTCCAAAGAAATGAAATACACCACCATCCAGTCCCATAAACACTCATCTAATCAATATGAACATGCAAGGAGAAGTATTATTTATGCAAACTGATTTTCTTTCCCTTTTGTTCCAATGAAGTTTACACCAATTTGCATCAATCTGGCTTCTGGATGTCCATGGCTATTTGTTTTCTCTCTTTTTTTTTCTTTCCTTTCTTTCCTGTCTTCTTAGCATCTGGTTCCTTTCTAAATTTCATATCATGCATGAGAGGCATAATGTATTTATTCTGAAATAACACTACTTCAATACATTGTACTAATGATGCAGACTGCTAAATACTACTTTTTTGACAGTTAAGTGAGGTATGAGAATAAACATTAAAATATTAACATTCATGGGCTGCTAGGAGGAGGTGCAGTCTGTTAACGCAACTATCTTACAAAAGAAAAACCCAAGGAAACCAAGACTTAGTGTTCTAAAAGGAATAAAATAAGCAAAACAGATCAGTAATTCACATTCCTCAGAATTCACAGGCACCAGGAAGAGACCACCACCGTGTTTTAAATGTGCACTGCAGATGCATGGGCTGTAGCGACAGAAAAAGCCCAATCATCAGTTCCCAGAGGGCACTTCTCAAGAACACAACTTTTGCACTGGCTTGCAGCTGCTCGTAGACAGCAGGGCCCAGAAAAGCGCAATAAGAGCATATAAAAAACGTCTCCAGAAATCTCTTTGCTAGCGGAAATCACAAAATGAATAGAGCATATCCAAGGAAGTTCAGCAGATGCACTGAGTCTGCCCAAAATCACCGCAATCATCATCTTCACTAGCCAGGTACCTACAGAGACCTTGCACACTCACAACACCAGAGTGTGAAATGTGAAGCTCCTTCCTCCTGGTGACAGATGTAAGAAGTACCTTCCTCTGCCTTCAGACAAAGCCCAGATAGGAGTTCCCTCTGACTATACCACTGATTGTTTTGGGTTTTTTTTAATTTACTGAGGACTTGCTGCATTCTTAAGCCACTGGGTGGATGCTCTCTGTGGATTCTACATGCTATTTATGATATAGGAACACCATATGGATTTTTAGAACACTATATGGATTTTTTTAGAACTGGAGAGGTTTGCTACAGGCATTAAAGTTTTTATTACAAGATAATAGAATGCTCCAGCATTTCTGGGACAACAAAAACCTGTGAGTCAATGCAAAACACTCTTTCCAAGAACAAGATAGTAAAGGAAACTGGGCTTGGGAATAAGAAGAGCAGGAAGAATAACTCCAGGAATGTCCTTTTCAACCCAAACCATTCTATGATCCATTCCCAGAAAGTCCTTCCACCCTGAAGCCCATGTTGTTGTGCTTCCTGTGCAAGACAGAGATGAGGAACAGCTGCATTATATTTTGCACCTCTTTCGGGATATGCACCAGCCAACCAGCAATCACTCTCATTCCTTTGCTTCAGCTCCAGTGGACAAGGGGAACACACAGGTCCTAAAAACTTGGTGCAAGTCCATGTGGAGCCAGAACAAAGTCTCCCAGTCTTAAGCCTACTGCCTTTCAAACCCCAGTTTGCCTTGTATCCAAAGCGGGCTCAAGGGAAGGCTATTGCAAAGCTCATTTTATCGTCTGCAAACCCTGCAGAAGCAAAAAAGTCGTAGGAGGGTCTTGATGTTGCATGCAGGCAGCCAGCATAGGAATTACAGGCAGCCTGGCTCACAGTCTCCATCCAGCAATGCAGATGGACAGGCAAGCTATCTCTGCATTATCAACTAACGTATGCCAATAAGAATAGATTTGTAGACAGAAACAGCTGGTGCTTAGGAACTGATATCTGCACTAGCTGCACTTCAGAGAGCTTTTACTTCAAACTCGTTCTAGTCCGGCCTCAAGCACTGAGCCCATTGCATTTGAGGCACGACTGGATCATGTTTCCTGGTTTAGTTTAATCCAAAAGAAATCTACTTTGAACACTTTGAGACTAGTCCATGATCTGAAAGTTTGCTGAGTGTGGGCAATGAGCAGATTAACTCCAAAACTGGTCCAAAGTGAACCACTAATGTGGACACATCTGTGAAGTTTTTAGAAGAAAAGTCAGGGAGCTTTAAGACAGCTCAGTGACATGAACTGATTTGGATATTGTCCCACTGACTCCGGTGGCTGTAAATAAGAACGGTACTTATTTACAAAGCTTGATTGGAGGAAAGGGGTTTTCCTGGACCTGGAGCTGTTGTTTTACAACTTGCATGGCATAGTTTGTGATATGCAATGTGGCTCCAACAATACTCTTGATGATATCTGACACCAAATTAAGTACCAATATCAATTTAGAAATGGAGGCTATGTCTCACTATTTGTTTAAACTGTGTTATTGAGTAGAATCAGATATCTTGGCTGTAAAATATGTGATAAGCATGTGGGATCTTGGGTAAGAAACTGTAAGGTGAAATTTGGTAAATGAGGCATTTTAGTTCTTAGTTTTCTGCATTCTTTTTTTTTTTTTTTTACATATTTTCATCCCAATTTAACTACTACTGATCTTCAGCTTTTCTTGCCAAGCTCCCAGTGGGTTTCTCTAACTTTTAACCACCAAATTTGCTCATTTTGCTGTTTAGTGTGATGTCACACTAGCTGTTGACCTGGCACTGTGGCTTCGCTTAACTGGTAATTTACTAATATTTATTATTTCAAAATTATCAACATTACTTTTAAGATGTTACTTGAAACAATTAGAGTGAGTATCATTCATATGAATTCTCCTTTTCAAGTGGGTACAGCAAGTCTTTTGATTTTTTCCCACTTATTTTTATCTACTATGAGGCTTTAATTGTAGCAGTTCTTATGAAAAATTCAAGAACTACAGCTATGTTTTCAACTGCAGCTTCTAATTTATGATTCACCGCTTTTGGAATACCAGACTCAAGATACCCTGCAGCTAATTTTCAGAGGTGCTGAATGCCCACAGCTGCTGGTGGCAGCTGCTTGATGCTAGTCTGTCTTGAGATTGGCAGAGGGATGGCTTGTTAAGCATTAGTGTAAATGTAGCCACAAGATAATATTGCCAGTGGCCCCATGTCAGCCCCGAGCTGAGGGAATTTGGTCCAAAGAGTAGATTGTACAAGTTAGGAAGTCAGTATGGCTTTGAACACAAGTCATTCCACAATAGCTCTCTGTGAGTTTATTAATGCCACAAATATGAATGAAGTATTTCAACCCATCTTCAAAGACATTAAGCTTTCAAAATAGCTTTGAGAGCCAAACAGCTTAGAAAGCACATTTCTAAGTAAGCTGCCTCTCTTAGTGCCCATAAAAATGTCTACACAAGGAGGTAGTTTGGAGAACCTGGCTTAAGGCTGGATTTACTGGTAAGAAAACACATCCGTAGTCTTATTCGTTATTCTGTACTACCATTCTGCTAATATCACTCAGTGTGGTACTTGTGTTTCCAAAACACATGACCAGACAAGGCCACACAACCATTTCCTTCTTATTCCCTACTGTAGATAGAGTTGTGTACACCACCACATTGTAATTTCATACTCTAGCTTTGCATAGTACTAACTTCGTATGTAGAAAAGACCTAAGGATGAGAAAAGACCTTGGTTGTTGCATCCCTTTAATACTTGGTCATTCATTTAGACCTGCATCTAAGACAAGCAGAGTTTCTGATACTGGCACACAGCCCTCAGGAATTTGATTGAGACACATCTCCTCTACTGTAAGGAAGACCTGCCAACAGTAATGCTTTGCAGTCACTGCTGGGCAGTCAAACATGCACTGTTACTTAGAGTGAAGGAACCAAACAAAGATTTATTCTTAACAAATAATGTATGCTAAAAAGCATTTTCAAGAGAACTGTTTCACATTGGGTAATGTTGAATTAAAATAGGCACATGACAATTTTCATCCCAAAATTGAGATAAAATTGTCAAATTGAATCATGTTTCACCTTTTGCTTTGATTCAGTCACATTGAAACCTTGTGTTTTGAAAATAAGAAAACATTTAATTTAATTTTGTTATTACCTTTATAAGGTTTTATATTATTTACATACTGTTCTTAAGACTTCAGGTTTAATGTAATATTCTGTTTCAGCATTATTAAAATAAAGCTGTTCAGAGTTTCAGAATAAAATAGATCAGAAATTCTACTCTAACTGAGACTTTCACTGCAATTGAGAAAGAAAGCACACTTTGAAAGTCCAGAATATCTTCTGGGATACTACTTTCTCACTTGCTCTGCTCCTGGGTCCTTATTAATGTTAAATGTAAATAAGAAACACAAGCCAGTACCTCTAGAGGATGACAACGAGATTTTACTAAATCTTGATTCAGACACTATTTCTGTACCTTCACATATGAAAAAAGAAGCTGTGTTTGTTACCAAAGATCAACACACCCCATAATCATGTCAGTTGCCATTATACAGCTTTTTTTTTCTTTATTCTGTTACAATAACACCAAAGTGCTGGATGATAATCATAACTGCAGTATACAATTGCTTTTCATTCCTAAATGGTCCTAATACTCTTTAGAAGCCTTTATAGCAATGTGGTTTGTGGGGATTATTTAATCAACCACTACAGTTCAGACACCTCTGGCATGAAATTTGGCAACTGTTCAACAGCCTTATCACACAGAAAACTAGAACTGAGTGAGCAATTTACAGGTTGAAATATAATCATCCACCAGAGATTATATTAGAATTTCAAGATTAATAATAATAATAACATAAACAGAACACAGCAAGTTAACGTAAACGTCCGAGGCAATGGTCTCTATGGAAAATGATGTGGAGCTATACAGGGTTTGGGAAGTGTATGACTTTCTTTGAAATGGGTCTTTCTCTTTCTCAATACCCTTCTAGTGTACTGGAAAAAGTGGACAAGTGACAGGGCCGTCAGGTGCCTCTTGTCTATGGTATGAAAGTACCACTCTTCAAGAAGGACTTGTAAAGACCTGTGTCACTTCACTGTCATGATGGCAGGCAGAGTCACTTCTGAATGGTCCATAAGTTAGAGGCTTCCCCACACAGTCTGACCTTTAATGAACAGTTATCAAGACAGTGGCTTTTTAATATCACTCCATTTCATTAATGCTTTGTGTTCCACTCATCTGACCACCGACTGCAGTTAGTTATACCTTGTCCTTACAAAGGAATCCTAAAATGTCCCCGTGAAACACTGGTTCCTAACTTTTCCAGACTGTGATCCCTGAAAATGGTGCTACATGTATAAAATGGGAGTTGGTCATTCCAGGACTTAAAAACATGTATCCACGTGCAGGACTTTGGGATCTAAAACCTTGCTGTGATCTTTCACCTCCCAACCCCTTGCGTTCTGCCTCTGCTGGAAGAGAATTGAAGATATTTAGTACAAAGGAAAATGGCAAAAGCCTGTGCGCTGCACCCTCCCCTGCAAGCACAGCCTGAAGACTCTTAACAAAGAACATGGCAGAGTTTATAATGATGAGACATTTGCTACTGTGAGTCAACAGACTGAGTCGCACCTGTCACATACAGAATGCAGGTGGGACCTTTCCTTTGCTCTTGCCAATATCAGGTTCTGGCAATCCGTATACACGTGGCCAAATCATCACTGGGTATTCCAATTGCACCTGCATTACTCCGGATCTTGGCTCCAGATCACAGCTGTTAAAAAGACACAGAGTTTGATATTTCTCTCATTGCATGTATGAACATACCGTGTGCACAGAGAACAGGCCGAGCTCTGCTTGTCTGATTGCTCACTGACATACTCATGTGGTATAAAAGAAATGATTTTTTTTAAATATAGGTCAAAATCACATCCACCTTAGTTTCTTCATTTTGTGATTTAATTATTTAAAGTGCCAAGGCTTAAATGAACTACTGAAAAATGAGATATAATTCTAGCTAGAACACCATTACTATACTGAAAGTTAATAGCCCACATGTATTGTCATTCTGACAGCTTGTTTGGATCCGCTCATAAATTTCTAAGGAAACGCATTTTGAACTAAAATTTTCCAAATTTGGTGACCTTTTGCATGCTCATTTTGGTTTTGTATTTTGTTTTTTGACAATATGAACAGGAATGTTTCAAACATTGCTTTACTACAGGGAAAGTGGACACAAAAAGAAAATGAACTCTTTCTGCTTATAAAAAATAAAAGATTTGTTCCATTTTTATGAGTTCTGGCACCAGAAAGACATAAAGCTAAAAAAATGACAGATGTTTTCATTGCATGTTCTTGTGAATAAGGATCTTGATGTAGGTAGGACCTGGCTGTAAACAGTGGTCTATGAATGTACATAGAGAACATATAGTTTTACATAGGAATAAAGTCTTCAACACATTTGGTTCAAAGTTCTACCAAATCAGTAGGGGCTTTTTCAATCATGATAATAGGCTATAGGTTGAGCAGAAATATACATAAAGCCATAAATGGTATCTTAATTTTGCAGCAGAAAAATATTTCTTTTCTGCAGAGACTTAAGGGAGTTGTCCCTCAGTACAGTTTACCCTTCAGCAGAGCCTATCTCTGGATCTGCTCCACACTTGTAAAAATGCAGCACTAGCCTTGAATGTGTCTCTTGTGCTACTGTTCACCACACCTGCACAGTGCAAAAGAAAAACTCCAGCTCCATCACCAGAAGAGACTGGAAATCTTTGCTTTTGCTTTTAATGCATCTGCCTTCTGCACGTCTCGTTTAAAGAAAACAAGACTTAGAAGTTGCTGGCTTGAATGGAAACAAGTTTCCAACTGGTGACTCACTGGCAGTCTGCAGTCTCCCAGACCTCCTCAGCATCCTACTGAGGCCCCAGGGTGCTTTTACACCTTAAGAGGTTTCTCCTTTACAAATTCCCAGTGGAGGCTTTCCCCTCTTCTTTCAGAGCCACCAGCCCACGTGCTGACTAGGATGGGACTGGTCTTGCAGAGAAACTGGCCGAGTACAACACCCAGCACCATCCATCCGGGTCAAGTACAACCACTCCTTTCCTTCTCACCTCTAGCTAAAGATCCAAGAGTATTTCCTGGGCCACGGTGCTGTGTTATCACCCGAGGGCAGGGCAAGAAAACATGGGCATGTGTCTCGGCATGGAGGCAGCTCCCAGCCTGGGCAATACTGTCTGGGGGGGCTGCGCGCTGCATTAGTCTTACAGACTGAGCAGGTGAACAAAATTAAGGCTGTGCCCAGCTGTTATTGTACAGCTTATTATTTAGCACGTCTCTGTCTGAAGTTTGAAATTTCTTTTGGTGAGACTAAATTAGGCTATCAAGGGCACATCTTCAATGCAAGAAATACACATTGAAATATCCATTACCTTTAATGGAAGCTGCACAATTCAGGCTGCATACTTACTCCCTAATGTTGTTTTAGAAAATCCTTTTTGTCTACTTTTCATCAAGTTTTCAATAGTAGGGTCCCTACATGCATATTAGAAATTCACAGTGGAAACATTCAAGTCAGTATCTATGAACCCTGATAATTACTGGATGTCTTTTCCATTTTTAGCCTCAAATGTTTGACCTTTTTTTTTCACTTACTTTTTCTCAAAGGCTACCTGGTAATCTGTTGTACATTCAGAAATATTATTATTTATTAAATCTCACAGTACACTTCACTGTGTCACAGGCTATTGTTTCAATGGGTTATGTAGATTATCATCATTCTTACTGTGCCACATGATAAGGCATCTAATTTAATGAGTGTTACCTCTCTTCTTTTTGTATGCAATCACTGGGATACAGATATCTTTCCCTGAAGTGATTGATTTTCTGTTGATGAAAGTTTATTGGAAATCCTAAGACTCCAGAGGCTGTTCAGCTGATGGCTCCAAGTCCTGAAGATGGATTTAAAAATACATCATTTCTTTCCTTCAGTTTGCAAAAGAGGCACTGAGAATCAGATCTCCTTTTAAAACAATATGGTAAAAATGAGATACAAACTTAAGAGTGGTTGATTATGACAAGTAATTCCATTTGAGACTTTGCATATGATTGACATAGTCTGTGCTTTGATAAGATTAAAAAAATCTCCAGAGATAATCGCTCATAATGAATCATTTATTATGTATATCTCTTAATTCTAGAGGGGTTAAGGATGAGTGAGCATGAAAGCCAGGGACAGAGCTTTATGCATCCCGTAAACACTCCTTGCAGATATTTATATGTGTCCTCAAGCACTTCTGCATGAAGTACAGGAATCAAGGACACTTACCGCTTTTCCTAAGACACGTTTGCTGCACAAAAAGTGCTGGCTCTCTTAGGTTCTGAATCCTGACATGACCCCAGAAACCGAGGTGGGCAAGAACAGGGGAAGCACCAGTGGCATCGTTGCAGAGCAGAGATCCAAGGTAAAGCAACGCTTTCTTTGTGCCACACTATAAAAAGCATAGGATGGGAGGTACAGAGCAGCCAGACTGTCGCCTATCCACTTGATTACTACAGGACCAAAAGGCAAGCACCTTGTGCCCGAGGCTAGGACCACTACTGACAGTGGTATGCCAGGGGATACATATCTTTGGCTTACTGTACCGCCTCTTCTCACTACATGCACACTTGGAATAGTAATTCTGTTCTCTAGGGTTTGGTCTGGGGCTCAAAACACCAAAAGGTGGTTTACATCTGAATACAGCATGACTTTTTAGGAGTAGCATGGGCCTAAAATTTTCTGTCCTTGAACCAGTTATGCACTGGGCAAAGGACTTCCTTTTCTTGCATATGCTCTTAAAAGGACAGCCTCTTTAAATATTAATTGCAGGGTAACAGAGCAAAGTTCAAACTGGTTTCATTAAACATAAAAGGAAGGTTTTGTAGCTAAGCTGTTTGCATACCTTTTCTACAAGCTGGCATATGAGCAGTCAGCAGGTGCCTCTCTAGAGCGACAGGCATGATGTACAGCTCTCTCAGCCATACAACACTTACCATCATAAACATGGCATGTTTTACAGGCTGCATGATGACTTAGACAAAGAGCCGTCATAATGACTTCCCTGGCTCTGTAATAGCTCCATTTACAATTAGTGTTAGGAGGCAGCACAGCTCGCTTTTGTGTACGGAGCCGATTCAGATTTAGATATCACAGTCCGGTGGACAAAATGTGCCTAGGTGACTGTTGGCAGAAATTCATGCTCTCATTTTATAGTGCTGGCTACTCAGATTGTTGAAAACAGCCTGCCTGGGGTTTTTTTGCCTGTAGAACGCCTCCTAAACTTTCTGACTGTGGCTGTTGGTTCGGATTTTAATATTCACCTTTTGCTATCTGAGCTGCATAGCTGAGACTTAGAGTGGATTGTTTCACCCTCATCAATGGGAAAAATGCCAGAACTTACTGAGGGAATTAGGTACAGCTGGGGCGAAGGACTGCAGGGAACTAGGTAGGCTGGGATACGGGGAGATGTCGCATTCACAGCCCACCCCTGGCTGTAAGCCCAAGACTAGGTTTCCACTATTTGGGGTGAAAAAAGTGTGTTTAGAACGTCCATTAAAAATGTGTGAAAATATAGATCATAATCAATAGTAATTTTCTGTTAATAGAACTGATTTGCTTGGGTTTGATCACAGGTCCCTGATCACAGAGCACATGCCAAGGTGGTGTTTCCCCAGTGGCTCATGATGTTACGCAGCAGTGCGTCCTGGTTCAAACCTGGCTGTGCTGAAAATTACCAAACATAAAACAACCATCAACAGCAGCAGTGCTCCAAAAACATCTTATAAAAAAAGTGTATAGGATAGGCAAATGTTTTAATGTCTCTAATGTTCAAAAGATATACATGTAGGAATTGAAATTTATATTTTTTTTTCTGCTTTCTAGTATTGCAGTGCTTGGTCACTACGGTTTGTTCTTTCATCTACCATGTTTAAGCAACATACACTGTCTCTGTTGTCTTACTTCCTCCATCTCAGGACCAGGAGAAAGCTATTTCCTACACAAGCAGAAGCCTTCATTGAAACACGCACAGAAGCATAAAATATTTCAGCTTGCAAGAACTTAGTGAAAGGAAAACAGGAAATTGTTCTTGTTTATCTTTTGTTCTGTTTTATTTGTGTATTTGTTTTCTTGCTTGCTTTACAAATGGTATGCAATCCTCTTAAAATGTTCCTCTCAACCTGGTCATTACCTAAACCAAACCATAGATCACTATTAATGTCACTTAAAATAGACTAGAATGTGGAATTATTCTAATTTGGTGGCTAAAAGGTATTATCTACTATGAAAAAAGAGTGGAAAGATGCATGTTTAATATAATAGGGCGGTCATCAAATTAAAAGAAATCTATTTCCCTTCTAAAAATCAAAATAAATAAGTGAAAGAGAAGAGTACAAAATAAATATACTAAGCACACAACTACTAGTGCGCATACGAATTTTTCCTAATAACAATGGAAGTTATTAAAATGGATAGCAACAATAATGAGAACATTTGTATATGTATTTCATGAGATTACATTCTGTGTCTGTGTGTGTGTGTGCAGACTACAAGATATTTCAGGTGTCTTAAGCCAAGCATTTAATCACGTGAAAAGAACGAATAGCATATTTCAAAATAACTAATAGGAGGAGAGGATACCCACGCACTAAAGGCATGTTTTTTAATCCCTTTGTCTCACACTGGCATGACTGAAGAATGGAAAGCATCACACAGAACTGGAGCAACTTGTGACAAATTGACATCAAAATATTGTATCTGGTTATTGTACAAGTCCAGAAATCCAATCTGGTAGGTCTTATTCTCTGTAAGCTTGGGTTAGATTTTTTATGTAAACTGCTCTAGTGATTTAAAGGGGCCTTCAAGCAGAACTCAGGAAAGAGATGACCTTCCTAAGCATTAGCCAAGGGTTCCATGTCCTACACTCTCTTATCCTATATTCAGTCCTTCTTTCCCTCTTTCCCTGAGCAAATATTCACCCTGATCTTCACCACTTGAAAAGTCCTCTCATGTAACTTTTTAGCACACTGACTGCTGGTCTGCTGTTGATCTGTATGAGGTTACTCCAATGAAGAGCATCATTTAGGAACATCCTCTGAGTTTTTCAGTCTTTCACAAAAAATCTGCGACCCCAGAATTGAGAGCACTTGCGCAAGAGGGAAAATATATTCGCATGCACACAAGCATTGCCATTGAATATTTGCATACAATTATTCAGATGCAGAAACTTTAGATCCTTTCCCTAAAATAGCTCTTGACATTCTTATCTTTAGGGACTTTTCACCTGGTGGATGTAATTCCTTAATTAATTACTTCATCTTCTGTCTACAATCCTGCAAACCTCTTGGCAGATCTGTTACAATACAGTTACATATTCAAGTGATCCAAGCTTTGACTCAGTCAAATGTGTTTTTTATTAATAACAATGTGGATTATAATCACAGTTCTTTTATTTTTGAAGTACTAGCTCGTCAACACACCTAGGCAACATCGATAGCTGGTTAATAAAAAAGATAAGTAACAGCTAGGTTGAAGCTTCAAAGACACATTTAAGTGTACATCCCTTTAAAAGTACCTCTGTACAGACACTCAGCTGCTGCACTTCATTCATAATTAAGGTAAGCGTTTACCTCCTTAATGTTGGCTATGCAAGACAAATATTTATACTTTTCTACAGCCACTGAGACAGATGCAGCCCCTGTGTCAATGGTGAAGGCTGCATCACATGATTTGGGTTCTGTGGACTGTCCAGGGCACATGGGAAGGATGCCCGGTGTCTGTTCAATAAACTTTTGCTGACCAAATTTATAGCAACTAAGAACTTGATCTCCTAGGTCACCTTCTAGAGGTACAGTTGCAAAACAAGTTTGTGTATGTACCCATTTAGCTGGGAACCTATGAAAAAGTAGGCCTCCAAGTGGCCATCTGCCCACATAGGCATGCAGGTGCAGATGTGGATGCACACATCAAATATAAACACAAAACCAAGAGGTAAACAGGAAGCTTTTCAGGTTCAAGTTTCAAATTGGTGAAGATAGGATGTAAAAAAGTTTCAAGATGACCAAATGACACATTCTAGGAACAATAAGTAATACTTAACAGAATTTTGTCCCACATGTTCCTTCCTGTTAATCTAGTTGTGCATATTACCTTTAACTCTGTGCTGTCGAGATGCTGGATAATTTTTAAGGAAATAATTATTTTCTCCCACATCTTTTCTTCTTCTTTCTTCTCCTTCTTAGGCTTGAGATTTGGAAAAATGCCTTGGTTGTTGGAAAGCTAAATCAAAGGAACAAGCACGTTTGACAGATCTTCCTGGGCTGATATTCTAATTGCTTGCTCAAATAAATTTTGCAGCTGACATAGAAGAATATCCTGTTTTGTGTCCTGAGATTAGAAATTTCACTATTACAGTAGAAGTTCTTATAAAAGATGATGCTTGTAGAGAAAGATGTGCTTCCTTGAGTAGCTTTGGCAGCCAGTGTGATTTGGCTGCTATGAAACTAGTGTGAATGTCACAGGATTTGGCTCCATTCCCAGCTTGCTTTGTGAACTTGCCCAAAAGTCATCACTCAATCCAGTCCTCTCATTTTGTTTCCTCAATGATGCCAGGGGAGGGACTGTCCAGGTATGACTTCGCAAACTACCTAATATAGTACGTCCCTATTACAGCTAAGAAAAAAACTCAGCAAATCCTCTGTAGGGTTTTGAACATAAGGCAGAAATGTTTAAGTTCATTCTGTATTCAGTGGGGAACCAATGGAGAACAGAGCACTGGGGAAATAAACTTACGGTTGCTTGTGTTTCTAAATAGACGAGTTGCTGCATTCTATCATCTTGGGCTGTTTTCAGACTGGATAGCTGTATTTCTAGATAATGAGGTGCAATTTCGTCAAAGCAGCTTTAAATCCTGCTGCATATGATGAAATGCTGTAATGCTTTTCATTTTCTTGTTTGTGTTTTGCAAAAAACAGGAGAACAATAACAGGGAGTTGATTGGAAAGATATTGGGGGCTATCAAGCACTTCAGAAAAAAATCGCAAATCCTAAATATGCTAACACCTATATTTGCTAAAAGAAGCAATTTTGTGGCATTTACTTTAGTGCATCTTCTTCATTAAAGAAAACTTTATGGGAGTTAAACTTTAATGCATTTTTTTTTTGTCTGTGTTGACTGTTTGGATGGGGCTTGGGAATTGTTTGTGTGTTTGTTTATTTATTTCTTGTTAATTGGATTATAAATGGTCACAGAGCCAATTCAGTCTCCAGAGTCTACGATTTAACGATGTTCTGAATCTGTTTCTGAAAGTTACCCACAGGGGAGCAGTACTGAGAAAGATGCCACCTTCTCTTTGAATAGTGTAATTAAACCTTACCTGAGTACCAATAAATTAGTTTACAAGGTCTTCCTATAACTTAAATGAAATGTGAAAATTATCCTTTCTTTAACTTATTTTCGGCAAGCTGGACCAATGTAGTTTAGGAAATCAAGTGCTACCCTGCTGCCTCTAGAAAGTTGATCCTAAAACCACCTCCAATTCCTTTCTTTCTGTCCTTTTCTACCTAAATTGTTATAGTTTGCATAGCCAAAAGGCTACCCATATTTTGCTACTGTCTCATAGCTAATATGCCATTACACAATACTGGACATACTCCCACAAATGCAACAAACGCAGAGCAACATCTCTTTATTGGCAAGTTCTCAGAGATGATTCTTTCTTCATCTTTTAATTTAAATTTAGCTTTTTACAATGTGCCAGATTGGCAGCCATCAAAAATAAAACTTAATCTATAATTAAGTTCAGATACAGCCCATGCAGAAGCAGCATGGCTGCAGTCCTCCCAATATTACCTAATACGAGTCCAAACAGAAAGAGAGAATTTTGTCATGTGCTGTGTCATTTGGACTAGGAGACAGAAAACAGGCCCTAGACCATTAGGAAGAATGCAGTCTTTGAGGAGAAGTCACCTCCAAGGAAAGGAAAATCCCCCTAACACTGGCATGAGAAGGGATTTCTGGTACAGTAAGTCAGAGGAGAAGTGATGGTACCCAAAGAAAGTGCTTCCTCCCACAAAGCTCTGCTGGCACAGCCTGCAGGGCTGGGCCCAGCCCACCAGAGTCCTCTCCCTTGATGCTGCAACTGGTGATTGCCAGCATCTACTTAAATGATATCATGCTTCAGCTCTCCTACATGGGACTCAAGAAGATCATCTCCTCGCTGCTGAGGTCAGCCATTAGAAGAAAGGCTTACATCTTTGCTTTATATGCAAACCATCGCTTTGATAGTGTATTATATATGTCAAAAGTACTCAGGATGCACAAAGGTGCTCCATTTGACTGTTTGTATTACTGCATTCAAGGGGAGCAGAGTTAGCCCACAGCACACCTAGTTTTATTCCCTGAATGATTTTCCTAATTTGCAGACACCATGGTCCAACCTGTGGTCATGTCAGGGACTTTTCCTGTAAGAAAATTTTCAGTGATGGGTGAACTTTAAAGTAAATTGCCAAACCCACAAGGCTGTATTACTGTGGTTTAACTGAAGTTATGTATTAGTGAGGACATTTCAAAAGACTGAAGGATTTAGGACCTCATTACACTGAAAACAGCTGTGATTTTTGTGTTCTTGAGTTTCTGAGGAGCTTTGGAAAGTTTTCTCCTCAAATTTGAGGCTTCTATGCAGCATAAGCAAAGCTGAATCAAATAAATGAGTGTCTGGATTAAGACAAAGCCATAATTCCCCTACTGTTGGAAGGAAAAGAGATGCAGACAGAACTGGGTGATAGACCCAGTGTTAGAGCTCTGCAGATTTGCTTTTGGTGCTCTTTTTGCTATCTGAGGAAGGGGACAAGCCTTGTGCTCACCTCCAACAACAGGTGCTGCCCCCCAGCATATCAATCACCCTATCTTCAGCTTCATTAAAAGCTGCAGCCAGCCTGATTTTGCAGTGCTGTGGTACAGGCAGAGCTATCAGAAGGTCATGACCATATGACTGTTCCACAGAAATCTGCTATCTCAGGCAACTTTCTATCTTTGCCTATACCTACAGACAGTTTGGCATTCAGAGGTCGCTGAGAAATGGTTTGTAGGTACAGAGGTGCTCAACTGGTGGCCACCAAATCATTGGAATGAACAACTCAATTTGTTGTAAGTAATAATGCACTACCTTGGCATTGTTGATTGCTCTTATTCTTCTCAGTCAATGTTAGGAAGATTTGAAGCAAAATAAAAATTAAGACAGAACACAGCAGGAAGATAATGATCAAAATAAAGTAAATGGTCAAATCAAATTGCGATCATATGGTACAAAATAAGAATTTTATACAAGACCAAGAAAGAGGAGAACAAGGGAGTAGAGATTCTTATTTTTATCGGTAATTAAGGGTACTAGAAACTATGATAGAGGCAGAGGACAGAAAGATTAGTCTCTACCTCAGATAATTTACCTTTCAAACTGAAAACACTAAAGAAGTTTCCAAAAAAGGAGGAGCAAGTTTTTTATTAAAAAAATAATGCAGGTGATACTGATTATTTACATGACTATAAAAGACAGGCGTCAAAAGCTGTTTCCAGAGTTCAAAACCTTGCCAGATGTGTCAGCTGCATGTAACAACTGTTTAGGAGTCTAAAAACAAAACAAGTGCAAAACCCCACAGATTATTACTGATTTTGTGGATTAAGTGTTTCAGAACTTCTAGATAAAACTATGACTTGGCTAGCAAACACTTGTGTTTTTAATGACCCTTTTGGTCTTGTGAGATCAAGTTCAGTGGAATTACAGAGGTATTTACAGAGGTACAGTCACTGTGAACCAAACTTCAGGCTATTGGAGAGTGAAAGAAGTTAAGCCATAAGCAGTCACTCCCTTATGTTCAGGATATATATTTAGTGCATCATCGTCTGTGCCTTATTTCTAAGTCACTAAACACAGCCACATGCTTTATGTTACTTTGCACACCACGCAGCACCACGATAAGCTCTGCTCAATTTCCCTGTATCCATCTCTCACCTGCTACAGTAACTTGCAGTGATTCTTTGTCTGCTCTGTCAACTCTGTGTATTGCATCTGCCCAAGACTGAAGTTTTCTCAGCCCCTTAGGAATAGCAGATGTGTCTGTGGTGTTAATATGTCACACAGTACATCCAGATGTAAGTGAAATACCAGCCCGACATGTTCCTCCGGTCTCCAGATCTCCTTGTAAAAAGTTATTGTATCACCTTGTGAAGTCATTTCACAGCAATGTTGAAAATTAAAGGATGCTGGCAACTGAGCTGCAGGTAACCATCCCCAGAAATACGCTGATTTTAGAAGTAAGCCAACTTGAGAATGAGAACCAACCTGAAAATACTATGCTTAATTCAATGAGGGCATTTTTGCCAATTTACTTTCATAGATGATTTTTCCTGTAGCGTTCAAGTTAGCAACAGTCCAGTAGGATACAGACCCAAATATAGAACCCGATCCATTCCTATTCTAAACCTATGGAAAGGCTAAACTGAATTTTGCAAAGGTTATCTGTTTACACAAGGTCAAAGTAATATAAGAGCTATGCACCGTAACGAAGAAAACTCAGAAGAATGGATGGGTGAACTGAACTGAACAAAGGCAACAGGAATGTTTGGCTACACTGAAATGTCTAGCAGCCAACAGCAATACTTGAGACAAATTTTTCAAACTAGGTAGCCTGAAGTTAAACACCCACATTCATATGTAGGCAACGACATGAGTGATTTGAGCGACAAAGGATTCAGGCAACCATTGCTCCCAGTGGAATCACTCACAAAAAATCAGGCCATACCCTTCTTAGCCTATGAATAGCTTAAATTAGCCAGGAAATTTTGAAAGTCCTGACTTTAGAGCTCTGTATCTCTAAAACTGCTAGAAAACTTTAAGATAAACATAGTGGCATGTCCTCACATACATTAAATCAGCGTAGCCCTATTGGCATCATGAAAAAGCATTGTTTTTTTAATGAGCTGAAGATCTGGCTTTTCTGTCCACTGTGGCATCTGTGTACCCATGTATAGATTATAACTCTGTATTGGCAGGAAAAGCTGGAGAGAAACAAGGGAACAGCCCCAGAAAGCAGGAGTTACAGGTTCACGCCAAGATTTGCAACCAATCTGCTGTGAGATCTTGCACACATCACTTTGTTATTCTGTGACTTTTCCCAAATATTCCCCTGTATATACCTGTTTAGACTGTAAAACTCTTCTTACTATGTACTCATACAATGCTGAGCAGGAATGGATTATTATTTCAGTTTGGCCCTCACCTATTATTTCAAACACTATGAATATTAAATATATCTTAATTTATAAAACCAGCCCAGACTGTCTGGCTTGGCTGGCTAAAATATGCCCCTGACTCAGCAAAGGGAAAATATACCTGAAGGGCCTTGAATCTGCATCTGCCTAGGTTTGCATGGACTCCATGTAATGGATGTAACTGCACATGAAATGTTACAAAGACAATAAATACACATAAATCTACTAAATTGATGAGCATTCAGTCAGACCTGATTAATGATGCCCTCAAGAGCAGCAACAAGCTGCATTTTCATCCTTAAAAGTGAAAAGCAACAGTTTTAAAAGACACAAAGCGACACAGGGAGCCATTTCTCTTCCAAGCCCCTGAGAAATATTTCCAGCATAATTGTGTCTATCATTACAAGAGCACTGAATGGCAGGTAGAACTCCCAGAGGTACAAAGCCCCATCAGCTACTCCACCACAGGAGGGAGAGGAACATAATCTCTGCTCCATGGTAGTAAAGGTCTTATCCCGTACCTGAACAGAGACTTACAGGAGAATCCCCCATCCAGCACAACCCTAGAACAACCCTGGAGCATCCCTGCAATAAAGTGGGTAGCTCTCCTTTGCCAGAGATGCAGCCTTCTGCCCTTCAGACTAATACACCCAGGCAGGACGTCTCCACAAGGTCTGAACCAGAGCTGTTTTCATCCAGACAATGCAGAGGACCACGTGCTCTGATCTACCTGTGCCCATTCACGTAGGCATGTCTAAAGTGAGGTGCTGAGACCTGTAGTTAGCAAGGCAATTGGACTTCAAGGATTCCTGTAACCTGTCCTGTGCTCATACCAGCAGCTCTTTCTGCTAATCGCATACAATGTTATGCTGCCAGTGTAATTTAACTTGGCTGAATTGGTTTTCAGAGTATTTAATAAATATTGCCTGCTGGTGACAGGATTGAAGAGCTGGAGATCTGGAAGATCCAAACATCGCTTTTGGCACCTTTGCTATAATGATGCAACTGTGACTCTGCCAGTCTCTGCCAGTCTCAGCAGACTGGCATTAAAGTGATGCTTTGCGCAGGAAAAAGTAAATAAACAGATTATGCTCCATCTGATCCATAAACAGTGGGATCTTATTAAAGGCTATCAAATGCGACTTCAAACAGCAATGCATTGTATCCCACTATTCATTTGCAAACCATTGGCCAAGCCAATAAAATCTGTCTTTGTGCAGTATTTTTATTTTAAATAATATGTGGAAATGGATTTCTAATCGTTTTCTCCTGGGAGGCCAAAGTAGCTCTGATAATTAGGCTACCTAGTTAATTACTAATACTCTACAACAGTGGCCAATAGTCTGGTTTGTCAACATAGCTTAATAGAGA
The DNA here is from genome assembly GCA_003993805.1 of Himantopus leucocephalus. Classification (NCBI taxonomy): domain Eukaryota; kingdom Metazoa; phylum Chordata; class Aves; order Charadriiformes; family Recurvirostridae; genus Himantopus; species Himantopus leucocephalus. The sequence goes on along the minus strand of RSEF01000001.1, from coordinate 109,953,350 downwards.
TGGAAATGGAATGTATCTAATTTTCCTAGCTACAGTACTTTTAGAAATCACAGAGGTGTTTATCTCCCTTTTCCTTCTGAGGAGAAGTACCATAGGTCATGGCAAAATCCTGGGCACAAGCAAGTTTTTATCCTGAGCACTGTTAGCCTTCCTAGCTTCTCCCTGCCCTGGTCTATGCCTCTGTGAGATGGGCATTAATACTTTAATTAATGCTTTAATACTACTTCGAGGAATAAATCACAATTAATTTGTTTGTGAGTTCCTCATTGTTACAGAATCTCATAAAATAAAAACAAGCAAAAGTAACCACTACATTATGGAAGCTATTTGCCATAAAAATGACTTTATAACAAGGCACCTTTTTAGCCTTTGTTCTAAATAGCCAGCTTTAAATATTTTCAGCATGGAAAATAAGTCATTTTTTTCAGAGCAATGCACTGTGTTTTAGACATAAGACCCTCAAGTCACATCTCTTTTCTGATCTAAAGGACAGCGCAATGGGCTGGGACCCAGGTGATTTATGCTCTGTTTACCCCATCCTAATATAATCCTTAAGGTGTATCACTTCCCTTCTGCATGCTGTGGTCACCAGCTGCAAAACTAAGGTAAAGCTAAAAATTCCTTTGTGAAAAATGGAGATTTCCACCACCACCACCACTCCACTCCACACACACACCCCCCGCCCCCCAATAGGCACTATTATCCACATTAAAAAATGGAGTCAACATTTTTGTTGTAACAATATCATGGAAAGACCAATTGCTCTCCAGCTCATACACATGCACTCATAAATAATCTGGCCTTTGCAGAGACTACCAACTCCCTTTTGATCATCTTTTAATTTAAAATGAGTAGCGAGCGAGCTAAGCTGGCACTCCCAACAACGCACCCAGCAGATTTATGTCTTTGCTCAGTCCAACAAACCTTGCTTTTACCAACCCTACAAGACACAGCGCAGCATACAGGACTTGATTTCCAGAGAGCTCAGACCTCCCTCCTCTGGCCCTTCTCCACATGCTCAGAGCCCAAGAAAATCCAAGTTTAGTTGGGAAGCAGTAACCAGAAGAACACAGGACTGCAGACCTCACTGCAGAAGGATGCCGTTGATGTCGAGCTGGGATGGCAATCATGGACTGTACTAGACAGCAGGAACACAGCTGTTGGAGATGAGGTGGTGCTGCTGGGATTTGGGTTTTTCTGAATATGTAATTTTTATACTTACTAATTGATTATTTTTATTTGCATTGTAGAAGTATTCAAGAAACAAGAGCAGCAGTTACCAAGCACATAAACCAGCTGTTCTTGTTGCAAGCCAGGAGAGGATCCTGCTCTGAAGATCTTACAGCCAAAATAGACAAACCAGCCAAAGCCTGAGCTCAGCACAGATATAAAGATGTGATGTGTCACCAAGCTGGCAACTGGCAAGGTCAAGACAAAATGTAGACCCAAGTGTCACACTAGTACCATATCTAGAGAACTCTTCTCACGTTTCCACATTGAATTTCAGCACAAACTCAGGCATAGTATGAAGACCAGCTAGGCACCTTTAATGAATCAGAAGGATGATAAAATAAAAATATTGTCTAATGAATAGTCTTCTTTTATCATCATTAGATTCTCAGAGACATCACCCTAACTTTCTCCCCTTTTTTACATTCTCCTAATTCTGCACCTTTAATAGGTTTCAAGGATAACATTTCACAGCCCTAACTTTCAGCCTGCAATGTACAAGGCTGAGTACTTTTATTACAGTTTAATAAATTGTTAATATTGAATATGAATAATGAAATAACTACTGTCATGTAACCCCTAATAATCATTACAAAAATATGCTTTCTGACATAATTTAAACATATTACTAAAATATATATACTCACCTCTACGTGGGCAAAAGTAATATTTCTGACATAATTATTTCTAATAATAATTTTGTTTAAAATACAACCTTTTTTTTCCTTATGAAATATCAGCTTTCATTCAAATAAAAGACTTTTACACTCAAAATGGGAGCATTCTGACTCAAATGCAGCTCTGAAACCGCATCCATGTGTTTTGCACTGCTTTAGGTTTGGCACTGAAGACAGTAGAGAGCTATTCCATGTTTACACTGAGGAAACTGAGGAGAAATGTTGGCCACTCTTTTAGACGGGGGCATAAAAACCCATTGCACCAGTGCCAGAACTGTAGTTAGACATGCAATTTCTTGTGCATGCTGACTGGATGCCTACCTGTATGTCTGGAGTACAGGTTCAGAAGATTCAAAGAATTTGGCCTAGACATCCTGGAAGTGTGTCATTCACACCTGGAATTTTAGGAGGTGGTTTTCTCCTTTGCTTCTTTGTTTTTAAGTTAGCTAACTAGTCACTTCTAACCTGACTTAAAATTGTACCAAGCCAAAGCCAACAACGCCCTTTAAATAGACAAGATATTCAAATTGTTGTAAAATGTGTTTAAAAGACTGTCAGGAAATAGTCTGTTACAGCTATCAGTGTCCTCAGTATTCTCCGAGCTAAGTAACCTAAACCATATTGGTACAGAGCTATGTTTATAGCTTGACATAGCCACGTTTATGTCAATGCCACAGAGACAGCTGACAGAAGTCAACAAACACCAATGAGCAAGGTTATGGCCCATTTCCTATTTTAATTCTGAATTTCAGAAAACAAATGCACGTGTTTATACATTGAGCAGTCCTATGACTGCAGCATAGCTACTGATTTCTTGTGTGACAACCCGTACACATACACTCAGTAGAATCTGGGCCAATGTAATAATTTCTGAAAAATTCCACTTTTCACTTTATTAATCATGTTTGGGGAAATAGCCTGGTAGTTTAACACAGGATACGTTAAAACTGGAAAATAAGGTCCATTCAGCTACAGCTCTATTTCTATTGCTAAGGTGTCTTCTCTTCAACCAGAACCTGGTTTGGAACTCCTTTGTGGGCCTGCAAGAACCCAGCTGGAATCTGGGGAACATCCTCATTTTGCAATTTTATCATTTTCTGTAGAGCTAAACAGAATCTACTAAAGTGTCATATGCAAAAAAAAGTAGTAGGAATGTCATCTGCTTTGTTTCCTCCTGCCTCTGCCCCACCATTTTTTTCATATACCAGGCTGATCCTATTTTTTCTTGAGGGCAGTTATCATTGGATTATAATCTCACTCCTCTACTAGCAACCTGATTAATATAAGCACATCTTTACTTTAGGTTCTACATGTTCAAGATGAAGGAAACTATTATAGATGCCCTAAAAATGGTTAAATAAATCATCTTTACGGTATTTTCCTGATTCATCCAGAGGGACTGTAGCATCTCAGGCTGCCAAAACATGAGCCAGGTCTCAAGGTTCCATTCATATCAATGGGAAATAAAAGACAAAAAAGGAGCTTGAAACCTTTTTAGTAGAAGAATCATTTGGATGATAAAGAGATGTGAACTGGGAATTCCTATAAGAGATAATTGAAGAAAGGAATGCTTTATCAAAGACAATTTTTCATCTACTTCTTTATGAGGCTGGCAAAAACAAACCCAAGTATACTTTAAAGTGAACACCCTATGATCTGTGATGTGAATTTTACTGTATTCTCAATCAATCGAGTGTTTCAGAACAGGCAAGATCTGGATTTTTAACTGTAAAACAAACAAGCAAATAAACAAAGCAACCAACCCAGAGTTCTTCTTTATACAATAAGAGGAAGGTGGTGTTCATTTTTAGGAGAACAACAAAGCAACCAACCCAGAGTTCTTCTTTATACAATAAGAGGAAGGTGGTGTTCATCTTTAGGAGAACAACAAAGCACAAAGGGATCGGAAGCAAATATTCACCCCTATTCCAATGAACATGGAACATGACATGTATCACATCAAAGGGCTGTAGACTTTTAAAGGAATTGCAGAATTCACTGAGAACCTTTAATTGCATATACTGAGAACATTATACATTCCTTGAGAACACTTCAATTGCGTGTATATGTAAATGTTCTAAAGTGCAGTGCCATGAGGGCATACCCTCTCTATTTCCCAACAGAAGGCAAGAAATACTGCAAGAAATACTGGCCAGGACACACTTAAGGATAGTGGTTTGGAAGCTACACGGTGCACCTGGTGATCAGTAAAGCTCAGGGTCTGAATGGAAATACACTGCTCCACTTTTAAGAGCTTCCAGTATCCTGGGACATAACACAGTACACACTAAGTAAAAAGCAAACTGAGCTCTCATGCCTTTTTCATAGCTTCCAGGTGGAGAAAGGCCAGAGCCTCTTTCCTAGGGCTTTCCTTGGAACAAACACAGATGTCTGGCACAAAACATCCATTTGTGTTTTTACTGGTTGCCAAGATGAAGCTCGGCTTTTCTTGATTTCTCTTCAGCCATTCATCACACGGATGGTCAAATAATTTCTCTCTCACGAGTTCCTTTATCAGTTTGAGAACACCTGACCTCCGTTCAGCCCACGAAACCGAGGCGGGAAGCACAGTGTAGGGATGCCTGAAATTTACAGGCTGCGCCCTGCAAGCTTTCGCACACGTGAGCAAGTTTATTCAGATGAGCAGTTCCACTGGACGGAGAGTGCTGCACCGCTCCCAAAGAGCAGGCACGGAGCAGCCATAAGCTGTCGGCCCACCAACAGGTTAGGCATGGACACCGGGCGCCAGCCCCTCAGCACCTAAATTTCAGTCTCACCAACTGCAGTGGCAACGAAACCAGCCACTCGAATGGCCTCCTGCTGCCTTCAAAAGTGGGCATGGCCTTAGTCATTGACTTCTTTGTGTGAAACGCTTTAATTTTCTGAACTGAAAGCTATTTCAGTTCAGAAACTGATCGGAGTTGAAGGAATACTTTGGGGCGACGGCACCTGTGAAAAAAGTATGTGGAAGCAGCATCGACTACCACATTTTGTTCTGTCACTTACAGTCCCTATGTTAAAACAGGGAAAATAATAACTTCCACCAAACAGTATGAATAAAACTAAGAATTCATAAAGCATTTCTAAATTCCCAAGTGAAAGCTGCTATATTTAATTTATTGTTATAAAATATGCAATGGTTACAAACAATTAGCAGATCCTGAAATCTTAGTCAAAATGTCTAAAAAAAAATCGCATTCTTATTTTCAAAAGTATTCAAAGGCTACATGTTGTATCTTAATATAGCGGACATCCCCCCAAAAAATTGAATGCACATGTGTATCAGACTTAACTAGAAGGCCTTGCTAAGCAATAAGTATTAAAATAAAAGCTAAAGAGCACTTACTTGCAACAAAATGTAAGCACTGAATATAATAATACTATCTTTTCCTTATCTCCATCTTATTATTCACAGAACAAGAGCTGTGTTAACAATGTCAGAAAAGTAATTTGAAGAGATCTTTAATTAAAAATTCCTAAACATAACAAAATAATAAAATAACATTTTGAAGATTTTATTAAAAGCTCCAGTTAAATTAATACATTGAAATCCAGTTAAACATCTAAGAAGAGTTTAAAAGGCACTGCACATTTTAATAAAGGTCTTGCCAAAATAGTGTAATACTGTCTGCAATATTTCAACATAATATTTTGATCACAAAATGTCTGAAATCTTCCTACAAATCCGTGGAGAGTCAAAAGATCACACTTCCACCCCATCTTCCCTATTCAAAAATTCACCCAGATAATTTGATTTTGAATGAAATCCCTGGAATTCCTCTGAAAAGGAATGAAAAGTTATGTGGAACTGCAGACAAAATTGGCGATACTTGACTTTTACGCATAGAAATTTAAGTTGAAGCAGTTCCTGTTTAGAGCGACAGAGGAATAATCACTAATAGAAGTATGCCTGTTGAGGTAACTCGTTGCAAAAGTTCAGCTCTGATTAAACTCATCCAGATTTGCATATAGGGCTAGCCTAAGATGGCCCTTTGGGGGATAAAGAAAAGCTGAAGTTTGTCACAAAATTTCACTTCCCCTCGCATATCGAGAGGTGTGCTGCCAATTACAAACACAATTTTGCTGGAAGATTGTTTCCTACTTCCTATTCCTCCTATGTTTTGGATGAGTTTTAATATTATATATACAAGAGTGAAAAAATATGGAAATATTTTCCCAAGAAAGCCCAGACTGAGTTTCATCATTTTAAAATCCCTTCTCCAGACTTTACTGAGTGAAAATAAAGAGCTTCAGGTAAAAATATAAATCTGTGGTCTACAACACAGAGTATGACTGAATCCCTGAAACACCTCTCAGTTTTGACTATGGGAAGGAAAAATATAAATTATCAAAGCTTAACTGTCATAGAGCATTGGAGCACTAGACTAGTGATGGCCAAGCTACGCCAGTCTATCCCCAAGCCACCTTACTATTAATATATCTTCACATTTTTATATTGCTATACCTTTCTAGAACACTGTGGTGTTTTGAATTTTTAAAGTCTTGATTAATAGAGAAAAGGGCAGGAATTTTCTAGAAATTTCAGTGGAACACAGTAAATCTAAAATACTCTTCAAGACCCATGTGCCAGGACATGCTGGTGCACTATGGCTTCCAGTCCATGAGAAATTGCACCATGGTGCCTTCTCCTGCTGTACCTTCAGACTAAAGAATGACAATTTGGGGTTTTCTTTCCCCACCCAAAATAATGTAAAAGATGAGAAATACATTCATGGAACAGTAGCACAAGCTTATAAAAGCACTCAGTTTGTTCAATTTTTTATCAAAGACATACACACAATAATCTATAAAATCTGCATACAACACCACAATCAAAATTTTAACATTAAGCAAAAATACAGCAAAAAAGTTCCCAAAACAAAAACACAAAATGTTTTTTCCATTCAGAACATTGATTAAACTGTTTTTTCCTACAAAATGTTTCTATTCAATCACAGAAACATTTGAAATAGTCCATCCCAAACTATTTTAGCTACTGCTAACAGTAAATGTACATGCAAAAGCTAAAGCAACATGCTGGCTTGCTGCACTTACTTTATATAAAAGATACACATCTTTGCCAGCGACTTATTTCTTACTTTAACTCTTCCTGGAATGTGACTTGTCCAACAAAGCATAACTGCAGAGCTTTGAAGCAGAAGGAAAGAGAAGAGCAAAAAATACTAAAATAGCTTGAAGGCACAGAAAATACGGTACTAAAGCCAATGGCACAATATCTGCACAATCCAGAAGATCAACAAGGCGCAGAAATATTTTCTTGCTGTGCAGGGGTGAGCTGGAAGCAATTAGGAAAAAAAAACCCCACCTCAGTACAGGGCTACTTGCAAGTGTAAAGCAACAGTCACGACTAAAGCACAGTGAATCGGTGCCTGCCACGGCCAGCTGCCATTTCGAAAGCGGTGCTTAAATAGTGGTTTGTGGAAGGAAGCCTAAGATGGATATATGCCTCCAGGAGCCCCAGGGAAATACAACTGCTCTACAGACATTAACAATAGCAGCGTGAATTCCTGCTCTGACAACGCGGCTAGTGGAAAGGTCTTTGGCCCCAAGTAAGTTACAAACGGATACTGAAAACCCGGGAAGCCCCTTAAAGTCTCACCCTGGGCCAGCCAGGCAGATCCCACAGGCACCCTGGCTAGAAACTGAATGCTGATGAGCAAAAGCAAGAAGAGGGATACAGTTTGGGGATAAAATGGAAAATGAATTTGCTGAATAGAAAGCTCTGCTTGTCCTCCTTAATCCTCAGCAGGTTGGAAATAATTGCAGTGATTCCGTAAAGCACTGTCACAGAGGGTGCAGTGGTTAGCTGGTCATGTCTTTGGCGGGTAGTGGTTCATATTAATAATGTTCCAGGCTTTCAAAAGCAGCCTGTATGTCTAAATCAATTAATTCCCGCAGCCTTTCTGTGCGGTAAGCAAGCAATGCTATCTCTTTTCCGAGATAAGGAAACCAGACCAAACTGTAATCGTTAGAACAGGAATGTGAAGCAGACAGGATGAAGACCCCATATTTCTTTTGTTTAGAGCTGTGCTTTGAAGAATCTCTGCAGCCTGTTTCTCTCTCTCCTTTTATGTTACTCAGTGTTATCTGTTCAGATCTCAAAAGTGAGTTAAGCACCAGAAAATGTACAGAGCTGATGAAACCCCACCAGAAAGGGCTCTGGAAGCCTAAAAAGCCCTACAAGGGCTTCCCTACAAGAGAAGTGTGTCATGCTTTGGCCTTGCCATTTAAAAAAGCCATCAGGTGATATTTGCAAAGAAAAGTGAAAAACATGCAAAATGCAAACTTCAATTTAGAGTAAAAGCTGATACTCAAACGTGTAGCTAGAGTAGCTGCAACACTGAATAAAGCATTCAACACTGACAGTAATTCGATACTTGGTAACATTTTATCTGAGAAAAAAATGAAACTCATTTGAAAATCTTGTCCTATTAATCCTCAAAACTACTTTCAGAGAGGGATTTCAATAACAAGAAGGATCTGTGTGGCTGGCCCAGGGTGAGATTTTAAGGGGCTTCCCAAGTTTTTAGTACCCACTTGTAACCTGGGGCCAAAGACCTTTCCACTAGCCCTCTGGATGCCAGGAGTGATGTGGATTGTCTAAGGGGACTAAGAAGATTTATCTTGTTCTTTTTGAGTAGTATGATTTGATCAGCACTCCCACTGGACATGCCTGTGCTTGCTCTTGCAGTTTATTCAGGGGTATCTTTACTAAAAAGCACAGCGGATGGAATCACAGCTCTACTGACGCTAATGGCAAAAATTCCCAAGTATTTTGATGAAACTTGTCTGGTATTAATTTCCTGACTCACACTACAATTTTGGTCATTATTTGGGGGAAAATATCAAAATCTACACAATAATCTTTGTGACCAGATGGGAAAACTATTACAATATAGGAAATACATCTGGTATGGGGTGTCCATGTATGCAGTCTATAACTCAGGGGCATTATAGAATAATTCTATATACTGTAGAGATATGTGAATTAGTATAGAAGCAATCCAACTACGGTAGTACAGGTGTCTATCCTGACAAGAGAGTTTAAAACTAGCTCAGATCTCTCTGAGCTTTATGCAACATGCAGTGAAGCCATTTCCTCACTGACAAAAGAAATTTACATTCAACCTCTTTTATCAGGATGATATGTAAGCTAAATAATAATGTAAACATAATTTGATGTTATAAGAAACACTTCTCATTGGATGTTATAAGAAAGAATTCTTATAGTGGTTTACTGCAAATCCTTTCCACCTCTTTTTAATATCTGTTCTGTGCTGGCAGCAGATAACTAGGTTTTTTTGAATAGTAACAGGATTTACCAAAAACGTCTCTCAGCCCATCATGCGTTATTCTATTTTAAATCAGAGACCTACAGAAAGAAGTGAAAGATGAGGATCTACTCTAACAAAAAAGCCATGCTAAAAGTATTGATAAAATTATAGGAGAAAAAATAAATCAAGAAATATCTCCTAAGTCAATCACATAGGATGTTTCACTGTTTCAATACAGTATAAAAGAACAAGTTGGTACAGAGCCAAATTATTGCCTTGAGTGCAGCATCAATATTGCTCACGTCTTCAAATAACTTTCTGAATTTTCCAGTAAGTTCATAAAGCCAGAGCAGGCTGCCTATGAACTGATAAAGTACTTCACTTTCTGAGGCAAAATATGATGTCCACATCAGAAACAGCTCTGTTAGGAAGTTCTGACAGATTCCTGTTGTCCCAAGGGTGATTTCTTGGTGAGGTACATTTGTTCCTATCACTGGAATGCCACAGGCAGAATCCTCAGCTTGCACAGATGCTTTGCACAGCATTGTCAGTGAGCAGCCTGGGCTTTCTAACCAGAATTAATGTCCTAATTTCAGGGAACTATGCCATAAACAGCCACTTCCCCGCAATGTGGCTCTGGAATCTTCCAGTCCAGACGGGACCTCAAACTGCTGAAGGTGTAGGTGAACCCAAGAAACCAACACGTGTGTGTGTCAGCTAGGAAAACTCCAGAGGAGTTGGGGTCGGAGGGACTCATTCTTGGTGTCCCAGTTTCCTACCTAATCTTCTGATCTTTGATGTCACTAACTGCTGAAATTAGGAAGGACTGCCTCTCTGAGCTGCTGCTGACAAAGGATGAAATGCGACAGTTGCACAGCACAGTAACGGAGCAGCCAGTGCTGGCAGGAATTACATACTCTATTGACTCTGTAGCTAGCATTTGAACCGCTAATACAAAAGCTTAGCATTAAATGGAACAAGGTACAGAGGTGAGGGTTTCAGCCAGGAGCAGGCAAGGTGCATAGGATGAGACCCAAAGATATTATCTTAATTTCTCTGTCCAAATTGGCTTACATGAAACCTCTGGAAGGACAAAATAAACATATCAGGTCAATACTTCTGAAACTGTCACCTGGAACATCCGAGTTCCCATTTTGGCTCTGACATCGATTCCCTTTGTGCCCTTGGCAAGGCAATAAGCAGGACCAAGTTACACCACCTGGATTCATGCTGCACAGCTCCTTATTCTGCAAACAGCCCTATATTGATTCCAACAGGAAAAGATATGAAGTGACATGTTACACCGCTTGAGCAAGAAGGGTTGCAATCTGCTTTAATATTTTCACTCATAAAATCCAGCCATTATAAGGATAATATATACTCTTCCTGCTCCTGGTTGGGTTATGAGATTTAATGTTTTTCCAGGTCTTTGAAGATGTAAAGATTGACAATGAAATAAGTATTTTTGTTAAGTTGTTTATATGCCATAAAGGCAGCAGGATCTGCACAGATGCCCTATTACCTTATCTTAACGTAGTTTTTTCTTAAACAAGGTGTAGAATGCCTTGTCTAACTGAGGGTCGGAAGAGGAAACATGGTGGGATTATTTTGGATACTTCTCTACCTGGTAGATCAAGGAAGCCATCTTCCTTCTTGTACCAGCCCCACCACTTTGGTACCTCTCATTCAAACAACCCTTCACTTGGACCACTGCCTCTAGCTTTAACTCACTAATGTACTACTATATTCCAAGTAATAAGAAAAAGATAAAAATTTTATGGGACTCTGAATAACATCAGGTTTAAACTGCAGTGATCGTCCTGAATACAAGAGGAAGTATAGCCTTTCCGGAGTGACATTCTCTGCTGGATGAGATGCGTACACGGTAGCAGGACAGCACACAATTTTTCTTCTTTCCTAGGGCCTAAAAGCCTATGATGTACATTTGGGCAGCCTGCTTCCACCTAGCTTGTGTGCTTCTGAAATCTTATTTTCAGATATCCACATGTGGGGATGAACCCCCAAAGTGTTAGCTCAGGTGGTTAAGAACAAGATCGCATGATTCCTCACACAAACTCCAAAACACTAGCACTGAGAGATGCTCAGAGAGCACCTAAATCTGAGCTTTGAGAAGACAAGCAGGAATAATGGTTTCAACAACAGCTAGAGAAAGTCGGTGGCCAAATGCCCCTGCAAGGACAGGAGCCATCTCCAGCCCATCCCATTCATCCACTTCCTCTGCCAGGGGTCTCCCACAAACATCCCCAGTACACTCACGGATCCTTTTCATGTGCATTTTGCATATAAATGCACTTTCATATGTGTTTTGGTTTCTTTCAAAAATACTCTGAACACCTTTTGAGTCACAGAGCTGTGTGAAATTCAGCATGTCAAAAGCCTATAAGCATGAGCATAACATAAGAAACTGGAGAAAGGATTTCAGTATTTACCACTAATGCTGTGCAAGAAGTGAATTTAGCCAAAATAAAAAAGGGAAGGGCACACAAAGGTGAACTTACAGGATTCTAGGCTGGAAAACCTGACTTAACAGTTTTCCTCTGAAACTCTTACAATTTTATCCTGTATGTCCTCTAGTCTCTATTGCATATCTTCCCTCTTCGCACTTCAATCATGAATTTAACAAATTTCTTGACTACAGTCTGGAATAGCCCCTACAGTACAACTTGCAACAAAAAGGTTTTGTTTGCTGTTGCTATTTGCTTGAGATACTCCATACATAGAAAGAGAGCTTGGAAGAGGCTCTGCCAAGCTAAATTCAGTACTACTGAAACTCTTTTAATATCATGTTTTAAATTTTTTATTATTTTTGTAAGAAGAGCCTTGCTTCTGTTATGCAATTGCCATGAGAGTCTAAGACAGAGTTGCTACTACAGCAGGTATCAGGTTTAAATAGCTGAACATAAATGATACAAAGGAAAGCGTTATTATCTCCATGCACAAATGTATGCGCACATAAGCATATGTGTAGATGTGTGAGTGTGTGTACCTTTATTTATCTGTATATATGCATGTGTTTGTATACACGCCTCCCTCATCCTGCCATCAGTGGCAGAAGGCAATGTTGAAACCTATTTCAAAACAAAACAAATTGCCTGCTGGCATTTCCATTTTCAAAACGTTTCAGTAAATTGTTTTGTTAAGAGTAACATCATTTCCATCTCACTTAATCATTATTCTTCTAAACAGTGTTTCCCTTTTTAAAATGCACTGCTTTTTACTACTAAGTTTTGCTGATTTATAAACTTCACTGTCCCTAAAGTAGTAATATTGCAGAGCATGCTGATTACATGACTAGATTTGATGTTGCCAGGCCTGAACTACTTTCTGAAAATGAGGTCTGAGCTACGAGGCTGTATGCTCCTCACCATGAGTGAAAACAAGGATACAAATAACACAGAAATGACCTATTTATGTAAATGAAAAAGATCTTGCTCACTTAAAAATATGTCTAAAATACATGCATTGCTTAAAATGACCTCTCCAAAAAGACTTATTAATTTTATTTTTAATTGATTGACATTTTTCTCTAAGACATTAAGAAAGCAAGATTTTCAGGAAGGGAAAAAGTGAACACTGCTGTTAAGTTCAAATAATTGTACATTTTCTGTATGCACATGTTAACTAATAGGAGTTTACTGACTGTGGCATACTGCTTTTGATCATGCAAAGGAAAATACAGTTACCGTTACTTCCCTGAGCCTGACTCAAACATCCACTGAAGTCACTGGGACACCCACTCACTTCCACAGACTGAAAACCAGGTCCAGATACGTTTTTGTGCAGGATGGGGCATTAAACCTTATTCCAAAGCCCTTTCTTTAATACTGCAGCTACATCAAAAGTAGAGTTGCAAAAGAGCATAGAAATGCACAATTCAGAAACACATGCTCTCTCATCTCAAATTCAGACATGCAAATTACAAGCCATGAAAAACAGGAAGTGCTGGATTCAGCTTTCTGCCCTGGAACACCATGTAGTAAACTCCCAACGACAGCAAGTACTACATGTAGGACTGCGGTTTCATGAAAGACTTGATCCAGCCTTCTGTGATAGTTCGAACTGAACGCTTAGTCAGATGTGACATCTGCAGACTCTGTAAATTCCATGGATGAGGTAACCTGGATCAAACTATGAAGAAAAAAAAAATCCATATTCTTTTCATTTTTCCCCAGCTGTTTTTTCATCTGCTTTACAAGCTTTATTCTCCCCATAAAACTGTACAGTAGTTAAATTCTTAACAAACAGGATGTCTTGGTAAATATATCTAGAGTAATATATCTATTAGTAACCTTAAAAATCATTATAATTAATGTATTGATCATAGAATCATAGAATAGTTTAGTTTGGAAGGGACCTTAAA
>RSEF01000001.1:109896707-109939667 GCA_003993805.1 Himantopus leucocephalus | reverse complement strand
AGTCCTTCTCCTCAGGGCTGCTCTCGATCCATTCTCCACCCAGGGTGTACTCGTGCTTGGGATTGCTGCAGCCCACGTACAGGACCTTGCACTTGTCCTTGTTGAACTTCATGAGGTTCTCACGGCCCCACCTCTCAAGCCTGTCCAGGTCCCTCTGGATGGCATCCCTTCCCTCCAGTGTGTCAACCGCTCCACACAGCTTGGTGTCGTCGTCAAGCTTGCTGAGAACGCACTCGATCCCACTGTCCATGTCACCAACAAAGATGTTAAACAGCACCAGTCCTAGTACCGACCCCTGAGGAACACCACTTGTCACTTCTCGCCACTTAGATATGGAGCCGTTGACTGCAACTCTTTGAGTGTGACCATCCAGCCAATTCCTTATCCACCCAGTGGTCCATCCATCAAATCCATGTCTCTCCAATTTAGAGACCAGGATGTTGTGCAGAACGGTGTCAAATGTTTTGCACAAGTCCAGGTAGATGACATCTGTTGTTCTCCCTTTATCCACCAACACTGTAAGGCCATTGTAGAAGACCACCAAATTTGTCAGGCACAATTTGCTCTTAGTGAAACCATGTGTGCTGTCACCAATCACCTCCTTATTTTCCATGTGCCTTAGCAGAGTTTCCAGAAGGATCCGCTCCATGATCTTGCCGGGCACAGAGGTGAGACTCCCTATAGTTCCCCAGGTCTTCTTTTTTACCCTTTTTTGAAAACGGGGGTTATGTTTCCCCTTTTCTAGTCAGCGGGAACTTCACCGGACTGCCACAGCACCTCAGTTATGATAGATAGTGGCTTGGCAACTTCATCTGCCAGTTCCCTCAGGACCTGTGGATGGATGTCATCAGGTTCCATGAACTTGTGCACCTTCAGGTTCCTCAGCTGGTCTCGAATCTGGTCTTCTCCTACAGTGGGCGGTGCCTCATGCTCCCAGTCCCTGCCTTTGCTTTCTGCAACTTGGATGGTGTGGTTAGAGCTCTTCCCAGTGAAGACTGAGGCAAAGAAGTCATTCAGTATCTCAGCCTTCTGCATGTCCTGGGTGACCAGGTCTCCCATATCCTTCCTGAGTGGGCACACATTTTCCCTAGTCTTCCTATTGTCACTGATATACATATTGAAGGCTTTCTTGTTGTCCCTGATGCCCCTGGCCAGATTTACGTCTATCTGGGCTTTAGCTTTCCTAACCTGATCCCTGGCTGGTTGGACAATTTCTCTGTATACCCCCCAGGCTACCTGTCCTTCTTTCCACCCTCTGTAGGCTTCCTTTTTCTGTTTGAGATTGTCCAGGAGCTCCTTGTTCATCCACACAGGCCTCCTGGCATTTTTGCCTGACTTCCTCTTTGTTGGTATGCATTGCTTCTGAGCTTGGAGTAGGTGATCCTTGAATATTAGCCAGCTTTCTTGGGCCCTTCTTCCCTGCAGGGCTTTATCCCACTGTACTCCAGTAAGCAGATCCCTGAAGAGGCTAAAGTCTGCTCTCCTGAAGTCCAGAGTAGCAAGCTTACTGTGCACCCTCCTTGCCGCCCTAAAGATCCGAAACTCCACCATCTCATGGTCACTGCAGCCAAGGCTGCCCTTGAGTGTGACATTCTCCACCAGCCCCTCCTTGTGTAGTGAGAACAAGGTCCAGCACAGCACCTCTCCTCGTTGGTTCCTCCATCATTTGGAGAAGGAAGTTATTGTTGATGCATTCCAGGAACCTCCTGGATGGCTTACGTCCTGCTGTGTTGTCCTTCCAACAGATATCAGGGTGGTTGAGGTCCCATGAGGACCAGGGCTTGCGAATGTGAGGCTGCTCCTATCTGTCTATTGAGGGCCTCATCAACTTGGACTTCCTGGTCAGGTGGCCTGTAGCAGACCCCCACTGTAACATAACCTGTCCCTGGCCTCCCTTTAATCTTGACCCATAAGCTTTTAGTCAGCTCCTCATCCATCCCCAGGCACAGCTCCATGCACTCCAGCTGGTCCTTGACATAGAGGGTGACACCCCCTCCTCATCTCCCTTGCCTGTGCTTCCTGAAGAGCCTGTATCTGGTCCCTTTCAACACTCCAGTCCTAGGAGCCATCCCACCCCGTCTTGGTGACGTGACGCCAATTAGATCATAGCCTTGCAGGCATGTGCACATCTCTAACTCCTCCTGTTTGTTACCCATGCTATGTGCGTTTCCATAGAGGCATTTAAGTTTGGCCCCCGATGAATCCAGATCCCTGGCTGGAGTGGCTCTTTTTCCTTTATTCTGCGCTCCAGGCGCTCTCCTGTTGACCTGCAACCCTTCTCCAGCTTGTGGACCTGTACTACTGGTATCAGCATTGTATTGGTAGGAGTGGCATGGATTCTGGTTCCCCTCCCCTGGCAGCTCTGGTTTAAAGCCCTCTTCACAAGGTATATTAAGTATAATAATTACAAAAATAATATTAATAATGACAATGTACATACATTTATTTAACCCAAATTGTCCTCTCTGGACTCAGTCAAGCACAGAGCAGAGTCCTCACCAGTTTTCCTACCTACTTTTGCAAAAAACTTTTCTTTGTACATGACAGGACTTTTGGAAGCACATTTTTTTTCCCTGCTTAGGTTAAAAAAACATCTTAACTGAGCATCTGAGTGATTTATCCAAATCCTTGGCTACACGTTCTGAAAAAGCCAGATATTTCACCTAAGTCAAAGATTATACAATGCCTCAGTCAAATCACACTCCCTGTCATCAAGGGGTTTAGAGAGTAAGCAATATGGACTACAACATTTTGAAGTAAAGGCTTTCCCCATGCTATCACACTCTGCCATGTCATTGTTATCTTGTGGTACATCTCTCAACTGAACAGCAGGTGTAAGGTGCCTTTCACTTCAGTTACATGCGTACCCAGAATGTTGTAAGTGTTTCTGACACGGTGTGTATGCATTTCCTATTTTTATTTTTTTTTTCTGTTCTGAAGGGATAGCTGGAGCCATTGTTGCCATTCATAGCATCTAGCGGCTTCCAATCTGACATAAAATCATTCTTTGCCAATATGAAATATCTGCTGGTCATGATGCATGCCGTTTCTCATCTCTGAAGACGTGAACATGTGTTTCAGATTTATACAGACATACCCTGCTATCTCTTGAGAGTGAGTTTCTGAAAAGGGCAAGGGATAGCAGGTCAATGGATAGCAAAATGATTTTTTTCCGTAAGAGTTGTTGTAGTAAAGAGACGATGCATTCGGGCACTTAATATATGCAGACAGGGACAGTACATTGCATTACAACATCTTTCCCACTCACGTGCCATTAACATTAACCAGAAAAGTAAGATCTTAAAGGCTTAGATGCAAAAGGAAGATGTTGCTGCAAACCACACTCTAATCACCCCACATAGTTCTACAAGCATCAGTGTGATACACAAACAGTATCAAAACAGAAAAAAATATTGTACTGTACACAAGAGCATCCATTTTCTCAGCACTTTATATATATAAATAATTTATTCAAACAAGAAATATATTCAGCAAAATATATGGGAGAAAACATAAATGTGTACTTTACAGTAAAGTGTCATCCACATGTTAAGGTAGTTCTGTGATGTCCGCTGCTGCTCGTCAGATCTGCTTCCATATGACTAGGCACCTCGGGGGAGTTTTTTACAGAAGGTGGGTGGTGGAAGGGTGAAAGATGGAAAACCAGGGCAATAATGATGGTTAGCAGAACACAGTGTTAAGTAGTTGCCAATGGAAAACCAAGATAGTAGGCAGACAAGTACGTTTAACAGATTCTTACTGTCTGTGCATATATTTAATGTCTGTGCATGGTCGAGGTATATATACACAAGTGAAAGGAATGGTCTCAGTTTTAAGGTATGATAACCATCAATATTAAAACATATGTTGTTTATAAAATATAATTTTTTACAAGCCTTCTAAGATGCATATAATTGTTTCTGCCCTGGAATGCTTAAAATGAAATGAATGACAATTATATTTCAGCGATGCATTCTACCACAGAAATTAAAACTAAACATGTCCATCAGGGAAAAAGGCAGGTGCTAAGTTATTTACATCATGCATCTAGTTGAAATCACCCAAACAATTTCCAAAAGGCAGAAATTTTCTCAGCAGCTTACTCAGCTAATAAGATCTATTTCAGTTGAAAACTATTTTCTTGTTGCTACTATCTGAAATTTTATTCTGCCTTCCTTGGAATATCGCTACAGTAAGAAAGACTTTGAAATAATAGAATGTGCAATAATTGAGCTTTGAGATTATGAGTGTTATTTGGAAGTCTTGAAAAAATTATTGCTAAGTTCCCTCAATTAGAATAAAACACAGCAACTCGTATTTCCAGTGATTTCAGCTACAGATGCAGAAGTGATAGAGAGGTATCATCATTTCTATCCTATAACGTTTTTGCTGTCCTTCCTTAAAAGTCGATGTTGATTTAAGGTTCTCTCCCCTCACAAAATCTTTATGGTAGCTAGCTAGCATAGCTTTCAGATTTTATCTTGCCATATGTTTCAAGTTGTGTGCTTCAGTCTGCATCTGCTGAGTATCTGCTACAGTATGGCTACAACATCAACTCAAAACAATTGGGACCACAGTCTTTATAATAATTACTCTCTGCAGCTGTTGAAATCAGAGTCTTTAAAAAAAAAGTCTAAAAGCTGTAGCTTCTCTCCCTCTCTCTCTCTATTTTTATCTAAAGCAAAACCAAGCACATTTTGATGGGGCTTCTTGAACTGAAAGATAGAAGCAGATTTTTTTCAAGGTATAATATAAACACACACTGCTTTATACTATGGAATAAAGGTATATCTGGCTTTTGCCATGACTGGTGATTTAAAGAAAACCCCACGTGTAAAAAAAGTTGTAGTACAATACATCTTAGGTGTTAGAAATCTCATTTGGAAAATGGTATTGACTAAGTTCTGCTTTTCCAAAAAAATTTGCTGGTTTCCAGAAATTGAATAATTTATTAACAGCTGAAACCCTAGCAATCCTAAGCTTCCCTCTCTTATGGTTTATGAAGGCATTGCCAACCTTTTTATCTCAACAGTTAGACAGCAAAAACAAAATCAACCTGTCTTTCCAGCAAATATATTCAAGCACCTGCACGCTGTTAGATGTGGCATCACTACAATGATTCAGAAGTTATAAAGAAACGTACTTACAGTATCAAGGAAGGGTTTGATTCTGTAGTTCATACAGAACTGCTTGATTAGACTAATTCATTCACAGTCTGAATGCAATAGCCATTTTTAGCTGATCCAGTATTATTATTTTAAAACTGCTGTGATTAAAATGGTAGGCTTACAGGATCATACATAGATTCAGTTGTAAGCGACCTCAGGAAGACAAAAGCAGGATCTCTAGTGTGGGCAGACCAGGTTGCTCACAGCTTTGTCCAACCAGGTCTTGAAATCTTTCAAGGAGAGAGGCTGCACAGCCTTGTTGGGCAACCTGCTCCACTGCTTCACTGTCCTCGTGGGGAAAAAGTTTTCTCTTGTATCCAGTTTGAACCTCTCTTCTCTTGTTTAGACTTGTCCACTGTCTCTTGCCCTCCCACCATGCACCACCATTAGGAACCTGGCTCCAACTTCTTGATCACCTCCTCTCCTCTCTGTAGAAAGCTGCTATTAGGTCTCCCCAGGCCTTCTCTTCTCCAGACTGAGCAAGTCCAGGAGTAATAACATAAAACAAAAAAGGGTTTACATACATATAAAAATAGTAACAATGAGTGACTTCAGGTAGTATTATTACTACTGCTGCCAAAACACAACCATAACTTGGTATGCTGTTCCATTGTTAAGTAGGGGAAACAATGTTTCTACGCCAAATGATCGAGGGCGCATATTTTCAAAGGTACCTAAGGTAGCTGATTTCCATTAGATTTGGTGGAAGCCAGTTATCTAGACAGTTTCAGGTATTCAGCCATGACACTGTAAGAAAACACGTTACTGTCGTCACAACCTGAACCCTTAAAGGTCCAGCAAATACAACAATTTACTGTAAGCATGTGAGCAGCCACATCTGGAATACTTTCAAACCTACAATGAGCACATGCATAAATATTTTCAGACTAGTACCTAAAGAAAGACAGTCCAAGAAAAAAATGGGAAGGCAACAAATAGAGGGACAAAGGATGTGTATGGGATGGTCAGGATTACATTTTAATAATAAAACCAGCTACTTTCTTTTTTAGTGTGTTAACAAGTCTGCCAAATGAATCTCACTACTGTGATGGTGAGAAACTTCATTTTTAAATTTCAAGACTAAATCAAGAAGCAATGTCAACACTTCTGTGATTGCATTGTGCTGAACAATATACAAGGTGAATTGCTCTGGGGGAGTCTTACTCCAACTGCCAGCTGGAGAGCTGAATCTCAGTTCTCCTGGTTGTCCGGCTTCTAAGCGTCTGGAGTTGAGGAGATGAACTCTGTCCTTTGGCATGACATTAGCAATGGCTCTCAGGTTCTCTTCTGAATGAGTTCCTCAATACTACTGAAAGCCACCCCTTTCCTTTGTACATCAGGACTTGACACAAGATTCAAATTATTAGAACAATTGCTATAGAAGCATTGGGAATCTTTTTGAAATAGAAAATAAGCCTTTTGGTTTATTTTTTGATCTGCCTGATGATTTCCTCTCAATTTACAAGGATGCTGCTTTTAGCGGGGATTTATTACATTTTCAGATATATGCCAGCAATATCTGGAATGATCAGACAGGTCCCTTCCTGTTACTTTTGTTTTATGAATTTAAGAATTAATATCTAGTAAATAAATGCAAAGCAAATTACTGCCAGGCCATAAAATATTATATCATCATTTTACAAACATTAATGACAATTTTAAAAATGTTGAGGTTCAATCTGCCTAGGAAGACTCTAACTTAAAAATTCTGTTACCTAATTAAAACTTGATTACCTACAAAATCAGCAACACATCTATATGTGGATGAAGTTACTAATTTTCTGCAGAACTTGCACCGTGTAATACAAGGGCAGAATTTAGAAGCTAATTTGGAGATATTGAAAGAAGAAGATGCACAGAAAACATTTTCTTTCAATTATTAAACTATTACTTCTTTAAAATTTGTGGGAATGAAAGATATACTGGAGTGAAGCTGATGTGCTGCTAATATCAAGGTCTACATGTTAGAGCATTAAATGATGTATTCCGATAATCAAGTTCACCTGAACTCAGTTTAAAAGAAATAATAGACATTTTCTTTCTCCTCTTTTGAGAAGCACTGTACAATTTTCTCTCTCTCTAAATACATACATCTGTATCAGTATAGATATAATCAGTGAGAAAAATATACTATGACTTAACACACAAAAATATATCTATCAATAGTGTTATCTTTTTCTTCTTATCCAACTTTAGAAATGCATGTGGAAGCACACCACATCTGACCTGTGCACTATATCCAAGGAGCACCACTTATGAAAAAAGTATGTAAATACTTACAAAAATAGAAACAGTTGATCCCACTAAGCTGGTAGCTGTATTTGAACTCTTTCTGGAATTCATTGCTGCTTTTCCTAATCTTCCAAAATTTCCACAGGAGCTCCATAGTGAAGGCACAGGAGCTGGGCAAGAAGGCTGCTGCAGTTTTTCTGTTTTAACGAATGGGTGTCCAATTCTTAAAGCAAGATAGCAATCAAGTATTTAAATAACATTAGGATTCTCTATTTGTTTTCAGGGACAGGCTGAAGATGGTAATTATATGAAGTAAGTCTTACTCTTTCAAAGTGAGTCCTTCCTACTCTGTCTACTTTTTCTCTCCAACTAAATGTAGACTAGAAGCACATGGAGAATAATAAATTATGGATAACAACTTTAATTCATAGACCTCATAACAGAGAACCCTCAGTGATCTGCACTTACTCTCCTATGCACCAGCAAACAAGCTATAAATCTTCTGAATGTTGTTACTAATATCCCTATCTTTTCTAGTAATTACAAGCAATAGCTCAAAAAAATAGTTGCCTTATTTACTCCCACAGTATTGTGGAACAGTTTGATAGCCATGGATTTAGCATTAGTGGAGAGTTCAAATAAAGTTTCAGTCTCAATGGAAAATTGAGATTTTACTCAGTTACTAGGACATATATAAGTTCTTTGCTTTGCTTATATTTTTTAGCTATTTTTTTTCCAAATAGAAGGTGATAGCATAGGAAAATTGGGGAAAAAAATGAAACTAGAAATGTTACCAAAATACCATATTCCATACAAATATACCATATACCACACAAATTCTTTGTATCTTAATTAAGCCATAATCTTGTTTAAAAGGAATTTTAATTGGTTAAAACCCACTAAAATACAGCAATTACTTTTGGAGTAGCAGAGGCGTGCTAAGTAATCCATGGAACCAAAACAACCACAAGAACTTGCTTGTGGCCTGCCAACTACTGACAAAAGGACATCACTTTAAAGTACGTGAACACCATTTGGACTATTAGAAATTACAAGTACTTAAGATGGAAACAGCATCTTGCCACCGACAGGAATACGGCGAAAGGAAACCGATGCTGTTATGCAGTGTGTGTGTACAGCAGCAATGGCTGGTACTAGTTAGGGTACTGAGAGCAATAGGAGCTCAGAATAGGTTAACTTACGACGTACTTGACGAATTTCATGAAGGACTTCTGCAGCCAAAGGCAGCTGTATGTAGGCTAAAAGGCAATGAAGGTATACTACATATTCTTCCAAAAAACTATTGCCCTGAATCAGCTATTAAGATGGTTCTCTCACTTTTAAGACAAACAGGATGGACTTAGGTAAGTACAAAAATAATTCCTCGGGTCAGCAATCATTTATGGAAAAATACTGGTGCCTTTTGACAATCCAGGAAAGTTTTGATACGGATAAATTAATGACAAGTAAAAAATCTCAATTGCACATTAAACTGTAAAATAATCTGTTTATTAAGATCAGCTTGCATATGCTGCACAAAAGTGTGAAGACTAGGGTTGCCCCTTGAACATGCCATTGGAGTAAATTTGAACAACCAAAATAAATTAGCCCTGGACAGCAGTTAGGCAAGTATTATCTTACTAGGCAAATTTTTATGCTAACTGATAATTTTTCCTCAAACTTGCTATACTAAAGTAAAATAGTTCTAAAGCTAATAATAAAAAAGACCAAAACCAAGAATGTGCATTAACAGGTGTACAACGTATCTCTGCAACTCATTCTCACTATTGTGTTTTTATATTCAGGCTCCTACCAGCTGTAACTGAATCATTTTTTCCAACTTGTTAAAGAGTGGTTTAGCTCTCAAATCAATGTATTGCCGATCAGAAGGTGAAGGAATTTCCAAAATTAGTTCCAATCTACTCTTTCCTTTATATACACATATATAAAACACAAAGACCACAGTATATGACTTGAACGCAAAAGAAAAAAATCAGCATGCTGCCTACCTCCTAATAAGACTGTTTTCCAGATTATCCATGGCTTCTGCAAAGGTTCCACATACACTTTGGGAAGGGTATGAAGGATTCAATTCTAGAGAGGAGTTGGATTAAAAAATTCTCAAAGTCAGACTTCTTAAGGTTTCTCAAAGAAGTCAAGTGGCTCACTTCAAGAGTTTCTCTCAAGCACAGCTTATTCTCAAGCAATGTTTCAGAGGAAAAAATAAGATGGTAAAGATTACAGGGCAGTATTAGCATTTATGGGACATTGTAGCTGTTCCCAAGTCTTTTACAGACCTACTGGCTGATTTAGGAAAATACACTGCATCCCTGCCTCAGTTTCCCAATTTACAAAGTGTGAATAATGACACTGGCATCGTTTCTTAAAGTGCTGTTGGAACCGTGTATGATGAGCACTTCATAGAAGCCATGTGTAAGTATTATTATTCTCTTTTTTCTTAATTTGAGAGGCACTTAGATTTGAGTGAGATAGATGCCATCTCTAAGAACCTCTTAAGACCTCAGAATTGGGTTCATACAATACAAGAATGACATGGCTGTGCCATCCCCTATGTCATCAAGCAGCATTTGAAAATGCAACGTTAATTCAGCATGAGCTCAATTAGAGACTCAAATCCTTCTGGTTGCCTTGTTAGAGGATTTTGCTTTTCAAGGGGTTCATCCCTCTCCAAACTGATACGATTTGCAGAGAGTCCACAATGTATGCAAAGATTAGTTGCAGTGGTTCAAAAGAAAGTGCAAAGCTTTCTGCTTAACAGCAGCATTCACTTCAGTAATCTACTACTGCATTTATGCCTCTCTAAAACCTCACCTCAGTTGTCAGAAAACTGAAATTTTGTAGGCTGCTGACGTTTCATTGAAGCAAATTCTAACTTCCTTCCCTATCTAACCCATAAAAGGACTGTTATTAAATGTCTGCATCTTCTTCCCAGTTCCAACTTCTTTTTCTTTTGTTTTGACCTTTTATTCATGTGAGAAAACAATAATGCTCAAAGATTTATACTTGAAGAGCAGGTGAGTGAATGTGTGCAAGGTGCAGAAGAACTGTGATTAATGCATCCATTTTCTGATATGCCTTTGTTTAAATAGATTTTACAAGTCTTATAAAGAACAGCGAGCAAAAGTTTAGGTTGAGGATCAAATGGATCTTCACCATGCATCTTATACTTGTAAACATCCTTATCCTTGTACAAATGCATCTTCATATCTTGGTCTACATATTGAATATACAATTTTGTTGGTGAGTATGTGGCATGACCGCTATTCTGTGTATGTCACTATCTATTAATAAAGCTATATAAAGCCATAATAAGCCTGTTTACTTGTAGTGACTATATAGAACCTTTAGCATAGAGTGAATCAAAAAAATCCAAAACTGAAAAGAAAATCAAACAATGGGCCAGGAGGAACAGGACTTGTTGTGGGTGAGCCCTAGAAGGCAGCTCAGCTCCACCAAGCCGCTCGCTCACTCCCCACAGCAGGGTGGGGTAGAGAATTGGAAGGGTAAAGTGCAAAAACTCATGGGTTGAGATAAAGACAGTTTAATAGGTAAAACAAAAGCCGCATGCACAAGAAAAGCAAAACAAGGAATTCATTCACTGCTTCCCATCAGCAGGCAGGTGTTCAGCCACCTCCAGGAAAGGAGGGCTCCATCACGCATGATGGTGACTTGGGAAAACAAATACCATAACTCTGAACATCCCTCCTTCCCCAGCTTTTCTTGCTGAGCATGATACCATATGGCCTGGAATATCCCTTTGGTCAGCTGGGGTCAGCTGTCCTGGCTGTGGCTCCTCTCAACTTCTTGTGCACGCCCAGCCTACTCGCTGGCGGGGCTGGGTGAGAAGTGGAAAAGGCCTTGACTCTGTGTAAGCACTGCTCAGCAATAATGAAAACATCCCTCTGTTATCAGCACTGTTTTGGTCATGAGTCCAAAACACAGCACCATAGGAGCTACTATGAAGAAAAGTAACTCTATCCCAGCCAAAACCAGTCCAAGACTATAGGTAAATTTCCAAGTAACAGGAGAATCCCATGCTGCTGAGCTCAGCATCCAGTAAGTAGGTGACTTAAGGGGTTCTTGCTAATGGTGAAAGCAAGAGGAAGGTGCACAGAAAAGAGTGGGGAGAAGAACTGACTGGCAGGTTGAAGGTTGCCAGGCTGTAGACAAGCAGACAGGTAGAAACCTACCTGTGGGCTAAGACAAACGACTTGAAGTGCAGGGGGAACCAAGAAATAGGCACACATACAGACTGAGAGTGGAAGAGAACAGCAACAGAAATAATGGGATGTAGGAGGAACATCTTGTCAATATGAGACATGTGAGACTGTTTGACAATGGGAGAACAGAGTGAACAGCAAGTCTGAAAATAAATCTGAACTCAGGGTAGCAGAATCAAGGGAATAAATTGCCCTCTGAAAAATGTCATGGACTAGAAAAGTTAGTTCAAAAGCAAGCCAGAAAAGCAGAGGGATCTGGATAAGCCTGCCCTTGGCAAAACAGGTAGACTCCCTTTCTTGTTACTAACTGCAATTTTTCAGAACGTTAGTGCCACGAAGGTTTGAACCCTTTTGACTGCCATCCCTAGCAAAGAACCGTTTCCCACATACTGACAGAATGTGAATCTGACCTTGAATCCACGATGTGCCACCTCTTGCAGAGCCTGATCCCGAGACAGCTGATAACAACTGTCTTTCAAGCTCTCAGTTGCAGAGCACTACTAAATAGAATTGGCAAAATATGTTTATTAGTCATCCACCCTTATCAGAAACTTCCAGCACTCCATACAAAAAAAAAAGTGCCCCCGCAGCATTGCTTCAACAATTGCACTGATTATTTTACCCACTGTGAACACATGGGGCGGCCACCCCAGTGACCCTCTCTAATAAGGATGCATCAACCATTGGTATTACCTTCTAGGATGTAACTCAACACTAGTCCCTAATCTAACAACCCCCACTTACATCTGCCAATATACTCAGTGTCATGAATCGTCCTCCCAAAGACATCTTCACCATTTCTTAAAGATAATGAAAAGGTCATTTTTATGAAAAAACATCTCCTACTTTAATTTCTGCAAATCAAAAGTTTCTTCAAGTTTTATCTGATTTTTTTTCTACAATTGCTTTTTTCTTTAACATAAAAATGTAATGTGCAGAATACTGTAACCTGTTAAACTGAACCAGGATGACACATTATTGGCCGTATTTTAATGTGGATGCACTTTTATTTAATCCTGAAATATTTGCTATAGTAGATTGGTAATGTCTTAAGAAATCTTTCTAGATGGATCCTTCCATCTTCTTTTTTAAGGATGAACTGTTCTGCAAATTTTTATAGAATACCTTTCCTGTGATTTATGACATATGCAAAAATGGAGACTTTAGGGCCATTTAAGTTTAAAAATTTCTTTCTCCAGAGAATCATGTCAATCTCACAATGCCTCATTGCCCCATTTGTAAAACAAGAATAACGTTTTTCTTTTCCCTTAAACCACCCTTTGTTCATCCTGTCTACTTAATCTGTAAACCCCCTGTAGCAGGAGCTCTTCCTTACTTTGGCATAGCAAAGCTATTTAAAGGGAGTCCAATCACTTCAGACCCTTTTGTTCTAATGCAACGTATATATTATATAATAATCATAATTCCTACATGGCTAATTCTCACACCTTACTTCCTACCCCTCCTCACCTTCAAATATGATGGCATATTTCTACTGAGCTGATAACAAAAAAAACGTTTTCAACATTTTTAATCATTGAGTCCTTCTTCTCAAGGGCTAATTTTTCCTTCCGAGGAGCCAGCACTGTGTATATATAATGGAGATATTCCAATACTTTCCCCCTAAGTTGTGCTGCAATCCAAACAGTCTGGTCTAAAAAGCCTTTCAAGCATGTAAAAAATAATTTAAAAATTTAGCCTTGGCACAGGTGTCCAGGGATAGAAGACCAAATACCTTTTTCCAAGGATCTGACAACAACATGGCTCCAAGGAACATGCAATCAACCGATGGCCTTTTCATCCCTTGAGACAGGCCTATTCTTTCCCTGGGTAACACGCAGACTGGGAAGAAGCAACTCCTTTCATTTACTTAGGAATTGCTCTTTCTAATCTGCAAGTGCTGACGTAGCACAATCAGGGGCAGACACACTGCAATAAAGGTTGCAAGGAAGAAATTGCAATGCTGGAACATAGTCAGTGGATTCATTTTAATGGTTCTGCATATGGCTAGATAAAAAAAGCATCATTGATTTCCTGCTGACCCTCTCCTCCAAGTTAATGAATGAAAGCTACTCATTTTAAAAGGCATGCGGCATGAGAAGGTCTGCTACTACCATCAAGACACTAAGGAAAAACTGATAAGCGGGGTTTGAGGTAATACCTGTCACATAAGGAAACTGCCCAGGATTGGGATGTACAGAACCCAGTGTGCTAGCATTGCAAACCAGTGTGAATCTGGTCCTATCTCTTTATTTTAATTCCTCCTTTTCAATTCTTATTTTGTTGCATCGCTCAGAGAAGCAGTACTTTGAGCGAGCTGAACCCTGCAGTGTGGTGCAGCAGACACCTGCGCTACTCAACACTAACTCATCAGTCTTCAATGCTTGATCCAGGTTCTTTGGTTCACCCAAGACAAAAAGGGAAGAAAATTGCTTCTGAAGAAAGGGTAACAAATTTCCTTTGGTTCAAGTAAGTCCTGAGTAGGCATGAAAGGCTTCAAGCTGTCTGCTGTCCTGTCCATCTTCCACATAGAGACCTACGGCTTGCTCCAAATTTCACTGTTTTTTTCAGCCACAAGCAGACCTAAAACCACTTAGTCTCCACTTAGATGGATCAACTGCAGGCTCAGACCAGCCAAGGATTTGTGCCAAGTCACCTAGTTTTTCCATCACTATAAGATCATATTCTGTCAAGAATCCCACTTGTATCTACCATTCTCTTTGCAACGCAAGATGCTGAAACACATTGAGTAGCAATAAGTAGTCCTTAAATTTTTTTTTTCTTTTTCTAAGGTTATCTTTCTTCTTTTGTTCCCTTTCTCCTGCTTTCCATTTCAGATTTTTACTCTTGGATCTTGCTTCTCTTATCACTAAATCCTTGTGTACTTTCTTCTTTATCATAGCTAAGAATTACATGGAGATGTGATGTGACTAGAGGACTGTTTTCTTGCTTCCCCCTATGGACACGGCAATAGTTTGCGGGTCAGCATGAGCTATAAACCAGAATGTTTCATTTCTTTCACTTCCTGCTTTCCAAACTTCCTATTAAATATACCTAATTTCTTTTCTTCCTGCCTTCCTTTCATTTTTGTTTTCATAATGCAAAGGAGAACATCCACAACATGCCCTGATGTGTGACTGCTCTGAATGAGTTATCTCCACTTTCTTCCCCTTAGCCAGGTTTGAAAATTAAACATGAGCACACTAACTACTACAGGTAGGTGCATTTCACTGACTACCAGCCTTACTTCTGATCTTTACATTGCTTGTATTACCTTTCTCTATCAAACACAGGTATAAACAGAGAGTGTTTTTAGTTTTAGTGTTGACGATGGAAACTCAGGAACTCTGAATTTTGTCTTTAGATCACCATTGCTTTTTAAAAATAGATCAGGGTAAATTTGTTCATCTTTCTAGGGTTCAGTGTCTTCTCTAATGTCACATGCTGCCAAGCACTTAATGTTCTCACAACTATCTGAATTCCTCAAATGAAAGGCAGGACAAAAGTGAAAGCTATTTGAGCATCTACCTTACAAAGGTGTCATGATTTGAAGCTTAATCAGCGTAAGACCCTCAGATGAAAAATTGCTCAGTATCAGTATTCTGATTAGAGTTGATCAAGCAGATTTTTAAAATTACATAGCTTATACAGAAATCAGTGATTCAAGTAAGAATTTGAAATTTTTCACCACAACCAGGCATAGCCTCTGTAAAAAGGAAGTTAAAATTAATTTTGAATACAATATTTAAATGGTCTTTCATTGTTGATGCAGGAGGGAGTACCTGTGGCCATATCCAGTGCTGCTCTGTTGCATTGCTCCCTGCTAAAACCCCAGCACGGGCACTCCGTGAGGAAAGACCCACCTCTTGATGCTTCCAGAGCCCCCACTCGCACTATGAGGTTGTAGAGAGATGGGGACTGACCTCTTCTCCCTAGTGACAAGTGATAGGATGAGAGAAAATGGGGTCAAGTTACGCCAGGTGAGGTTTAGATTGGATATTAAGAAAATTTTTTTCACTGAAAGATTTATCAAACATTGGAACAGGCTGCCCAGGGAGGTGGTGGATTCGCCATCCCTGGAGGTGTTTAAAAAAAGGGTAGACGTGGTACTTGGGGATACGGTTTAGAAGTGGTTTTTGTCAGGTTAGGTTAATGGTTGGACTTGATGATCTTAAGGATCCCTTCCAACCTCAACAATTCTATGATTCTATAATTCTATCCCACATTCCAGAAGCTGTTATGGCACTCCTACTGCTGTTCCGACACTAGCTCCTACACCAGCTCATCCGACGTCACGTAATCCCACAATGGTCACAAATTGCTTCCTGAATGACAGCACGGTAGCAGAGATAAAAGGAGGATGCTGGCCAGAAAGGGCCTCCAGTGTCCTCTGTTGCTCTGCCAGGATGCTGTCTGCACTTGCACTGGCACCACGGGTAGAACCGGGCAACAGAGGCCTGGATTTGGCAGCTGGCCCAGATTATGCCAGAGCTGACCTTCCAAGAATCAAGTTAGTCCAAGTCTTAGCTGCAAGTGACAGCAATGGAACAGATGGGGAGATGCTTCCAGGTGAGGCTGATGCCAAGACCAACCTCACTCCAATCCTTTATGAACAGCCCTGTGGAAAGGCTCCTCAGCCCAAGAAGCAACTTCACAAGTCAAGCATTGGCTGAGCCCTTCTGAGAACCATGCTCCACACTGCTTGAGACACAAGGATGCCCAGCCTGCACACAGGGAGACCAGCAGCAGTTAAGTGTCAGGAGTTGGCTGGACCCACCAAACAGGGCAGAGAAACCCGCCAACATCCTAATAAATCACAGGACACTATGCTCTTTCTTGATCTTTCACAGCGTGCCAGCATTGCAAGCCAGATGTTGCAGAAGTGCTTGCAGGCTATTTTTGACAGAACGTGACATGTCTTGTCAAGGATCCTCCTTAGTACAGGGGATCCGTCAGTTCTTATAGCATTAAGGTGTTTTCCTGCTACAGTCAAGTACCATCAAGGACTAGAAAGCCCAGAAAGTCAAAGAATTTGGTCTTATGGATGCTGAGAAAAGGGGAAACGCAGCATAATCATTTTAGCAGTGTTAACAATCTCATTCCTTGTATTACAACTATTTCACATCTCCAATATATTATCAGTGCTACTCTTCGCACTCTGCCATTGTGTATCCCATTGGATTTTCATAGAAAAACAATTCTTTGCCCTCAAAAGTCGCTTTCGTAATGAAAACAAGAGACTTGAAATTTGAAAACTGCTTATTTTTACCTGCCTCAAACCTGTTTTTAAAAAGGCAGAGGAAAAGGCAACTGAGCCTTCACAAAAGGCAAGCAGGTGGCCAGCAAAGTTGGTATATACTGGTCCAACCTAAAGAACTGGATTGATTTTGCTCTTTATGCGCTTCTCAGTTAACATGTCAAGTCACTGTGGCTCTTGCATTTTTTTGTGCATAGGACCTGCTTATAGTCTAATACTTTTCTTCTTTATTTTTAAGGCAGATCACAAACTTTTAAAGACAATAACCACCATCTATTCTTCAAACTCCTTCCTCCCATCATCCACTCATATTTTATGAAAATTTCCTCTCAGCTAAAGGCATTCTGGGTATTTTGTATATAATGCAAGTGTAATGTTATTTTAATGAACGTTTTTACAGTACTGGTCCTTTAGTTAAATTATGCAAAACACAGGTACATTGGACATGGGTAATAGGAAAATAAGTTCATTTCAGGAGCCTAATTGCTATGCTGATGACTATAATAACAATACTGACAGGCTTTGCTAATTTTTTTGAGTAGGATCATTTTTGCAGTGAAGAAATACTGGAAACATAGATTCCGGGTATTCTTCTGCTGCAATTTGTTGAGGTTTTTTTATTTATTCCAAAGATATGTGTCTCATTTCCTTAGATCAGAGACAGCCAGATTTGCAGATAGGTGCAGAAACCCCAGTAAGTAGGCATTGGTTTTGCCACTATTGGTCACAGTTCATTTTTAGCCCAAGTTGTTTTTTGACCGTTTTCTACTTGTGTCCTGCATGTCCTGTTTGAAATACCTTACAACCTAGAGACACTCCACCGTATACAGTTGATCTAATTCAGAAAGACTTTGCTACCAGTTATCCTCCTGTGCCAATACTGAGCAACGCAAAATAATCCCTGGCAAACATAAGTATTCTTCTACCTCGGCTTGTACCTTAATCAAGCAAAGTCAGTGAAAGGCTCTGCTTGACTTCAGCATGCTTTGGCTCAGATTTGCAAAGTCTGGTGTTTAAAGGTATTGAGGTGCCTAAGGGAGCAGGAAGCACCTTGTGGATTTCCCAATTGCAGTAAAATACAACCAGAGTCCCAGGTGATTCACTAACAATTACAGTAGCAATGTTGTAACTGGCAGTATGGATTATGTTCATGCCTAACATTTGGTGTTAGATAATGTTGCAACGAGTATTAATACAAATGACGAGAATCTATACCCATGTAGGTATTTTCTGAATGAACACCTTTAACTTAACAGTGTCCAGCTAAACTAACAGAATCAGATTTACAGACACGCAAGGCTGCACGTTGCATTCCATAGTTGTCTTACAATTCCAGGGCAATTTCAACAACAGAAGGCTTCCATTTTGCAGACTGCACTTCGGAATGCTGAGCTAAAACAACATGCACAGTTTCATTGACATAATATTAGCTATCATCCAAGACCGAAGCTTATTCACTCACTAGGAACAACAGATTAAATTACCAGGAGTGTTGAGCAGTGCTCTATTCAACAGTGCTCTCTACTATTCTTGCTATAAATTTGCTTACGAACTAACTAGTTTATGCATCTGTTGTAAAGGGGAAATGTTATTTCAGTTTAACAAAAACTCTTTCTTATGATGCACAACCACTATTAATGGATTACACTTTTAATCCACTTTGTCACATAAATAGAAAATCTATGGTTTGATAGGATTAAGCATTTATCAAAGTTTTTTTTATATATAATTACTGCTTTCCAAACACAGAGTTATTGTCTACAGATATTTTTTTTTGTACTAGTAAGTGTTTTAACTTCTTCAAAATAAATGTTTATTTTGGACTTTAAAGCCAGGCAGTTGCTGCTTTCCCAACAGATCAGTGACTCACTCATACTCCCATTAACTTCAATGGGAAGAGGAGCATGGCCCAAGAAAATAAGCTGTAAAAAACCCCAAATCTATATTCTGTCGACCCAACAGACATTAAAGGAATTAATTACAAATCTCAGAATTGAGGACAGTTGAAATGACATAGCATATAGAGATATCTTTAACAATTATCTTGACAATTTCTAATCACATTTAAATTCCTGTAAAGTTATCAAAACATTTGAGTAATCTGAGCTTGAGATGCTTTCTATTTACTCAGAATTCAAAGAGCTCCTTTCAAGTGAAAGGTAGAAACAGCTTTCAAGGGAAATGACAAAGGAGTGAGGGAAACCCTAAACAAATCATACTTCTGATTTAAGTATTATGTCCTTAATGTAATCTTCCGCACTTCTCATATTTCTTACAGACTTTAAACAACACATTCAGTACTGACATGAGAGCAAAAGTTATCGAGTATTTTTTCTGAATACTATCTTAAGCATAAATTGTAAAATGACTTTGTATGTTTTGTCTGTTTGAAATATGTAGTTCTATAGTTTGCCTTTTAGTCTCTGCACTGTGTCATTGGAAATTATTTGCAATATTCGTAAAGACTTCCTCATCCCCACTCCCAATGACAGAAAATATATACTATTCATTATTTTGATGCAAATGAGGGAGCAGTTAATCATCTGCTTTAAAAACAAGGTGCTTGGGCATTATTTAATTCCCTAAAGGAGCAAACCATGTATTTGTATTTATACAAATGGATCTCGCCACTGTTATGTTTAAAACAAAACAAATACTAAATGCACCCTGAATATATAAGCTCTTTCTTGTTCTATGTTTGTTTGCATGCAGGTAAATTTTAGAGTTTGGCCCTTCTGTCTTTTCTCCCAGCCACAATCCTACTAGCTTCAAGAGGCTTGCCCATACCAGTAAAGACGGCAGGATTAGGCCCTTAATTTGTAATGGAGCCCAAGCTGTTGCAAACCCAGCACGTACTATTAAAAGTGCTAGAAGCTAAAAAACATAGTAGGAATACAACTTGGAACAGGATTAGGTGGTCATCTCAATGCCGCTCTGTACAATGCTTCTCTCAAGATTTTGAGGGGGTCTCCAGGGTCTACAGCAATAAAAATTCTAAATATCCCTACTAATGAGTACTCTATGCTTTTAAAAATGCAAGGAAAAAAAACACTGAATGGGAAATATTAATTGGCTTCACCATGAAGACAAAAAGATTATTGATCTTAAAAGCAGTATTCTTTTGGAATCTGCTTAGTAATATGCCCATAGAGAGAAATCTGTTGAGCAAACAAAGGACAACAGAGCTCTGCTGAGCAGTAAGCCTAGAGAGTAAAATATTTTTAAAGTTGATTGCATAGCATGCCTTACACAATGAGAAAGATAATAACAATAATAATGTGGAAGAATAGAAGGATGTTTTGAATTGAAGACAATGCTTTAGACTAAAGTTCTAAAAGCACAATATCCTTACCTGACTTTACAGAAAACAAGCACGATACATGAGGAAAAAAAATACACAGGCTGTGTTATTCTAAACCTACTCTGTATCAAGGTAATGCTTAAGTATTCATAGTTGTTAACCATCATGAAAATTGTTTTGAGAATAGCAAATATATTTGCAGAACAGACTCGTTGAGTTTGTCTTTGATTTCCAGGAGTTTTGGGAAGTTCCCGTATAAGAATTCACATCATCACGTGGTGAAGCACTTGACACTTGACACTTCGGATTTCACTACTAGAAAGTCCCCCTGAAAAGACCACATGATGTGCATTATTCATATGGGCATCAGGCTTGCTTCATATGACAGCGTGGGCTACATGTTGATCACACTGTTCTGTCAGCCAAAAAATTTGCCGTGTGACTTC
Source organism: Himantopus leucocephalus (assembly GCA_003993805.1). Classification (NCBI taxonomy): domain Eukaryota; kingdom Metazoa; phylum Chordata; class Aves; order Charadriiformes; family Recurvirostridae; genus Himantopus; species Himantopus leucocephalus. The sequence goes on along the minus strand of RSEF01000001.1, from coordinate 109,919,022 downwards.
AGGGTGCTTATTTCCCTCTCTGTGAAACAGCACCGCTTACTCAGACCGAAACAGGAGGAGAATAAAGCACTGTGCAGGAAAGCACTGCTTCTGGATTACATTACTTCCACCAGCAATCTTTCTGACCTTTAGGGCAGCCGACTTCCAGAAGTGCCGAATGATCCCTCCTTTGCCCTTCAGCGCATTTCTTCATGCAACGAAGAGCTCCTTTCCCTTCCATCTACCCAAGCCTTTGCTAAATTAGTTAAATCAGATTAAACCGACTGTTACTATCTTTGCTTCCCTTTTCCATTTTGGCTAGGGAGGGGATAACACAGGACCCATCACGGGCTCTAAACACACAACGGAGCGGGCATTAATTTTTTTTTCAGCTCTCGGTTTGAAATACCGGCATCCGACGTGCATCCTGAGCGCAGAACCACAACAGCAGCCCACACCCCGAGCAGATGCAAAGGAGGGGTGGGCGGGTGGGGGGTCGGCTTGCCCCGCATGCCCGCCAGCCCTGCCGCCCCGGCCCCCTCTCCGTGGTCCCTCCCGTCGCCCAGCGCGCCCCCGGGGCACCACCGCATCCACCGGCCGGGCGGAGCGAAGAGGGGGGGCCGCATCCCCGGCGGCAAGGGCGGCCGCAGCCCGGCGGGGCGGCGGCTCGGGCAGCCCGCGGGGCTTTCCCCCGCCCCGCTCTCTGCCTGCGCGCCCGGTGCCGGGACGGTGGGGGCGGGGGCACGGAGGGGCCGGGCCAGCGCCGCCACCACCGTCGTCGTCGCCGCCGCCGCCGCTGCTGCCGCTACTCGGCTCCGCCTCTCCCGCCGCAGCTCTCAGTCCTGGAGCGCCGCTCGGCTGCCAGAGGGAAGCCGCCACCTGCTCCGGTGCGGAGTCGCTCCTCGCTGCCCGCCGAGAGGGAGAGCAGCCGCCACGCCGCCCGCGCCCGGGAAGTTACCTCTCCTCCCGCCGCCGGGGGAAAGCTGCCGCCGCCGCCTCCCGGCCTCGGACGGGGGAGAAGTCGCCTCCCAGCTCCGCTGCGAGAGGGAAGAGCCCCCGCCGGCGCGCCGCCCCTGCTCCGCCGCTGCCTCCCGGTCCCGCCGCGGGCAGGCGGGATGATGGAGCCCCCCGCCGCCGCCGCCTGCGCCTCCTGCCGCCGCCGCCCGCTGCCGCCGCCCCTGCTCTGCCTCCTGCTCGCAGCCCTCTGCCTGCCGCCAGGTGAGTGAGCGCCCGCCCGCGGGAAGGGGCCACCCGCGACCGCCCCGTCCCGGCCGCGCGGAACTTGCGGAGGGGAGGCCGGGGCCGCAGGTGGCGGTGCCCGCCCGCCGCTCGCTGCTGCCGGCGGGGCCGCCCGCCCTCCCTTCCGCCCTCCCGGCCTCAGCCGGAGCTCCCCGACACCTACCGCGGGGTCCGTGCGCGGCCGTGCCCCGGCGTCGGCTGGCGCTCTCCGCATCCCGTTTCGCCTCGGTCCCCGCCGCCGGCCCCCGGGGAAGGCGGCCGGCGGGGCGGGCTGATGGCCGCCTCTCCTGAGGGGGAGAGGCAGTGAGCTGCCCCAGCGGTGAAGGCGGCTGAGTTGGCGGCGGGAGGTGTCGGTCTCGCCTTTCCCCGTGGGAAGCGGCGGTGGGAGTCCCTCCGGGGCGTTGTCACCGGGCAGGGGGCGGCGGGCGCTGCCCCCGCGGGAGGGAGAGCCGGGGCTCGGCGCCGCGCCCGCTTCGCTTCCACGCCGAGCGGCACGTCCCCACGGCGAGCCGCCTCCAACTTCGGCCGCTCAAGCCGCTTGCCCTCTCCCCGCCTTCAGTGGCCGTGCCCGGGTTGCCCGCGGGGCCGCCGGCAGCCCGCCGCTTTGGCGCTGCCGGGGGAGCGGCGGCGGCGGCCGGTGGTGCCCGGGGAGCGCCGTCGGCGTGGTGCCTCCGGGCGGGAAGCCGGGGCGGGAAGGGGGGGAAGCGTGGGGAAGCATCCCCGCTGCCGGCCTCCCCGGGAGCGGGCAACCGGCCGGGGCAGCGCCGGTCCCGTGCGTGGGGGCAGCGCTGCGTTGGGGGTGCGACTGCTCCGGAGGATGGGGGGTTCGCGTGGGTAACTTCTGCCGCTTTCCCCCGCACCGTGGAAGCACTCTCGAGGCGTTAGGGAAGCGGGAAGGCGCAGGGAGTGTTAAATACCCTAATTGTTCTGGGAATATTTTGGCCATGAGGTGTTTGTAGGCTTTATTTTGTAAATATTGAGCGTGAAAGTGAAGTCTGAGGGAAAAGCTGTGAAGTGAGGAGTTCCGCATTCGACGCGGAGCCCGTCTCATTATTCTTGTAGAAAGAGCGTCAGCCTGTGGTAACATTTTGTATTGCTTTGAGAACGGGCTTTGCCTTTATGTGCCTGCGTTTGCAACGGCGAAGGGTTTGCAGAAGTGCTGCGAGTTGGTGGTTTTTCATTCCGGGCCTCTGCCTTGTTATTCCATGCTCTCCGGTTAACCATTTACAGGCAGTACGTTCTCAGCCAAACGGAAGATAAGAACAGACCTTTTTCACTGGATGTACTTATGTTTATTTTGTACGAGCTCTGGTGAAGTAGAAAGCGAGCCACACCAATAAAGTAAGGCTGCTGAAGCTTTAATTTCAATTAGAATAGTAAAAAAAGCTCCGAACAGAATGAAAAGCAGTATCGGAACCCTAAGCAATACATCAAACAGCTCTGCTAGGCTTTTGCTTTGGCAAATACAGTGTGTAATCACTGTAGGACATAAAAAATATCAGTCTCAGCGGCAGAGTTTACAAAGAATACTGGTTTCTGTGATGTAAAGAAAGTCTTCAGGAAAGATTGTTCATTTTATGGAATTTTAAAGTCATGTGGAGTATCCAGAGAGATAAGCACCTCAGCTTTGGAGAAGCAAGACTTACCCTCCGTGGAGAGATTTATCCCAGTAAATCATAAATGGTCTCACTGATTGTGTGACTGTCTATGTTTTCCTATTGAAGGAAACATGAAACCATAAAATATTTTATCTCAAGGGTTGTGTTGATGGAGGTGTGTAAAAAGATGGGACTTGACCACCTATGATCTAAATAGGTTGGAGGAAAAACCATTTACCTAGTTCTTTCTGCTCTTCACGTCTTCCTTGCCTGCTCAAGGAGAAGCTGAGGCTAACTGTGTAAGCAAATACCTATGGGGAGAAACCAGCTGTACCTCGGCTTAGAAAACTTTCCCCACAGTACTGAAAATGCCTGGAAAGCCTAATATAAGATTTACGCCTCAGGGTCTCTGTTTATTCTGGGAGTATAAAAGATACTCGAATATAAAAATATCTATAAAAAGCTTTTGATATTACTGTATACTTCGCATTTCTTTCTCCTTGCTATCTCAGCTATTTTAGATGACAGCTAATTTGCTATCATCTACAACAAATTCTGGATATATTACTCTATCATGGTGCTTGGCTTCTGGGAGTTCCATTTCAGGTTTGCATATAGAAAGCTATAGATAAGCTATTAAAAGCATATTAAAAGTTGATGTGCATCAGGTGTAGATATCTCCACCAATATTAAAGCTGACTTGGGATCCATATGAGAAATTTTGAGTTTTTCTTCATAGAATAAACTGCCCGGGAAGATACCAATTTAAAAAAAAAAAAAAAAAAGGAAGGGCTCCAAGTCCGTGTTTGGCACTAGGAGACTAACTCTAGGTCAGACTGAATGAGACCACCAGCTAAAATTTTACACTTTTCTAGAGGAAATGACTGTATGTGAAAAGAAAGTCAGCTCTTAATCAGGAGCTAATCATGACCTTTGTAAAGCTTCCCCCTCCTCCCAGTTTCTGGTGAATTATAACTAGGAAGCTCAGAGTCTCTCATACTATGTTTTATTACTTGTTTCATATTGCTGTATTGCGTAAGGGTAGCGAGACTACTATGTAGTCTTCTCATTCACATAGCACTTACTGTGTTCTCACTCCTCACTATGGTTTTTTTTTTTTTCCTGGTATGCCTGGTGTGACAGTGATCTCAGGAAACTGGTTTTCTCTATTAAGATCTCAAGTTCACATATTTTTTTTTTTCTGAGACTGAAGTCAGGAAACGTCTGCACCATGCATATATATTTTGATATGCTATGTGTCTGTGGTCCAATTTGCAGGTAACAAAGCCAGACTCATTTTTAAGCGAGTTGTTAAATCATTTCCGTTTGGGAAGTGTTTGATATGTTTAAAAATTCTTTTGGTGTGAATGCTAGAAAAGTCGTCTTGTGCTCTCCCTTCTTCTGTTGGGTTTCTAGCACTTCTCATAAGGCAGAGGGCAACAACAGAAATCATCCGGGTCTGTAAATCTCTGAAATTTCAGCCCATTGATTTTTACTGGAGAAAATATATGTTGTTATGCTCATGAAACAAATGTCTCTGTCGTAAGTCATATTTAATTCCAAGATATCTTATTTCCACTTTCCGATCTGTGTAAGAGCAATACCCTTCCTTACAGTACCATCCATTCTTCTTCCTGAAAGTAACCTAGAATGCTAATGTGTAATCCCAGGGTAAATTGTTTCAGCTGTCTTTGTAGTAGAAGTTAAGCTATTTGGCTTATTTCCAGCAGAAAGTTGTGGGGAACAGAATCTCTAAATATTTATGCAAGATGACACCTGAAGGGGAAAATAAAGAAAATAGCATTAAGTGTTTTACATAATGCAAATTACATCTGCGTGATCAGGATAAGTTTATCTTCTCTATTTTCTTACAAATATCCTACTTCTGTAGTGTAGTTTACAGTCTTAAGCTATAAGAGTGCTCACTGCAGATTTCCATATTGTCATATCTGATTACATATGGTGCAGAAAGACATCATATAAAATCAAACATTACTGTAGCGGCAATAGCTTTGATGTGTTTGCTGGTCATACCACGTCACACCACCATGGGCTTTTCTTGGGTTCCTACCACAGGGGCTTTCCAAAGAGTATTTTTTGTCAAAGTGGTTTTGGATTGGTTTGGTGAAACAAAGCAGATTGCGGAATAGGAAACATAGCAGATTGCGGCTATGGAGGATCCAGGCCTACCTGTGTCTACTTTGAGCCTATTAACGGTTGAGTGACTGAATTTGCTGACTTTGTAGGAGCTGTAATTTGTAATTGGATCTCCTAACACTAGATAATCAATATTCAGTTTCCCCTTTTTGTGACCTGTGCTACATGACCATAAGCATGATGGTCACAGATAAGCTGGCTCAAGGTCTGGTCTGCAGTGCTTGTTCCACTGCTGTTTCACGCGTGGGAGGCTTTATTTATTATATTACTGTGCTGACTGTGGAAACTTTTTTCACATCACTGATAGTATGGTTTTTTAGTATGGTCTTGTTCAGTTCTGCAAACTCTGATACAAGGCTAGACTTTATGTACTGGTTTTTGAGAGACACTGCCATATCTAAAAACCATCGTCTTCAGGCTCTCTGTTCAGTGCTCCTCTAGGGTTCCTTTGGGTTGGCTAGTGTACAGTTTTTTCCTCTGGTAATAAAATATTATATTTTTTTATTAGAAAATGTAAGTAAACTGCAAGGCTGTGCTTATAAGGGAATTGAGGACCTGTTGCAACATGCTCATTTCTCTCAAGTTCTTCTGCTTTCAAGAAAAATAGTTACGCTTCCATGCACCGATGCTCAAATGAGAGAATCTTCAAGAACTGTAAATGCTGTAGGGTGATAATTAGAATTGACTGGAGCAGAACGTGATTTTTCCAGGAAAAACTGAACATTAACAGCTCCCCTTGATTTGCAATTGTTGAGCGTTATCTTCCCTGAAGACAAGGCTTTGACCTACACATTCTTTATCTTGGTATCTTTTCTCTAATAAGAACAGGATGAATATTAAAGGAGGTTATACATTCCTGTCTTTAATACGCTTGAAAATTAATCTCATCATTTACAGAGGAGATTGCAGTACAACTAGTATGCTGAAAATCGACCACTGGCAGCAACTGGATCTAGTTTCTTCTCTTTTTTTCTTCTCTGGTTTTGTTTTGTTTTTCTTCTTCCCCAACATGTTTTATTGAGGGTGACTTAAATTGCAGTTGGTCCTACACCAGTGGATACTGATCTACTGCTCCAAAGTGGCAGCTCTTTTGAGGAATATCTGCCTAGCTTAAGATTAAATTGCTTTTCTTATCATGCATACAGGTCTCCAGAAAGGCAAATAAATATTTACTTATTAAAACAGCTGCTGCACCTACTGAACTGTTATTTTTGTTTTTGATAAGAAATGTGCCTCTTTTGGGAAGTTACAAAAAGGGAGAAAGTGATAAAACAGTGGAGAGAGCGCGAGAGAGCGCCTGCAGCTTTAGGGTGTGATTTTTTTTTTAGAGGTTATCAGGGGTTAGAACAGTTCTCTAACGTTTGGTTAGAAAGCGTTAGAAGTGCTTTCAATAGCAATGGAAATACTAAGCTGTTCCCTTGATAACAAGCAAAAAGTGCATTCGGTGATTTAATGAGTGTTTCAGCAGTCTATATATATGCATATCATCTGTTTTCAATAAGGTTGCACTCTGTATAGTTAACCCCTTATGGTGAAGAGAAACTTCAAATGCTCGAACCACATTCATGCGTTGTGTTTTGTGCTGTGGTAGCCCCATCGGTAGAACCTCGTGGCATCATTAAACATGGGTATTGGTCACAGCAGTTTTGCTCCTGAGGGAAAGCCCTCAAACAGCAGTCAAATTTTAAACATCTCCTCAGGTCTTATGGAGAGCAGAAGTCCCCAGGGCTGAAGCCCTGGCGGGTTGGTGACATTTCAGCATGTGTCAGGAGCTCTGTGTGGTGGCTGTCCCCTTCCCTCGGCTAGCTCTCTCATACAGTGTACCTGATGGGTGCATCCCAGCTGTCCGGGCTGGGAAGTCTTGTTTTTTTAACAGAACGTTGATTCTGACCATAGTTGGCATCTTTTAAACTTGAAGAGATATTGGCAGCTAATTCAATAGAGGGAGCTCCGCTACCTTACTGTTAGAAGCAGCGCGTCTCTGCTTTTCCCAGACCTCTGGCTTCAGCTTGAAAGTTATGTTAAAAGTCTCTGTTTCTTCGCAGTGTTCTGTGGTGCCAGGCTTTGTTTCTGAAAGCATCGTACTTTCATCACAGGCTTCTTGTTGCATGAAGGAGAACGAAGGACAAATCCAAATCCCATAATAGGCAAACCCAAAAGATGACTCAATTAGAGATACTTCTCTTTTGCAGCAAGGCATTGTCTGTGTTTTAAATGGATGCATTACAGAATCATNGGGGGGGGGGGGGGGGGGGGGGGGGGGGGGCAGCTTTATGGAGAAATTAAAAAAGAATTAGAATAAAAAGAGGGTACTTTCCAGGGATGAAATGGGCCAAGAATGGTGCTGCATGAAATAGGGTACAAACAGAATAAGGGAATGGGTCTGCTAGATAGACTGTTGTGGCAAGACTAAGGTAGAACGCTTCCAATAAGTTGTATTAAGTAGGACCTTTATTTAACAAAAGCAATTCTTCCAGTAAGTTCTTCTAGGGTCATAAAGGAAAACTGGAATACGTATGCCATTCTGTAAACAGAGTCTGGATGCTGGGCTGTTGTAAAAGAAGGGCAGCTTAGGTATGTGCTGGTATACTTTTAACCCATTCCGTGTCTCTAATACAGAAACGGGTACATGCAGAACAGTTACCAGCTTTCTGTAAACCTAGGACTTCATGTTGTTCTTGGAACCTTTACTTTTTAAAATATTATTTCTCATCAGACTATTTTGGCACTAATTATGAAGGCCCATTGAGGAGCAGCCCCTTTAAAAAAAAAAAAAAAATCCTTTGAATCTAGTCGCCTTCAAGTAAATTTGCAATGAACTCGGCATTATTCTCCATTCAGACGAATCCTGCACAGATGCCATTTATCATTTGACTTGCTGCAGAAGTTGCATGTTTTTTTCCTAATTTTTCAATTTAGCTAGAGAAAACAACCATAATATTGGATAACAAAATCGATGTAGCTTGTATATAGCTGGAGTTACATGTGATATTTTATACGGCTGACTGACAAATTTTTGTTTTTTAAAAAGTGAGTTTTGGGGTTTTCTTTAGAAAGTGGAACAACTTTTTTTTTCAGGAACTTGCTGTTGAGTTGTGTGAGTTTATCATGCTATCCAGGAAGAATTGCTAAGGCTCATATTTTAGAAGGACAAAAGGGGGTTGATGCAGTTTATCTGTGGTGTGGAATGGTAAATGTTCACATAAGGCTCTGTAACTGGGTAGCTTACAGAGAATACCTGGTTTGAACTGGGCTTAAAAATGGGGAGTAGAATGCAAGTGTGAAGTTTTAGTGTTAATTGTGAGATGCAGTTATTTAATTTCAGTTTCTGAATTATTTTGCTGTTGATAATCTAGAGCATTAACCTAGGTATTACGCCATTTTGGCATGGAATTTTGTTTCATGAAATGTAGAAACCAGCATGCATTTAGCAAAGTGAGTTCTGTGACTCATCCAGATAAAAGCATGTTTGTTTGTTGCCTTATTCTGGTTTTGGAGAGCAGAGATGAACTTAATGGCCTTTACCTACAAAGCCATGCATGGAACAGAAAAAGAAGGATTAAGAAAAGAATATTTAGGCAGGATTTGGGGAACTTCAGTGTAGCCGTGTAACTTCAGAAAAGAGAAGGATTCTGAATCGATTCCTTCATTTTTGATACTGCACATCAAGTTGTAGAACAAGTGCTTGCATATAGAGAAGGTGATAGGATAAGTATTATCTTAAAATTCACTCGGCATTATGGGATTTGCTTTCTCAAATTGGGGAAGTTGAAAGATTCTGACAATGCCAACAAAGTGGTGTGCTGACAACTGGTGACGTAAATCAAGAAAACATTTGCATCTTGCACTTGACAGCTTGAACGGTTAGCAAGAGCATAATTTTTTCAACTTTAATTCATGACTGAGATTTTTGTCAAGTTTGTTTAACATTACTCCTCAGTTATCAAACTACTGGACAACTTACTGCTAATCTTGAACCCTACCTACACACAGAAGCAATAAGGAAGTCAGTATTATGAATGTCCCACCAGCTTCTAGTTTATATGAGTGAATTACGTTTCTTATTATTGCGTTCCTGCACAGACAATAACTCTTAGTAATGCAGAGCTTGCTGTGCAATTCTATGGTTTGAAACAGTCACCAATATATAAGCAAATAATGACAGTGACTTCATGTTACATAAACTTACATTTTGCATCTTTGTTGCCCACATAAGTGCGTTGTGGGGTTTTTTTTTTGTTTTGTTAAATATTTAAAACTTCCAGAAAATGTTTTGCGCTCATAATTTAGCTCTTGACATGGCTTCTGTAACAGGGCTTTGCCTTTTGGAGGGGTAACTGTTCCACAGTTTAGTTTGACCTTGCTCCTCACACTACTGTTGAATGATGCAACAGGTTCTGTCTTAGCTTTGAAGTTTAAGTCCTTAGTATAACCTTTACCCTAAAGGTTTAACCCCTGTTAATATGTGGTGCCCCACAGCAGCAAATTCCTAAATGTCTGCGTGAATCTCTGATGTCAAAGTGGGGCTTCTGAAAGTTCACCTGCAGGTTTCGTAAGGGTCAGGGTCTGGTATTTCATCCAGACCCAGTTGTGTCTGCAGGTCACTTCTTGTCGTTGCTTATCGCTTTCTTAAGTACCCTGCCGTGTTAAATCCAAAACTTCTGCACAGCTTCAGGGGACAGCAGAGGGAGGAGTTGAAAGCTTTTGAGATAGTGGAAAGTAAGTAGCATGTTGCAAAGGTGATAACCATGGATGTAGAAGAAGTGGGTCTAGTTTAGATTCACAGAATTTGTTTGGCATCTTCTATGCATCTTAACATAGTGTTATTAACATAGTATAACTATTTTGTTAGAAAGTAAGTTCTTTTCTTATCTCAAAAGAACCATAAGCTCTTGGTGTCTGCAGCCACAAGGAAGCTGCTATAGGACCAGGGAAGGCAAACTTTCAGGCCTATGTATCAAAATGTTGGCATATCAGAGCGCCATAAGAGATGTATCCTGTCTGCCTGAGAGCCAAAAGGGTGGGAGCAGGGAAAATGGGACTTTTTTCAGAGCGCTTGTTGTGGGAGTGGGGCCGTAGCTGGGTGTTGGGGCATGCTGGCAGTGTTAGGCTCTGGAGAGCCTGCTGGCCCTCATCATCCCACAGGCGGGGACTTGGAGCACCGCTGCAGCCACCGTGGGAGCACGGCTTGGCGAGGGCAGCTTTGGAGTTACTCTTGGACAGCATGCAGCTCATGAGCCAGAGGTCAGAAACCCTCTGTAGTGGTGGCATCTATAGTGTCCATGGCGACTGCTTCCTTTCCACTGTGTAAGCGGGGAAGGGAAAGGTCTGTATTCCTCCCAAGAATGAGAAATTCCCTTCTTTTGCTGGGGGCATGCTTACCCTCTGAACTGCTGCAGAGATGTACCTGCTCACTGTAGGGGCGTCAATTTTTCCTCCTGCTCTGAACGGTGTGCAAAGCGCTCTGTGGGTTACTTTTTAATCATTATGTCCCTCTGTGAGTACAGCAGTGATAAGGAAAGATGGGCTTCAGCATACTCGGTATGCTCGTGATCTTTGGTGCTCTTTCCATTGCATCAGTGGCACAGGGCACAGAGGAATGAATAAGGCAGTGTGTTTCTTCAATGAATGCTGAATGGGTAAGTATGAGCTGCCAGAAGCTTTATCCAGAAAGAAGCGGGGTGTTGTGAGGGGTGATATCCACAAACAGGGGAGGAGAGGCAGGTGAATTGTTTTTAGCTGGAATTCACGGTCTGGTTTTATTAGATGAGGGAGTGGTTTTGAAGACTCAAGCTGATAGTTCAGCCCAAAAGCTTGCTAATTTTTCCAGGCAGAAGTAGTACATTTAACTGTTTCTTGAAATGAATTATTGTTATGATTTTATATATGGTTACTCCTGAGGACCACGTGCAAGCTTCACACTTGGAAAGTGCTTTGTGCAAGTATATATAAAAACCTAGCCCTCTTGCTATGGCAGCGTGCTTTGTCTTAGGTGTGGATTCTAATTCAGAAAAGCTCACAAATCGCTTGCTTTTTCTTCCTTTTCAACTAGTTGCTAGTCCTCCTTCAAGATGTTGTCATCTGTAAATAGCAATGATTGTTCTGAGAAGCTTTTCACGTAAGCATGAAAGAGCAGAGCACTGAGCATGCCAGGGACTGTGGCTGCTTGTGAGGAGGCCCTCTTCGTGTGGTGGATTAAATATTTGTTACTTTTTTGGACATGGTATACAGTACAGACTTTTTTCATAACCACAGAAGGAGCTTGGTGGCTTATGGTCTGGAAGTTCTGTGACAGAGCATGGTAAACGCTACCAAAATCTTGAGCGACCCTGTTAACTGAAAATCGGTAATGGAAGTTTTAAGGGGAGTTTCGCAATGAAAATCTTTATTTTCTTTCTAAAATGTTTTGGAAAGTCAGGATGGCAGGTTTTTGTTTGTGTTTTGGTTTTTTGTTTGTTTGTTTTCTTCCTTTCTTTAAAGATGCAGCATTACTCTATCTTTAGGAAAGGAGGGAAGGATAGGTACTAGAAAAACAAAAGTTTTATCAAAGCTTGCATTAATTCCAGGTGTGAGGTTAAGACCTATATCTTCCATCTGCTAATAAAACACTTGGCTCGGCAATTTCCCAGTATCTTCCACGATTGTAACGTTAATGAAAAAAATACAAAGTTTCTTTGATTCCCACTGCTCAGGGGAGACTGAGGACTCAATGTGGATTGAGGGTTTGTTGGTTATTTGGGTTTTTTAAAATATAATTTCCTGAAGGAGAAAAGTGATCAATGGTCTCTGGAGTAAGTGGTGCTTTATACCAGGCTTATCAAACAGTGATGTTTGTAGGCAGAAGGAAACTGTTGTGCATTGGGACTAATAGTGGCTTTAGAGAGGTCACTTTGCAAGTCGGCTGTTTTTTTCCTTGGACATGTCGGCACTCCTGAGCTGTTAAGCTAGGGTGGAAGTACCTCAGTCTGTGTTCCATATAGAGGATTTGAGTGGTCTAACTTAAACTCTGGTACTCCAGTGGTGAAAAAATGATTGAGTTCTATATTGTGGCATTTACTTGAGCTAAACTTCAAAAGTAGTGAGCACTTTGCAGTCTTTGGCTGCTCGGTAACGCTTTAGTTGCAACTGCAAGGCTAGAAGATCTTACGTGAGCTGCTTCTGCAGTGGACATACATCCTTGGTGCTCAGCCTTGTACTTACATTACATTTGCAGATGTACCAAATGAACTGTATGTTAAAGAGCTCTCCCTGTGTTCAGGGGTAACCAAACTTTGCCCTGCGAGGCTTGGAGAGTGGGAATTGCTGTGTGATCAGAACCTGAACAGCACGCGCCCACGTCAGAAAGCCCAGGGAGGTCCAACTTCCTCCAGGACCTGGAGCAGGAGCAGTGATTCCTCTGAGAGGGTACTTCTTCCCTCTGTTGCAGGAAAGGAGTAAGCTGAATGTTCAGTGACTCTTAGGGCAGGGTCTGCCATCACCAGCGGCTACTGCTGCAGCTGAGGAGCATCAGTGGCTGCATGATTTAGCCCTGGGACTGAGCCCTGGTGTGGGCTTTAACTATGCCTTCTAGGTGCTGTATTTTTTTGTATTGCCAGGTGTGATCTCTTCTACTGATGACGCATGTGAGTGGAAGTTTAAAGTTTTGTGAAGTGAGTTGGCATGTGGATTCACACTGAAAAAGCTGCTGCTTTTCTGCCTTTTTATTTGGAGGGGAATCTGAACTTGTCTTTCTGAGATCATAGGAAAGGGAAAAAGACCCAAAAATGGAATACTGAAATTCTTACCCGCTGTTTTTTATTCTTTTAGCATGAGATGATTAGGGAAAAAAGTGTGAGATCTTTGGTTTAAAGGAAACAAACTAACATAATAGATAGGGTTTTGATTTATAAACATCAAAGGATTTGGTAAGGTTGCAGGCTGAGAAACAGAAAATATTTTTTTTGCTAGCATATTGTTCGCCAAACTTCATTGTGTCATTGACTAGTATATGTCTCTCTGGTCTGTAGGTTTCAGAGAGGGAAGTCTGTAGCAGTAAGAACAATTAAGGAAAGCTAGAGTATTTAGAATTGCAAGAGCAGCACTTTGACTCTTTGACAGCATGTATTAATGTGAAAAGGAAGATGGATTGGTTTTATACTTAAAAGTTCAGTTTTCTGCTACTGCTCTGTAAGCAAATGTTTTTGACTGGAGCACATATGAACTAGCTGAAAGAGAAGTTTGCTGTCAGTAACTGATGATTGGGCCAAAGACACGGATCAGCATCTCCTCAGGGAGTGGCATGCACAAATAAAAGGCAAATAGCTTACTTCCAACATGTTAAACCAGATGCATCACTAAAACCCGTGAAAAGAAATAGTATGGCAAAATCATGGAAAGGGGTCTTTGCAACGGAGGCTGGGAAGGATGAAAGGTCACTTGGGAAGGCCTGTAGAAAGGTGCTGCCTGGACAGGAGGGGTAGCCATTTTGATGGCCAGGAGGAGCCATCGCTGGCACGTGTCAGACTTGCACATCTCATGGGTGTGAGTTTCCAGAGAGCAGTCAGCTGAACCGGAGGGGACCCCAGCTTTTGGATCTGGCTCGTCACATCCGCTGCCACTGAGGGGAAGTGGTGTTTGGGGTAGAGACCCTGGGGTTTGGAGAGCCGGCGGTGGTGGCGGCAGGGGGAAGGGAGCCGAGGGCCACAGCCACAGCTGTGCAGAGCCAGCCCGTGCTGCCTCTCTCCCTTGCGTGGCCAGCAGGCCTGTGGAGGCAGAAATCTGGATGGAGGTGGTAAATCATCTGCACAAAAAAGGGCAGCTGGATTTTTGCTTGCAAGTGAAACAAGTTGCGGAGGGAGGACAGAAAGCTTTCTGGAAAACGGCGGGGTTAAGGAGAACCCTTGATAAGAGTATGTTGAGGGAGAGGAGCAGAAGCAGGTGGAAGAGACACCAGAGAGCAGGGGAAAACCCAATTTCAAGACAGGCAGTGCCTGCTTTTCCCTGCCTGTATCGCCACGCGCCCTCCTGGGCCTGGCATTGCTTTGCCTCCTCCCTTCCCTTTCACCTGCCATAATTAGCAGGCTGTCCCCCTTGGTCGAGACGGTGTACTGCCACGCCACCACACTCGGCTCTTTATGTTCCCTTCTTGTCAGCCGTACAATTCAGTGTTATTTCCTGCTTCGGGAAGACATCTGTTTCCCCACAGGGATTTCTCAAAGCTCGAGCGCTCCTACCCTGGACTTACGTGGTCTGTGCTCGTAGGGCGACCGCCTGGACTAGCACACCCTCTCTGCACAGCCTCCCCTCTCCGTTCTTGGGTCAGTACACATAACCTGAAAAGCTGTTCATGCTAACAGTCTTTTTCTGGAGGAGAAAAAACCCGGAATGTTTTCTTCTCTTCCACGTAAGAGGCTTGGTGTGTGAGGTAATGTGTCAGGGAAAGGGTGTCGTATGCTGAGCGTAATGTCTGACCTAAATGTCTGGCTCTGTCCGGTTGAGCTGTCGGATGTTCTCGGGAGTAATGTGCACTTTACACTGCGGTCATTTCATTTAGGATGGTCAAGAAACATTCCATCTCTGGAATGAAGCAGCCCGTATTCTTACAATGAGTTTTTACCAATTCTGAAGAAATGTAACGTTAGCTGTTTAATAAGAACACTGTAAAAATTATAGCTGTATGACCCACTGCTGCTGAAATTGCAAGTATCAGCCATTCTTCTAGTCTGAGCCTTTTCATGATGCCTCTATGACTGAGGTGGGGAGCATCAGACTGTGGTAGTTGACAGACACTGTAAGCCTACAACGGCAATTGTGCGAAGTCACAAAATCCAGAAATTAAGCTAATGCAATAGTTTTGGGCCATGACCCAGCAAGTGTTTGAACACCTAGTTTTGAAATTATTCGAGTATTTAAATATATTCTTAAGGACTGAATTTTTAGGCTGGAGGTAGCAGGGTCCCTACAGATGGGGTTCAGGAGACCACAGTAAGCCATAACTGATGGCGTGGATACTGGATACTGTCTGTGAGACGTAGCATCTTTTTGCTCCTTGCAGAGGATGTCTAGCTAGCACGGCTCGCAGAGAAGCGGTTTGATCTAGTTCAGTCTTCCCGAGTATGATACAGGTTCACCTCTTCGGCTGACTTTTTAAGCCTCCGTTTTTAAATTGCACACACATGGGTTTTCCATATATAAAATATAATAGAGGAGAAAGGGTATTTTTTTTTTTTGTGCCTGTCAGCAGGGAATATGCAGCTTACTAAGCTTTCTTGAATATAATTTTAAATGAAAAAAATGCTTCTATATAAACTGAGATTATCTCATCACAATATTTTATGATTGTTAATTAAAATGTGAGGAAATCCTTTAGAGCAGATTTGCAGTTTTGAGACTTTTATGAGACTTAACATGAGAGATCTATTTTTATAGTTATGCCTTCTTATTAGTTTTGAGATTAGGATATGTTTAAATGCATGGCTATCAAATCATATGATGATTACTTGTTTATTCTGCAGTGTAGACTAATTCAGTTATGGTCCCATTCATGTGGTTTTTGTGTCCCACTTTTCAATGAGATATTGTAGTGCTTTATTGTTATTGCTGTGTAAAATAAACTCCCAGAATAGTTTTAATTTGAGTTTATTTTTTTCAATATTAACTTTCAATGAAGCATATTTTATTAGATTATTATGAATAATGACCATTTACGTTGTTCGAACTCCTGGAAATCCATTTTCATCAGACTGGAAGACTGTAAAATGTAAGTGAAGGAAGGACCACTACTGTTCGCTACGAGAGACTTAAATCGTTAAAACAATGTCATGACATAAGTGGAAACCTGTAAAATATTAACTTAAAGTGCATAAAATTGTGATAGGAAGCCAGACCTATAGAATGTTCACTGGGAGAAAGTGGGAGTCATTAAACACCAGTGTGTGCCGTGTGCCCTGTTCTCTTTTCAGTGGGCAGACACGTCAGTGGAAGATTGATTTTTAGGCATGGTGCTTTCTACCTGAACTTGTGCTCAGGCTAAAGAAAGACTTGGAATGAGGATTTGAATGGGGACAACATGAATCTCTTGATCATAGGCTCATCTGTCATCTCAAACACCACCTAGGAGTTGTTTGCAGAATTTCCCAGTCTAGGAATAATTAAGACATGGAGAAAAGTGATCAGCTGTAAATCGTGAAGGAAGTCAGAATCCATCAGAAGTGGATGTGAAAAGGATTCAAAGTCCTTTGCCTTGACCTATTTGTGTGAGTGACCATGTGGAGAGCCTTGTGCTCTAGGCCAGCAGGAGACTATGTAAAGGAGAGAAGGATGCTCTTCTCTTCCCCCATGGGTCATTAAACACAAGCTTTGGTTTTTTTGTGAAGATCTAGAGAGGAAACACATCAGATAAAGTATCAGGTAGAATAATCAGGACTAATTATCTTACAGACTTTAAGGGGAGTATTTTATTAGAGGATCACATTGCTCAAGAATATAACGTATGTTTCCCTGATGCTTCTCTACTAGCCCAGGCACTAGCATGGATGCGCTTACGTGGGCAGACTGCACTGTCAAAAGCAAAGCAAGGGAGAGGAAGAAGGAGGGAGGATTGTTTGTTATGCTAGCAGGAATACACATGCTGATGTGAGCTGTGTTTATATTAGCAGACTATTCTGATACAGCTAATTAATCAGGATTTGTCTACCAAACTATGCCTCAGAGATTATAGTCCTTTTGCAGGTGTTGAAGGAGAAAACGGAATGGGTGGAGTCTCACTGTTGCTGATGTTTAATAGAGGAAATGTGTTAAAGGAGTTGTGGCTTTTCTTTTTCCGTAAGCACATGGAGAAAAATGAGGACAGAAGTTGTAACAAGAAGAAATGAGAAGGGAAAGCAGAAAACTTTAAGAGAATAAGTGGAAGAAATAAAGGCTGGAGTGTTTTTTGTGTGTCTTCTGAGAGGTTGAAAGGTGGTGGTCATCTGTCTGTATCTTCAGAGCTGTGGAAGTAGCTTACCCATTCCCCTTTAGTCCTGCCGGAGCTCTGGGTGCTCTCTCCAGTGGCAGTGCCAGGAGAAACACAGGATTACAAGATTTGGCAGATTTCTGTGACACAGATCTGCTTGGGAGACTTGTGGGACAACAACTGATTGCTCCTGACTCCTAGATTCCCTCCCAGAAAAGCAGTAACTTCTTATAACCTTGCATCTCATTTAGTCGTGGGTCATTTACCCAGTAATAACGCCAAATACACTGAAGTAGTCAATATCAGGGTTTTTGTGGCGATTTTAGTTCAGTCTTCATTCATAGAGGTAAAGTAGGCAGTGAAACAGATGAACTGTGAGATAAAATATCAATGTTTCACATAGAGGCTTTCATATCAGTGCAACTGGATGCATACTGAAAGTGAGAATCAATTATACAGCTGCTGCTTATCAGAAGTTAGCAAATGGTAAATGCAGTTTCATTTTTATAATCAATTACCTAGCCCTGGAACTTGTTAGCAAAGGTTAGAAGCTGTAATAATTTTCAGTAAATGCCTCCACATTATCTCAGTGTATTTCTACACACTGTGTTTCAGGAAGATGAAGAATAAATGTTTCTCTTCCCTGAAGTCTTTTAAACTGGCTTGTGAAAGATGAGGATCAAGCCCTTCAATTTCTAAGCACAATTTGCATTCATCCCATGACAAAGATGATGGCGTATACTTTCTCGTTAGTCAAACACTTTTTTTTTTTCCTCACTTGTAAGCATAGATTACTTTACTTTCAGCTTTGTGAGTTTAAAAGAGGCTTGTATCACTGTGGGGTTAGTTTATCCACATCATTGGTCAGAATTTACAGATAAGGGGGATAGTGATGAAGTATAACTTCTCTTTTTTTTTTCTTGTTATTCCTATTTTCCTCTGATTTTTCTCAACGAGAATCCAAAATTATTTGAGTGCAGAAGTTATTTGTTGCTGGTGTCAGGCTATGAATGCATTGTGCCAGAAAATTGCCAATCTTTCAGTCCTACTAGCCCATTCAAGCCAGCATTCGCTGTTCATACACAAGCTTTCATGTTCCTATTTTTGAAGTACCTTCTTATCAAACACTCCTTTATTGCTGTTCGAATGTTCTAGTGTGGTTGTTTGCTTATTGACTCTCTTCTGTGGTTGTATTTCATGGAGGCTTCTCCAGGCTTTGTTTCTGTTGCTTTCCTGCTGTATGGCAGCATATCCTGTCGGAGTTTCACAGCTTTGCATAGCTTCTTTCACTGAAGAATTTTTAAAGAAAGATCTTGTGTGCAATGTAATCCTCAGTTTTTTAAAGTTCCTAATATCTGAAACAGTAGGTATCAGAAACAGTTCGATCTGCTAACCGGACCACAAGGGTAGGCATTATTTACCAGCAGGATATTTAATTTGTTTGTATTTCTCATTTATTTAGCTTAGGGTAAAATTAATTTTCGGTGAAATTGGTGGTCTTGTACCTCTTTTTTTTATGTTATTTTTTATTTATTCCTCCATGGGCAATGTAAACTACTGAAACTGATTACTATATCTGAGTTTTGCTCATTTTGAATTTTCTTTTAATTAAGAAAAAAAATTCTTGCTCTATGTTAATTTTATAGTTATTTACTACAACTACTTGTTATTTCTTGTTCAAGGCTAGCTTTTATAGACCAGTTAGTTTCTGAGTCCCAGTGTATTCTGGCCTCCAGTTTTTCAAAGAACTTTAATTGGCACTAGTCAGGCTCTTGTTAACTGCATTTTCTCTCTCAGTATGATTTTTTTTTTTTTAAACTGAATTAAAGTGGCCTGACTGCTCCTCTGTTTTTAAAAGTGAAGGATAAAATTTATTTGAATCTCTGTGGCAGTGATCAGTCATTCTAAGCTTGTAGAATTTTCTTGTTGTTTTTTGCTTCCCAGGCTTTCACAGGGAAACTTGACTGGCGGCTGCAGATTGCACCAGCAGTGAAAATGAAAGCATTTTCTAGGTACACTTGGTATGTTTATTTAATCAGAAATCTTTATTTAACTGGAAGCAATGCTAATAATAGCAACCTCTGCTAGCCTGACTGGCTCTCTTCTCGTTCAGGTTTCAATATCTATATTTAGTGGGGCTGTTTTTCTCTGTTCTGCAAGATGGTGCAAGTCTGTGCCCCAACTTTCTGCACAAATTCCAGCAGGGAATCCAAATCTCATAGATGGTTTAACAAACTCTTTGGTGAGCAGGGGATTACAGGGTAGAGCAAGTTTCTTATGGCAGTGCTTTTTTGGGGTGCTAAGTGCTGCCTAGGCCTGTGCAAGGATGTTTGAATGAGCACAGCACTCTGGTGCAGTAAGATGAGTGTAAGGCTATGCTAGGAGTTGATTTATGGAAGTGCTGCACAGCTACATTGTCAATGAGGTGATTTTTGCTTCTAGTTCTGTTGCTGCCTTGTTGAACATCAGCTTAGAGGTGCCTGAGCTATACAGAAGTGGTTGGAGACTTATAAGACTCTTTCTCAAAGTCCTGTATGGACAGGAGGACATCAGACTCATCTCTGCCCTGTGTAGAGTTGGGGAGGCTTTTGGATTTTTCTGCAGTTCAGCACCACCACCAACTCCTTGTGCTGGCCAGGTGGGGTTGTCCCACTACCAAATGCTGCTGCTGCTTCTGAAGCAGTGCTGCAACAAGGTGGGCTGGGGGAGCAGTAATCAGCTGGCTCGCTTCAGGCCAGATAGAAAACTCAATGGAAGTCATTCCTGTCATCATCTAAAATGATAGAATGAAAGAAATTAAGGAGCCTGTGAAGGACTCTGTTACTGGATGAAAGGACAGATTGGATGGAGATGGAAAAGCTAAGTGAAAGGTGAAGAAAAGATGAAGCTGAGAGAATGAATGCTGTTGTAGAACTCTTTCATAAATAAATGAAAACTAAAAAAAAATCTCTTACCGGCATTAGGCAATAAAGGCCAGGAATGGTTTCTTTGCTTTCTAGTTTTGATTTTGCACAGCTTATAAAAATGATATAACTGTACTTCATTTATGTCTATCAATAATTGAGTCTGTAATTAAGGCTTTTATTGCCAATAAACCCTTGTGATTCTGTGTGTAGTGAATATTATTAAAGCCCATTTTTTTGTTACAAATTTCTTCTGATGATCAGTTATTAAAGTATTTTTTAAAATTAAAAATCAATGACATAAAGCATTTTGTTGGCAATTCATCTCTTTCAGAATACAGAGTACAAGAGAGCAATACAACAGAGATGATGATCTGAACAGTATGTGTCCTGGTTTCAGCTGGGATAGAGTTAATTTTCTTTCTAGTAGCTGCTGTGTTTTGGATTTAATATGATAATAATGCTGATAACACATATTGTTTTAGTTGTTGCTAAGTGATTGTCGTGGTTTAAGCCCAGCCAGCAACCAGGACTACGCAGCATCCCTGGTTAGGATGGGGGAGAGAATCAGAAGAGGGAAAGTGAGAAAACCCATGGGTTGAGATAAAGACAGTTTAACAGGTAAAGCAAAAGCCTCATGCACAAGCAAAGCAAACCAAGGAATTAATTCACTGCTTCTCATCAGCAGGCAGGTGTTCAGCCATGTCCAGGAAAGCAGGGCTCCATCATGTGTAACGGTTACTTGGGAAGACAAAATGCCATAAGTCCAAATGTCCCCCCTTTCCTTCTTCTTCCCCCAGCTTTATGTATGACTGAACATGACATCATATAGTACGGAATATTCCTCTGGTCAGTTGGGGTCCTGGCTGTGTCTCCTGCCAACTTCTTGTGCACTCCCAGCCTACTCGGTGGTGGGGTGGTGTGAGAAGCAGAAAAGGCCTTAAGTGCCACCAAAGGCCACCAAAACCACCAGTGCACTATCAACACTGCTCTCATCCCAAATCCAAAACATAGCCCCACACCAGCTGCTAACAAGAAAGTTAACTCCATCCTAGCTGAGTTTTGTTTCTTCTCATACTCTTTAATTTCTCCATAGGTTTACGAAATAGACACAGGTATACCTACCTTTCTCAGAATATTAAAAACAAAGAAACTAACTGGTTGGCAAGAAAAATGTGGCTATGGTCTAATGTTGACAGTTTGACTCAAAATAATTTCTAGATCATTACTGTTACAATAAATTTGGAATAGATATAAAGAAAGAAGATGCAACTGGAAGAAAAATAATCTTGGTAGGGGAAGGAAACCTGTTAAAAGCCCCAATATGTGTAAGTAAGCATAACTGAAATGCAGATATTTTAATCTTTAAATTTTTGTTCAGTGTAAGGTCAATTTTTGAATCATGGTGAAGTAGTTTTGATGTCATTGTAGAAAGACAAGTTGGAACCAGGAGATAAAATAGTAGTTATGCCATAGAAACTTATGCTCTAATGCCTGTGTTATTGTTGAACTTTCTGATCCATTTGCCTTGTTTGTGCTTGAATGTTTTCATAGCATAGCAAAGTCAGAATGACAGACGGAAAAACCTACATGCTTGAGCTCAAGAGCTCTACCAGGAAAAGTGTTTGGTGTGGATGCAGTTCTGAAAGGGTTTTGCTGGCAGTATACTCAATACCATTTCAAACTTGCGATAAAATCCTCCAGTGGGGAGGATTTGCTGCAGCTGTGCTCACAGTCTGATCTGGACTGGATGCAATGGGCCTTGTGGTGAGCTCCTCTGTGGTTGATTTTAGACATTGGAGGGTGTAGGGGAAGAACAGTGCTGATCCCCTCCTGCTGCAGCTTTCCCCCAGGTGTAGCCATGCTTCCTCCTTCAGAGATTATTTCTATTACCGTGTGTCAGAGTTAGGCCAAAAAGTGCAATAACTCGAACATTTTGAGCCACAAACAGCAGTTATGAAGGACTGTGGTTCACGCTGTGGTCAAAAGAAAGTTGCTGGTCGGATGGGATGACAGCCAGGCTACAGCTGGCATAACTGTAGGATTGTGTTGCAGATGGGACCTGCTCTCAGCAGTTTCATAGTCTTCCTTGGACAAAACAGCCAGGTCTGTGGTGTTGCATGTAGCGTCACGACTGAAAAATGTCATCTGTCAGTTGCCCTTTCGCCTTGACGTGGGAAGACATGAAGGGGTCTTAGTCCACCTCTCTCAAGCAGGTGAAGCAGTCTGTTCGTTGGCTGGAGAGCATCTCTGTGAATGAGAGTAGGGGCTTGTTAACTTGGCCTTCACCTACACTTATGGTAGGCTTGTTTCTAGAATAACCACGTTCCTTCTCCTGTAGCTCTTTGGATTTCATAGTTGGTGGTGGTCAGGCAGAAGTAGTAAGGCCTAGTGATAGAATGCTTGGGCAGTTCTCTGTCAGCTCAAAGAGAGCTGGAAGGTTAATTCAGTGGTCATACTTACGGGATTCATAGAATGGTTTAGGTTGGAAGGGACCTTGAAGATCA
>RSEF01000001.1:109856302-109896607 GCA_003993805.1 Himantopus leucocephalus | reverse complement strand
ACGTTGGGGGCTCCAGAGCTGGGTGCAGTACTCCAGGTGGGGTTTCACCAGAGTAGAGTAGAGGGATAGAATCACCTCCTTAAAACCACAAATCATGGAAAGACAAGCCATCTTGTCATTCTGTTTCAGCCATTGGTGGAGCTTCTCAAAGATCTTCTTTACAAGTGCCACATTTGGGATAGGCATCTTGGGAATAACTCCTGAAGCGATTTCTCATTTCTGGGTAAATAGTAAAGAAGTTGCTTTATCTTCAGTTTTAGATGTTGCACCTCTTATTTTAAGTATTTTTACTTAAAATCTATCATAGAGTCAAAACCTACTTTTGATCAAATCAAAAGGCAGTTGTGGATGATTTCTGTTTGATTTATTTGTATAGGAGTAGTGTCAGCTACCTGTAGATGTGTAACAGCGATCAATTGCAAGAGAATGACTGGAGGAGAAGAAATTTAGTTTCATCTAGAGGGTTTTTTCCCTTCTGAGAATAATGTACTTAAATGCCTGGGGAGGGAGGCAGGGCCATGACAAAAGTTCATTAATTTTGCTGTTACCTGCTGCTGTCCAATGGGTAGTTGTGTGGGGGATAAGAATATCTTTGAGCTGTTTTTTTTGTAGGCTAATAGCAAGACACGTGTGCAAAGAAACTGTCCTCTTTCATTGTGCTCTTCATCTAGTACTTCCACAGCCTTCAACAATGCGGATGTGTTCTTGCTGTATTGATGAAACTAACTTGTGTCTGTTACCATACAGTAGAAACACGTATGGAAGGGAAAAACATAGTGGTATGAGCAGACTCCTGATCACTGTATTTTTATATAGTGTGTGAGTGCCTGCATGCCTGATACTACTTACAGTTCACTGTTGCTATCTGCAGTTTTATATTGAAAATACAAGTTAGATGATGTTTTCAGTTGGAACTTGATGAAGCAGGGCATACCACTGCACAGCAATGACTTCTGCACCTGCATGATCTGTCTCTCAACATCCTGAGCCTTTTTTCTCCTGCCAAGTGACTTGTTGCCAAAGTTGGACCTGCTGCTTTGAAGACACTTGTCTTTAATAGCATACCTGTGCTTCGGTCTTCTTGCTTTTTTCCACAGTTTGGGGAAACCGATGCCTGACTGTTTTTACCTTTTCCTCTCCCCGTTCCCTTTCTTCCCCTCCCAGCCCCTGACAATCTAGCTCTTTTATTCCCCTGTTTCAGTAGAGCCTTGGCTCATCAGGCAAGGTAATGAAGAGGCCCATCGGGCTGCTCTCAGGATGCACAGTTTCCAGCTAATTGTGTGCTCTTGAGTTGTCCTCTTAAGAGAATTTTTCTGAGATGGACTATGTGTCCCTTCACAGACGGTTTTAAAAAACACCTTTGGGTGTTTTAAGCACTAAGGAAGCTGTCCAGTACCTTCTCTTGCTTTAATTCATTTGCATGCTGCGAAAGTGGGGCATCCTAATTACACCTCATCACTTGGAAGGTCACTTTTAGCAGCTCATCCAATTAAGTTGTCTACATCAGTAAAAGAGGACTTTTTAATTTTTTTTTTCCAGATTTTTATTTGAGTAAGACTAAAGTCTCTCATGTCCCTTTGGTAGTCATGGTAAAACTTGCAAAGAAAAATAGTGGTTTCCTCATGTAACTTACTGTTCTTTCAAAACTACTTTGATGTCAAATTGCAGGGCTTGTTTATTGGAGGCAGTGGTGTCCTTAGTGGAAGTTAGGTGATGTGTAGCTTCTGTCAACTGAAATCAAATCACCTTGCCTGCTGAGGTTTTGCTTGCTTGCTTTGGTTTTTTACGTCCCAATAAATCTTATCTTTGTCTTAATTCCTATCGCTGGTCTTAGAAAGTATTTAATTTTTGTAGCAGTGTGAATCCTCACAGTGGAATAACTCATGCAAACATGTCAGTTAAGTTTCACCATTGCAAATAGTGGGGGTTCTTTGTATTTATTATTTAGTATTATTATTAAGCATGCTAAATAAACAGGGAAGTCCCTGAGAATTTCTAATGCTGGCGAACTAATTATGTCCTATTATAAGGTGGCAGCTCCACCACTGAGTTCATTGTGGCCTGATACCTGCTTTATGTGTTGCATGTGTAACTTCTCTATTAAAACAAAACATTAAAATAGTGAAGGTTTGTAGTGGTATATTGTACATGCAAAATGACTCTAAATTATAAGTTAGTACAATTGTTTCTGTTCCTTCCAGTCTAGCATGAAAGTTCTTCTTTAGCTTTTTAGTGCTTAGAGCTGAATAGCCCACTCCAATACATCCAAGGAAATGTCCTGGTGACTACGAAAGCTTGGTATGTTCATCTAAGATAGATTGCTGTACTTTGCTCTTGCTCTTGTGTTCTTCTGAGCATTTGTTTTAGTTTTGCCCTCCAGAAGTTTAACTAGGCTAGTTTGTAAGTGACAATATAGTACCTTAAGTGGGTGTGTTAGATATTCCTAGGTTCTGTGTTCTTTATTGATGTTTGCAAGTTGCACTAAATATTGTTAGGAAAAAAAAAAATAAAGCTAAGCACAAGAGATCTTTATGAATAATTGTATGCTTTCAAAAGCATTATGCTTAGCTTAATGCACACTTTAATTCTCCAGAAAGCACCCAACTGAAAGATACAATACAACAAACTTAACTTAATCACTTTCCTTCCTCCACTTCAAATTACATATATCACAGCGTCTCAAGTCTTTGTGCTGTTTTTAATGCCAAAAAGGTGTGAGCAGATCATGCAGCTATGGAAAAAATGCAAATTGTCATTCAGGAAGATTTGTGATAAAAGGGCGAAAGGATAAAAGGACAGAAATGAAGGGGGGGGGGGGGGGGGCAACTATGTAAAGTATGGAGAGCAGGAGAAGGTACCTCAAAATAAAGTGCATTCATGAAACTGCTACTTACATAAATGAAAATTTATAGGACAAAGTATATCTAACTGTTCAACGGGAAATCCGGACCATATAAAAATCTCTTCCATCAAAGTATAATTTGCTAAAAGCTTGTGTTCAATATAGGGTTGAGTTTGGCTTGTGATGGTATTTGAGTAAATGGAAGGCTGCATTTACCTGTTTAAACTTTACCCAGGTCTATTGATAGATTTTAGATGATGTAAAGCTAAATGTAGGCTCATGATGGATGGTCAAATGCCATCCATTCAAATGCTGTGTGGAATTCCTTCCTTGCTTTTCTGTCTTAGGTTTAACCCTTGATTTTTGAAAATCTGCCAAACTGTAATGTCCAAAGACTGAATTTAAAGGACTTATTATAACACTGTAAGCAGGAGTAACATTAGTATGTGTATGCACGTGTAAAAGGAAGGGATGTATGTATTTAGGTTTTGATTTAGGTGCCCTTTCTGACATAAAATGACACAACACCCGTATGCTTCCAACGGGTGATCAGAGCATCTCTTTGGGGACCTGGTGAAACACATTGACCTGTGAGCACACAGGATTGAACAAGATTCACAGATTTTTATGAGAGAGCGCAATAATGGATTATTTAAGCTACTGTGTTAACTAGGCTTGTTACTGTCAAAGCACACAATACTGTGTTGTGAGAGCTCTGCTGCCTGTCATTGAAGTGGGCTACCAGCGGGTCTGATCAGCAGCGCCGGTGCACACACCTGTGAAATGCTGGTTTAAGTAGGGCGAGACGTATTCCTCTAGAGAGAGGACTGGCTTTCTGTGCACCAGCCACATAACCTGTGGGAAGGATCTGCTCGCTGTTGTGCTGTAGGTGTCTGCTAGAAATGGAGGTGTGGGTTGCCCTTCTAGGTGCTTGGGGCCCTTAAGCATGTCATTTAACTGCTGGGTTGGCTCAGTGTGTCAAACTGCTGCAGAGGCGGCTCCATTCGGTGCAGGGAACAAGCCTTTCCAAAGCCCTTTGACTTGGGCGTCTGCAGGAGTGATTGTTTGAAGAACTTCAGCTCTTAATTAGTTGAAACTTGAAAGATGGTTACAGAAGCTAAGAGCATGAAGTAATTTGGAAGTAGAGTAAAAGATACAGTAGTTCAAATTCAGGACTTCTAGCATTTCAGCTACCTGTGTTCGTATCAGGAACACCAGTCTGACATCTGGGGTTGCAATTCTTTCAGTGAGAGGAAAACTATTCACAAAAAGGGTCATGCCTGTTCCTTAAAAATGTTATTAAAAAAATAAAAAAAATCCCAGAACTCCTATCTCTCTGCTCTTTTTGTTGCTTATTTTAATTTATCATATACATCAAGGACCATGAAGTCTAATTTGCATATGGCTAGTCAGGGTTGTTTTTTTTCTGTCTAGATTAAAATGTAAATATGGAAAAGCATCCATATTAAGAATTCAACAACTGCCTTGTTATAATTGAATTTGTCCCAGACCGGGCATTTGTGCCTTAGCTAGTTTAATTTGCATCTGAATGCACAAGTAGAAACTTTGAATTGGATACTCAATTAGAAAATGGTATGCAGGTACTTTCTTCCTTACTGCACCCTCTAGAGGCATGCTATTTATCTGTAGAAGGCCAAGTTCTAGGTTTCTTGTTCAAAATTTAGGTTTATATTTAAAAAGTGTCATTGGGGTTTGTTTTTTTTTTTTTTAAGTTTTTCTCTACCAATCTCAAATCTAGAATTTCCAGACTTGCATTAGGACTTTCTTTCAGAAGTTTTGGGTTTTTTTTCCTCTGCATTGGTGTGCAGAGTAACAGGTTTGGCATTTTACTTGTTAGTGGTCTTGAAAAACAGTAATATCTGTTATATGAGATGTGTGAGTTAAGCAGAGATGATGCACTGACAAGCCCCAATCCACAGAGTAAAATTAGATTAAATTTACTTCAACTGAGCAAAAGAAATATTTGTGTATATTTTTAGAACATGTAGGAGAAGATACATAAAATTAAGTATGTAATTTAGAAGTTAGTTTCATACCACTTTTTGGGGGAGAAACCTTACAGCTTGGCTGCACCAGCATCATCGCTAACAAATTGCAGGTGGAAGATGCAGGCAAATAAATACATGCTGTTAAACCCATTTACTAAATGCTAAAAAAAGGAACAGCATGTAACTCTTAAAACATCATTTCAGAAAACTTTTCTTTCAGAAACTTATTTCAAGATAAAGAACGAAGAACAGGAAAGGGGGAGAAGAAGGCAGAGTGTGAAGCATGACCAAAGATGAATCTGCACCTTCTCAGGCTGGTGGTGCATCCCGAGAAGCGCTAGGGTGCCAGGCATGTAACAAGCTCGTGGAAGCCTCTAAAGCATCTGCTTGAAGCACTAGGCTAGAGTATGTTGTTATAGGTCTATTAAATTCAGAAGGGACAAATAGATATTTTAAGCAAGAAAATAGTGAAGACATGGGAGAACAGGGAGATACAGAAACAAGTTTTTGGTAAATCTGTATTAAACTTACATGGGGCTAGGCAGCAAGAAGTTCCTTACAGGGGAATTTGTTTAAAAATTCAGCAGACTGGAAAATGGAAGTAGGCTCAAAGGAGTCTTATGTTTCCAGTTCAAGCATTCACTGCTAATTTCAGGCCAGAGGGCATGGCGTGTTCAAGTGAAGCAAGTGGTTTATACCCACATTGGAATTTCCTCGGGGAAGATTTATAGTGACGTTAGCAAGAAAGAGGTGCACACTTAAGAGTGGAAGGGGCATCTTGGATCACTAAGCCCATGCCCACGTAGTCACAGACAATAATATAAATTCCATTTATAAATTGACTGACTCCTTTTAAAAATGAAGTTTTCTGCCATTGCTTCTTGCCTTCAGAAGGCTAGAAAACTCTGGCTTGTCAGAATGTGGTGATAATACATATAAAGTTTTGTGGCAGTATTTGAACTGTAGCTTAAACAGGTCTGTCCCCAGTATGTTTAGAGAACAGTTTTCTCTCTTAGTCTTCTCTCATATGATAGACTGTCCCTTCCTGCAAGTAAACAATCTTTTTACTTATTCAAGTTAAATCAGGGCTTCTTGAAAATACATGAACAGAAGTATGCTGTTGAGATGATGCTGTTGAGATGAGGCTTCACTGTGGTTGTTTTACAGTGACATTAATACTTTACGTCCCCAGGTATAATTTAGGTTCCTATTTCTGTTTCCATTGAGCTGTCAGCCCATGGTTGCTGTGTCATTATCTGCCACGACTAGGTTTGTCTGCTTGTATGACACTTCCAAGTGAGATGCCCTGGAGACCTTGCATTTCGGTAGCTTTTGTCCTGTTTCTATTACTCCGCTCCTAAGGCAATCCCAGATCTTTCCATGTGATGTTCTCCTTTTTTCCTGATGACAACGTCTCTGCACTCCGCTCAGCCTGCAGGTCTCATTAGCACACTGCAAAGAGCACCAGTGAGAATTGAAATAAAGTATTGTGGTGTCAAGACAAGTATTTCGAGAAGTCCACTGGTAACCTCCCATTTGTGGTTAGGCTTCATTTCCTATGTGGTTAACTTACTATTCATCCTTTGTCAAAAGTTGCTTTGAGAATGAACATAGTGACAGGAGTAGAGCTGTTGGCTTGGCTATGAGCTGTGTAGTGCTGTTGTCTTGACTGAAGCTGTGGCAATTGATAGAGTGCTTTCTTCATGTCTTAACTCCTGAAGCATGCTTAACTTTAGAAGGTTAGTTCATTCTTCTAGTATCAGACACTCTAGCATAAGTACAAATATAGCGGGTTTTGGGACAAAATGTTTTATTAGAGGAGAAAAATGGCTGATCTGTGAAAATGTCATGAATACAACAAGATGGTTGTGGGTAGGAAACTTGATGGGTATTTGTTAAGGCACATGAAAGTGCTGGGCTTCTGTTCTAAAGACTTAGTCATATCTGCTTGTACACGATTCTTACAACTCTGCAGAACTGAACCTAGTTCAGATGTTACTGGGTATATTCTTTCCCTTCTGTTCATTGTCAGTAATTTTTTTTTTTTGTTGGTTTGCACGCATACAAGAATATGTGCTTACTACAGCTGATGGAGAGGAACCTATAAATGTACAGCTGGCTTCGGGTAGGAGGAAGGAGTGGCCTCCTTTCTACCCGAAGACATCCTGAGATCTAGGATGTCTTAGATCTCAGAATCAATACCTGACACATTAAGACACAATTCAGCTCCCTGTCCTTGATGTTACAATGTCCAAGATGACCTTCCCCCCCCATCCCCCCTTCTGTTCATTGAAAATAGAAGAATTCACATAGGTGGAGGTACCTGGTTTGGGGAAGTTTTTTGAGACAGAGAACATAACGGAATTTTGAAGGTAAAAGTGTAATCACTTTTTACAACATTTCAAAGGTAGGAAATAACTTCATTGCTCTGGCTATATCATTAGAACTAATTTTTCTATATTAAAATATCAGTTATAGTAAAGGATAAAATTAGTGCATGAATGTTTTATGGAGTGTAAACTCAGTAGAAAAAGTAATGTAGTGAGAGAAGGTAAATGAGAAAGGAAGGTATAAGAGGATGGTGAAAAATACTACATGAAAAGTCAGTGTGATGTGGTTCCCTATATTCTCTTATCAATGTCAGGTCTGCTGATTTCAAAGTCATACATACAGCATTTTTGCAGGACAGGAGAAGGGATCTAAGCAATCTGGAGACTCTGATTTATTGCTAACTTCTGACTTCACTGAAGAAACCAAATTTGGTCTTTCCAGTATCTCGGTAACACTTCCATGAGAAGACAGGGGTGTTTTGGATTTTTTTTTTGTACACATCCTGCTTTCCCCACCCGCACCTTTAAAAAAAAAAAAAAAGAATCGTTCCTTTTGCTGCTGAGTAACTAGACCTTGAGGGAGCAGAGCGATGAAGTACTGATGTGAGACAGGGTGGCTGCATAATTCACCGCAAGGAGACTGGACTGAAGGATGGCCAGTTTCCTGAGAGTCTGCCTACTCCTTTTTTTCACAAGTGTCAGGATACAAGTATCTATAATAGCTGCTTACCTTTTAAGGAAGGAGAAAGTAACAACACTAAAAGACTGTGGAGGAATATCGATTCCCAACGAGCATCTTGTGAGCAGAATGACCCTGAATGTATTTCCTCTGATACTCGGTATATTCACCAATTATTTTGTCCTCAGTGTTACTGAAAATAAAGCAGTCATTTTTCTGAATGCCAGTAAAGCAATGCCTTGCTATTTCTCACTTAGCTGGAAAAAAAGTTGCTCATTTGGTGAACTGTGAACCAACATGAAGAGCTGGTTCTAAACAGACAGGGTCTGCTCCCTCGTAATTATGAAATTAGGACTAATGACTTTCCTTTTCTTAACATGAATCATTTCTTGCCACTACCCATACAGTTAGTGTACATGCAGTGATAAAATGAAAAAAGGGGGGGTGGGGAGGGGGAATGCTGTCCACTAACTGATTTAAATAGGAAATATGCATAACTCTTTGGACTGACATGCAGCTGGCACTTTCAAAAATGGCATCATAATGAGAATCCCGCTAGCTTTAGGTTTGCCTATCTATAGTTTATTGCAAAATATTTGTTATCATATTTCTGCTAAACATTAGCTGACCCTGGCTGTTTTAGTGACATAATAAATTGCAGAGGAAGTAATTTCTGCTTCCAGATTTCTTAAAAAAAACAAACAAACAAAAAAAACCAAACCAGAAACCCAATCAATACTGTAACAGTGTTATGAGGCTTACTGCTTTGGATTTTGATGTTTGACTTTGGAGTTAGCAATCAAAACTCTTGTTTTTTTCATAAGACAAAGCAATATGGAAGATAAGTAGAATGTCTTGCTTTTGTAGTCCTTTCTCCCCAGCAGAA
Source organism: Himantopus leucocephalus (assembly GCA_003993805.1). Lineage (NCBI taxonomy): Eukaryota > Metazoa > Chordata > Aves > Charadriiformes > Recurvirostridae > Himantopus > Himantopus leucocephalus. Next base: position 109,887,861 of record RSEF01000001.1, on the reverse strand, counting down.
GGAAATTGGTGGTGAGATGATAAAATATAAGGCAACCAGTGGTGGCTGGTCCTGCTGAAATCTCAGCCTCCTTGGTTATGAAAGCTAGCTTCTTGCAGTAGCAGGCAGTGGCAGCCTATGCATATAGTATTTCTCTGATAAAGCAGAGAATGTGCTGTCTTGAAGTGCTAAACTGGTTTATTTTAACTTTTTTATTTACTTTAGTTTTTTGTTGGCTTCGTGTGTTTTTTCTTTGTTTAGATAATAAAGATAACCCTGAAGAAGTGTAGAAGTATTTTGAAAATTGCTGCACTGACTTTCCTGGGAAGTGGTAAATATCACTGTTCGCGAGTAAAAAAACTATACATTGTAGAAGGTGGTTTTGGTTTTCCCACTAACAGTTTAAGAAAAAAGTCAGGAGAATAGGCTATCAAGAAAATAAAAAGTAATCCTTAGATCTCTGTATTTTTCATTCAGACATATAGCTCATGTTGTAGCTCAATAATATGACTTCTCAGTTTTTGGGCTAGCTGATAAATTCCATTCTGGCATTTTTCCTTATGCCGAAGTAAATCTTCCTGAGAAGATGGAAAGAGGGGGTTTACACTGAAATCACATCTAGCTGTAAAATAAGTGTAATGTTAATGTATCTAGCTTCCAAAATTGTGTTCAAATAGAGCTTAAAAACCTGAAGGGCTGCAGCTGGACATCTCTTTCACCTTTAATATGTTTGCAAGAATTTGTTGAGAAGTCATATTCAAATACTGAGATTATAAATTGTATTGTTTTGGTTGTGTGGGAAGAGACTGTTACAAGAACAAATAGTGTGTCTTTCTGCCTTTTTCCCACTCCCACCTTGTGCGGGAGGGACGTGGATATAAAGGACAGATAAAGTGATCAAATAAAGCTGGCAGAAAGCACAATCGTGCTAGACAACAACAATCGTGTTAGAGATATTTCTGCTAAAAGGAATATATCTGTGTGGATGAAGACTTTGGGCTTCAGCTGTCTAACTTAGAAATTAAAAAAAAATCAATACTTTCATGAAAATAAAACCTGGTGCACTAGAAATGAAACACTTCAAAAATGTGAGCAAACCTAAAATAAATGACTTCACAAAGCAGCTAAAGACACACAGCTCGGCAATTAGAGAGATTGCTGTTTGACATGGGAGCTGTGGCTTAATTTTCTGAGGAACTGGAGATGCGAGTCTGAGTCCCCTTGGCCAGTACCCGACCTGCAGGGTAGGGATGAGGATCTGAGCAGCCATCCCATGTATATTCATAAGTGTTCACTGCAGCAGAAGTGAGCCTGCATGTGTCAACTCCTAGGAAAGCATCTCGGCTCCCAGAAGAAGTCATTTTCATACAGAAACAGCATGACAACAAAAAAGACTGAGAGGGTCGTATCTTTTTGTGGCTTTCTGGTCTCGCAGTTGCTGGGCTTGCTACCGTGATGTGCTAGCATTGCTCCAGCCAGCTTAAGAAAATGAACTTGAGCATCTGAAACACCCCCAGGAGTTGAGGGAGAAATTAAAGTGCATGCTTTTGCCTATTTTGTGGTTGGAATTCTTTGTAATGGGCCTGCAAAATAAAAAGGGGGGGTGTGTGGTTGGTGTTTCTTTAGGTTTTTTCTTTCATTTAGCGAAACGAGCAAATTTGGCTGTGGCTGTGTTTACTTCTAGAATTGGCTTCTTCTCGAAGAATTGTCAAAGCATGAAAGAGTTACTGCCTGGCCATAGCTCCTCTCTTTTAAGCCTTCTGTGTGTGCCAACACACATACTGTTCTTGTTTCTAAATTGTGGATTATGGCTGTGGTGTGCAGCACGCTTGCATGAATCTGACATGAGAAAAGAGATTTCTGCTGGAAGGCAAGATCCTTGGAGGTATGAGTCCTATGCCTTGATTGATTTTTTTTTTTTTAATTTTTTATTTTTTTAATTGCTTTTCTGTATGAAGAGGAAAGCATGATCCTTTGCTCACTACTCTGGCGATACAATGGGGAGGCATTTTGTGCCCCTAGAAGAGCCTGAGGACCCTGCATATTCCCATATGGAAACACAGTCTGACCTAAAAAATGAACAGTTTGTCATAGCCAGTATTAGATTAACAGATTGCTGTGGTTTTCTGATCTGTTGGTTCAGTGTCAGTTAATTGTCTAGGCTGTGCTTTATAAACAAAAAGCTTCTGGAAGTCTAGCCACAACTGTATCAGAAGAAATCCCTGTTCACTTAATTTTTTTCTAATCTCTTCTCAGTGGGTAGGCAAAGACTAACTTATGGATGCTGTTACAAACCGATGAAGGAACAGGAGGATATTTCCTTCCCTGCCATCTTAAAGTTGCAGAAAAAGCTTTTCATAAAATTAAAAAAAACGCTAAAGTCTTAATTAATTGACAACATCTCTATTAGTGAGCAGAGAAGGCAGGAATTAGATAAAGCTATTTTCTTACTGCTGGGGATTTTTTTTTTTTTTGGCAGACTTCAAATTCAGGAGTTGGTTAGATTACTTTTAAAAAGTCCAAAGATGTAATCTTTAGAATATAGGGTGGGTGGGGTTTTTTTTTTCACACACTTGAGTAGCAGGAAGAAATGTGTTGTATAAGGGTGATGTCAGGATCCGAAGCGTTAGACCTTTTTCTTTTTTATCTGAAGTGTGAAGTTTTAATAGCCGTTTCAAAAGCTATTGTGAAGCAGTATTCATATCCAACAAAGGTTAAGTTTTACAGCTTTTTAAAAATGTTGTGTGCTTAGGTTACAAATGCATTTTGAATTCTCTAGTACCATCTAAAATATTAGTGTGGTAAAAGACACTGAATCTGAATGGATCTCTTCTGACCAGTGACCAAAGCAGTGAAAGGTATTTTTTTCTCTATAGATAGTTTCTTCTTTTTTACTGTAAATGTAAAATACATGTTTTTGAATGGAGGAAATGGTCACTGGTATGCAAATACATAAAGTATGCTGCGTGCTATGAATGGGAGTACTTGAAGTCTTCGAAGTGTTAGGTCAATGAAAAATTGTGAGGGAGTTGATTACAGGTGTACACTTGCAGCCTTCAGAAAGACGTGTGGTCTGACCCCTAAACATCTATATTGGACTGAATGGGGATTGCATTGGCCAGTTCTATCTGGTAAATGACTTCAGAGTTAGCAAGATGTGAAAGAAGGCACATAACATCTGGCTAGTGAGGAGATATTTGTGTATCTCAGCAGTTCCTTGTGCGTTTTCCTTCTGAGGATGCGTCTTTGTGTGTTCTTGCAGGGGGGTTTCCTTAGGGATGAGCTGTGACCTTGCACAAAGATGAGGAATTCTGTCTTGTGTCATCTAAGCTCCTTATGTTAAGAAATGCGCAACTTTGGCTATAGTTACAATGTTTGTTTGTTTTTTGGTGCGTGGGTTTTTAAGTACATACCTGTGAAAAATCAGGCTTATTCTAGTTATTGGTGTTCCAGTATTTTTCTTACATACACAAGATAAACAAAAGAAACTGAAATTGACAAATATTTAAAGAGACTACTGGCTTTCTTGGGCAGAACGTGCTGAAAGCCACAACAATTTTGTTTAAAAATAAAATAAAAAGAGAGTGAGAATGCAAATAGCGGGCCCTGACAATGCTGCAGAACATTTGAGAAGCTGTGAGTTAACATGTTTTATGTCAGTAGTCTTCTAGTGTATCCCAGTAACTACAAGTGGCTTCTCTAAGGCTGTGCAAAAAACCTGGTTTCTTGAATGCAAATGGTTGAGACCGATTAAAAATAAAATCTCATCTATGTGTGCAATGCCTAATTTGATTAGTGAAATTCTTTTTGGAAGCGTTACCCTTAGAATTTTGTCAGTCTTCATTTAGTGGTCAGCATTGTTGTCTGCCTTGCAGAGCATATAGCTATGTGGCTGATGGTGACTGCAGAAGTGATTAGCCCTTTCAAAGGGCAGGGTAGTAGTAAAAGATGGAGACTTCTTTTTCTCTCTCTCTCTGAAAATGAGTCCATCTAGAATCCCATGAACTTTGTGGCAGAGACCAACAGAGACGTGCTTTCTCTTACTTAGAAGTCTCTTTTCTACCATGAAAGCGTGACAGCTTTTATGTCCTCTATTGGCCCAAGTCGGATGGGTTGGAGCAAAATCTTTGCTTAGTGAGGGATGTCACTTGTGACATAGAAATAGGGGAGCAAACTCTCAAACACTGTTGCTGGACGTCCAATACAATAACGTGCTGCTCTTCCTCCCTCTAACTTTTCTGGCCCAAGCTGCTTTTTGTTAAATTTACAAGCTGTAAATAAATCTTGGATTCAAACTATCCCACCACATGTTAAGAACCCTCCACCAAAACAAAAACAAAAGCAAAACCACCATTTAAACCAGGGCTGACTTCCTTAAAAGGAACTGTGATTTTATAGTGTAGCTACAAATAACTCTGAATAACCATCCATTTGAACAGGTCATATGTCTCTGACAATAGATACTTTCTTTTTGATGGTAACCATAATGAAATGCTGTTCAACTTTACTTGACTTCAGAAGAAACCTGGCAGAGAACTTTATCTGGTTAAACCATTTGTTTAACGTAACTAGAATTCCTATTTAGCAGTGTGTTTTGTGATGCAAAACACACTTCGGGATAAATTCTTATGTGCTCCTAGATGATTGACTTCACATCAACTAGGATGGTAAAACTTTAAATGTGTATTTATGTTGTTGCTCTAAATAGATTCTGAGTGCTCTTCTGTATACTGTCTAAAATGAGAATTATTGTATAGTGGCATGGGCTGGTCCAAGCATGGAGAGGGAACATTCCTAGTCCAGCATTTTCAAATGTCTGGGTTTAGTCACTGTAATTCTCTGTGTTATAGCAATTAGTAATTACAAGTATATGAAGGTGCTTGGTTTATTAAGAAAGATAGATTGGTAATAAGCAGACTTTTCTTTTCCATACGATTCAAATTAATGTAGGTCTGAGAGTTGTTACAGTTTGATAAAGCTGTGAATGTGTTTTTGTGATTCCCTTGTTAAAAAGTGTACAGTAATTAGTATAGCTACAGAGAGAAGCGCTCAAGCAACATAACATTTAATTGGAATTGTTAAACATTTAAAGGTAATAATATGTGAACTGAGTGTTGAAACGTGATGGCAATTTTGTTTAATTCTAGAAAATGTGGAATTACATGTTAAATTTTTGGGTTACTTAGCTCTTTTGATACTTCTGAGTTTTTAATCTCAGCCCGGTGAAGTATTTTGTATTTCCAATGTTTATTAAGTGTGTTGTAAAAGAAACGTAAATAAAAATGTCATGTTCTAAAAAATGAAATGCAATTATTATCAAGTCTGTAAAAAAAAAAATTGGGAAAAAAATCTCTTAATCCTGTAAATCTTCTCCATATTAATTTATGCCAAGTCTAGAAGTTCGATAAGCCCTACTTATGGGAATACACAAAGGATAAAGTGGTCCTGCTAAGAAGTTCTCACTGTTGTACTTACGAAGCAGTAATTTAAATTGCAAAGTGAATATGCAGATTTAGCTTATGGTTTATTAGAAAAAGTGTAGTTCAATACATCTGTATTTCAGAGCTTTGTTTTTTCTTTATTAACTCCTCCCATTCCAAGTCTGAACCAACCAGAACCAAAGCCATTTCGTACTCACATGAAAATAGAGGGCTGCTGTGGTAGTGTTCTCAAATTGGACAACACCTATTTTTCTAATCTTTAAAACTCAAAGACACGGATGGATCATACGACCATGAGTAAAAGTCTGTAAGACTTTTTTTTTTTTTTCTTCTGAAAACTGGATTAAAGCATTAATGTGCAGAGGTGGGGAAGAGGGGGGGGGAACGCTGTTAATGATCTTTAATCTCAAAGACTAGAAGTTTGAGCTCTCTTATCCAGCGGTTCCTCTCCTTTCCCCTTCTTTCTTATTCTGCTCCTTTCCCTAGAGACATGGTGTTTCCTAGCATCTGCCTTTCTGCTTCCTCATGCTGTGTTCCCCCCCCCCCCCCCCCCCCCCNNTGTTCCCCCCCCCCCCCGCCCCATAGGGCTTTTGGCAGGTGTCTAGTCTCTCTGTGCTCCTTCCTGCGGCAGCATCCATACTAGCCAGCGAAGAGGGCAGGTGGGAAAGCGTGGTGTACATCCAACAGCCAAACGTCCACCCGGGAGCCGAGTCTGACTGCTGTGTAGTTTTGGCTGAATTGTGCCTGGGCACGGCCCCGTTGTGCTGGAGCACTTGTGAAGCCACCAAACAGCTGTAGACGTGGGGAGCCTGTGCCCCCACGCTGCTTAGCTCACTGGTGTTAGACGTAGCCTGTGTGATCTTACCCCACCCTGTCCTTATTTATCACGAGGTGGTTACATCTGGGGCGCAAATGAGGGACTCTGTCTCTCTGCTAAGCTGTTCTGAAATAGAAGCTTTTTGTGTTCAGAAGATTTAACGAGAAATTAATTTTACCTTTGCAGACGCAGTGGTTTTTGACTATCTAGTTTGGATACCGCTTTGTGACCCCATTTGAGTGTTTAACCTCACACACATGAACACTAAGCTACTCTTCAGCAAAAACGTTTTGCTAAAAAGCAGAGTGAGGTTCTGAATTCTCTGTGTGACCACTGAATAAAGGTACATGAGCTTTCTGGTGTTTGCTTGCAATAGTGACATTGTTGTAGAACACTGTTTTTTATTCATACAGACTCATCNAAAAAAAAAAAAAAAAGGGAAGATCTGAGACAAAATTTCTAAAGATGCAAACAACACAATTTTCTCATAAACATGCCTCTTGCCTAGGGCATTAAGAGCTTTGCAAAGGTTTCCTTGATGAACAGAAATTTCTTGCTCACAAATACTTAGTTCAAAGTTCAAACTGAAGCATATTCTATTGGGAATGGCAGGATTTTTGTTATGATTTTTTTTATCCACCATTACAGAAGATGCGATGGTTTTTGGCTTTTCCTGCAAAATTCCTATTTACGTGTTATTTTGCAAATTGCAAATGCTTTCTAACTTGTAGTGAGAGTCTAGCCGCCAGCGTTAGATGAAAGGGTGAGGGGAAGCAAAGCTAGAAAAACTAGACGACTTTTCTAATTTCCCTGACAGTAACCTCACTGCTTGGTTGGAAGACAGTTGTAGGCAACAACAGGAAAAGCATACTTAACAAACAGGCAAATGCTGTATGGTTTTGACATTGTGTCAAACGTTTTTACCCAAGAGTAATTGCCCTAATCATCTTTATGTAGTTCAGATAGTTACTTTCTGAGGCATTCATCCTATAAATCTACAATTAGAGCACTTAGGCACTTGCACAGGTGGAATTTAGCGATGATACAATAAGGATAAGAATGAAGCTAATTTTGTGTTCAAAGGGTACTTTAAAGTAACTAAATTTCATAGCAAGACATGTAATTAGATCTGTTATTGTAGGGGGAAGGTTATGAGGATAGTGCCAGGTTACAATACATTGAATTCAATAACTTTGGGTTTCAGGTAATTTTTGGTTAATGAAAAACACAAATCTTAAGCTCACCTATAGCTTTTTCTTAGCAGCTCTCTGCTCTGTATGATAAATAATCTGTCAAAAAGCACCCACAGATATGCTCTTTTGAAATTGCTGCATGGAAACGTCAAAACTTAAATGCTTTAGCATAAACAGCCTCACACAAAATTCTGCGTTTTGATCTATGTGAATGTCATCGTGAATGTTTCTCAGATTTAGTATTTGGACTTTGCCAATGGAGACTATTAAGGAGGTATGGCTTTGCTGAAGAACGGTGACAACTTCATTGCTGCCTCTCAAATGAGAATTGTAAAGGGTCTGTGTGTACCGTTAAGATTGTTGAGATTACTTAGGCTGTGCCTTGTGTTGGTTCTTAAATACCAGGCCGTCGTCTTAATACAAACCCCGAAGCTGGGGATTACTTTACCTACAGGTTTGTTTTTTTTTTCTGTTTATGCACTACAGGCATAATAACCTTTTCAGATATTTAGTCAAGAAGCAATGCATATCTGCTTGATGCTTACTGCACAGCTCTGTCTTCAGCATCATAAAATGCGTACACAACTTTCTTCTTCTTACAGGCTTGTCCAGACAGGTTTGCTGGGGACATTTAAGGCAACTCAGTTGAATGGGTTAGCTTAAGAGCTCAGAGTCATTCTGTCCCTGGGATAGAAAAATGTATGAAGGTTTGCAGTTACCTATATCAAAAGCACTCATTCAGTTGTTTAACCAGGGGTGGAGTGTCCCCTAGGAAACAAGCCCTGAAAAAGTGCTTTGAAACCTCCAAGTGTCAGTAGGCATTTGAAATAGAAATGAGCCATTGTCTGACACGTTTTCTGGGGGTTGTACTGATAGAGGAAAGAGCTCTGCTCTAAACTTAGTCTCCTGACTGAAGGTGTATGCTTCTGCAGTATCTGGGCACGGTTTCCTGAAGCTGCAAACTCTTTACCTGGCTGTTTCATGATGCTCTTGGTTTGGCATGCATCCTATGAGAACTTTCATCAGCTGTAGGACATATTAATATAGGTTTTTTAAAGTGCTTTGGTTGTGTGAACAGTGTGAATGATTACCTGAAGCCCATTTACTTCTAGTTTTTGGAAATACTCTGTGACAAATGAAATGGAAAGCTACATGGAAGAATTGTGGTGTTGCAACAAAGCATCATAGAAAGGATGGGAGAAGGTGGTAGAGCACATTATTAGCCAAAGAAATCTGGAAGATAAGTAACAATGTTCTCTTCTTCCTTAGTATGTTTTAAAGAACAGGAACAAAAGTTGCTGTATGCCTAAAGGAAGAAGCAAGTGTGTTTGATTACTATAAAATTAGCTTACTTTTCTGTGTCGAAATTAAGGAAACTGGTTAAACTTGCAATACAACAATAGCCACTACACTAACAGCATAAGAGACTAAATACCTATGCTAAATCAATCTGGGAGAAAAAGTAAGAAAAAACCCTATATGCTCTCTGCATCTGGACTTGAAGCAAACGTACAGTGAGGTGTTTTTTTTAAATGGCAGAGGATCGATGCGTTTCTGTCATAACAGTGATGGCCACTCAACATCTTTTACAAGTAGCTGTTGCCTGCCTTTAATTGAATAAGTTTTCTTTTGGCAAGTGGTAATAGTTGTTGAAGGTAGGCTGCCTGCTTTGGCATGTTGTATGTATGTTAGCATGTGCAGAACAGGTGTTCTAGATTCAAGCTTGTACAAAAATTACGTGAGAGTACAAACACTGGTAACACTTGGAAATCCAAGGTGGCTAAGAGAACTGTGCTCACGAGGGTCACAGTGGGTTTGAGAGTTCATGGTTGGAGAAATGTTGTTGGTACATGAGCATGAGGTCCATCTTTCTAGGGTTGGTAAATACATGAATGAAGCTCAATATTCTTTCGATGTTCCCATGGTTCTTTTCTGCTGTGTGAAAATTGTTTTCTAAAGGAAACAAGCTATTGCATGCTTAAAGATTCTTTATGAAGATTAGCCTTCCAAAAGACAGTTCTCCAATGTTATATAATTAACCACTTTTGGGAACAAGGAAAGACAGATTTTTTTTGAATGTATAATTTACACTGATGTCACAGAATCCATAATTCAGGAGATATGGGATGGGGTTGTTTGTTCTTGATTGATTGTAATTGCAATCAGATTTAAAAAAAAAAAAAGGCAAAGAGAAAATCTAAAGGTAATTTTAACATGGGAAAAAAAATAGCAGTTATTTGAGGACGGGGAAAGATGAGCATACTGGAGCTGTCAGATATCATGCACACCACCTCCACAGAAAGAAGGAGATTCATGGTTCGCTGTGGATCTTGTTGCAAGCTGTGGAAGGTGTGTAATTAGAGGACGCAAGGTTAGCTGCCACAACATGCTTGAGCCTCTTGTCTTAAACCAGTCTGGTGGCAGGGAGTCCTTTAAAACTACAGTAACGGAGATGGGAAATGGGTCTGTTGAGACACAGAGGGACAGTTTGAACTGTCTTGCTCATAGTTGAGAAGTTGTTTAATGACAGATTTAATTGTGGCTATATTGGATATACAGTGGCTTATAACAAGAGAAGTACAGGACAAGAATAAACATTTGTACTTGGACTGTTGTGCTGACTGTATTTAGGGCAGACTGACAAAGGGCTTTGCCCATTAGAATGACTAATAAATCTTTCTATGGTGCAGTGGAAATCCCAGGGAAAGTACCAGGGGGATGGGTAAAAGCCATTGGACTTTCTCAGTAATTGTTGCCTTCTGTGAGATGCAGATTTTTTTCTTATTTTTTTTTTCCTTCAGAGGAGGGAGGTGGATGGTGGACACAAAAGGGGCAGAGTGATCTCATTGACGTCTTGGTATGAATCAGACAGGGTTGGCAGATCTGGGAGGAGAACTGATGACATTTCTACGGGCAAACTTCTGTTTTCAGTGACTTGGGGGAAAATAAGAGTGATTCTGGAGTTTCCTTCTTTCAGATCCCTTCCTGAAGCATTTTCTTCAAAAGACCTATCTGAACCATGATAAGGGTAAAAAAATTTTCCCCAGTGCTTACAAGGGAAAGATTTATTTTGTGGTATATATGGACAACACAGGAACCACAGAGTGAGGGCACATTTTAGTATTCATCTCATGATACTGTCAAATGGAGAAATTGGTTATGTGGTGATTTAGAGAAGGCCATGAAAATAGCCTTACCCCAGATGGAGAAGTGTTGCAGTTTGGGGACTGGAAATTCAGACATCAAAGTGAAGACCCCTGAAATGAGAGATTCACTGTTAGACAGAAGAGCTTGTGAATTAGAGAAAAAGCTGTTAATCATCTCTGGGTCTGAATCTTGTCCTCTTATAAGGCTGTAGTGTTGAGAGTAGATTGCTTGCTTTCTCTTAATGAAGGCTAGCAGCTGTTCGCAATACTGAATTAAGCCCTTGGAGACATGCATTAGCAAGAAGTAGTACTCAAAAATACATGATAAATGAATGTTGTGTGGCTGCTCATTCAGCATATGTGCCTATGTGATGGCCATGCACGAAGTTGGATTTATAATAATATATTTCACTTCAAGGGAAAACAGCCATAATAGCCAGATGGGAAATACAGTAAGTGATCCTGATCACCCTCTCCCCTTGTTTATTCAGGTTGAAGTCTGCTGTGTGGCAAGCAAGCAGTTAAAAATAAAACTATAAATAATTGTGTTATTCAGTGGATAATTTATCTTTGTATTTGTTTATTGCCTTGGGTACTTGATTAGACAGCTCTAACATACAATTAATCTGTAACCTTCAGCGTTAACTTCTCAGCACTGTTTAATTAATCGGTTGTGTTGCAGAGGCTCTGCTGGCTAGGAAAGCCAGGAACTGTGCCATGTAAACACTTTTGTTAATGTCAAGTGAAGGTTGAGATACGCTTTATTTTTTTCTTTATTAGCTTAATTGAACTAATCAGCCTTTCAGGGTCTAGGTGCAAGTTCTAGAGGCAGTTCTAAAAAACAGACAAAAAAACATGGAAACAATGTGTTACATAAATGCTGGAAAGGTTTTGTGCCTTAACCATTATAATAAGTCTTTTCAAGTGTACTGATCATCACATGTTTATTAAGCACCAGTACAAGGTAAAGACCAAAGTAAAATTAGTTATGATAGTTGTATATTTCATTAACGCTGACAATGCATGGGCTGATTTTTACCTTTTCTAGACACAGAAAAGCTACCTGCAGCTCTAGTAAGCATGGAGAGTTTTCATCTTGGCACTGCAGGTAATTACTATAAACACAGGCACTGATGCATTTTGGGTATCGGATCTTTGTATATGTCTGGTGTGAAAGAGATTTTGAAGTTCTTCCACAGGTGTCTAGGGGAGAGTGAAGAGGCGGGTTCTGGTTCTGGGATTGTACAAAGAAGCCATCTGTCAAAGTTAAGCCTTGCACACCTACAACGTTATTCAGACCCTCAAAATACCATGAATGTAACAAATACGGGTTTCAAAAGCGACAAGTCTTGATTACTTTGTAACAGTTGCGTGAACTTGGAAGGAAAATTGCATATTTCAGTCTTAATACTTTGAATTTTGTTAAATTTATGGAGATTGTATGAATGAAGTGCAAGTGCTGTGTGTATGTGTTTTTTTTCTGTGAAAGCACGAAAAGAAAGAGCAGGATGAGGACTGTAAGAACAGCTTGTCTTGATAACAACAGGCCCAGTTCGAGGATCCTGCTCCCAGGACACCATTTCCAGTAGTAAAATTGAAGAATGTATGGTTTATATTGGGACCAGAAGGCTTGCACTTTGCTAACACCACAACATAGATGACTCCTCAGAACAGTGTCTTCTGCTGCCAACAGGACAAAGACAACGAGGTTGCAGCATATCATCTTTGTGATTTTTCTCTCCAGTTAGCTCATGAGGGAAAACCAAACGTATATCAAACAAACAAGGAGAAATGACAGTCTCTCTTAAGATTTAGGGAGATTGAAGTAAGCAACGCTTTGAAGCAAAGGATGGTACCATAAAAAGTATCGACCCGAACTGTTTACGTGAGAAGGATTTGACAGCCAATGTCTTGTATTATCAGTGTTGCGCACAAGAGATGCTAGCCAGATCACTGGGGCACATGTGCCTTGGTACTTACAAGTCTGCGATTGCAAGAGAGTTGAGTGAATGAAATCTGTGAAAGAATGAAGCAGATAAAGTCAACTTAGATATATGACAAATAAATACCACTTCCCCTTTCTGTATATTCTTCCGTAGAATTCTCTTACCGAAGTATTTGTCAAGGGCAGTCTTACCCAGAAGTTACAACTCAGGACATGCTACTGTACATCTTGATCATGTTGGTTAGAGTATACTACTTAACATGTATTCCCATGTTAACGTGTTCATCTGCAAGCAGAACAAATAATGAAGTCTCTTTTCAGACCACGTCATATTGTCTATCCCACCCCTCCCTTCTACCTCCTCAAACTGCTAAAACCCTGAGGTCCTCTCCATGATAACCCTGACCCACTTCCAGGGAGAATCCACTAGACGTGACTTACTTTCTCCAAAGGGAAACAAATTAAAATGGATATGGGCTTAATATAGTCCTCTTCCCCATTAAGTGAGAAAACTGTAATTACTTAAGATCCTTGAGGCTGGTAGCTGTGTATCAACTCTGAGATATTTTTAGGCCAATGTAATTAAGCTCAGCTGATGGATGGACAGGTACACAGCTCAGTATGATTACATAAGCTTTGTTTCCATAGGACACCAGGCTCCGTGTAAGACAGTGTTTATCGTAGGTGAGCAAAACCTGTTGTGGCTTTCATCCAGTGGAACGATAGGTGGGGATTCTTCACAGAAAGAGAATGAGAAATAAGTGGCAGTACTGACAAGAATGCCAGACCGTGAACTGAAACAGTGAAAAGGTGGTATTGCAAAATCAATGCAGCTCCCTCACAGAGTAATACAGAGGGGCCATCTGTCTTCTTCCTCGCAGACAGTCATCTACATCAGATACAACTGAGTTTGTTAAATGGAAGCCTCATCCAAAAAAAAGTAGCGAGCATGGTACTGCTGTAAAAGCCCAATGTTACTCCTTCTACCTGCCGGTTAGGTTGGGCTGGGGTAGAAAGGTTGCTCTCTGTCGCACAAAAAAAACAATACTGTCTGGGGATGGGTGGGAAACCCTTTTGCTAATAGTAAGCTAATTATAGAGTGCTCTGAAGGAAATATTCTCCTTTACCCTTCCTCATTCAAAAGCATGCTATTTAATAAAAGAAGAATTGGGCACTTTTTGTGTTTGTTCTTTTGATTTTAGCATAACCTACAAAAGTACCATATATTCAAAATGTGGGATTCCCTCTGCCAATATTCAACTTGTGTACTCAAGTGTATATTTTTCTAATAGTGAGATGCTGCAAAGTAGACATTTTTATTCATTGCACGCATCTGGTTGCTTTAGATAAACTAAGTAAAACAAGGTGAAATACTGATGATAGTATTTTTCAGCTTAGTCTTTATTTCCTTGTGCTTTGCCATAAGCTTCAATACCAAACTATTTCTTAGCCTGGAAGTTCATATTACATTATTTTTCTAATATGTGGACTAATCTCAAGACATTGAAAGGCTCATTATTGCTGTAAGTCTGGATACAGTGACCACTGCTATTAAGTGCAGCTCTATCTAAATTCTTATGGCCCCAAGTATATGACTGAGCAAAGTAGCTAAAACAAATCACTCTAATATTAAGACTTTAAAGTCCAGAGACAGCTTAAATGCATTTTTCACAAATCCATCATTTACACAAGATTTAATACCTTAGAATTATAAAATTGATATTGAAGTAGACTTAGAATTATCTCTTTTTTTTTTTTTTTAACATGGACGCTAATGGACCAGCTGGGGTAGTGTTTTCCTGATCTGTGGCTCATGAACAAGGAGAAGCTGGTTGGTGATGTAGCATGACTGGTGACGTAGCATGATTGTAGCAACCATGAAATGATGGAGCTCAAGATCTTGAGGGGATCTCAGGTGACCTGGCAAGTCCTTAAGGCTGACATCCCCCCTTCCTCCAAGCATGAAAATATTTCTGCCTGTTATTCAGGGAAACAAGTAGATAGGTCACAACTGAGCTTGGGCTCGAAAGGGCATTAGGTGGGACCAGGGGCAGGCTATAAAGGAGGAAATGTTGTACAGGCACATAGTGATTGTGTTCAGAAAGCCGAAGCTCAACTGGAGCTGAAAGTGGAAAGGGACATCAAGGGCAACAAGGCAAGCTTCTGCCACTGCATGAGCAGTAAAAGAATAAATGTGGACCTGTTGCTGAACTGGACAGGTTATTCAGTGACAATGGACATAGATACGAAGTCCTCAGAAACACTAAGAAGTCCTCAGAGCCTTTTTTCCCCTCAGTTTTCACCAGGATCTCAGATATCTTGATAGACAAGCTGACTGCAAGCCAGTAGTGAGCCCTTGAAGCAGAGGACAAAGAGTATCCTGGGCTGCATTAACAGGAGAATAGCACCGGGGCAAGTGAAGTGGTTATTCCTATTACTTGGTACTCACTAGACCACATCTGAAATAGTACATCTGACTTTGGGCCTGCCAGTACAAGACAGACCTGGATAAAGCGGGGCAGTTGTGGTGGGGGGCCTACTGTATGAGGAGGGGCTGAGGGAGCGAGGCTTGTACAGCCTGGGGGAGAGGTGGCTTTAGGGGCACCTGACAGCAGCCTCCTCCCTATGAAGAAGTTACAGAAAAGACAGCCAGGCTCAGTACTGAGGTTCAGAGGGGGAGCATAAAAGATAGTGGTCTTAAATTGAAACGGGACAGCAAAGAAAACAAATACTTTCACTGGGAAGACAAGGAAGTTTCATTGGGAAGGAGCAGGTTGCCTGGAGAGGTTGTGTGGGCTCCATCCTTGGAAGTTTTAAAGATCTGCCTGAATAAAGCCTTGAGCAGCCTGATGTGGTCTCATGGCTGACCCTGCTTCGAGCAGGGACCTGGCCTGGAGACCTCCTGGGATCCTGTCCAACTTGAATTACGCTGTGATGATTCTGTGAAATAGGTTAATCTCTGGATTATTGTCCTTCTTTTGCTTCCCTTCTTCGTTTGTAGTCTTGATATTGGATATACATGAAGATTACATGAAATGTATTGTAAGATGAGAAAAAGATCTTTTGAAACCCTGGTTTGGGGGATGTTGTCCGGTAGTAAATTGTGTTTGAAATCTAGGTAATGCTGGTGCAACGTGATACGCTTGGTGTTAGTAGTCTGAATTGTGCCTTTTTGTTCTTAATGGTAGCCTGTTAGCAATATACAATTCCAGCACAATTCAGTGATTTCCTTACATATTTGGGAAATGTATTGTGTTCCCCTTTGACTTCTCTCCTCCTATACTTTCCTACAAAGGCCTGTGTCATAGCATACATTTCCTGTTGACACAAAATAGCAGGAATCTAATACCACCTACTTGGTAGGCTACGTATCCTAAGTATTAGATACCAGACACACTGGTGCCAAACTAACTAACAAAATCATTTATCAGATCACTTCAGGGATTTTCCTGCATTTGCTTTACCACTCTTTGAAGAGTGGTGAAATAGGCTCTGACTGACTTCTTGTCAGCAGGGAATATACAATACGATGTCTGGCTTTTGAAATCAAACCTCCAAGGGTATGCTCTGTGCAGAGAGCTGTAATGTGACTCTTGAATTCTCAAAATAGACAACTCCACTTTCATAAAAAGGTGGTTTAGTATGAATGACAATGCTAGGCACTAGAACTTAATGTTCAGCAATTTTCCCCCCACCCTGTTTATCAGGAACCATTTCTCAGCTGTGCGTTTTTCAGAAAAGGAATGACTTAGGCCAGGTCAGTTGAATCATTTAAAGCAGACAAGGTGGAGAACTCATGCATACTGTATATACTTATATACTATGTAAGACAGTTGTGTTTGTCAGGAGAGTGCTGTAAATTGTTGATCTTTTTTTGTTGTCACCTCTATTTTACATACGAATATGTAATCGTAATGTTGTCGCACCTACTCAGCCATGACTTCTTTGTACCTCCCTCCAACAACATTGTATGAAAACAACAATGTAAGGAAAAGCTTATATGCCTTTTGATGTATTTAGTCTGCAGGGGTCTTTAAAAACCCTTACTTTCACTGACAAATAGATCATCTCAGTAGTTTCATTGAAATAAGCCATTATCCTGGCAGGTATTACATGCTTTGTCCTTCTAAGAAAAAAAAATAATTAATAATACACTGAATTGCCTGTTTCTTTGGTGTCTTTTCCTTTGTGGGTTTGTGACCCGAGAATTCTGTTCTTGGACTTTTCTTCTTTGGGCAAAAATCATTTAGAGGGTAGAGTTTGAAAATCTCTATGCTAGAAAGCTTGACAGGTCTTACTTGCAAATCAGTGGTTTTTCAATTGTTCGATTCCCACTCCTGAAAATTCTGTTATTTCAGGATCTTCCTGAGAAGTTATTGGCAATTGCAATGAGAAATACCATCAGTAAAGACAATAGTACTCAATGTTCTCTAAATGCGCCAGTAATTTTTACCTTATTGTTTGGGGGTATTACTTTGAAGAAGTTGTGTGTTTTGGTTGCTATATCCCACTCTCATCTGGACTCAACGTCAAAATAAGGTACCAAGTGTTGTACTTCAGTGCTAAACATCTGCCAAAGCTGAATCCCGAGGATTTTGAATAACTAGAGCAAGATTTTCTCAAGGGCTCAGCAGTGTAAATTGGAAAACTAATTTGGCACTGTAAATGGATTTATCGCCACGTGGACATGTATAGTCCAGAGAGTCTCATACCAGCCTTGCTTTCAGAGATCTGTAGTTTATCATAAATACGTAAGCCTGCGTTTTCAAATTCTTGGGCTTTAATCCAGGGATTATGTGATATGGACAGGTTTCCTAAATATTCTGCATTGTCATTTTGTTTCTCCTTTTTGAAACGGAGTTTCCCGTACTGTGGGCTAACTGTTGTGCCCATTTAGAAAGCGATTAATGGCTTAGTCCATTTGAAACAGAGTGTGAAGGACCTGATAACTGCTAGAACTAATGCAGCGAGGTCAGGTCCCATTACCTTAGTCTTGCAAATTTCAGTCTGTTAAGTAACATCATTAACACTTAGCTTTTGTTAATTACAGACAGAGAAAGTCACCGTTGGCATTCCTCTTCCAGCTGCTTTGGAAAGGGGAAGAGCTGGGGCTACCCAGGCTGCCGAGAGATGCTGCCTCCCTGTGGAGTGTAGCCTGGCACTTCTGAGGTCCATCAGTTGCACCTCCCTTTCCTGCTTGCTGGTCCCACTGATGTCAGGCTGGTGACCTGAGATATTTGCAGAAATGTTTGTGTGTCTGTCAGGCTGGTGACCCTGTACATAAACACCCTGAACTGTGGTCTGATATGACATTTAACGTTCCATGTTTCGCTGCAAGTTCATTACTCTAGTGGGTGTGAGGTCCAGATTCCCTCTAAGATCAAACCTGTTAAACAGTTGATTTTTCTCTTTTAGTTTGTTCAGCTTCTGTGCCTGAAAAATAGAAATGGTAATGCTGCTCTTTCTAGGTAGCTTATATAGATGTAGCAAAAATACCTGTAAGCTAGTTCATTCAAAAAATCTTTGTTATTTAAAAATAAAATGGGATGAAATATATATCAAATACATGGGGGTCCTTACGTGTGCAACTTTTATATTGACTTCAGCATTTTTACAGTACACTGGTACACATTTTGCAATTAATTTCAAATGGCAAAAGGATGAAAAGGCAGTTTTTTTCCCCTTTGTCAGCTAATTCGTTTTCTCCAGCATCGTTGAAACCAGTGTAGCACGTGTCATGTTGTCTGCTGGATTTATAAAGCAGGATGTAATTAATTAAGATGAATCTCTCCGGAGCTAGTTTCTAGATCAGGTTAAACCTCTGGCCTCGTCCTCTGCTTTGAATGTGTGTACATGCTTTTGGTGGGTGGAACAGAGACATCTACAGAAAACTTAGCAGCTTTCATTTTGTTCAGAGCATCTAGTTTGTTGCTTGGGGAGGGCAAAGGGCAAGAGGAAGAGGGAATGTGGCCGGATGAGCTGTTTAGTTTTGCTTCCCTTTTTCACTCTAGTTTTGGAAACTTTATGGTGAGGAAGTATGGCCTGGGCTCATCTACAGAGAAGAGGAGGCGTAGCAGGTAGATCAATGTGATACAAAGAGTTGGAAAGCAAGACTGGGAACAAAGGAGTCGTCACTGAAGGTCTTGATGCTTCCCTGACCTAATGCTTTTACTCTGTCTCCTCCCAGATAGAGCTAGGAGGGTAAGTGTCTCCTGACCAGAAACAGAGCCCCAGGATTAGTTATGCTTTTGAAGTTCACCAGCAGGAGACCCTTAGGGCTTTTGAACAGCTGTCTCTTGGAGAATTGATCACTCAAGTTGTCCCACTGCATGAGAATGTTAATCCTGACCAGATCACGTATTAGTGAGCCACTAAGTATGCAGTGTTTTTTCTTAATTTGATTTTTGGCATCTCTCAGGGAGCAACAAATGCACTTAAAATTGCCCCAAAACATGTTTTTAAAAATTGCCACATAAAGTTAGACTTCCCTTAGTCGGGAGTTCTTATGATAAGGGAAGACAACCATGTCCCAAGTCTCCATAGAGTACTGTCTCTTCTCTCCTCTGACTTCCTGAAGCATTTCCCGTGGGACTGGAATTGAAGGGCAGGGGAGTGGCAGAGTTGCCCTCCAGTCTGTTTGCTCTCATTTCACGTTCATGATTTTGAAATAAAGTGTTTCATTTTAATGTCCATAAAGAATTGACTACAAAACAGTTATCCACCCAATAAAAAATAAAAGCCTATGCAAACGCACTGTATCCCAGTCTGTCAGCCTTTGTGATTGTCTTCTGTCGTGCACTCAAGAGATTTGTCCAAGACAGAGAAGAAAGAGCCAACTCCTCTCTGTGTACCTAACCCTTCCGGGAGAAACTGCTTTTATGCTGCACCTCAACTACCGAATTTAAAGTCTGAATGTGCTGGTGGAAGACAGCCAGGGTAAAGTCACTCCCCTAAACCTTTACAGTCTGTTGTCACGTACCTTACAGAGACAGCTTTCAGACCGCAGAAGGGATGTAAAATACAACGGTCATAACAAGATTTTGTTTGCTCTTGGCTTACACGCAGTTCTTACAGAACGACTGCAAAGGTGTAGGGCAGACAGAAATAAAATTCTGGAGAGAGTACGTGTCCAGCGAACTTAATACAGTACGTTGATATGATCTGCACCAACTCTGCTTTTTTCCAACCTTGACTCTTGGATGGTAGTACAACTTATGCTTAAATAATCTTATTCAGTTGTTACCTCTTTTGCTGTAGGAGGAAAATGCAGACATAGGTCAGGGCATGTAAAAAAATCCATTTTCATCCCAGCAGTATTATTCTCTACCATCAGGTTAAACAGAGTTGGCAACACATGGTACCACGTAAGTTGTTTGTAGGGAGGGGAAAGACTATAATATCTATATGTTTCTTTTGTGATCTCCCCAAAGAAAAAGAATGGCAGCATTTATCCTTCCCTATGAAGGGTTACATATTGGTTAATAAAGTTCATCAAGTTACTGATATCACTGATGATAGTCAGTCAGTACAGATATGTGAGAAAATGAAATTCCTGTAAGTGTCCCCCAAATCAGTAGGTATCAGCTAATTTCCCTGTTCAGTAGAGCAGATAGATATCCATCCAAATACCTAATCTTGATATTCTGCGGAGGCAAAATAACTGGGTAGTAAATAATGCCGATCCTCCCGACCCACCCCCCTGCCCGCCCCCCCAAGGACAAAGGATGCTGATTCAAGTAATACTGAGCAAAACAAATATGTACCCAGGTCTTGTGTTAGCACAGTCTGCAAAAAGGGATTTGTTACCATCAGACATCAGTCTGAGAGAGAATAGTGCATTTAAACACTGACACTAGCAGTTTCTTCTCTGTGTCTCAGAGCAAGTTCCCTCAGCTCTTCACCACTTTGGGAGATAGTATTCAATCATAATCAGTTAGGGTGATGTTTTCATGAAGAAATGCTAGGAAATTTGGAAAATCGTGTATTGGAAAGAGAACTTGGATCACAAAGAAATCGCAAAGAGCCAACAGCTTTGTAAAAGATAAGGAGTAGCAGCTTACAGTGCTTAAGGGAGAGCGTGTGGAGGATGACTATGTTGCTTGGGATGGTAGATAGAAACAGATAAATAGTAAACTATTTTCGTGAAATTGCTAGGGCCACCAAAATGTTCCTAGATAAACTTTGTCTGAAAACAAGTGAGAAGAATTTGGGATTCTTCCTTTGAAACAGACACTGTCTCTGTCCTTTCTGTGAGTTATAGACAAAAAATACTATCTTTTTTTCTGTGTTGGAGAGCAGTGAATAGGAGAAAGGACTTGTTTCGTTAATCCTATCTCATAGGAACAGACTTTCCTTTGAAAAATCAGCTGTTCACAAGTTCTTAATTGTTGCCATCTTAAAACTATAAACAGGGGTTTTTTTTCTCATTTCCTTTACAACATTTATTTACTTTTTTTAAGGCCAAGTTTGCAGTGTCACAAAAGTTCACTAGGGAATTTCTTTGGTATTTGCTAACAGCAAAATTGTGTTACTAATTCTAGTTATTATTAATGGAAGGTATTAAATTAATTTGAAGAAGTACCATAAACCATTGCACATTTTTTTTGTCTTGGTGACTTACGGTAATAATGGTATCTTTCAACTGAGAAGGTTTCAAGGTTTTTAGCTGCGATATCTAGAGAATCTTTATATATAGATTGCTATATATGGATGTCTCACTGGCATGAAGTTTTATACATTGTTGTCATTGTTGCATCTTCTGAACACTTTGAATGTTTTAATACTGCAGACTAGATGAAATGCCTGTGTAGTGTTCTCTTCTGTATTCAGTGTCTGTGAAATATCTGCTGATCTTTGGGGAAAGAAATCCATCACTTATGTTATCTGTGAAAAGTAATACTCTCAACACTGATCTATTACATGATTTTGCAAATGTGTGGGTTTTTTCTAGTTGTATAACTTTAAAGATACTGGTAGCACTTGCAGCAAGTTAACGTCAGCATTTTTACAAGAAACCTTTACTTTTTGTCTGCAAAAATTGTAAAATACTGAAACTGCATATTCAGCATTTCAGCGCCCAAAGAAGTGACTCTACAAAATCAGCGTGGGTATTTGTATGGGTGTGATAGAAATGAGGATGCTTTTTACAAGCGCATGAACTAAAACTTGATAAATATGAGAGCAGTCTTTCAGGCTCCATAGTACTGTGTTGTTATTTTGTGTATGTGGACCTCCTCAGATACCCAAAGTCACTTGATTGCACAGCTAAGGGAGGAGGTCTGCTGCACGAGTAGCCTTGGAGCAGTGGTGAGACGTGGAGCACAGCAATTCGCTGGGTAGCCGTGCTCTGCAGGGAGGACTTTTGGCGTGTAAATGGTACCACCCGAGGTAGGGCTGGGAACAGTTGCAAGCTTATGCACAGTGTATTTGACTGTTAGCTTCTGTTGAGAACTTCTTTATAATGATTGTTGTCTGCTTGGGTTTTTTTGTTGCTTTTTTTACAAATAGTTTGAGTACAATAGTCACAGGAATTCATTTGGCCACTTGGGGTCAGCCATCTAAACAGTGTTTGTTCACAGTGAAGTGGGCATGATTCACTATAAGTAATACTATTCATTATTAGTTTCCTAAAAGTGCCTTTTTCTCTCATCTAACTGTAAAGGTGATGTTAGAGTGGTATAAAAGCCCACACTGAATGTAATTACAGTTAGGTGAGATTAGTCATACCTGAGATTACTGCTCTATTAGTTTTCTTAGAGTAAGACAATGGTTGTAGATGGTTCTGGTGGGGGTTACAAAAAATACAGTGTGATAAATATCCTGAGTTTATGAGTTCATACTCTCTGTGTTTTAATAACAAATTAGTTGGTAAGCTTTAAATCAGCATACAAAACATTAGGGAAATTTTTGAAACACATACTTAGCCCTGATAATACTTACATTTTAAAGTTAGAAAAATGGAGGTGTAGCTTAAAGCAGTTGCTGAGGACCGAAAATGGCAATTTTACAGCATGAATAGAAAAGGCAAGAGTGGTAGTGTGTTCAGCTGTAGTTTTGTTGTAGATTTTCTGTATGCTTCAGATACGGGTAGAAACAATTTATTTGCACAGCTCAATAAGGACTGTTCTTGTTTGGTATTGAATCACATTCAATTCAGTTAAAAATTCACTAGTTAATTTTTTTTTTCCATCTAACCTCTTGTTACTCAGTTGCTTCTACTTCCTCACCTTTTTATTGATATTTTTCTTGCTGATGCTACATTTGTATCTGTTTCTTTCAGTGGTATTTATGAGGGGAACCTTGAGTAACAAGAACAGCAAATTTCAGATTGCTCTAGAGTGACATTACTTAAATAGCAAATCACCTTTTTTCTTTCCTCATAATGATTTTGGAGATGTGTTTCATTTGATTTGTTGCAGATCCTGTTAAAAGAATTGTTACTTCTTAGCATAATAGATGCTATGACTAGTGACACCAATGAAGTGAGGCATTTCTCCATACACACTTGATGGTATAGATTGCGTCCTGTCTGCATACATGCTAGAAAATGATTTCTTTCACAATCAAGTGTTAAGTTCTTGACTTCATCTTTTGGCTGCACAGTCTGTTTCTCTTGCTTCCCAGCATCAAGTTCAGAGCAGTGAATCACAACGTCCTCAACAGATGAAGTGCCCTCCCAGCTGCTGCTCGTGTGTTTTGGAGACTGGCGGTCCAGGCATCTCTTACCCTAATGGCATAGTTCTTCCTAACAAGTAGATGGTGATCCTGGTTTCCCGCTAAAAGTCTTTGATAAAATCCATAGAGGTGGCTACTTAAAGTGTAAATAGCACCTATTTTAGCAATCAGGTGCAGAGTTTGGGGGGGGGGAAGCCTTCTTTCACAACTTGAAGTCACATTTCTTTCTTGTCTCTTTTTTTCCTAAAATAGTCCTTTTAACAAAACTGACATTCAGAAGTTCTTTCTTCCCTGTGGTCTTAATCTGACATTGAGTTTCTTAATGGAACCACCCTCTGAGCCTTCCAGTCTTGATTGGTTGTAATTCTTCTCTTTCCAAATGCCTTTCCTGTAGTTATGTGTTCTGCTCAGACAGTTAGTGTTTCAGATCTTTCCTTACTCTTCAGGAGACAAATTTTCCTACTTCTCCCAACTGTTCTTTTCCTAGTGTCCCAGGATTCAGATGAAAAGTTAATTTGCCCTTCAGTTAATCAAAGCTGTGTTCTGCTTCCGTTCTCATCAATATCCGGCGCATCTTAGCTGATTAGGAAATTGTTAGAACAGATTAACCTTAACTGTAGATTAAGGACCTAAAATGTTTGTTCTGGTCCTGGAGGGAGAGCCTTACAAGTTTAACAGAACAACCTGTCCTCTTAAGTTAATGGCCAGCTGCTTCTTGAACAAACTTTGAGATTGACAAAGCCTTAATTAAATTGCTTAAATTCTCAGGTGTGGAGCTGATCCAGCACTCATTGAAGTTGATTGATGTCAGCAAGCTTTAGACAGACCCAAGTCTAACACAAAAGAGGTATTCGAGTACTGTCTCCAATGTCTCACAATAATTATAAAACAGCTCAGCAGCTTCTTTCTGTCTCTGACTGGAAAATGATGTGGTGGCTTGGGTTTTGCCCCAAATGACACCTGGAATACAGGGTCTCTAGGATGCTTTGCTCAAGTCTGTGGACCCGTGTCTTTATTGGTGGTGTTATCTGCATGTTATTATAAAACTCTAGAGCAGGAGGATATTGGGTGGTTTTGACGCAACTTTTTAACGTTGCTTTTACTTTCTGTTTTGAAATTATATTAGAAGTTGTCTTCCTTAAGTGAAAAGACTTAATAAATGAAAATCAGTCAAAATGAAAGGCCTCCATTAAAGTCAACACCCGTCTGGCATTTAAGTGTTCTTTTTATGCTTGTTACCTAATTTGAAGAAGAGAATTAGATAAAGGCATAGTATTTAACTGTAAATATTTAAGAATTGGCTTGACCGAGGTATGAATAACCTGATCTGGTCTCTCCTTTGAACAGAAGGTTGGGTAGATGATCTCCAAAGCCCCCTTCAACCCAGACTTCTCTATGAGTCTGATTCTGCAGTGTCTTCAGGTGTACGGTGGGTATGTATCCACCGAGAGCTGGCTAATCCTAAAGACCTATTTTTAATTAACTGCTCATGCTTCTTTGCATTCCCACCTCTTCCAAAAACCTTAGTATAAAACCAAGTTATAAGTGATGCACACCAGAAGAATTGGGAGCACTGCTTTTGTACTTGGCAAAAGCTAGCTTTTTGCAGCACATTACTGATAGCATTTTAGGCCTGCAAGCAACAAGTGGAAAACCAAAGGAGCCCTGGGAGCATTAATGGAGCTCCTGGCAGACGTGACAACAAATACAGCTAAGTGGAGTAAAGAAATAATTTATTACTTTGTTCCTTTTAAAAATTGTGTGATGGGCTTTAGACTGTAAGACTGTTTAATATGACACGGAGGACCTCAGGCCTGTTTAACAGAAAAAAAAAATGTATTTATACAGCTTACCTTTGTGACACTCCATTTTTAGAGCAGTGAGATTATGTGGGGAGACTACTATCAGTGAAAAAGCACACAGGTTGGGTCTGTAATGAATCCCCTGTGAGGTTTTTTCCCCCCCGTAATGTCTTGTCATGTGTTCCTTCCAGATGGAGATGAGTCCAATTCAGGTTAGTTTTCAGCTGGGGAAGTGCAGGCTGAGTTATATCCTGAACTTTTATTTTATGTACACAAAGAGGGAACGCTTGGCGCTCTACAGTCTTCTGCTACTGGCCAGGAAAAAAAAGAACAGTGAGGGAAGTGTGGGGATTGTAGCTATCAGCAGCTTGTCTTGTGAATCCTGTGGTGGATGGGGAGTTGCCCGATGGCACCTTTCAAAAGCTGGGGAGAATGCTCTTAACTTGCAGCACATGTGTCTGTTTGACATACACCGAAGGGCCTGTGCTCTTCAGCTGTCTCTGGCTTGTTTTCTAAGCTGAGGGGCCTAAATTCCTGGAGCAAGCTGAAGAAATCCACAATTAAGGTTAAACTCTATTTTAAATGTCTTACTACAAATCCTTGTTCAAAAGTTTTGATTCAAAAAATGTTATTTCTAAATGTGTAGAAGGGTTTTGTTTTCTGTCCTTCTAGGAACCTGAGATATCTTCAGATAGTAAAAAAATATAATTGTGTATTTGTTTACTTTGACAACTTGCAGTTTTGAATTTTCTGAGTTGGGATGGATTTTGGTTTATTTTTGGTTTGTGGTGTGTGGGGTTTTTTTCTATCTCTAAATATATTAATTGCAATTTCAATATAATTAATAGAGGATTCTATGGATTTGCACCAGATCGCAGAATTTCACTTAACCATGACAACAGAATTTTGGGGGATGTTATGTTGTATAGAGCCTTAAGAATCATAAGTAGCTGTGCAATTGGTTGTGTTTAACCTTGGGATGCTGATCTGAATATCTTCTCACTGTGTGATGGAGGGGCAACTTCAGGAAATCAGATTTCTCCATTATATGTCACTTTGATCACCCAAAAAGCAATACTGACTCTCTAAATTTATGTTAATGGCTGTGCTGTCATGCTCATACAGAAATACATCTCTGATTGAATTAACATTTTTGAGAAGGAGTCTGATTTATAAATGTTCTTTGTTAATGATTAAATGAATTAAAATATATCTGCGGCTTATTAAGGCTTACTGTTCTGTAGTTTCTGCTACTTTTTCTTATTTCTCTCTGTTAAAAAATAATAAAGTTATTGTCTAGGAACAGCTTTACCAATGGTGCTTCCCTTTTTGTGGACTTTTCAGATTGAAAGCATAAAGTTGAGATGAATGTGGCCTAAAAATAGTGTAGGTACCTGTGGTAAGTGTTCAGACCCATCGGGCAGAACACTACATCACTGGCTATTCTGTTGAATCACTTTGCTTATGGTTGATCATCCTGCACCAAAGGATGCAGATTGTGCATCCTTCCTAACGCTTCATGTTTCAGCAGCCCTTGCTGGTAGCATCCATGGGGGTTTGCAAACAGGAGACCTTACAGGGAGGTGTCATTTGTGTAAGCCAGACCTAGAGAGGCATGAAATAGCTACTGCTCTTAGTGTTAGTTTTGTCTGACCGGACTCCTCCAGAGCCAACCTCTGCCTTGTTGCAGAGCTTGTGGCTGCAAGCCCCGAACATAACGGGTTTTCTCTTGAGTCTGTGAAATGTGCTGTCCCTAGGCAGAAAGCTGTCCTGGCCTTTTACCCCTTCCCGTCTCCCTCAAGATGCCTTTTCACCGCTTAAAATAAACCAACCAAGGTACCACGGAAACGGCGTATTTAGAATTCCTGGGTTAATCTTGTTGGAGAAGGTGGTTTCTGTTTCTGACCCCTTTTAACAGGCGGGTCTGCCCTTTTCCACAATTTCTTGCCTTGACTTGAGGAAGACCATCTTAGAGTGAGGTTTCCAGCTTCCTATCTGCAGGTGAGGCTCTTTGCAAGAAGCAAGGAGTGACCTGTCGTGCAATGCCGTGCGTGCGACGCAAGGTCTCTTGGCAAACCCAAGAGCCCGGTAGCAGTGGCGCATGGTGTGCCCGTCCCAGCTCCACACTTAGAAGGCAGATTGCTGTCTGTCTGCTCACTGGATCCTGCTTTCCACAGCTGCTTTAAGGACAAGGAGGGTGTGGGGAGGAGGGATGGAAGAAGAAATGGTTTACCTTTCGTCTTTTCCTTCTGCTATTTGCTTGTTTTGCAAGGTGTTCGTGGCAGTCTGCCTCCAGAGGTGTGTAGTGCCTGGTACGGCGGAGGCTGAGCCTTCCAGGTGCTTCGTGCAGCTACAATAGAAATCCTAACAATGCCAACATTTGAAATGCAGAGAGAAATTGTAGTGTCTTTTATCTGAGCGGTGTGGAAAAATTGCAAATCTGTAATAACAGATAAAAAAAATATGCTGACATCTCTATAAAATCATGCAGATTATGTGTGTGTTTTAATGCTTACTCTGCTGACTGCTTTTTGCTGTCACATAATTTTTGAACAGAAAATATAAGAGCAACTGAAGAGGAATAATTCTGATATTTGCACACAGTGATTTCACGTATAAGTGGAATAGCAATAAATTGTTAGAAGAACTGATCTACATGCTTTAGTGGAAAAGTTACGAAATCTTGCTTTCTGTAGTTTTGTGACAGGCAGCCCAGTCAAGTTAAATTGTGTTTAGAACATGAGGTTAATACCTAGGAGACCTGGAATTGCGTTTGTAATATAATGTATTATGGGTTTAATTTTCTAAGTAGCCGTGTCTCCAAGTGACGCTTACAAGCAGCAGTTTAAAGCTGCTTCTTCCCACCTTGTGTTTTGTGAAGAATGAGCTGAAAGCAAAATCTGTTTTGTTTTTCCAAAACAGAAAATGGCTTTTTGTTTTCACAGTTGGGTGCCAAATTATAACAATTTTTTTGTTACTGATTGCGATTAAAGCTAGAGGTTGGAATCTCAGAAGCCATTTAGAAATTCATATTTCAACTTACAATACCTATAGAATGACTTAAATAATCACTCGGAAAATTATTACTGTGTTTGTTCAGTTTATTTATTCCCCAGATATATAATGGTGACATGTCATAAACCCCCGCAAAAAGTCTCGCAGAGTTGTCATTATCAGACCAATTTCAGACTTTTCTGTGAAAATTGGTGAATTTTTATACTAACTGTGCATTGTCAGGAGGTGATTTTGCAATGCTTAGTAGAAGCTGTATTAAATAGCGTGTTTTATGGTTACTTCAGAGGCAGCTGCTCCTGTAGTATGTATCCCTTGAGTGGAAATACAAATCAGCCCAAGGAGCGCTTGTGCTGTAATCCAGTAACAAAGGGTTGGGTAAAACTTTGTGTGCCTCGGTGGACCTGGGCCTCTGACATTGCTTCCTGCATTGTTCCATCTTAAACCCGAATGTGTTGGCCTGTTTTAGCAAAAGTCAACAAAATCACTTATATCTCTTAGTTTGTTGGGAAACAAGTAATTCATTAATCTGAAAGAGGCTGAACAGAGAGTGTTGTATGAGTTGCTTGGTGAAGACTGAAGGCAGGAGAAACCTTTGGGCAAAAATGCGTTTGTTTGTCAAGGCTTCTTTTGTTCCCAAAGCATGTGGGCATTAGCAAGTTATTTATTGTATAAGTTTAGGTAGGCATTATGTTTTAAAACCAGCCTGTTTTGGAGTTCATTTTGATCTTCAAGGATGTTACGGGACAGGTCCAACCTGCTTCACGATCTGTAAGAACTGGTTGTGTCTTGGTTCACCTGAATTTCTTACAGTAAAATACTTAGGACTGGGAGTGTGGTTTCTTTAAAAAAACTTCCTTATATAGCTTAGTAATCTTTTAATTCCATATGTTGTTTGGGTAATTAAAACCCCTGTAGGTAGGAAGAAGTATGAGCGTAGTAGGCAAGCTGTGAGCATAGCAGACAAGCTGTGAGGGAAGATCTTGAGTTTTAACCATTGAGCTACACTTAGATGAGCCTAGAGGGCTGTATAAAGAGTTGGTTCTCTGAACTGGAAACTTTCTCAGATGACATGCACAGCATCTGAAGTGTGTGCAGTTAAAAGCAGACAGACCTAAGGCACAGGTGACTACAGTAGGTAGACGTACTGAGCAGTCACAAACTCTTCCTGGCTAGCAATTAAAAAGTTCTTTTTCTTAAACTTAGTGAAGAGATTCCCTGTTGAGGAGCTTCACCATTTTCCTAACCCTATTAAAACATGACTTCTCACACAAGACTTCTTTTATTCTTATCTTCTTATTTCTCCTCCATTTTTGTGATGCACCGTGGGTGTCACCATTCTACTACTACTGCTAAGCTTTTAATTTTGGGGATATGTTGTTTTCTGCATGTTGACTTGGGACTACTTTATGGATGGTTTGTTATGCGTTAGTTTTATTGTGTCCTTTATACTGAAACTCTAATGATACAGAAAATACTTTAATTGTTTTACATTAATGAAATACAAGTATTTGCCTTTATGCCAGAATAGTTTGTCATCATTTGTCAAGTATGCAACCTCAGTGTTTAATGTAGCGGGGTTTAAAACTAGATATTTCATGAAAACCTGAACTGCATGCATCAGTAATCAAGTGTTAGATCATTTTACTGTACTAACAGAATAATGATTTTTTAATAGAATGTGTTATTATTTAATCACAAAATACTACAGAGTTGGCTTAAAAAAAAATAGGTTTGAAAGCATTTTGCTCCCAGTGCTGCATGCACAATGATTTCATTTTTGGTTGTCAGAACAAGAATGTTTGTCCTTGTTCCTTGTTCAGATCTGTAGGCAAAAGACCTTCCTTTCTGTAATAGTCACAGATCGGTTGTGGCTTTCTGTTGATACTCTGCTTGTTAGTCTAGATATAGAACGTATAATGTTCCTAGCAATAAATCTTTCAAATTAAGGTATTCGGCTTACATAAAGACTTTCTCCCTGCTTTACATAAAAACTGACTGGTGCTTAAGAGAATTAATTTAGAAAGAGCATGGAAGATGATGCTGTGGGGTCTCACTGGCATGAGCAGGGAGGGAGGCAAGGACATATGGATTCGAAATGATTGGCTTTTAATGTTTTGTTCTGGTGGCCATAACAAAATTTTCCACTATGATATTAAAAATGTACATGATGACGTTCAAAATGTGAAGTCAGTTGCTCTAGTATGGATCTGGAATAACTCTTAAATTTTAGCAATTTGTACAGCTGCAACTGAGATCAGAACCTGGAGCCGCAACTATTGCATTTCATCTCTCTTCATGCATTTAAAGGGGCAACTTGAAGGCTGAAATCTCAAGAAATTGTAATGAGTTCATTAACCTGTTCCTTTTTTTTTTTTTTAATTGTATTTGAAGCTTCAGTGGTATGTGAGTGTGAGATAGAAAAGGAAATTTTCCAGTGAAATCAGTTCATATTTATAGTGTGATCACATATACACATAAACAGGTGTATAGGTACATACGTACCCTACATTTAACCCACTTTCTGTTTCCAGGAAGCCTAAATATAAAATCTCTATCTAATTTTTTTTTTCAGTTGAGCGAATACAACAGCTTCTTAATATTTTGATGAGTCTCATCTTCATCTTCTGGTTTGAATCTTTCATATTATTTTATTCGTCTTTCCATGATATCTTACGGGAATTTGTAGCTGAAAGAATAATGACTGAATCCTAATAGATCAAAGATTTGACATCTTTATAGGCCTCTGCTTAGTTATATGTAGGGTTCTGCAGAATCGCATAAAGTTCTTCGTAAATCAGAAAATTCACTTGCCAAACTGGTTGCCCTGGAACAGCTGAAATGGATCCCTTCTTTTGTTTTACACTGGTGGCAGGGAGGGGAAAAGTCACAACCTGGTCAAAAATGTGGTTTTTCAACAGTAGCAAAAGCAAGTTACAGAATACACATAAGTGCTGTTACGTTTCCAGCCCACAAGTACTGAATTACGCCAAAATTTAGATTTTCAAGTCTTTGCAACACTATTTTTTTTCAGGATAGTAAGCTTATAAAATTTTGTAACCAGGCAGGAAGAGTACACTTAATGTCATGTATATTTAAATCACTTAAAATCTGGGAATATATCATACATATCCATGAAATGTTGAACCTATTATTTGCAATGTAACTTTGTTTTAAAATCAGATATGTTGACTCCAGCTCATACCAGACATAAATTATCCCTCCAGAAAGATGATAGCTAGAACTTCAATAGTAAAAAAGATTACACTTGCATTTGTTTTAAAACTAAATGTGTAAATCTTATCATTAAAAATATTTTTCCGTATGCAAAAATCAACTATCAAAGATCTAGTATTTGGCCTAAAATATTCAGTGTAATGCTAACAAGCTCTACTTGAATTTTCTTCTGGGTTTGTTTTTTTTTTTGTGGGTTTTTTGTTGTTTTTTTTGTTTTTAGTTGATTTTGTTTTTACTGCTAGGAGTAATGTGTGCTTTAATATAATTTCACATTTATACAGCTCCTTTCATGTGTTTTTTTTTTTTTTTTTTT
>RSEF01000001.1:109833534-109855083 GCA_003993805.1 Himantopus leucocephalus | reverse complement strand
ATGCACACACAACCCATACTATGCACGTGTCATGAGCACATGCATGTGCCATGGCATCCCCCCGTTTCTGTCAGACAAGCTGATACTGACATTTCTGCAAGGACCCTGGTCTCTTAAAAAAGGCAACTTCTAAAGAATTAAACTTTGCAAAGTCACTTTTATCTTCACCGTGCGACATTTGTTTCCCATTAATTTAGAGTAAAAAGGCTTGTTGTCAGTATCAGGGCATTAAAAACATACATCATTCCCAGAGCTGTTCAGACATGGTCAAAGCTCACATAAATAATTCTCTAGCCTTGGTATTTTAGGGAGGGCACCATCTGGCTCCAAAAAGGAAAAAGGATTCCAGAACTAATAATTAGTTTTCAGGATTTCTTCAGAGTAATTAGGTATAGGAGCATTTTTTAAAATATGTGTGCTAATTAGTGCATGTTTTTACAGAAGCTGGGGACTATTAAAAATCATTCTGCTTCCTCACAAAAGACAGAATAACAAGTTTTTGTCTTTGGGGACCAGATCCTTTGCCCCACTGAGCCATCCTAGCACCCCTCCTGGCACTAAGAGATGGCTTGAAGTAGCCGTGAGATTGTTTTGTCCTTTCAGAAGTGTTTTCTGCCAGGTACCCAGCACAGTCACATTTCTTTTGACACAGAGTAGTGGTTAGGAAGGGTTGTAGGTAGTCGGTTCCCCAGGAGTCCCCTCAGGCATGATGGCTTTGAGAGCCACAGCACAGCAGGATGACTTGTGACCAACGTGCTCAGGGATGCTTTTAAGTTACTAGAAGCTGAAGCAGTCCCTTGCCGGGCCCTGTACGAGTGCTATTTCTCTGCAGAAAGCACATGATGGCTCTTAGGAGAGAAGTAAGGTACCTCTCATTTACTTTGCAATACTGCGGTATAAAGATGTGCACGAAGGCTCTGCCCTTCAGTAGGTGATCTGCTTCGGCCTGGCTCTGCAGTAGCTTGTGTACTTGGCCAACCTAAGGGCTACATAGCAAACACCTTGTCTTTGATGGTTGTTGCAAAATGGTAATGCTCTGAGTACATGGTTGGTGTCAAAAATGGATAACTAGCAGTGTACAGGTAAAAGCTCCTGCCGCAAATCAAAATAACAACTTGGGAGACCTGTCTTCTGTGTTCCTGCTCAGGGAGAAGTGGCCATATTGGTGGCAGCAGCGCCTAGATAAGAAAATTGATAATTATGGCCCAAATATGTGGGTCAAAACAGCATGTTGAACCATACTTGAAAGTGCAGTTGGGCATTAATGCAGTTTACAAGAGCATAATGCACTGCAGAAGCCATCATGCTAATTAAAACACGATTGTCTTCTCCGCAAAGAGCTTCTGACAGGTATTTAGAGAAAGTGGCCGACTTTAACACCAAGATATGTGTTTGCAGAGAGTTTCAATGACAGTGTAAGTGTGGCCGCTCTGCGCTGGAAGCCACATATCTAACTGAGGCGGTCTACTCTGAAGGAATTGGTGTTTACTCAACCATTCACATCGAAATCTAAAATTCCAAGCATCCAAGTCTGTGCAGCTGCTATAATTTCCGATACTGCTGTTCAGGACTATGTCGAAAGGAGTGGCATGTAGCGAACACATTCCCTAAATCCAGCATAATGTATTACCCAGGTAGTCAAAGTTTCTCTGTCCCTGCAAACCACGTACCAGCTTTGATTTGTGGCAAGGGTGCGTGCTGCATGCCTGGAGTCAGGGAGCTCATTGAGCAGGGGTTATGCTCTGGAGGTAACAGTGGCTCCACGGGGGTCCTGAAGTGCTCCACTGAGGCTTGGTCTAGGCTGGGTTCCTGAGCTATCGGTCGATCGTACCTCTTTATTATCTTACGGATGGGGTCCTGGACTTTCAGGAAGCTACCACAATATGTATAATAACGGGGAGGGAAGCCTAGTCAGCATAAGTGTTTTCTAATAGTGATGCTGATGTTTTATGCCCTCGTCCTCACGCTGTGGGACTGTTTGTTCTTGAAGATAAATATGTGCATAAATATTTGAAAGATTGAACTTCTGTATTGCTTCTGCTTGCACACGCTTACAGTAACACTTTGATACCCTTTTTGGAACTACAGATAGGCCTTACAAGGTATGCTGCTGCTTTTAAACTTTATAGTTTAAAGAAATGCCTACAGTTTAAAATTCTTGAAAGTAATTTGTGTATTAATTAAAAAAAATGAATAGGAACCATACTTTGCATTTTCTAACCCTTCATGGTTTTCTTCAGAGGGCAGCTGAGACTTACAGCGATTTGTTCAATAACGGGACAGTACCTATATGTTCTAATGTTATATTATATTGGAAAACAATTGTAAGCTGTGCGGCCATCCACCAGATCTGTGCTGCAGTTATGATATCCTTTCCACATTTGTTTTATATATGCAGCATTATTTTAAGCAATGATGGGGTATTTTTTGTAAAAACAATGAAGAATTCATGCAAAGAAGAAAAGTAATAGCACATCAGATGCTAGCTTATATATGCTCGTACATATATAAATACATATGAGGTGGAAACAGACTCTGATATTTGGCAGCGTTTCATACCATCGCACGTGTCAGAAATATCCACAAGTAGAAATGACAGGCACTGAAGTCACACCAGCCTGACATATTTCCGTATCTGCCTGTCTATATTTCACCATTGAATAAGAGTCTGTGTAATGTTAATTCTTTCTTTTTATATATAGTTTGCGGCTTGTGCCGCTGACGCACCTGTTAATTTTCAGCATACTGGTTAAGAAAGGCAGGCAAAGACAAAACTGTAAGAAACGAAGGTGATGCTGATT
Organism: Himantopus leucocephalus; assembly: GCA_003993805.1. Lineage (NCBI taxonomy): Eukaryota > Metazoa > Chordata > Aves > Charadriiformes > Recurvirostridae > Himantopus > Himantopus leucocephalus. Next base: position 109,852,282 of record RSEF01000001.1, on the reverse strand, counting down.
TCTCCCGTTGGTGAAAGTGCACATCTGCTTCAGCTCATCCACCTACAGCGGGAGGCAGTTGCCGGTACCAGGGCTGGCTACAGGCATCTGTGAAATTTAAAAAGCCGTGTCTGTGAGGAGCCCATTAAATCAAAAGAGAGCCTCAGAGGAGCTGTCAGTCACTTATTTTAGCATAAATCATAAGGATTTACAGCATTATACTTTCAATGAGCTTTTCACCCCCTCGCACCTATGTTATTGTGCTATCAGTGAAATGATAGGTCTTGTCTGCAGGTAACAAAGACCTGTTGATGATTCGGGGAGGCTATATTCATCTCATCTGCGTCGCTTTGTCCTCTCCCTTATCAGTAGGGAACGCAGTTGGAAAACAGACGGAGCAGCCTATCGTCAGCTGTGGGGGGGTGTCCATCCAACCAGAGCCACCTGATGGCACATAAAGCTGACACTTTCCATTTACCAATCCGCTTCCCTAACTCGGAAGGGCTGGACGTTTTCAGCTGAAAGCATGTACAGCTTTTTCCACCCACTCAGCGTTACAGAAGGATAAATCTGCCCTTCATCTATGCCCTTTAGAGTTGTGATTTCTGTAAGGCTTTTTTTTTTTTTTTTTTAAAGTGATTAGCACATGGTTTTCACCACAAGTAAACGAAGCTCGTTCACTGAAAATAATATTCTGTACACATTACAGTTGCAGGTTATGGTTTGCGCTGTTGGTGAAATCTAGCTGGTTTCTTTGGGAATAAACACTGCTAAAACCAGCAAGCAGCAGGTCCGGCAAGTGTGACCGCAGTATGGAAGTGCGGCAGGACACTGCCTGTTAATTAGCTGTGGACTCTGCAGCCTTGATGAAGGGCAGGTAGGAAAAACATGTTTCTGTGACACGCAGTATTGGTTGCGTGACTTCAGGTGCCCGTCTGGCAGAGTGTCAGTGGATGCTGCATTGTGCCCTTCTGCAAGTTGCTGATCAAACTTGCATTCACAAGATTTTTTATTTCTTACTTATTGGGCTGTATGGGATTATTACAGGAATACATCTGGAGCTTCTGCAAGTGTTTCAGAGCACTGATAAAGAAAGAGAAGCAAAAACGATGCCTCCTCCACGCAGATTCTTCCCTGTTTGCTGGAAACCCTGTTTGCTGCAGAGGGGAATGCTGATAGCGGATAGAAAGCCCGCAGCAGAAGCGAGGGAGCTGAACCTTAGGATAGCTTTGAATGAGTAGGCAAATGCCCAGGTGAATGTGCAGGCAATGGAGAGGGTGAGGTTTGCAGATCTGGAACATACTGAATAGTAGAGATCAGGCCTTTTTCTTTGTTTTAGGATTATTTGACAGAGGAAAACATGATCTGAAGTAGAGGAACAACAAGTAAGGTTAAAAAAATTACATTATTGAAAACTCCCAAGCATTAATCTAGACAAGCAGAAGGGAAGTGGATCTTCCTATAAGGAGGACTGTAGGCAGAATGCAGGCAACTCACAAGAGGAAAGTGGTTAGAATAGTGCCTGCTGATTCTTTTGCATAGGGCGACTGCGGTGGCATTGATTTAACTACATTAGTTTTCCTAATGTTTTGTGTTACCTTGTTTTTCCTAATTCCTAATTTTTTTCTATTGCATTTGTTTGGTTTTAACNTTTTTTTTTTTTTTTTTTTTTTTTTTTTTATGCTCATACTTTGCAAAATGATCCTCTGATTTGCTTTCTGGTACTCTTGATTTTTCTCTTGAGACTCCTTCATGCTGAAAGAAATGTAAGAAATCTATACATGTTTTGGGAAATACATATTTTGTAAAATATAAATTGTCACTAAGTTTTCACTTATCAAGAGATTCAGTATTTTTTTATTTACCTTTAAAAGTGGAAGGTATGGATAATTCCTATCTGCTACTGCACTGCCAAGCCTTAGATGTGTTAACCACGCGGTTCTCACTAAGTGGAAGCAGCAAAGGCGCAGAAAGCAAGTGAGGAAAACCAAGTAGCTTCAATGCTGCTGTTGGCTCTGCCAACGTGGCCACGGAGCCCTTCCAGGTGTTTGATGGGGAGTAGGTGGATTCAGGATCAGACTTTCCTATGATGCTTTGTGTGCTCCCTTGCAGCTGGCTGGTGCCAGGGGGAAGAAAATGCTGCTTACTGGCTGCTTTACCAAACCTAAGGGCTTGCTTGAGCTATTTTTCGTATGGTTTGATGTAAGATTTGGAGCATAGATCAATAAGGCGTATGTTTCTTAGATAGTGCCTAACTCCTAAAACAACTGTATATGGAAGGTCCATCTGCTTATTGTCCTCTTACCTGCTTATGGATCCTCACAGACCAAAATCTAAAGGGATGCACTTACAAGGGATACTTGTATATAGACAAAGTAGTGTATACTTTACTAGCATATGTGGACCATAATGTGTGTGAGAGAAAACTTTTTTTCCTCGCTGTGTTTTCCATAGTTGGAGAGGAGCACCCTGGGTCCAGGGACTCAGGTGCAGTACTGCTTTTTGTTAAGTGGTGGTCACAGAGAAGCCTTAGCACAGTGCTGTGAATGCAGCTCTCCAGAAACAGCAGTTAACCAGGTGGGATGCAGTGACCACCTCCTTGTTGTCTTGCAGTTGCTTCTTCTCATTGGTTTAATCCTGCGCAGGCTGGTGGGAGGAGGTTAATGCCTGTGGTAGGAAGGGAGCCCAAGTGCCTCACCCCATAAGAAACAGTCTGTTGGCTCCCAGGTGCCCTTGGAAGGAGCCAGCAAGTTTGGGCACCCTTTGCTGTCTCTGCTCCAGTGCCACCGCGATGGCAGCCCCATTTCCCAGGCTTCTCACTGCAGTGAAGCAGCAGAATGCCCAAGGGGAAGGATACGAGCGGCGAAAGTCCAGCCTGCTTTTCCAGAAGCGCTTCTCCCTTGGTGCACTGCCAACTTGACATTGACTTAAAATTTAGGATGACAGGGCAATATACTCTTACTTACAGTACCAAAACAAAATCTCTCATATTTCTGATATGAAAAACATACACTGTTTAGCCTTTTATTCAGCATTTATGTATAAATTATGTGTTTTTTCTGCACTATTAGCCTGTGGGGGTATATTGATCCACACTGTCAATATCAAGTTATGAAAAAGCAACAGGGACAGCTCTTTTTTTAGCGTGCTATCTATTGACTTTTTTAAAAAGGGAAAAAAGGATTCGTAGCAAAACATACTGGGGAAATTTAGATAATTATTTTTGAGCTATAGGTTTTATTTGACTTAATATAAACTTTTAAGTCCCTTTAAGCTATTGGATACACAGCAGCATTGCTGACTAGCATAATGAGAAGATAAAAAAAAAATGGAGAAGTTTTGGCAAATGGAAAAGTTCTTTAGAAGGGCAACTGAGAAGCAAAACAAAAGTATGCTGCACAAGCAGCCAGAGACTAATGTCAGAAAGAGTGAGAAGTTTCACCAAGCTACAAAGGCTTTGTTGATGATGATTATTATTATATTAATTAGGTATACCCTTTAAAGTTGAAACTCATTGCAGTATTGACTCAGAAACTGTTTTCCCACATTTGATGCTCATCTCTTGGCAGAGAGCTTGTATCATCAAATTTTAGTAAGCTACAACTTACTTCCCTGGCAGATGTGCTGGACCATTTGTAAAAAATCACACCGTATGCTGGTAACTATTTTAATCAATTATTTTCATTTTTCCAGTATGCTTAAAAAAAAAAATCATAGTTCTTTTAATCGTGGCTACATTTTGAACAGAAGCATTTATAAGAAGATATGTTAGCCATCTTATCTCTTCCTCTGAATTGTGAGAACTATCCTAAGCAATGTTTTGTAAAAATTTGCATCAAAGTAAATCATTAATGGTGGCCTTTCAGTTGCAGCATCCACTGTGGGAAAGATAGCTTTTTTTTTTCCCACAGAACGGTGCCCATGAAAAACACAGCTGGGTTTCGGATGCTGACCACAACTCACCAATGTTGGACATGTCTTTTGACCGGTGGTTCCACCCAGATCTTCTGGAAACATTGTTTCTTCTAGCCTTATACCAATTCAAGCATTTTTAAGCAGGTGTATATGTTTTTTCCTCAGCCCTATTTGTAAATACTTGCTTGGAATTAGGCTACACTTTTTGCTACTTAAATCAACACCACTATATATGTAACTTTTTAAAACCTGGAAGATTTACTCAAAGGACTTGAAAATGTAAACCGGCAAATCAGCTTGCAAAACAAATCTGACTGGTTTTGGATTGGCACCGAATCCAGAAATAGAGTTATGTAATTCTGAGCCAAAAGCTGGGGGTTCCATAACCAGTGTGATTACAAGGCCATTGAAATCACAGGTGACGTTTTGGGGTGGTGATTTGTGGAAAGAAGCTTAGGACTTTCCCTTTGAAAGGAAAATTTTGCTATAACAAAGACCATGTGGTACAAAGGCACTGGTGGCTTTCATGTATTTTCCTTCCAGTTCTTTAGTACATTTTGGAGCCTTCCTGATTTAAAAGGGACCGGATTAAAAAGCAGAGATGCACTTACTGCTGCCAAGCGAGCCAGAGCTTTGCTGGTCCCGTTTCAGAGCTATTGGTCTTAGCGGTTTCCTTTGTCTTCTTGGAGCTGGGCATCAGAACAGAGGCTGAGGTGGGAAGGTGGGAAGGTTGATGTGCTGACACAAGTAATTCATTTTGCAGGAGCATTTTGCATCAGTTGCTGAGCTTTGAACTGCTCATTTGGTCTCAAACTTCGCAGTTGCTAGTGCTAGGAACAGCTTTTTTATGTAGTTTGAAAGCTTTGCTGACTTGGAAAGCAGTATCTGATTTACTTTAAGTGACAACGATAATGCATTTAATAATGGACATTTGAATTTTAAAGAAGTATGACTATGTACAAATTTCTTTTGCATATCTATCAAAAATTCTAGAAACTTTTGATGATTATGATTACTGTCATGATTATTGCTTTACATATAACATTTGAAGTTCCTAAGCTGACAAAAGGTTATTAGTCATCGTTATTTAGATGCAATCTAGGTGTTTTGGTACATTCAGAATGCAGACGCTCTTCTTCTGTATGTTCTCCAGTGTACTCCTTCAGCAGTGACGATGATAGAAGATGTTCAGAGAAATGCTCAGTGTGAACCTCCCTAGGGTAAAGCTTACAGTCATGATAACCCCTGTAAACTACGCACTGTAGCATCTATCACAAAGCCATCTGCTCTTGGAAGGACATAACTTTCTAAGACCTCTGCCTTGCAGATTGAAATTTCCCTCAATTTTTTTCAAAAGCTTGTACTAAAATGGTTCTAAATCAAGCTACAAGCAAAGCTTACAGGATGGGAGCATACAGATGCGAAAACTGTATTCTGCTGTGGGAAGCAGGGAAAATAGCCATCAAAATACTGAAACAGCTGGATGTTTTGAAGTCTTAGAACAGAAATAGCCCTCAGTGAAATAAATAGCATTGAGCAGTCTGGCTGTGAACAGTCATGGAGCACCCAGAGTTCTATTTGGTCATGTTGCAGGACTTTGAAAACTGTGGTTAAAGTGCTCCATGGCATTTTGGACCTGAACTCATGGAGGTCCCAGCCTTGAGCTCGCACTTAGGCTTACGTAGAAAGCCAAGCTATATGTATGTGTAGGAAAACTGTGCATCCCGTGCGGTGCGTGACTGGCTGAACTGTAGAGCAAAACGCCAGTGAGAAGCGTGCATTGTCCTCCATCCTCTTGAAGGAGGGGGCTGAGAATTTCTTTATTGATAAGGTGGCAATGCCTGTGCAGCCTTGGTCAGATGGGACAGGTTATCTCAGCTAGTTTCTAATTATAGCTTATTTCTTTGTACTGGTAAGGAAAACATTTGACTTAAATGGAATTAGAGAGTAGTAGGATCATATTAGTTGTTAATGTTCATAGGAGGGAGGATTTATGAAGCGCTGACATTTCCTTACTCATTCATAAGGAAAAACTCTTGTCTGTTTTAAACAAGCATAATGCTTCTTGTAGGGTCATGATAGCTGAATTCTGCTGGCATTTAATGCCTGCTCTCTGGTGTTTTCAGTATCTCTTTTTCTTTAAATACCCTGTCTGTGTCCTGATGTGTACTGCCTGATGCCTTGATGTTTCTGGGTGCCAAGCCCCATCTCCCTAATCTGCCTGACTAATTTCCAAAATCAGTGTTAAGCACGTAAGTGCTCCTGTTTGTGTGGATTTGGCTGCTTGTGTCTTTGGAGTTAAGTAGGTGTTTCTTTGACCAGCTTCTCAAAAGGAACTCAACATCTTTCAGAGTCACAACCAAGTTTTGAGTTGGGTCTTACAAAAAAAACCCCACCCAACCCCGAATGCAATTTTCCTATTCAGTTACTTCTCATCTTCAAAGAGCTCAAGTTAGCGGTGATGATTCCAAAGGGTAATTGCTGTCCATTGCATCAGTGCTTAGAAGATGATAAAGAATTTTTTTTTCCTTTGGTGTTAAAATTGCCAACGCTCTAATATTATTCAGGGTTTAAAACTCATTGAAGGAATACTGTGATAAAGTATAAGAAACCCTTCAGCAGTTCTGTTATGTTGTTTTACAAGTGTATGTTACATTAAATACTGTTGGATGTACTTATCTGCAGTTAGTTTGCCTCTTGGATAATATTGATGATTCTCTTGTAACTAATAGTCCTTTTGAAGTCCTAGTCACCCACGTGTGGATTTGTTTCATTATTTAAAAAAGGTAGAGATAAGAAACAATACACTGTTTCTATAACCTGTATCAGATAACATATCCATAAACACACACTCTTTTATCGTATTTGCACAATTAAGATAATCAATGTTTGAATTTTCTGGGAAGCGTTTGCCCTGCTTCCCTGTTTTGCCCAGCATACGAAACAAGGAATCATCATAGCCACCAAACTGAAATGGGGGCGTATGACACGCATATGACATGCGTGAATTTTGATAATGCAAGCCTTTTTTTTTTTTTTTTTTGCTTGCTTTAACCAGTCTTTTGATATCCTGAAGTGTATCTTCTGTTTTCTGTGCTGTGTCAGAAGATTAATGATGAAGGGCACGTCTGTGTGAGCTGTGCGTAAGAGTGCCTGTTGTAGCACATGTGAAGAGGCTTGTTTTCAGTAGAGCAACCTGGATCACAAGGATGTGCTTGTTGAAAAAAAGGCACCTGGGCCCCTGTTGCAGAGGTCTACAAGCTCAAGGCTGAGTGGTCCTTGGCTGCCAGACTGTTGTGGCTCAGCAAAAAGGATGATTAAAGTCCCATTATATCCATACAGGACTTACCCTTTTTTCACACCAGATGACCTCCACAGGTCCCTTCCAACCTCAACTAATCTGGGATTCTGTGAACTCTCTTAATTTTTTCTCTAAATAGTGCTTTTAATTCAATGGAAAATACTTTTCAGTGTTAAAATCCACCTTAAGGCATTGTCAGTATTGACAGTTGGGACAGTAAATGCCTGCTGTCAAGTCTTGTCTCATTCATTCAAAGCTGGACATTTTTTTTTCCCCAGTATGTTTTGCATTGGACCAACACCCAGCTGTCATTCATGTACTGCTTTGCCCTTAAAAAAACTCAACCAAAACAAGTACTGTTAACAAAAGCTGATTTCTTGATCTTAAGAATACACAGTTACTGTTTTTGTGAAACACTGATGTTTCCTGGCTGGTGCCTAAATGGATGCTCAAGAAGACCTGTACGTATGCCGATGTAGCTGAAATCCCTTTAGGAAGTGCTGGGGAGGGCAGAAAGAAAAAAATGCCTGTTGCTACTTCAGATAACAAGCTACTTCAGATAACTTGATAACAAGCAACTTGATAAAATATTTATTTCATTAGGCAGAGCTTTTTAGCCTCTCACAGCGTATTACATCCAAGCTAATCTGGGCTACCTGAAGACAAGGTGGGAGGGCCACAACCTCAAGTAAAGATTTGGAGTGCCAAACCTAACTTACAGTTTCCGAAGTAGTTAACTACAGTTTCCAAAGTAGGCGCTAAATAGACGTACTAGCTCTTGGGTTTGGACACTTCCATTCCAGAAGCTGCTAATTGACCTCCCCTGCCTGCTGCTGCTGATTGCTGCAAAGAACCGTAGTGGCCAACATGTCCTGCTGTTCTCTGGTAATGAGACCTTGCTCCTTGGGTCCAGAAAACGTAAAAGAGAGCATCATTGCGGAACCTGCCGGGGCAGGAGCATCAGCAGTAAAAAAGTAGGTGCAGAAGGAAAATATGGGACATCTAGACGTAAAATGTTATTTAAATCGGTGGACTCCGGGGTACTGAGGGAGGCTCAGCTGCACAGTTTTCCATTTCTTTAGTAACTGGGAGTCAGTTGTGCTGTGAGGCAGCCGAGCAGGATGGTGGAGATGAGTTTTGGGCAGTACTTCTGCTAGTCAGACTTTTCAGATACAGGCTGATAGTCTCCAATGGATCTTGCATCTAAAGGGTATTTGAACAGCCCTTGGTCTGTTTTACATTTGTCACAAAAATGTTACTCTTAAGCACTTAAAAAAGGTGTTTGTGACAAGAAAAATATTCAGTATTTCAAATGGAAGGTAGAGGTGGAAAATATTGGCTACTTTCCACACAATTCCTACAGCTCTTCTTGTTTCCTTGGAAAAACATCAGCATCTTGATTTTTAGAAATTCACCTTCCATCCACTCCTCTTATACGAACCTGTTGATTTAAAAATAATAATTAGTCTAATTTATGACCTACATCATATATTCTTGGTGAGGATCTAAAATAACAACAGGACCCCCTCTGCCTTTAAGACAAGGAGTCAGATTTTTTGTTTTGTCACCCAAATATGTGGGTACTGTGTCATTCTTCCCCTGTGGTCCACAGGCAGAGAGGGGGACAAAGAAGGATGTGAGTTAGCACTGCCACAGAGACATGGCAGGTACTGTAATTAACAGCATCAACAGCAAATGCCATCTCAATTTAGCAATGTTCTGCTGGGATCTTTCTCTGAATCATGATGCGTCCTGATGATGATGGTTTCTTCCCGTGTCGGAACCTACATGGAAAGGTTTAATCTGGCTCAAAGTAGAGTTTCTTCAGCACTGGATCAAAGAGGGGGAAATGAGTTAAACCTCCGCCTGCTCAAACCTGTACGTTAAAGACACGGAAGGACAGTGAGCTGGATTAACCTGGTTTATAGGTGTAATTCATAGCTAGTTCAAGTAGAGCTTCTCCCAGCATGCATGGGATGAGATCCTGCCTCTGAATTAGTGTTGTTATTAACAGCACTGGGTCAGTCTTAGAAGGCAACATCTGAAAGTCACGCAGGGGAGCTGGCTGAGCTCTTAATTAGCTACAGAAAGGTGCATCAGAAATACAGCAAGGCAGGGCGTGATGTCTGATGACTTCTTGTGGTGTTATTCCCTACAGTTGCTTTTCTGCCCTCTTGCAGTTAATGAGATACAAGGGCCGTGACACTGACCCTGTGTTATGTTAGGGCATGGAGCAATTTGTTATGTATTTGTCGCTCCCGCTTTCGTTTTTTCTTAGAATGACCTGGAAACTATGTGAAGGGCTGTCAGAAAATGATGGTTGATGGTCAGCCCTGTCATATAGTTAAGCAATCATTTTCTTCTATTTTCTTCTTCATCCCACCATTTTACAAACATATCTAATAGCAACAGAGAGAGGAATTTCCGAATTCATTGAGGTGGTTTTTTGTTTGTTTCTTAAATCTATAGGTTTGCAAAGTTATTTGCGGAGATTACTGCAGATCCGGCAGTGAAAGTTTGCAGTTATTCAACTAGTTTGCACTCTTTAAATCTTTTTTATATTTGTTGCTACAGGAGTGGGAGGAGAAAATTTTACCTCCTGTATTCTTGTGAGGACCATTTCTCTATATTTAAAGTAAAACCTATGTCTTTCTGGTTATACGTTAACAAATTCCTAGAAAACTATGATTTTAGTTTAGGCAGAATTTATGGCAAAAGATGATTTGGGGAGGGGCTGTCCATCTTGAGGAATGCCTTTCAGATGAAACAGTTCTGCTGAAATCAGAGGCCGGTTTCCTTTTATCGGGCCATTCATCGATTACCTGCTCCGAATGCTATAAACATAAATCCTTTCCAGAAACGGCTTCATTCACCCCCGTGAGACTCCATCAAGTCTTTGGTAGTGTATACTTGTTACCTTAGAAACTTGCAGGTGTTATATGGGTGTTTGGGAGAGACCAACATTACAGAACCCCCAGGGCCATTTCGTTTTCCCCTAATGACGGGGAATATCTCCTAGCAGGAGGAGCAGTTTCTGTTTTTCCATGTGATGCAAAATACCATTACGGAATTTTGGATTACTAAATGACGTTTGACTGGAATTTGAACCAGCTTACTAACTGAATGTATATTTGCAAGTCTCCTGTAATTTTGCACCCATGGGAGAAAGGAACCAAAAAGGACTTTTTTCTAGCTCTAGCAGAAATGAAAATTAGAATTAAACTTGCAAAGCTGAAGTTGCATCGTCCCCCTCCTGCAGATCAGAATGAGGATGAGTGCAAGAGAAGGCCAAGAGAAGAATTTGTTCCAGTTTTGAATTTTACTCCCATTTATAGTTAGATTTTGTAAAATACCGGTCCTATTTCCATAAAATTGAAGTTAGCTGACTTCAAAAAATTTTTCTTTCATTTTTAAAGATTGCACTTACTCAGCACCATCTAGTGGACCAACTGCTATTGTCATTTGGAAAACAGGTGGTCTTCGTAAACCATATAGCAAATTAGAGCATGCAGTCCTTGCAGTGTGAATGGTGTACCTAAAGTATGTTTGTGACTAATTATACACCTGAGTCAGAAGAAGATTACCAGTTGTTTAGTTGAAAAGGAGCAATGTGAAGGAAAGAACATTTATGATATGTGTGGGTAGGTGGTGCCTGTTATCATCTCCTGCTTTCCTTTAGTCCATCGAGCTCCAGCCTGCTCGCCTGCTTCTCTGCCTTACCATGTGGTGCCATCCAGGTTGTAAGCGTCTCTAAGGAAGGACTTTGGAATGCTGTTTCTTTGTGCAGTACCACACGGCACAAATCACAGCCTCATTTGTCACTGTGATACAAATGATAAATACGCGCTGGTGCTAACAGCAAGCTCTGAAGTCCTCACCTGCGGAAAATGCTCTGGATTCTTTCTAATTTAAGTTGTAGGCAAGGAATTCAGTGTTTGGCTCTTTGAAAAGACATGATTTTGTTCAAACTAAAAATCCCTTGGGAAAATTTACCTATACGCACTCTATAGAATTGCCAGGTCATCCCAGCGGCTGCCTTGGGACTCGGGAAAAGATAAGGGGTCTGCAGCTCAGGTCTTCGGGGGCACATGGGAACAGGTTTGCTTTTTCCAGCTCTAGCAAGAAGGGCTGAATCTCTGGAAAAATGAATGTCTAGAAGGACTGGGTGTTTCTGCGGCCCTGGCTACATCACCAGCATCCTACTGCCCTCTCTCAAATAAGGTTTCTTTGTCAGCAAGCCCTTAATTTTGCAGCTCCAGTTGCAAATGAAGAGAAAGCAAAGGGGGGAGATCCTGAGTCTCTGGGCAGATGACCCTGACAAGAGCCACAGATGTGGGGGAGAGAGCAGACAGATAGCACACTCGCTCAGTGACACCAGGCGAGCACCCGAGGCCGAGCCTCCCTCCAGTGTAAGGAGCAGCAAGCATCACTGAGAGCAGGGGGAGCTACGGGCAATAGGAGCAGAGCAAAGTTGCGTTGCAGCGAATGCACCGTACTGTAACATCTACCCCTTTAAGCTTCCTTGCGTTTTAACATTTCATCACTTTAGGATCTGTTGTTTTTGTTCAGTTCACATGTTTTGGATAATGAAAATAAGTGGGTCAGTTTTATTCTGTAAATTTGTATGCATTAGCACAATAACATTGTGCTGAGTTTTCCAAAAAGGTATTCTTAAATAATTCATAGAAGCATTTCACTTCATTTTTCCAAGATCTAAATGTGCAGACTAGTTTGTTTCCCAGGTTTAAGGGAACCCAACATTTAAATAACATTTTCTTTTCTTTCTTCCTTTGCTAAGTTTTTAATGTAGTGCGGCAGTCAGAATATCGCTTGTCTGCTGGCCTGCTCACAACGTTGCGTTGTAGCATAACCTGTCCAGGCAGAGGAGGCCAGTTTTTCAGATGAAGAAAATAAAGGTTTAGGGATTTTCCTTTTCAAGTTTTAAGTTTGAGAAAATAGCTGTGGATACTGATTGTAGTGTGCATGTTCATCCAGTTGGGCGGATGCAGTCCTGTTTGGAAGTCCACTTATCTTCCACTGACACCAGCAGGAAACGTGGATCCAAAAAGGTTATAATGTTTATGTAAACAAATTTAGTGACAGGAATCCTGTTTTGTTAGAGGTTTGGGGATAAATCCTACATGCTGGAAAATAACTATTTGCAAAGGAAGTGGCTCTGCTTTTGTAGTAGCTATGAACCAAACATTAGCTAGCATATGGGAATTCAAGAAAACACTTAAAATTGTTTCCTCTCTTTCTGTTTCTCCTCTAGCTCTGGGATTGTACACAGTTAATGCAGTATATGGAGATACTATTACTATGCCTTGTCGTCTAGAAGTACCAGATGGTCTCATGTTTGGGAAATGGAAATATGTAAGTATAGCTTATCTTTACATTCATTAGAGCTGGTATAAGATGTGTATTTTTTGTCTGTGAGATTACAAGGTTCCAATCGATAGGATTTCTGTCTTGGATATGAAGACATTTATTCCTGTGTTTGTAAGACTGCAAGATTCCAATCTGCATAATTTCTGCCAAGCGTAGATTAGAGGTTTGAGGAATTAATCTCATTGTTCAAGAGAAGTAATTATTCGGGAGTTTCTGCCAACCTGTATTAGAGACCTGGCATGTTACCCAGTGGTGTCTCGGTCGCTTGACAGAGCCATCGTTGTACATCTGAATACTTTTGAAGCAGGCTGCCTGAAGCGGGGCATGCTTCCTCCCTGGGAAAGCGCTGTCCCCGGGTCTGGTTCATCTGACAGTCACTCAATACCGTTTCATGCTTCAGTGCATTTTATGCACAGCAAAGAAGAGGGCAGAGCCGACCTTAGTAGAGTCGCTGCTGGTTTCACTCTGCCATTTCTGGCACGCAGAGAACAGAGGCGCACTGCAAAAACACGGGTGCTCTCTTGGTCGTCTCCATCAGCCTGCGGTAGGAACACCACAGGATGCGCTGCTTCTGTATGTGATCGGTATCCCAAGCCAAAAGAAGAATAAGCATATCAAAGTCAAGTGAAACCTGGAAGCATATGTGGGGAAAAAAGTGCCAGGAGAACGAAACCCTTCTGCTTCTCAGACTGACATCGGGACAACTGGTTTTCCTGCTTCTGTAAAGTTCATCTAAATCTCTTCTCGTACTCAAACCAAAATGTTACCAGCAATAGCAGGTGATTTCTACTCTGACAGTGGATTTAAAATTACATAGCGCTCTCTCTTTTTAAATGGCATCCAGTGGCCTATTTTACAGCAGACTGGTCTGCCACTGGGGGTGTTCCATAATCCCCCTGGATCCTTCCCTTGTAGATGGAAGTTTGCAGCTTTTGAAGCTTTCATCCACTCAAGAGTTCCTGCTCCACAAACACATTTTGGAAAATGAAGTCAGAAATCTGTGGAGAACATGTCCCTAAAAGTGACAGTGAAACTGGTTCATATAAATCCATCTGTATGAAGATGCAAGGTTATTTGGAGAAAAAGAAATGCATTATCTCTTTCCAGTGCATTTGGATTGCTCATCTCAAGCAAGTACCAGCCAGCAAATGGAGATGTTATAGCCTTGTCTGAATGGAAGAGGACATGCAAAAAAGCCCATCCAGTTTCACGTGTATGAAATTTGTTGACAGAGCCCACATAACCAAGTGAAAGTGATACCCATTCTCCCAGGGCAGCTCCCAGCATGGCAACGCTTGTTTTTAATGGGGGGAGGGTTGGTTTAGTGTTTTTTGGTCAGGTTATTATTTCATTGGAAGAAGGAGGAACCTCTTGTTTTCTGCTCTGCTGCCTTAGGAGTAACAGTTCGGGTTGTTGGTGAGAGCCTGGGGGCGCTGGGAGACTTGCACCGTGGCAGGAGCAGGAGTTGCTCCCTTCAGCATCTACCTTGTGCGTGCTCGCACGCCGGGTAGGCTTACGGAGTTAAGAGCTTGTTTGCACTTGACAGCCGACTTTGCGTGTATCGAGTCAAGGCAAAGCTTGCTTTCCTGTGTGACAGACATCTATAGTAATCCAAGAGTTAGCCTTTCTCCCTCTCCCACTTCTATAAGGGAATTTAAACTTCACATTAGCTGTTGCCTCCTGCTCCCTGCCCGGTTCTGACACCACTCATCTCTTGTCACAGCATCGTCATGCTTTTGTGGGCTCTGCAGTCAAGCTGAGGTATTGTGTTGGGAACACTACTCGCATCAGTGCTGCAAGGTGCAAGGGATAAAAGGGAACGAAAACCTCTTCCAGCTCCCAGCACAATACTGGACATAAAGATGGAGTCAGCCTTTCACCTCGCTCTGTTTAAAGGCAGACAGTGTCTGTCCCTGCTCGGGGGAGAGGGTATGAAATCCTGCAGAACTCAGCCTGTAACTTTGTGGCTCATAAAAGTAAATTTTTGATATGGCAGGTTTGTGCAAGGCTGTCAACTTTGTATTCCTTTTTAGGATGGCAACTGCATATTTATTAATATAAGCAGGATGTCTAGAAAATGATATTTTGCAGATTATCCTGAGATGCATAAATAACAATATTTGATTGTATGTATATTCCCATGCCACAAGCTCTTGGATCCTTTAAAAACAAAGAAGAAAAAAAAAAGCTAAAAACTAATTTAGAATAAAATAGGCAGTTATGCCTGATTAAATCCTGCATTTGGAATGAAGTCTGAATATCCCAGACAAACAATATGAATATGTAAAACAATCATGAAAAAAAAGGCAACTGAAGCTTTTGAGCCTAGCTCCCAAATGCTTCTATTTCAAATACTTTTGCATACACACAGAGGCAGGTGGTGCCAGAACCACCAGCCTTCACCAGAGAAAGCCCTATAGTATGCTGAGATTGAGCCAAAGGTTTGAAATTATTTCTACTGTTGATATTCTTAATGCGTACCATGGCAATCTAAAAATAGCTGTCGCATTACCCTGAATTTCTTGCTTGTACAGCAGAAATTAATCAGAAAAAAAGCCATCCAGTGTAGTTTTCAGATTTTTTTAAATTATGGGCTTGTACCAATTGCATATTTTCAGGAACTTCTAAATGAGTGTTTATGCAAAAATAGAGGTGTTTATCCTTTTATTATAGGAAATGCCAAATGGATCTCCAGTATTTATTGCCTTCAGATCATCAACAAAAAAAAATGTACAGTATGATGATGTGCCAGACTACAAAGACAGGTTGAGTCTCTCAGAAAACTATACATTATCCATCAAGAATGCAAGAATCAGTGATGAAAAGAGATTTGTATGTATGCTAGTTACAGAAGATGATGTTTCCGAAGAGCCAACGATAGTCAAAGTCTTCAGTAAGTAAATCTAGTTGTTACTACCATTAACATTCATCAGCATCTGAATCGTAAATTATGGAAACTTTTGTTTAAGGGAAAGATTAAAGACTAGAAAGTAAGTTTGGCTGAGTAAATTACTAAGACTAGCAAATTTCTGCAGCTTTCAAAAATGTAATCTACTGGTGGCATTTACGTAACAGGACTGCCTGCACTTGCAGTTTATTCATGGTAAGTGCTGGCTCAAAGAGAATTTTAGGCTTTGATAATGACTCACTTATGTGATGTCATTTGGCCTTGGAAATGCAAAATGTAAAATTAGCACTGATTATTTTCCATTTGTTCTCGGAGCGAATTTTTCTGCAGGAGGGAAGCATTAACTGTGTGTGGTCTGCAGGATTAGATCAGTGGAGAGGTTTAAACCAGCTCCGAGCAACTAGTATGCAACGGTATGAACTGTGAGCGAGCGAGAGGCTGGAAAACAAGTTGCTAGCCCCAAATGCTTATTTTGTCCCCTGCTGAGCTAGCAGGAGGAAGACCAGTCTGCAGTTCTGTTTTAGAGCACAGCAAAGTTTATTCATGTTTGATATCGCTACCAGCTGATTGCGAGGCTGATGCGCAGCGCAAACCCCAGTGCTCGGAGGCGCAGTCCTGCTCTGAGGTCGCACAAGAGCGTGGACAAACCTGGCGCTGCTTCAGAGCAGGCATGTAATCTCCCCCAAACCCTGACTCAGCTTGTGGAGGCGTCCGTCACTCCTTTTTAGGGTCGCAGGTCTGCCGAGGCTAAGGGTAGTGTTTGTAAATGCTGCCCTGTGACTGCAGTGGGTATCTTCCTCGGCTTCATGTTTTTATATGGCTTTGTTTGGCCTTTGCTGCTCTTCAGGTGCAGATTTACACAGTCAAAGTTAAGTCTCTGCTGCGGGAACACGCTGCTTGCAGGGATGGGCAGTTCCCAACAGATCACGCTTCTGCTTGGAAAACATGAATTCATATTTTGGAAGGGCACCCTTACTCTTCTCTTGGGGAGAAGGTGTCAGGGAGTCGTTGGTGTTGTCTAGGCAGAAGTTTGTCAGTGGTATAAATGAGTTTGAAGCTAGATTAGGAGTCAACAGTAACTCCTTTCCCTCGTTTCACTTTCCATTTGACTGCAAGAACAATCGAATTAATGACAACAGGGAGGATTGTGCGCAGCACACATAGTAAACACAGTGCTTCAAAGGAAATGATAAAGAATTATCATGTTTACTTACTGCACAGCAGTAAATATGTAGATGAGACAGTAGTATATGGTGAAACAAAATGCTAACTGCTTGAATTACTGTGTACTGTACTAAATATTAACACAATGCTAACTCAGCCATGGAGCACAGCTTGTATGTTTTATTGTATGCATTAATACTAATAGAGAAAGCTTCTATTTCCTAAGATAAGAATAGAGGATGCCACGCATGTTATATGGCCGACTCAGCACTGCGAGAAGAAATTACCTTTGCAGTTTTTCATTTTGAGTTCGCAACTTTATTTAGCGTTCTCGTAACATTTCTTTGCATTTAACTTTCTTGAGTCTGCTTTTCGGGGGGGGTTCATTTTTTGTGCTTGCTTGCTTGTTCTGATTACGAAAGGGTTAAGAGTGGCCTGCAAGCTACATTTATTTAAGCAGTAGAGTTTCTAACTCGTTGAATCACAGATACGGAGCTAGGCTGCAGCAGTGCGAACCCTCATAAACCAAAAGTCTTGTGTACCTGAAACTCAGCTGTATCCCAGAAGTCGTGACTGAAGCTGCGTTTCACCGCAGCTGGTCACGTCCTCAGATGTGCTACCTGATTAACTCAGAACTAACGAGCTGAAATGGCTCATTGCACAGGTACCACCTGCTAGTCTCACTCGCTGGACTACTCAAACAAGCTCTGCCCGCTTTCCAGATGGATCCTGTCAGCATCTTTTTTCTGGAATTAAATGGCCAGTTTCCAAAGCGGCGCAGCCCGGCAGACGTGAGCTGCTGTCCTGCTGCACCGATGCTTGGCTTTTGCAGGCAGTGAGCTCTTTTCCCCTCTATTATAGGGCCTATATAGAGTTGCAGAGTAATCTGGCAAGCTCTTAAGCCGAGAGATAAGCAGTGTGCTGAAGTTGCAAACCCACCAAAGTGGGCTGTGCTGCTGCCAAGTTTGAAATTTCTCCTCGCTTCAGATGCTGAGCTAGTCAATGCCAAATAACTCTTTCGTGGTGAATTACCTTGGTGCAGGTGCAGTGGCTGTGGGGATGTGGCAGCTGGTGTTTCTTTCAGAGGCTGCTCTGAGGGAGCAGGTGGTGACCCCTCAACAGGAGCACCTGCTCAGTCACCAGAGCATTCAAAGCAGGGAGAGCCACACAGGGGCCACCGAGCAAGAGGTCCTCCCCTTTCCTTGGGGTGGGGGTCCAATGCACAGAGTAGGTCTTCTCAAACCAGTCCTGGGGGAGATGAGAGATAAAAGGAAGCAAAGGCGAGGTGGGGGACGGCGTTGTGGTTTGTGGTTTGGTCAGCTGGTGACTGTGACAGGCAGCCAACTATGCCTGTTTATGAGACCTGAAAGTCTGAACCAGAAGGCCTGTTAATGGTCTTGTAAAACCTCATTTGCTTGAATTGACGTGAAAATGTTTTGTCCTTGTCAGGTTCTTACAGAAAATAGGTTAACCTTTTTTCTTGAAAACTAACAAAAGAGACATAAACATGCATCTATCTTTAAAGAAAAAAAAATATCTTTATTAGCCCTTTGAAGAAATTGTCATAGTTTTGGTGTATAGCTTTGACTGTTTCTTTTGCTTGTTTTTGATTTTTGCCACAAGCAAAGTTGTTTGAAAATGTCAAATGAATAGCTTCTTTTATTGCCTTTCATTTCCCTTTTGAGCTCTCCTTGTTCCACGCTGGCGTAGTCTTCCGAGCGAAGAATATCTGTGCATTTGTGTGTGCACAAACACACGTGCACACACGCATGCACACGCACACAGAGCGACTGGGTTATTATGGAAACATGTAGGCTTGCTATCTTTGCGACAGCAGGAGCAGTACACCTGCACGTTAGTAACTTCATCAGTGCGTAGAGATTTTGCCAAGATGGCGTGAAGTTCACTTTGGGCTGGGACTACTGACATACGTACGTTATTTCATAGGGAGCTTGATTTGGGAAAAAGGGTCTGTAAGATGACATGGTTAGTGATGTTCATTCTGTACAAGTATATAATATGTATGCTTATTTAAGCAGTATAGCTAGGGTGTAGAGTCTTTCTTTGACTGTATAAACATTGATTCCCCCCCC
>RSEF01000001.1:109786484-109833524 GCA_003993805.1 Himantopus leucocephalus | reverse complement strand
CCCCCCCCCCCCCCTTCCCTTCTTCTTTTAAAATTGTGGGGAAAACTGTCTCTTTTGGAGATAAAAATTTGCATTCCGGGCTTCAGGCCAAACTATTTTAACAGACAAGTTATATAGTCTCTAGGAAGTAGTTTTTTATGATGGAAACACTGATAGATCCTCCACTTTGGCAAGCTAAAAGGTCCATCTACCATAATAAAAGTAAATAAGAAGACATACTGGCACTGAAGAAAAAGTTTATTTTTTTTAAGAGAGTCATAACTAACTGAGAATCAGTTAAAGTAATTACACTTATCTCTATCATCTGAATTTCTTAAATGTAACAATCCCAGTTAGGAAAAATAAACATTAGAAGAATGATTAGGTTGAATTTGTTCCTTTATAATGTTACAGCTCAGTTACAGTAATATCCACAGTAAAGCTGCTTTTCTGTTGCTATAGTTTCTGTACCACTGGTTCCTTGTCCAGCACACATATATAGATCAGGTTCTCTCCTCCCAGGTGCTGAGCTAGTCTGCCTGGCTAAAATATATATTGTCAAAGTGCATGGAATTTGTTATGGAAGGTATGACAAATTTTAAGGTGATTTTTTTTTTTCCTTTTTAATCCATATGCTAATATTGAGGTAGAAGTATCTCGCTTTTTCTTCTTTTAATGGCAAAGCATAGGTAAGACTATACCAGGCCAGACTGCTCTGTTTAGTCTCAAAGTCCATGTACCTTTTAGTAACTTCTTGTTTTTCAAACAGCTGTTTGTGCTCCCTTCACGAGTACTTTTATCCTATTTATGTTTTAGAACAACCCTCTCAACCAGAAATCTTACATCAAGCAGACTTCTTAGAAACAGAGAAGCTACAAATGGTAAGAGCAGTATTCTTCCCCAAAGTTATGTGCCTGACAGCTGCCTGAAGTCCCTTTACAGTCAAGATGGAGAGAGGTGGTGGGTTGAGAGGTGATTGGGTCAGAGAGTGCGTGCGTGCACACCCGCCTGTGAGAGATCGTGGTCTATAGCCCGGCTGAGCGCAGAGCAGTTCCCTTGCCGCTGCTGTGTTAGCCCTGCCTCTTTCTGCAAATAGGGGCCATCCTGATCTTACACCCACCACCGAACCCTCTCCTAAATTGTACCCAAGCCTCACTTATGGGATTTGTCCTATTTTTAAGAAAAAATGGTTGGGGCTAAGCATTTGAACTTTGTAGAAATCTTTACCCAAAGCAGCATAAGCGAAAATAGAATTATGTTAAAACATAGTGGAGAAAACCAGTGACTAATTCCTATCTGTCTTACAGCTTGGGGAGTGCGTTGCAAGGGACAGTTATCCCGAAGGCAATGTTACATGGTACAAAAACGGGAGAGTTCTGCAGCCCATGGAAGAAGGTACATTTCAGTAATGGCCAATGTCCCTGAATCCACAGACAGGTGTACACATGAAGAACTGGGCTTATAAGAGTTGCTCTGCTTTAGTCTAATGTACTGTTCCTTTGAGGAAGACTACTCGTATGGAAAGATGAAACTGGAGGGAAACTCCTTGGCCTTTCAGAGCACCCAAGCTAAGCCATATAATCTCTCTTTCAGTTCCACTTTTAAAACCGCATCATGGGGCGGAGGTTTGCCTTTGTTAATGCTATTACAAAGCTAGTCTTGAGTTTCACACTTGTCCAATATTGTGTTTTGGACCATGTAAATCATCATCTCCTTATACAGGTATTTATTTTCCAGGATATTTAGGAAGAACATTTTTTTTTTCTTCTCCCTTTCAACTTTGATTTTGACAGGCTGATCAGACCACCATATTTTACCTTCCATAAAATAGAGAATGCTTACAAAATTAACTTATAAATGTGATCCTAAAAGTTGGTTTTGCCAGCGTTTTTGAGGCCTTCATTCTGTAACACCTGTTTGCAATTAGGTGGGGTTTTTTTATTTTATTTAAAATGTACAGTATGTTAGGAATATGTTGTCGATAAAACGTTCCTGGTATACGTCAGTGGCAATACTAGAGGAAAACTGTTTGTACAGTCTCTTGGGTAATTTGTCATGTTGCTTGCATCTTTGCAGCCTGATAACAAATACAGAGCAAGCAACAAAATGTAGGAAGAAGGTTATAAATTCTGTCTGTGTGACACTGAAACAGTATTTCCTTTTCAGTTGTGGTCATAAATTTGCAAAAGATTGCGAACAAATCAACTGGACTCTTCACCATGACATCATCTCTTCAGTACATGCCAACAAAGGAAGATGCAAATGCCAAGTTTTCTTGCGTTGTGACATATTATGGACCATCTGGCCAGAAAACAATACAGTCTGAACCAGTTGTCTTCGATGTTCACTGTAAGTTATTAAAAAGCGTCTATTGCTTTACGAAGTCTGCCTTGGGGGGAAAAAGCAAAATCAGAGACAGTTTACAAAATTACAGAGACGTTGCTCCTTGGCTCTTGAGATAGTTTCTCCAAAGCTGGTGAGCAACAAGAAGGTCCGAGTACATTGTCTGTATTTTTGCTTATCTTCAGATTTGCCTGAGATTTCTTTCTAATAGTAGAATACTGAATATTGGGATTGCATTGACAAAAGGAAAGTGGCAACCACAAAAAGTTACAGTGAAATGGGCTTTTCTGAACTTTAACAGAAGTTAGAGTGGTTGATTAGAGTGACTCTTTGTGCCCCCTGAAATACGCAATAAATACACAATTTAGTTTTTAGTGTACTCAAATGGTTTTCATTTTTGCAGAGTCAGTGCCAAACAACTAATGCTGGCAGACTACCTTGCACAAAATGTAGTTGCTTCTCTACAGCTGTAAGATGCTGATTTTTACATTTAAAATGTAGTGTTTGAATATTGGATATACTGGTAGTACAGAATTACTGTAAATAATGATTTCCAGCTGGCCGAAGTCTTAAAGCTATTCCCTTACTGTGTTACTGACCAATGTGGAAATCATAATTCTTCTTTGAGTAAAGAAAACAGACAGTTGGTAAGGAAAGGTCAGAAAGGGTGGCAGTGGTTAGAGAAGGTGGAAGGGGCGTTTCAAAGTCTTGTAAAATGACACTTCTGACGGACTGTAGAAGGCAGCAGGTCGTAGCAGAATTAAGAGGAACAGGACATATGCAAGATGCCCAGTCAGGCGTTATCTTTCTGTACACTTCAGGTAATACCTCAGCTTATAAAAGAAGAGTTCCTGTTCTGGGAATGATGGGGTCTAAGTATACAGTCCAGACATCTACGAGGGCCTTAGTATACACTGTGTAACAACTCCGTAATCCAGTTGAATACAAAGGGAATCAATTAGTAATGCAGATGGGATTTCTGCAGATGTGCTCCATTGCCTTGAAAACAAAGTAGTAGGGTATGTTCTACCTAGATGATTAGTTGCTTCTCCTTCACATGTAAAGTTTGTTGAGCAGCAGAGTAAGGGATCAGTTTTGAGCTTGGTCAAATCAAATCAAATCAGATGTTGGAGCAGTTGCTTCGCGGTTTCACCTGGAGAAACCACAGTAAATTAAGGTCACCTTTTCACCGGCTATTTCTCCAGAATGACAACTGGAAGAACTAATGGAGAAGAAAACCTCTGGGATAGTAACCGTTATCCTTTGAAATAACATGGAGATTTCAAGCCTGCAGACACCAATCCCATCACTTTAAAGCTAGAGATTTTTTTTTTAGGTTTTGTTTTTGTTTTAAAGTTGGGTACCAAATTTCACTGGGGGTTTTTTTCTGTCATCCGTGGAGCCCCGTGACTGTGAATAGCTCGTGCTGTGAATGGCAGCTGTTCACAGTAATGTCACAGAATTGTAATGACCAGAAAGCACTTGTTGCTGTTACTTGCCAAGAGATGCTCTGCTGTCTGCATTTCCCCACCACTTTAATGCATTAGGCTACTTCACCTGTTGAGGATGAGGCTCTTGCAGATTCCTGTGATGATGCACCTGCAATTGGGAAGGAAATGCAAAGGAAAAAGAAGGTTGCAGAGCACTGCAGAACAGTCACTGCACCAGATACCGCATGCACTCCGTATTAAAGATTTCATGTTTGCTACACTAGCTCTTTTAATCCTGGTCTAGTAACACACAATTTAATTAAGAGAGGTCTTCCTCCAAAGATGGGTAGTATCATTGTACTGCTAATTAGCCAACAGTGAGAGGCAAGCACACCCTTCAGTACTGAAGAGACCTCAAGTATCAACTTTGTTTGGCTTTAGAGTATGGGGTTAGCCAATTTCCTTTCTGAGTAGTTTGACTTGCTGTAACTTCGATTTCTTACTCTGCTCAAATGCATCTCCAAATGAATTTTTGAAACTCTTTATTAATAGATGTCCAAAGCTTGAACAGATGGATTTCTTGACTGATGTTAGTTGATGATAATGACATGTCTGATTTGTTTTTGGTTTTTAATTTGGTTCAGTCATCCTAATTAGTTTCGTTTCCAATAAATGCGATTTTTTTATGAGTCATATGTAATGCAGATGAAAACAATAGCAGACTCCAACTCTAAGAAATGGAAGTCTGTCTTTCAGCCTTTTTTGTTTCAGATTGACTGTCAAAACTATCATGTTTTGCATCTCTGAAGCAAGTAGCAAAAAATCATAATGAAGACCTGCTGTTCATTCTGGTATCTAGTGAGAGATTCCTTGCAGTTTACCCATTTATCATAAAGAAATGGGGAGAGCGTGCTTCGAACCATGCCTGCACAAGATTTTCTTGAAGACCTGTTCAATCAGGATTTAAGAAATGTTTTACTGTCATTTTTAGCTCTGAGTTAGTGCAGTCTCTAGTACTCAAGTGGTTAATAGCTAGTTGACATCCTGGAAGCAGCCAGGCACTGTAACCTGGTATAAGAAGAGGAGTGAATTAGCTCCTGCCGAGCTGGGTGCTTAGTTGGAAATGGATAACTTAGCTCAGCTAGCAGCAGTTAATAGTACTTAACCACGGGCTCTGGTTTGCAGCTGTAGCAAGCAAGCTACTGAAAGTAACGTGAGTAGTACAAGAGAACTCCTGGAGCTGAACGGTCAGATAGTATCTCAGATATCTAAATTATCTGGGCTCCAGTTGTGTTGGGCTCTGCTCAGCGTTAATCAGTGTAAAAACGGTAATATTTGTCAGGCAAACTTTCCAATCATACCCTGTTGTTAAGCGTCTGTCTTGTTATGGATAAAGTCCTTTACATAACAGATTAGACTCAAAGACACTTTATAATCATGCTGCTTCCAGCATTGGTATTTTTCTTGAAATTGTGCAGAATTATGTCAGTTGTGGACACGGCAGGTCTAGGATAGAAGCATTCATTTACTAAATAACTGCCTGTTGGTGCTGGCTCCCAGAATGTTGCCCTTGCAGAAAGCAGATACAAAGTCTCAGGTTTACAAAAGCACAAGGTAAGATGGGCCAGGCCAGGGATATGTGCCACTGAGGGGCAATATATACCTTCACCGGGCTGCTCCTGTTTATTAGTGAAAGCAGGGGAGCGCATTATTCATGCTAAGCAGCACTCAGCGTTGCATTGAACACTGTGTCTTCCTGTCACCAGGTTGTGTCTTCCTCAGAAGGGTGACCTGTTCAGCTTAGAAAACAACTTACTTAGTCTTCTGCTCTATACTTCTGTAGATTTATTTTTGTTTTCCAATTTAGAGAATGAAATTAAAAATTTGCTCCTGGTTGATTGCAGTAGATAGAAGGGTAAGGTATTCCTCCATGAAAGACTGGTGGTTTGCAAGAATGTCATTCTTGTTTAACTGTGTCAATTTGTAATCCAGTTCTGTTCATCTCCGCTGGAAAACCTGTTCCAAATCAAAGTCCTAAAGTCTTTCTCATTATAGTTCATCCCTTTTCAGTGTTGAGACAAAGCCTAAGCAATTCCAGGGTATATCTAGACGTCCTTTACGATAACTTTTTCACATGAACCTGAGAGAAGGAGAGACAAGTTTCTGCAGCAGGCTAGCTTACCAGGCAGCCCTGAAACTGGGGGTTTTGGCCAAGAGGCGTGCGTGTGATTCCTGGCCCACTACTTCATCACATCTGTCGCATTCCACACCAGCAGCGATGCTGGACTTCACTTCCCTAAGCTGGCAAAGATACGCTTCAGCATTGAAGGTACTGAGGTGGAAGCTGTTAGGACATGGAAGGGAGCCGAGGCTGTTGCATCTGAAGGAGGGAGGATGTGGCCTGTTGAAGCCCGGTTCCCCTCCTCCTATGACGAGGAGTGAGATGCTGCGTTAGGGCTCCCCGTCATCGAGAGGCCTCTTACTGAGAAATCCCATAGCAGAAGACAGACATGATTAATGCCTTAAGGGTTGGAAGGGCTGTAGAGCACACGCTTCACTAAACACCCAAAATCAACTGTCAGGCAAGGGTTTCTCTGCCTTGTAGATTTTTTTAGTGTCTAATAACGTGCATTGTACCGTGTCTTAATGCAAGACTGGCATCTTTGGCAGAATTTTATTTATTCATTGAAATTAAAACAGTGAGAGTTATCTGCCCATATTGTTTCCTTTAATTTTTTTCATTTTACTTTGGTTTTGAAAAATTTTATTTAGGCTTATACTTAGAAAGAATAGCATCTATTAAAGTATACTCCGTCTTTGCCTTAAAAAATTACCAAAGTGAAATGTAAGTTATCGTTCAACTTCACTGAACATGACAGAAGTATCTTACATTTACAGTTCTGTTGACTATGTTAAGGGTCCTATTATGTTCACTAAATTCATCTTTCTGAAAGCCTGTTGTGATCAGCATATAGAATAGGCTGAACATTGTCGCTTAGTTCGTATTTCTTTCTTTTTAATGTAAGAAGGCTATTATCTAGTACTAACACAAGGCGTTGAGGGCTTCCGTTGTTTTTCTGATTGCTGCAGTCCTCCAAACAGCGAGCTTCACAGAGGACAAGTTAATCCCTCATAATGAAATCATACCATGAAACTGTTCATACTGATCAAGGCTTTTTTTCTTTTAAGCACATGACGTGGTTGTAATCATTGCAGTTTCAGTTACAGGTATTTTGTTGAAGAAAAATGAGTTTTATATCATATGGCTTCTTTGCACTTACTTCATCGTCAAAAATACAGAAAGTGTGATTAACTTCATTTTTCTATAAGAAGATCTACATATGCAAATACCTTCACCTGCTTGATGATAAAATCGCATACTCTTCGGCCATGAATATCGTATGCATGGCGTTACTGTGTGGTTTTTTGCAGAAGCTATTAAATGTGTACATTACTTTCACAGATCCAACAGAGAAGGTGACTATTCAAGTGCTGCCACAAAGTAGTACCATTAAAGAAGGCGATAACATCACTCTGAAGTGCTCGGGAAATGGCAACCCTCCTCCGCAGGAGTTCCTGTTTTACATTCCAGTAAGTCCTGCCTCGCTGTCACTGCGTCGTGAAATATTCTGCATCATCCCTTCCTACAGCCATTGCTGCATGTCAGAGTATACGTGATTTTAGAACAAATGAAGGAAGGAAGGAATTCAATGCGACTAAAACGGAAGATAGACGTCGACCATATTATCAGACTCTGAGAATCCCTGACCTGAGTTGGCAAAATACTTGGGCAAAATCCTCTCCTTCCCTCCACCCTGCCTGAAGTTTTTTGGGGTTTGGACCTACTAAAAATTGCTAGGCTTCATCTCCCATCATCAGATATTTTGATAAGAAGTAGTGTTGACAAAAGGGGTTTAGCAGCTTTAGTAAAATCATCTTATCTGTTGTCATAAAAGCCAAAGATCCAGCAGTGAAAGTACAGGAAATTAATTCAGCTCTTTTTTGGACTTTCACAGATGAAGCTCTGTGCAATTTCTTTTCTTTAGTTAATTAATTGTTTGGTGGCATAATAATACAAGAAAGAATAAG
The DNA here is from genome assembly GCA_003993805.1 of Himantopus leucocephalus. Taxonomy (NCBI): domain Eukaryota; kingdom Metazoa; phylum Chordata; class Aves; order Charadriiformes; family Recurvirostridae; genus Himantopus; species Himantopus leucocephalus. The sequence continues at coordinate 109,825,683 of RSEF01000001.1, read as the reverse complement.
TGTGACAGCACAGGAGAAAGTGTAGAACAAATCTGTCAAATGTGTAAGACGCAGATTGAGAAAAATAAAGTCTTTGATACAGTTAGTATTGGTGGAATCCACAGACAGATGTGGCTTTATATTCTAAGAATCCTAGTTCTGCTTCCTGTCTCCTGCTTCTCTCTCCTATTTTATATCCTTTTTTTTTTTGTGCCTACTGCAGTAGCGAGCAGAGCTGATGTTGAGAGAGGCCAAAAGCAGTGACATGCTTTCAGCTATTTCAAAAACTGCATGTCGCCCTTTGAACATAATCTTCATCTACTTTGGACTCCTGGCATGTTTGAATTGCCGAAGAGCAGCAAGGGAAACTAGGAGCTGAAGTCCTCTTATCTCAGAACCGACAGTTAGGTTCAGTGAGCCATCCTAGGAACTCACTATATGCCAGGGAAAAAGTTTATGGTATCTCTCCTTGCTCCACAATCACAGTGAGTGAGCTAAACACCCCACTTTGTCTCATCTGCAGTCTCCCTACTGCCTGATACTAGTGCTTTCTCTCAAGGAGAGGTGGAATTGGTGATTTCTGTGGAAGATTTACATGTATCATAAATCTTTCTGGATTCAGAGATACAAATTAGGGTTTCATTCTATGCTTGTTTCAGAGCTGATTTAAGTCAGTCATTTGTAACCAGGTAAAAATTAGGGAACTGGACAAGCAGAATGCAACACTTTCTGGCTAATTCAAAACACCAGTTTCTGTAGATAACTCCAGATAAAGAAACGTAGACCCCAACAGGCTCCATACCACGATGTGGACAGAGCAAGGTTTGCTTGTGCTGTTTAAAAATGCAGTACGATTCATTTCATAGTGTTTCCTAAACCAAATGTATCATTTCAGATACAGATTTAGAAATAATTTTTTTTTTTTTGCTGTTCTGCAATACTCTTATTCTTAGACTGGTTCAGTCTTTTGTTTTCCTCCCTTTTTTTTCTGCTATACTTTCAAATTTTGTATTTTAATGTCCTCTTAAAATGAGTTAGTCTTTCAATTAAAAGAGTAAGCTTGTAATTATAGGTGTTTTTTAAAACTATGGTGTCATGCAGGAAGTAAACTGTGGTATTATTAATAGGTAACTACACTTCAGTGATGCAGCATCTATACATATTTTGGAGTATTTCACCATCCTTATAATAAAAAAAGTCCTCAACAAAAATTAATGTTTTCAGTAGGCCCATATACAATAAATCTTTTGTTTTCCATCCACAGGGAGAAACAGAAGGTATAAGAAGCTCAGATACTTACTCAATGACAGATGTGAGACGAAATGCCACAGGAGAATACAAGTGCTCTCTGATTGACAAAAGCATGATGGACTCGACCACCATCACTGTGCACTGTAAGTCATAGCATTTTGCACTCCTAGTTAGGATACAAACCTGTCTTGCACCTTCTAGGATGGTAAGGATGGTAGTGTCAGGTCTTCTTTTTTTTTTTCTTTTCTTTTTTTTTAAAAACTTTTTCTGAAGTATTTCATTTTGAAAACCTTAACTTTCTCAATTCATTGGCTTAGATACAGATTCACTTTATGTGACTTTTGTGTAGTATACAGTACTCTTGCACTGCCACATACAGTGAAAATTCTGGTATTTTTTGTTTCACTCGTGAACATATATATGGCAAATTATTCTGCTCCAGCTGTGCCTTAGAATGTACCCAAACACACAAGCTAGCCCACAGTGGTATCTCTGAAGGTCATGCTTCACAGTCAAATTCACATTAGTCTAATATCCTTTCATCTTACCTCAATGAGGTTAACGTGTAAGGAGTCTGGAGAAGAGACTTGGAAATTCATTATGTTAACATAGGACAAGTTGCTTTTTTTTCTACCTTTCCCAGAATCATCAGAGCTACAGAACTCAGTGAAGTTTCTTTAGCTGGATACTGGCGTATTTACTCAGTCTTTATCAGCAGCACTTTAAAAGCAGCCATTGAACTGGTTGAACCGTTGAAGCTATGGTTGCTTTTCAATGGTTGCTTTTAATCTGTTTGGGTGAGGAAACAAAAGCAGGAACTGATTCGAACTTTGCTATACTATCACAGGCTGTGAAATGAGACTCAGGCCAACGGTACTAGGTTTCCCCTGGAAACACTGATGATCCGTAGTCTTCCCAGTAGCATAAATACTTTTAATAGTTTACAGGTCAAGAGGTACATGATGGATAATGAAGTTTTAAGACTTCCACAGTAGTTATACTTTACCTAAAAAGAAACTTCATGTTTGTATGTGTGGTTTTTGTGGGTTGGTTTTTTTTTTTCTTCAAAGCTGTACAATGCGTGCAGGCGGTATCTATACATGAATAATTACACTATTCCATTTAATGAATATTTTGTGTTTAATAAGGTCATCTGCTGTTTTGCTGCCCACCCCTTCTCTTTGCTGAGAGTCGGGGTATGTAAGATCTGAAGAGAGCTCTGCACTAGTGCCATTAGCTACCCAATATCAAAGGTAGCTTGCTGGTAGTTTGCGGTGGTATAACTGACTCTTTAATTTTACTGCTGGTGGATTGCATGTCTACTTGTACTTCCATAAATAGTTACTCTAAAGAATTACTTCCTCAGCTCCAAGTTATTTATAACAAGCCAGTTTTCCTTTCTCTGCTATTTTGTCTGCATGTCAGAAGAGCTTTACTACACGAGAGAAGCATGTGTTTTCTTGACAGAAGTCTTTCCAGTGTTGGCAGCTAGTGCAGGTACTCAGAACTCATAGGTACAATGAAGTACCCTGCTGCCTTACTTCACTTAGGGTTCGTTTTGTTTTGTTTTTCTTAAATACCTCTATCTGCAATAAAGCCTTTGCTTAAGTGAGGCACAATGGCCTGGAATAGTTCTGTAATTCCAGAAATGCCCAGACCATGTCCTGTCCTTCAAGCTTCTTCAGTGTCTTGCCTTATGCTGGTCTAAAGCATTTCTGCAGCATGTTTTCTTGGGAGGACAATTCCTCTGAAAAAGTCATAAAATTCATAGAGGCTTTATAATATCCTTCATCTTTCAATTGCTTACTTTAATTTTCCAGCATAACTCAATATTTTTTAGTGCTTTCTCCTTCCAATGTACGTATATGTTTTTGGTGTTAGAACTTCAGGTATTTTTTTTATGCCTCCATGATGGTTTTTGTCCTTCAAATACTACTTATTAATGCCTACCAAATCCTACTTTTTCTCCATCTTTTGCTTTATTGCTTACCTTTTCACATATGGATTCCTGTCTGTGCTGTTGCACTGAAAAAAGCCTTCATTCTGAGTCAGAGCTTTTTGTTTCTTCACATCCGATCTTGACACTTCATATTTTTTTTAATTTTCACTTAAAAAAAAAAAACCAAACCACACAACAAAAACCAGGCAATATAATAATTTTAGTTTAAACCTCTGAATCTATTTAAAGTAATTTGTTATATTTCAACTGTAGTGCTTTTTCCCCAAACAGATTTTATTAAGCATTATAATTACACTGGTTCCTTTCAGTGTCTACATAGGGAAAGCTTCTTGCTGGTATGAAAATATTGTAGCCCTTAAATATTTTTGTAGCAAAATATTCTGGCTCAATACCAAGCTCTTTTTTTTTTCCCAAGATGAGCGTAAATTATGAGATTCATAGACAGCTGAAAATTGACATTAAAGCATCTGAGTTACCCATAATGTTTAGAGAAATACTTTATTTATAAAGCAAGTTGCGAAGGGAAGATCAAGTCTCTTCCTTACCCGTAGAACATAAGGGACAAACTGGGCTCTTGCTGCTCAGAGCAGGTGCAGGATCTGTGCAGCAAGGTCCCAGTTTAAAGTCCGGCAGAACTGAGTGCTTGTGGTTGGCATCATTTGTCCCTCAACAGAGGGAGTAACAGAACAGGATTTATGTTGTGGGTTTGGTGTTTTTCACACCAGGCTGTTAATTATCTGCCAGCTCTGTGCCTTGAGTGAGGTTGCCCAGGATCAGATGAGCAAAACTGGCGGAGGCCAGGAAGGAAAAGGGAGGGGGCTGTGGCAGAACCTTTTTACAACCACTTACAGTGGTCTAGAAGCACACCCTGCACGAGGAAAGCACCTAGCAATAGAGGACGGATGGACCTTCCCTCAGCTATGAAGAAGCAGGTGACTTTCCACCCACAGTCGTTTATCTCTTGCTAGACTTGTTTCTGCACATACAACCCGGTACAGAGTAGGGCTCTGGAACTTCCTCTCAGTGATGCTTTCCTTTCTGCTAAAATGTGTTTTCTGGGGAAATAGATTTACAAACCTTCCAGTATATTTTAGAGATTTACCATTTGTGTTTCTCCATAGGTATTTTTTGTAGTCTTTTCTTGTGCTTACAGACACATTGAAAATACAGGGGAAACCACCATTTGAATGTTGCATGGAAAAATATTCTGTTCTCAGTATACTAGGAAAAGTTCCTGGTTGTCTGCTAGTATATTTGGGGAGTTCAGACTACCGGCAAGTTCTGTGCATAGTTTTCCCAGTTGTAGCACAGTATTCCATCAGAGTCCTCCTTTAAATGCTGGGAGCCTGTCCTACATGTGCAATAGAGTTTCAAAACTGAAATGTTTGCTCCAGTCTTCCCCACGTTAATTCCATACCTCTCTCACGTGATGTGGTAATACATCCAGAATGCGCTGTTTGCCGCTTCCCTGTGCTACATGGTGTGCAAAGACAGTGCTGAAATCAATGGAAGACTTCAAGTGAGACCACATTAAGAGCTAGCATATATTGAAAGTGGTGCCCGATGAGAAGTTTGGTTATGAAGAACGCTTCAAAGCCAAACAGGAAATGTATGGAAAATTCTTGCAACAAAGTTTTTCTTTCAATGGCAAGGAAAATGAATTTTGACCGTCTTCTGTATGCAAGAAATATTTTCTCCTCATACTTCTGTACCGAGAAAAGATTATTTACTAACGGAGCATGTAAGTTAAGAGGTAAAACTATCTACATCACATTTCTTTGTGTACCCTACAGATAAACTGGCAGAATATTAATCAAAATCAAATTGCTCTGTGGAGACTTCCTTGAGGGAATCTTGTGCTAAATAGTGGCTTAATTCTATACTTACCTCATAAATCACCTTACAAGTACTGCTCTGAGCTATGCAGTTCATCTCACACACTGTAAATTTTCCTGAACTTCTATAACAACCGAGACCGCTGTGGGAGAGGGATTGCAGTCTCAGTTATACCACAAAAAAGGTGGGGTGGGGGATGCAGACATGCTACGCGGGAGGAAGACGGGGTTGAAGGATTGCTCTGGTCTCAGTGTCATTCTTGCCTGAGATGAAGGCCAAAAAATTAATAAATTTCTGCTTCCTATGGTGTATGTGAGAGAAACCCCTCCTGTCTGGTCTTCGGTGATCCCTTGGGTTTGAGGCGCTGTCGTGCCCCAAGGAACAAGAGGTTTAAATAGATGTTGAAGGAGAGTTACTTCACTCTGTGAAGTCACATCAGTGTCACAGTCACATCACTGTGAGGGGGGGGGGGAAAAAGAATTCTTAGCTTTTTCTTCAGCCACCCCTCTGCTGTGGTAGTGTGCGCTCAAGAGTAACAGAGCAAGAAGAAACACATCCCATGCACCATCTGAATCTATATACAAATCCTCACTGGCTGAGTCTTGTGGGGTTTTTTAATTTTTTTTTTTTCCTTGTGGAAGCAATGGTAAGATCTGGAGAATCTTGTTAGTTTGGTTGCATTTACTAGTTTGGGGAGGCAGGGGGAGAAATCCCCATAGGAATACAGAAACAAAATGCCATTTTATCTCTTCGGTAAGTTCTTTGCTTTACTCATGCATGGATGAAAGTACAGTTCTTGTGAACTCTTGGACTAGGCATTAGACTCATAACACAATAATGCAGACTAATAGTACTGGATGGAACCTAGTTGTTCCCTGAAGTTCTGCCTTTAATTATAATGGTGTTCCCAGGGCAACCACTGAATGAAGCCAGTAGCTAAGTTCACTGTTTTGTTAAGGAAAACTCACTATTTCCCATTTCTCCTACCAACTGTGATTTCGCCTCAAGCTTTTTTTAAACTCTGCTTAAAAGCCAAAAGGATGTCTTGCAGTCCTTTTCCAGCAAGTACTATATTCATGATGAAATCACGCGTGCTTGCGATTTGAGTCTGTGTGTGTGTGCATCCATGATAGTCATTCGACCAGGCAACTTGGCTCACAAGCAAGGCACTGTGAAGGGAAGCAAAATAGAGGTTTAGCTTGGCAAACTCTGCTTTTCTTGCAGCGTAGGATTTTTTTTTTTTAAAGAAATAGCTAGCCTGCCAAATCCATATACTAGGAAAAATCTAGAGCAGTGTTTCCTGACCTTTCTGTTACTGGCTCTCACCCTGCCTTGTTTCAAACACAGCTATCGCTGACTCTGCAATTTCTCTGGAGCCAAAACAGGTCAGGCAAAGCTTGGGCTCTGAGTTACACAGAAATGGCTCTTCAAGTTACAAACAAAAACAAATAAATCAAAGGGCCTCATATGTGGACCCCCAACCCTATAATTCATACCCCTTGCCCCTTTCATCAGTATTATGTCTCACGCACCCTGTATTGACCGTCTTCATCCTCTCCAGATGCTGAAGGTAAAAATCAACTTGTTTTATCAGGTTCAAGAAAGTTACCCCCTGTCCTCCTATTGTCTTCTCCACACTTACTGTTTAGGTTAATCTGTACCCCCCTTCACGAGTCCTCCCCTGAAGATACGTTCCTACTTGGCCCGTAGCAGGCTACCCTCACAGCAGTCTCTGCTTCCCCTTTCAAGATGCACATACTGCTACGTGAAGTACTCCTTTAGCTTCCTGTACCTCCTCTGTCATTCTTTCAGCAGTACAAGGTGAAAAAAATGTATCCATTTGTCTAGTGATTAGTGAATTTTTGCTTCTCCTTTTAGCCTGTAATTAGAGTAAAAACATGAATGTTCTGCAGTGCCTATTTTCAAATAATTCTCTCTCCTCTCTTACTTGTAAAATGGATTTAGATATTTATTGAAGAACTGAAATCTTGAATGTAATGAGTGCAATTAGTCGCATTTTCTTTCCTTGGCAAGCTTTTGAAATCGGCCAGGCATTCTGAGATGAACTGTTGACAAATGTTCTTTCTATCCCAGATTTGGATTTGCAGCTTACTCCTAGCGGAGAAGTCACAAAACAGATCGGAGAGGCCCTGCCTGTGTCATGCACTATTTCCTCTAGTAGAAATGCAACTGTGTTTTGGATAAAGGTCGGTAATTAATCTACTTCACACTTCATCCGGGTGTTCACCTCTTCGTATTACTGCTGCTACTTCAGTGTTTTGGAAGGAAGGAAGGGTGACATTCATTGGGCTTTTTTAAGAATATTGTTAAAATGAGTCTTACACATATTGCTAAAATGAGAGCTATTGACTCCAGTTGATGACTGAAAATCAGTTACTGTAATTTTCGGCTCAGTTTTCAAATGGAGAGAAGTAATGTCTATTGTAAAACAAATGTAACTTTTCAAAAAAGGTCTATACAAGGCCCTTTGAGAATCAGATCACTCTAAGAAGGAAAGCCCATTTGGAGGAATTGGGATTCATTAATTGTTTTCTCAGACGCAAGCTTGGTCTTGGTTCCAATAAACAATAAAAGGACAAGGCAGGTTGAGAGATGGGATGTTAGCAACTGGTGTTCAGTGGCTGGTGAAAAAGGTAGCTATCATAATGGTGGGTTTAAGTTAAACCTACACTGCTGGAAACTAAAAGTAATGATACCTGATGGTGGTTTAGTAGCATATGTTGATCTCATAAGCCTGCTTCCTAGAACAGAGTTGTCTTTGTCTCAAACAGCTTGTACCACTCCTGTTTTTGTCTTAGCCCACTAGAAAAGCTCAGAACTAACAACGCCTCTATGCCCTTGATTTGAAAGTGAAGTCTTTCAGGAAGAAGGGAGGTGGCTCTTATAAACCTCCAGCAGTTTCCACTTTTCATGCTGTTATGTTGCTGTCAGCTATTCAAATGTAGTTATTAATGGGGGAACACTTTAAGTGTGAGGCTCTACTGTGCCAAAGCATGTGAAAAATTCTGTTGATAGTATTCACATTTGTAATTTAGAGGTTAATGTATTCTGAGTTAGAATTCAGAGATCAACTCCTTACTTTATCAGGACAATACCAGAATGCAAACAAGTCCGTCATTTTCAAGTCTTCAGTATCAAGATGCTGGAAACTACATCTGCGCAACTACTCTACAGGAGGTTGAAGGGTTACAGAAAAGAAAGACACTTAAACTTATTGTGGAAGGTAAGGGAGCAGAGAGTTAGGATTATTAATTGTCCTTTTCAAACAAAATGGTTAACTGTAATATTGTTCTTTTAGGAAAACCTCAAATCAAAATGACAAAGAAAACCAACACAAATAAAATGTCTAAAACAATTGTGTGCCATGTGGAAGGTTTCCCCAAACCAGCAGTGCAATGGACAGTTACTGGTACTGGAAGCATCATCAATAAAGCAAGTATCTTCTTACTACTTTATTCACTAAAAGATAATGCACAGGAGTTGCGATTTAAAATCAAACAACATTTTTCAGGCAGTGAGGTTGAAGAAACTAAGTCTATTTCACTTATCTAAGAGAAGGTTAAGTGGTAGCTGTAGCTACGTGGTATTTACATGGATGATTTCTGATGGTAAGGTCTGTTGAATAGAGCACGGGAGGGCACAGAAGATCCACTGGCTACAAGCTGAAGCTGGAAGGAAAAAGAAAAGGTTACAAATGAAATATGCATTTTTAAGTAATGGTACTTAGTCATTTTATCTGGGTATTGTGGTAATTTTGCCCTTGCGTAAAGAATTTACAAATAATGATGGAACTATAGAACTTACATTAGAAAGCAAATGGGTACTTGATGTAGCCATTAACTGGGTGAAATGTAATGAAATATGGCGAGTACAAGTCAGAAAATACCATCATTACAGTTCCTTGTGGGCTTTGCAGATTTTATCCTAATTTTTATAGCTGTTTTTGTATGGTTATACTTGTTGTTTCTCACTGGAAACAAAACCATCATGCAGTCATCCTGGGGGATAAATAAGGAGTGCCCATACACAGTGGGAAGAGTACCTGGAAAATAAGCAAACTGAAGTATTTTCATATTGATTACCAAATCACATGCAAAGCATTGCCACATTTTGCCTAACCAGGAAAAATAAATGAGGCATCTATACAAGCAGTCAGAGACTGGAAGTGCAATGTACAGTGCTCCTGTAGATTTCATTACTCCATTAGGTTTTGCTTTAATCCTACAGAAATTATGTATAGCTGTCAAAATGTATCCATTTACTTGAAGTTATAGGGCAGGAATTGTCGTGAAGCTATATAAATGATTGGAAATAATTTTCTCTGGACATTGTATTAATCTAAGAATGACATACAGAAAATTCAAGGAACAACTTCACTCACTATTACAGTACAGATACTGCAGGTACTACTAAATAAATGTAGCTTGGCAAAATAATGCTGAGTGTGGAAACAACTTGGAATGCCAGAAAGTGGAAAACTTATAGTCATTATTTTCCTTATAAAGACATAAATGAAAAACAGCAAGATGGAAATAAATGAGAACTTAGAAGTTTGGGTTTGGGTTTTCTTTAAGGATTTTGTCACTTGGAATATATTTTAAGTAGTTGAAAGAAACAAAAGCAAATACAGAATGTAATTAACCTTCTCAAAAATGCCTCTTTATCAGTGGGCTTACAGTGCGCACTATACAAAATGTAGCTATAACTGGATATCTTGGCCAAAGTGTTTTCTTGCAAATATTCTCATTACCTTTTAATAAAATAATGCATTAGTTCTATTGTTATTGTTTGAGAAACTGAAATATTAGTCGAAAATTATTTCCCTCTGAACATTTTCAATGTGTAATACAGGTAATGCCTGTATTGTTTTTCACGTTTTTCAAGGATACTAATCTTCATTTTTTACCTTTTCAGACAGAGGAGACCAAATATGTTAATGGAAAATTTTCCAGTAAAATTGTAATTGCTCCCGAGGAAAATGTGACTTTAACTTGCATTGCAGAAAATCAGCTAGAAAGGACTGTGACCTCCCTGAATGTCTCTGCTAGTGAGTGTCTTCTAAGGACCATTTCCTTAAAGTTGCAGTTTCACATAAAGTACCTGCACTTAACACTCATATGAAGAGTAGGTCTGCAGAGTAATATTGATACTAAGATATTTAACCTTTTTGTCTTAAGTCAAGCAATTGTAAATCCAGTCTGGATCAGTAGTACATAAAATTTATTGATAGCTTTCTGGATGAGGTCACTTAGTCTTCATGACTTTCTTGGCTAGCTATCTCATGTATGCGGTATATTATTTACTTTTGTAAATAATATTTCAAAATAATATTACAAGATAATAGTACAAAAATATTGCAAAATAATACACTATTTACGAAGACGCAAGTCTTTATTTATTACTAAATTGACATAATCTTTTAGTCCCCAAATTTCAGTTTATTATTACTGGTATGACTTGATTCAGAACACAAATCAGCCATACTGGGCTTTAATTAAATGTCATTTTTCAATGATGAAAGGTGGTGAGAAGCTACAGTTTGTGTAAGGGTATCACAGCAATACTCACTCAGAAATATCTCTGAGATTAATATTACAGGTTTTGAATAAGATTCTTCAGTTAGATATATTATAGTTACAAGAAAAGACTTCTGCTTAAAGATAAGATTAATTACCTTGTTGCTTGGCAAACTGCATTAAATTTCAGTGTTTCTGTCATTGATGTAAATAGGCAATTAAAGGTCATGTTCTGGTACAACACATTTTGTCTTTAATTTAATTTTAACTTTTTTCATTTCAGTAAGTATTCCAGAATACGATGAGCCAGAGGATAGAAATGGTATGTATGGTTTTCTATCTCTGTAACGATTTTTGTTGATTGTCTCAGTTCAAGACCTATGTAGAGTCACTGAACAATTTCCACAGTCCTTCAAAGCTGGACTTGATTTGTAATAGCTGCTGCCATGACTGACTAAGATGTGACTTTCCTGAAGCTTTAAATGTATTTTTAAGAACAATGCCTACTTTTTTTTTTTAATTTTTATTTTCTGACCCCTTTTCTTGTTTCTGATGGAAATTCTTTAGAACTGGTGTAATGCTTTACTTTATCATAGGTCACCTCATTAACTTTTCTTCTTTACTTCAGATGACAATAGCGAAAAGGTTAATGACCAGGCAAAGCTAATAGTGGGGATTGTAGTCGGTCTTCTGCTGGCTGCTCTGGTTGCAGGTGTTGTCTACTGGCTCTATGTGAAGAAATCAAAGTAAGAATTTATGGAAAACTTGATAATTGAAAAAGAATAATATTCGTACGCAGAAATGTATGTTTACCTGTTTTCCTTCCTGCAGCATTCCAGTAGTCTGAGTGGGGAAAAGTTGTTACAGTAGTTGCATTTTATAGAGAAACGAAACCTGGTACCTCTGCTCAGCTGGTGCTAATGCTTAACAGGACACATTTCCTGGAGGTGGGACTCCAAGACTTTTCATAGACTGTGACCTGTAATGAGGTTCTGTTTCCTGACAGCCAAGCCTGTGCTGATTCTTGCATTTAAATATCATACCTGCTAGTTAATTATGGGATGTTATTTCTTTGTGGCTTTACTTAATTCGTCCTTAATTCATTTGTTCTTATATTCTTTGAGATCTCTGAAGTAAAATTGGTAAAGATAGACCTTGTGTTGCTGAAAAATTAGAAGCTACCACCCAAATCAGTACATTTTAGCCATCCTAGGCATAGAAGAGTATTTACCAGTGAGTTCCGCTCGCTTTCAAGTTGCTTTATTATCACACAGGCTCACTTCAGAAAACAAACTGGGTGATCTCAAGAAGTAACTGTGTTTCTCCATCCTTTTAAAGATGGCCACGACTGTATGCCATTTGGCCTTGTCCCCATATATTTGTCTCCAGGGAGAACTGAGGGCAGGCTTGCTCTCTGAAGCGTGCCTTAGAGCTGCTTCTTAACAGGGAAGATTAAAGTAGATATGCGTAACATGCACAAATCAGTACAGGTATAGAAGCAATCTTAAAGTTCAGTTGTTCTTTCTATGACCTTTCATTAAAATTAAATCAAATGAGATCTAAAATATACCAGTGGGATTTTACTATCAACAAATGTGTTCTCATTGATGTGGAAGTACAACAAGGAATTCTCTGTCTGCTTGCAAATACTCCTTTTCGGATAATACATAAGGATTTTACTCCAGCCATAGCTGAGCAGGTTTTGGAATTTCATCAAATAAAGAACTGCTATAAATTACCCAAGCACAGAACCACATTTAGATACTATACAGGAAAAAAAAATATATATTTTTTGCAAACCTTATGCTTCTTTTGGAAGTACTAACAACATTGAGCTCCTCCTCCCACACTTTTCTACTAGTGTAATGTCTAGAATAATTTTCTTTTGTCTTTCCTTTTGAATGTGAGAATGTGGGATCATGAAACTGTGATTCACTGGTTTGGGTTTTTCTGGAAGAGGCAGTCTGGGTATAAGGAGGGCAGACAAGGTGACATATCTTTTCTTGTATCATTATGTAGTGTGGGGAGACCTAACAAGAATCTTAGAATATAGCATGTCCTTTGCTGAGATAAGTTTATGACTTAAGATAACTTTTTCAGCTTCAAAGATATGATACAGCGTATTCTAAATGGACAACACTTCTTTTCCTCATGCTCAACTTCTCTTCTACAAGCTTAGAGTAAAAATTAGAGTTAGAATTGATTAGACAGGTTCACTAGGAACAAAATAAAAAGCGCTTTATAGTTAAATAATAGTCTTCATATTTGATACATGGTTGCTGGCCTCTGAAACCCTTAATTGATGCATCTTCACTGACAATCTCCTGTTCTCAGCATATATTTAAGTTGATGTGGTGTTATCCTCCCTGCTTTCTGCACGCCGTACTTGCAAGAGCAAGCAGAGTGTCAGTACCTATTCTGACAAAGTTTTCAGCATGAGTTATAGCCTAGGAATCAACGTAGACCTTGCAAAAAGCACTTTACACCTTTAGACACAACGTGTGTCTACTCACAACCCCTCCATCTCCGTACAGGCCAACAGTGTTAGTAGTTATTTTTTGAACCCACCCTTGAACAGTAACTCACCTAATCTCTATCCCCAAAGTGACGCCAAAGGAAAGTCTGAGAAGGCAGCAGCACAGAACTTTCCAAGTCTGCCGAGGCAAGAAAAACGTTATTTTTTTATTATCGGTGTTGTGGTTTGTATAATCTTCTATTGTCTTGTCATCCACACTAAGCAGAAATTATACTTGTAGCCTTGGAATATATTCACAATAAATCACTTACATAGTTATTCACTGCCTCAGCTCCACTTGATGCAAAAGCTGATTATTGCCACATATTCTTTTCACTATGAATATTATCCCATAAATCAGGGACTCATCTGTATTCCGCATCCTGCAACCAGCCCCCTCTTGAATAAAGAGTTGAGGCTACCTACCCCAGCATGCTATGTTTCTCCTTCATCTGAGCAGAAGGCCAAAGACTCGTTTTCTACAGATTTCTCCTTTTTCCAAAAAGGCTATTATAAACTCATTTGCACCAAACAGAATGTAACTTAGCACTTCAGAGTCTTTCTAAAATATTTGTGACAGACCCCGGTCAAGTGATTTCTAGGACACCCATTGTCAGTAAATCCTTCATATATGACATTTTCACCTTGCCAGAAACAGCAGAGTACAGCACAAATTAAAGGTTTAGAAAGCAAATAATGCAGCCAGCATCTTGTATACCTGTTCTCCAGGCATGAGACTTTTGTCCCATTTTTGCTCCTTGGGTTTGGAGGTGCACAAATCTCAAGTCCCGTCAGGCTAGATCAAGGTTAAAGTAGTTTAAAATGCAGTGGAGGGAAAACTTGGGCAAATTGAAGCACAGCAGCAGTCTGAAGATTGTTCATACTCTGAGCACACCAAACTCTTGAAATTATTCTTAGATCAGAGTAATCAAGAATGTTACTAGTGACTCGGAACACTCGAAGCATAACAATTCTGCTTTTTTTGCTACTTTATAGGAAACTAGCATATGAATCCAAACGTGGCAGGCCAAATACATAGAAAATTTACTGTATGTTTTGAACAAGATTCAGCACGTACATTGTTTTTCATGCAATTCCCTTGCAGAAAATGACAGTCACAAACATCTCTGAAAGTGTCAGTTCATGTCACAGAACTTTTACAAAAGTGGCACAAATTAAAAACCAGTCACTCGTTCCTTGATGACTGGAATATTTTTCTAATGTCTCTGCCATTTTTCCTACTGATGAACATTTAAAAATAATTGGAGGAAGTGGAAGGCAAGATTGGGGTAAACAGAAAGAGGTTGCAGATAATCCAGATTTGGACTTATTAGACCATTAGCACCCAGAACTACACTGGTGTGTATTCTCTTACCCGTCATTATCGCAAGTGTGGGTAACAAGGACAAAGAGCACTGCAGATTTTCTTCCTTAAACAGTGTTAAGGGTGAGGCCTAGATCTGTGAGATTAAAAGAAATTGGGAACTAAAACTCAACAGTTTCTGGGTCATCTATATGCAGTCTCTATTTACAGCAGGCAAAACACTTGAGATGGAAAATGGTCTTTATATTAAAAACAATGCTATGAACAGTATCTAAACAAAATCCATGAAAATAACTGCCCAGCACACACACACACACTACAAAGAAAACTAAAAACCTCACTTTAGTACTACTTACCAAGAGATTTTGATTAGGATTCCCCGAGGATAATTATTTTGCTGAAGAGCAAGCATAGATAAATGTAAAATATGAGTCATAATTTTAGCAAGAGCTCAGAATGATCCATGTTTTACAAATGAATTTAAAAAAAAAAAAAGGTTGAGAGACATAAGTAAACTCATATCCATGCTAAAGTGTGGGCTTTTTTTGTGGAGCTTCAGATGATGTTAAAGGGTGTGAGATGGCCTGGGCAAAGTGGGCTGTCTTGCCCTTTTTGGCAAATCCTTGGGAATCCATCCATCCATCTATCCAGAGTTGTCCAGCTGCTCAGATATCATCAGGAAGTCACTCTTGAGTTGCAAATGGAGCAGCTGACAGGAGTTAATGCACAAAAAAAAGTAAGGAGCAACTGTTGTTGAATGTTAAGCTGGCAAAAGACCGTTTGTCCTGTGCCTCAGGTCACCTCAGGAAGCGATGGAAACCATGTTTTGAGCCATTTCTCTGTTACAAACTCAGGCCACGTCTGTTGAGCCCTGAGGACTGGTGCTGTGCCAGGGTTGCCTGTTCCTCTGCCGTTGGCAGAGCGTTGCCAATGGGTCACACTGCTGCAACTCAGTGCAAAATTACTCTTCTTTCTCTTAATAACACTATTTAGATAGCACTAAAAAAGGCAGCAGTATTGCTTTTGCTGAGGTGCTGAATCTGCTTAGAAATCAGTATTTGGGGAACCAAAAAAAAAAAAAAGAAAAGAAAGTCAGTCAGCAAGATCACCGGACCACCAGAATTAAACTGCTGTATTTCAGTCTCGGGCACTGAGAATCTAAATCCATCTGATTGTCAGACATGAAAAACTGCTGCTGCTCTCGTTTCAAGCTAGCAGTATATACCATCCTCCAAACAAGTTCTGGATTGCCTGCCTCTTTCAAAGTCAGAGTGCTGCCTTTTAAATCTCCCATTTTCACCCATTTTGGCGTTAGGAAAATAGAGGTGACGTTTAGTGAGGGGAACAGTTTCACGGAATGCAGAACTAAAACTGAACACTTTAAACATTAAAACCTGACCGCATTGCAGAATCTCCCAGATTTAGTCACTGAACAATTTTAACCTAATCAAAGACCAGTAATGCTAGTTACAGTTCCCTCTGCTGTTAAGTGTCAGGTCATGTGAAATCCAGTCTGCTTTGGGCACTGTAAAACGCTCTTGATAAGAGGCCAAAAAAAAAAAAAAAAAAGGATCACACCGAGCCATGCCAATAGTCTATCCAGTCCACTCTCTTGTCTCCAAGAGCAGATGTAAGCATTTACATGAGGGCAGATGTGCATGATCCTGCTTTCTCACCTCCAACTCATTTCAGCTCAGGTAATTGCTCGAGTCCAGATTCTTTCAGCTTTTCATCTCTTTCCCTACTGTCTCCAATTTTGTAAGACTTATTTATGGAAGAGAGACATTAGCCACATGACGAGCCAAATCCTGTGCTCTACCTAAAACAAACTTTTTTTTAAAACTTAAAAAAGAAAGGGTTTTAATTTTTAAGGGATTTGTTTGCTTGGGGGTTTGTTTCTTTTTTACTAGGATTAAAGGTTTTTGTGAAAGGTTAAGACCACAGAAGGTCAATCTCTACCAAAGCGTTGAATTTCCTTCTTCATTGCATCTTACCTTCTGTGCACATCACGTGTTTCAGGTTTTGAATACCAGTAGAAAGTTACCGCAGAATAGAAATTTACCACTGTAGAGCGAGTTACTTTGTGATATAATCTCAGTATTTTAAAAATTAAATTTGCCTGTGATAAGCAGAAGTTTGGATCTTTGCAGTAAGTGGGTTTTCAGCACAGGCACCTTCCCGTCAGCCACACAAACGTAACGGAGGCAGTCTAAAACCAACAGCAAAAGGTAAATGCAACTTTGAAGCATTACAGCTTACAGCCACTCAGGAAATAACCTACTCTAAAACCAAAATGATTTTAGAACGGTCCCATTCAGTGCAATGGGTGGGATTTGGGGCCCAGAATCCCACGTTGTCGCTCCAGCCCTCCACCTCGCAGGCTGCTCCCCAGCCCAGAGCGCAGCATTTCAGCAGCACTCCCAGGGGTGTTGAGGATGAGGTGCGTTTGCCCCCCATCAGAAGCTCTTCCCAGACAAGAACTGAAATGGACTGTCTTCACAGTACTGTTCAGGGCTGCTTCAGCTCAGGGCACACGTCGTGCTTAGCCACTGCTCGCGGCCTTTGCTCAGATGGAGGACGTGCACAGAAACACTCCACTAGCCAAAATTCAGACAGTGGTTTTGGGAGGTACATACCTGCATGGTGTCAGCGTGACATGTCACACTATCTCGCTAACCTGTGTCTTCATTGTATTTTGCAAGTCAGTGTCACTACGGGTCTTTACCCTGAAGCAAGGGTGAGCATATGCATGAATCTGTCACAACAGACGTTACTTTTCTGTAGGGGAAACAAATTATCCATAGAGAAAATGCGTATACGATAATCTGCTTTGACACAAGGGATTTACTTTGTCCCACTCAAACACATTTGCCCATTTACATTTTAAAAATTGTGGCCTTCAAAATGTTATCGCAGCACTGCAGGAATCTTTCACCTTGGCAGACAGTGAGGCTTCTCACACGTTAAATGAATGGCTTAGTGGTTTTATTGTGCTAAGCTAAACTAAGCACTTAACTCATTAATTCATCTCCACTACTTGCATTAAGGAAGACCTGCTATTTTAAATGAGGCATACCTCTTCCCCCCCCCCCAAAAAAAAAGAAGTTTACACAATCTCTTCTTTACCCAAAGTTGTCATTCATAGCCAGCGCAGATCTGGAAGCCAGAGTAGGGTTTTTTTGGTGTTGCTGGAATTTTCATTAATTTCATCACAGTTAAAGAGCCTCTGTTTGGCACGGGCTCTGAAAGTCGATTACTACAAGTACACAAAAGATTGCTATGTTGATCAAGATGTCTTAGCCACACTTGTAACCTTTTAATACGCCTTAAAGCAAACGCTTGTTTATTGGAACAAGCTACACAGTTAATTCGCCAAGAAACATGGATCTGCACAACTGGTTTAACCTTACTAAATGTCTGCTAGCTCAGAAAAATTCTGAATTCCTCAAGAAGTAAAACACACATCCACAGCCCTACTGCAATCCTTCCTGCGGTACTAACGCCAGTGGGGGACTGGTGCTGTTGGTCTCTACAGACATATGCAAGCCTATTGCTCAACTCAGAACAGAACTATAAGAGTTTTATGTAGCAATGAGAGGGGAGGAAATGGTGTCATTAACGTGAGGATGGAACAAAATGCTGTAGACGTGCAAAAATGACCTTGTTTTTTCATTATAGGACAGCGTCAAAACACGTAGACAAAGATCTTGGAAATATAGAAGAAAACAAAAAACTAGAAGAAAACAATCATAAATCTGAAACTTAAGAGGAAAAAAGTGTCAGTCATCATTCCAGGTAAGCATTTCATATTGCAGCGTTTCACATCTCGCTGTCCACCATTTCTCTCCAGCCATCTGTGGCTGGCCATCACAGTGGGAGCTTGGAGTCTGTCGCTCCTCTTTCCGAAGTTAGGCAGTGCAGTGATTTTGAGTGGCGTATTACTGGGATAGACAGACTCAGCCCCTGGCTAGTTAATAATTCATACCTGCATACGCACATATTAAAGAAGCCGTACATTTAGGCATAACCTGGCTTTATTTTAATCCACATACTTGGGGAAATGAAAATACAAACTTGTATAATGTATCACTGTGGTATATGTGAGTGTGTGCGTGTGTATGTATGTGTATGTGGAGAATGTTTAAATATAGTTTAGAAGGTTTTGAGTTATGATTTTAAATGTTCACAGGAACCTTCTTCCCGTACTGAAAGCAATAGTTTCTAAAAGTCTTTAGTCAGCTTTATTCATCATCACTGCACGAGGCATGAAACTTTCCCTAAAACAAAATGATTCTTCTACTCAAGATTTCACATACTCATACTATTATCGATTTTATCCTGGGAAGAGACACTGTATATTCAGTTAGTAACAATGCAACAGGTATGAAAGTTTCCCCGACCAGGATCCTTATGAAATAAACTCCATACAAATAATTAGGTAGATGCAGAAGTTCCGTCAGGAATTACAGGAGCACTACAAAGCACCAACAGCACCACCCGGTGTTCACATATATATACACCACTGCTGCAAATGTATGTGCCACTGTTGCATCTCTGCCCTTCGTACCCAAAATAGGGGATTAGGCCATTTTTCTGACCAGCTGAGGCCATTTTAAATTAACACTGTGGCAGCACAACAGTGTGGAAACCAGCTAACCATGTTGAGGTTTCTTGTGTTCTTCAAAATGAGAATAGTAAGTGTTCGGTGATGGTGCGTTGTGAGTGGAATTATCATATTTCATATTTAGATTTTAAAAGTTTCTTATTTAAATAAAGACAGCTCTCCTTATTCATAATTTCAATATGTTAGCACTGTCTGAAATTTTGAAGTACAAGGCACTATTTTTGCACTAAATATTCAGAATTCACTAGGTAGAATAATTATATAAAGAAATGGAGCATTGCTGTATGCCCTTTGGTAGCAATATCACTGGTTTACTAGTTTGAAAGAGGGGATTGAGAATAACAAAGTTGTGCCCTATGAATGATGTAAAAGTGGAAAATAAATTTGGATCTTGAAAAAGTTGCAGTGTAAATACTCAGGGTTTCTGCTGCAATTCTATGGGAAAATTCTGTAATCTTTTCGGTTAGGGCCTGTTTTGTGGTTTTTTTTCTGGGCCTGGTACCTTCTGCAACACTGCAATATGGAGGTGATCAGATGGAGCTGAAGTTAGCTGAGGGTATTTATTGAACTTGGGAGTTCAAATAACATCGTGTGCCTTCAGTGCAATCTTTAAACGTTTTATTTCTTCAGATCAGTAGACCTACATAAAGGAAAAAGCTTATCTGTAAATGCATTAATTACCAGGTAACCTTACTGGATTTACCGACAACAATATTGCAACAGCTATTCTAATCATGAAAGAAAGTATTCTTGTCATTGAGCAGCAGAAGAAAGTACTATTCCTGTAGCTGTTTGTTTAAGTAGCTGGTTAACATATTTAAAAATGTTTAACTGGTTTATCTTTCCTATTTTCAGAGAATACATATAGACCAATTGAAGCATGAACGTGGATTGTATTTAAACATATACAAAGAAGTGACAGCTATTCATGGTTCAAGTATTAAACAGATCATACTACCAAGTTTTCAAAGGATTTTAGACACAATTATCTCAAGCTAAAAAAACCCACAAACTAATTTTGGCAACAGCCATGATAATAGGTCACCATGTTGTGTTCTGTTTGAAATATTTTTTTGTAAATGTCTGCACTGAAGATTTCTTTTTGTTTGCCTTTATGTAAATTTTTTACGTAGCTATTTTTATACACTGTAAGGCTTTGTTCTGGGAGTTGCTGTTAATCTGATGTATAGTGTAATGGTTTTATTTCAATTGTTTTTATGACACCCTCTGAGCAGGTACATGTCTAATTCTGATTGTTATCAGTGAAGCCTCTGCTTTGTAGCACGTACCTAGCGTGTAAGATGATTGTCTTAAAGGAAAATGTCAAACTCCTTTTTCATTCTTTGAAATCACAGTAGAGAGGAAGGGTGACAGCTGTGACAAGAATAAACTAAATTGTTAATAAAAGAGAACATTTAAAAAACCATGCAACGCTAAGCAGCCAGAAAGGCAATAAAGAGTCTCCACAGAGAAGTCGGGGTATTGAGCAATGAACACAAGGAGAAATTCCTAGCCTACGTACAGACGGTGGCTAATAATCCTTCTCTTCTAGAGCAAGACACATTTTATTGATTCTTTACAGTTGACTTTCATGTTAGAATTAGGATAAGGAACTGGAATTCTGGATTAATTTTGATTCCTTTATGTTATCCGCTGCCTTAAAGTACTGTACCTTTTCTTCATTTCAAAAAGATACCAGTCAGAATTGGAAACTTTTTTTAAACAGTGGTCATATCAAAGCTGCATTTGTTTTTCCACAAAAATAGAATATATATATATTTTTTGTGTGTTTTTGTTAACTATGCTACAGATATTGAATGCACCTTGAGATAATTTTAGTGTTTTTAACTGGTACCTAATTTATCAAACAGTACATATAATTGTAACAATGAAATGTCTATGTATCTTTAGTTACATTCAAGTTTGTAACTTTATAAACATGTTTTATGCTGGAGGGAATTTTTAGAATGGTACTGATAAGAAAACGTTTTAGGGTAAATGGCCAACAGAAAGTTGTTCTTAAGGGAGAGAAGTTTAATCTTATGCGGAAGGTCAGTTTCTGGAAGAAAGTAACTGGCAGCTTTGATGGAGAGGAACAGTGGGGTAAGCAGAACATCAGGTTTCCATTTACAAATATCCAGGGAAAAAGTAAGTTTTTATAGACTGGTAGGCAAAAATAAATAAATAAATAAAAGAAAAAGATGGACGTTAGGAAATGTATTTTGCCACTTTTGCATTATTTAGGGGGAAGAAAACACTGTTACTTGTAAATTTGTAAAATGTTAAATGTCTGGGCAGTAGTGACTGATGTCTTAATAAAAGCTTCCTGTAGTGCATTGGCATGGATTAAATACATAAGATGTCCTATAAACTCTATGCTGTATAAAATATTAGAGGGAAATCCTGATATATGCCTCTAAACTTTGATTTGTTACTGTTTTATTTGGCAAAAAAAAAAAATTATAATCTTGGTCAATATTTAAACCAAAGTAAAATGGGGTAAAAACCAAAGTAATTTGTTTTGCATGGCTAAGCCATTCTGTTATCTCTGTAAATATTGTGATTTTTTTCTTTTTAGAATTTTGTTAAAAAAATTCTAAAATTTTTAAACACCTGTTTTTCCAAAATAAAACGTGAACACACAAAAAAAGTTACTTTATATACAAATATATCTTTTTCTTTTGGTGCGAGAACACTGCCAAGTGATACATGTTTTTTTAAAGAAAAAAAACAATGCAGTGGGCGTGACTCTAAAACAGGAAAAGTTGTAACAGAGTCCTGTGAAGGAATGTGCAAACATCACCTGTCTTTGTTTATAACACTACAAATAGTTCTTAAATACAGAGAAGAAACCTCCAAAGATCATAAGGGAAAGCATAGGGAAGGGCTGAAAATTTTCATACCACTGTCTGGGGAACACAGGGGAGAGGAGAAGGAAAAAAAAAAAAAGGTCCTTCAACTTCCACAGCTACGAAAAAGGAATGAAAATAACTCCTCACCTTTTGGGATTCTGCCAGATCTCCTATGCACTTTAAATCGTCAATCCTAGGAGCCGGGTTTTTCACTGCTCCGCGTTCACTATAGGCACGTTTCAAGAACCAAGAGCGCAAAAGAATTAATGTTTCTATCCATGCCTAAACAACAATAAAACTGAAGTATGTCTTCACTCGCTTGTCTGAAATCTCAGTTTACAAGAGCACGTGTGAACACAAGGGAGGGCACTTACCTAGAGCTCGCGCTGCTGGTGACTCTCATCCCACAAACGAGCCTCCATGGAGTCTGGCTGGGACGAAAAGTCCTGCGAAGCCGCGGGGAGCTTGGTGTGGGTGTGTGGGCCTTCTTGTAGGCCAGAGGGTCGGGACCTAGAAAGCATAAGCACTCACGCTGAGAAAAGCACGTGCCGGGTTGGCACGTGAAACCTTCCAGAAGTTCATCACGCAGGTCTCTGCTTGTGACCTGGTTAAAAAAAAAAAATACCCTAGCAATGAATCTGGCAAACCTGATTCTGTACACCGCGCCAGAGTTCAACTTCATTCAGTTTACTAGGCACGGGAAGAAAAAAAAAAAATCCCTGCTCACAAACAGTTTTAAAAGCACAGCAAGGGAGAGGGGGAGAGAGCCGACCCTCTTGTTTTAAGGTTGGGAAATTAAGACTGTTTGTGGTGTCTGTTCATGGCTCTACAGGAAACTGCCACTGAGCTTGGAACAAACCAACGGGTTTGTCTGCATGCTGCAAAGGCAGCATCGTGCAAAAATACCCCCACGGGCTTCCCGAGCAGCTAAGTCCCCAAAAGCAATAATGCCAAAACTATAGCTGTACTGCAGTGGATACGAGCCACTATGACTTGCGGAGAAACGTGATAATGGTGTGGCCAGAAGGTGAGGCCTTCTGAAAAAAAAACCCTAGGTAGTTAGGGTCAACACAAGAAAAGATGGAGCATCAGGGACACTCCGTACTGGTTCTGAGTGCTACAGAACAGCCTCCCTTCTAGGGCTTCACTGCACCTACAGGTACTGCGCTACTGGGGCTAGCAGCTGGTCAGAGCCTTAACGAGCTTTAAATGCTACCAGCCTTCATGCCAGTAAAACAGCTATCCTCACCTGATCAGCTGTATCCCTGACTCGCCAACATCAACATCATCCTGAGTATCCCTGACTCGCCAACATCAACAGCGCTACAGGTGGTTTAGGCAATATGTTACACCTTTTCCTGGACAGAGAGTATTCATTCTGTCATGTTTTGATATACATACATAAGTAATTCTAAATTCTGTATCTATTAGTACTTGAACATTACAAGAGACTCATATGGGTTTTGTCCATATAGGTATCAGCCCATAGAAACAGACAAAAAAAAAAATATGAATAAATGTAAATTTGTTGTCTTTTTTTTCTTCAGGGAACATCCAACATTCACCTAATATCCTCAGCTGCTGGCTGTTGCAGTTAAATGTGATTTACTCGTACTACCACATGTAGCTGGATACCTTCCTGTTGACTTCATGTTTAGACAGCCATATGTATGTAATTATCTCAGCTAAGATTAAGCAGTGGCATATGAAATGAGATCATGACCTCCTGTGTCAACCACATCTGTGCAAATGTTTTCTGGGTTTTTCTTCTGACAAGAACGCATTGCCATCCAGGTGTCTTTTTCCAAGAATTGCCCAATACAGGTTTTTCCAACAGATTTCTCCTGCAGGCAGAAGAAGATGAGGGGAACGCAGGAGGTACATAACTTCGAGTTACATGCGTCTCCTAGTCCCTGAAGGGCTCCCACACTCTTCTGGAAAAGGGCAGCATCCTCAAGCTGGCATCGTTCAGTGCTGATCAAGGCTGACTTCAGCCTTCCCTCACAGTGTTGTGACCAGGAGTGAGCACACCGCCTTCTTACAGCAGGAGGGTAGGAAGAGAGGTAGAACACGTTGCCCGCAAACCAACCCACCACACAGCTGTGAGCGTACTTAGCTGCATATGCTTCATGTGTAACGCAGCACACGTTTAATAACAATTTGCTACATTTCAAATTATTAGAGAATCGGAAACTAAGTTTATTGCTTATTAACAAATTATGTCAAAGTCATTTTTTAAAATAAGACTAACTCCATCCACCCAGCCACTCACACTTCTTTAAATGTCCTGTAATTCATACATTTTTCTCATTTACATTCTAAATAGAGACATTTATGCTGTTAGCAGCAAGGCATTCACTTTGATGTAGTAATGAATTTCAGCTTGAAAAGGTAGAGCCTGACAAATTATTAGGAAATTTTGTTCCTTAGTCAGAAAACAGTAATGTACCTCTCTCATCACCCACCCCACCAAATGTTTTTCCTGGTCTCATGTTGCACCTGATGATACAGCTAAAGCTTCTATCATTCTCTGTTCCCTGTCCTAGTGCACATTTTTGCATCTGCTGTTCTGTAGAGATTGATTCTCTGCTGCCTTCACCATCATTTGTTCATTTGTAGGACATTAGTTCAGAAATGCAAAAGCACCTTGAGATAAATACCAGCAGTTTAACACAACTATAAACATAAAGTGGGCTGTGAAACAGGAAAAATAAACAGAAACATACTCAACTTCCCCATGCTTGGGCTTCTACATGTTCATATCCATTGTTCAGAACTCCCCTGGAATTTCCCCATTTTGGAAAAAATCACACAAAACCTAATCCACACTACAAAGGCTCAGCTGTAATAGCATAACATACACCTATAGCACCCATGTGCCTAAGCTTTTTACTCTTNCTTTTTTTTTTTTTTTTTGGCTAACCCTTTTCCTGTCACTCATGCAACTAGAAAGAAAGTTAAATAAATAACATTAGGCATATTTGTACTGGAACACTGGCCCAAGTATTGTGTGTAAGGCTGTGATCTCTTTTTTTGTGTATTTCAGTCCATGTAGTTGTAATGCAAGGATTTATTGCACACTATCCAGCCCTGGACTTGAGAGAGCAGAGGGAAGAAAGCAGTAATATCCTATTGCTCTAAGAAATAGCAGATTAAATTTAATTTATATATAGTCATTTCCACCCCTTTACTTTTTGTGGGAAAAAGCTGTCCCTGTTTCAATACCAACCTACATTCAACCTCGCTCAGAAAAACTCTCTATATATTAAAGCTTATATTAAAAGAGGCCAACTACAAATCCAGAACAGGAGCAATGCTTCCCTCAGCTGAAACTCACATCATCCTAATCCTTTTTTTCCCCCCTGAGATTCTCACCGGAGCAGTCAAGTAATCACCTGCGTAGGTACATCACTGATGACAGTTTGTTCTCTCCAGAGCTAGAAAGCAAATACAAATTCAGATTGTGTTGTAAATGTTCAATATTGTCTACACACCAGATCCGAGATTTCATTAATATTTGCATTTGTCACAAGAAGAGCTAGCCTAGCATGGACAACAGAATACATTCAAAAGGAAGAACATAATTGAATCTAAATTCAGGAAATGAAATGAATTAAAGAATCAAATAAAACCTCATATAGACAAAATATTTCCACAAATTCAATTTCAGTGATGTTGATATAAAAGCTCTCTCTGTTTTTATTACTCCAAATAAAGAAATATCACGCTTATTTCCATGAATTTAAGAAAGTAAGCACACACAACAAACACAACTGCCCAAAGTGACTGCACTTACTAAACAGAAAGAAACAGGATACGGAAATCAGATCAGACAGACTTTCTGATAAAATTAGAGTTAGCAAGATTACCAGTGCGTGGAATGAGGTTGTTTCAATTCCATGCACAATGTCTTTCTAACCACCGCCTGCTGTACCTTGAAGTACTCCATTGTGCAGGGCAGCCGGGGTTTGCTCCGTGGCTTCTGCACAGTGCTGGGTCCCAGGTTTTTCCTAATCCAAAATATATCAGGAACAACAGTGGAAAAGCAGGGTTTTTTTCCCACTGAAATTTTTATGCATATTCTAGGCAACGGTAAGATGTACAAGTTTGGCAACCAAAGCCAGCAGTGGTTAGAAGCTCTTCAGAAAGTAACATTCATGGACCACCTCCTTTCACACTGCTGCTGCCTGAAAAAATCGTTTGGTCCTTCAAAAAAGGGGTGAGGGAGAAAAAGGAAGAGAGACATTGCCAGTAAATAGGAGCATAGCTCACTAAAAGTTATCATCTTTAGCAACAGCTAAATCTTTTCAAAGAGTACAAATCTTTTTTGGTTTTTGTTTTGTTTTGTTTTTAAAAAAAGCAAAGAAAAGAAGCTGAGATGGGAACGTTGCTGTGATCACTGCCCTCCAAGGGTGTAGTCCTTAGACAGGTGCGGTGCTCCATCCTAATGCTATTTCTACTGCTCTCTCTGGAGCGTTTATTCAAACATTTGCTCTCTCCTCATTATGTATACGCTTTTCTACATCTACATTAGCTAAAAGGTGCTAATAGCTATCACCAGGAATGGATCTGGATCCCGAGGCAGTCAGAGCTGTCCTTTATAAAGCCGCTACCCTTAGCAGCCATCTTTAGCTCCAGCAGAGGAAGCCATCAAATCTCTTTATATAGGTCCAGAGGAGGTGCGATCTAAAGTACTGGGCAGAGGTAAATTCAACAAATAATTAACAAATCCACCTAGTTCCAGTTGCAGCAGGACAGAGAATTAGATGCTGAAAAGTGACTTTAACCACTGCAGAAAACGTGCAGAGAGTTGGCATTAAGCAGGATATATTCGCTTTCAAAATTGTAAGAAAAGCCTAATGGCGGAACCAGCAGAAGCGCCTGGAGCAGAACTTGTTGAAGCACTAATCCAGCCTCAACGCAGCAGTGGATACCAAGAGAACTTTTTAAACATTTGCATTTCTCCAATCAGTACAATTCAACTCAAATTTCAGAGATGAACTGAGAGAAAAAACAATCTTTGTGATCTGTGAAAATAATCAGGCTGGACAAGATGAGCCTCTTCAGCTCTAAGAGATACGGTGACCAAACCCAAATAGCTCAGTTTCCTCACTGTACATAATATTGCCTTTATTATAATCAGCTTTCAATGCAAAAAAATTTACATAGATTTACATGAGGAAAAGTATTCAAGTGCATTTCAAGGTATTATTAACTAATAAACCCTTCTCAAATGATATTTTAATGCACTCAGTTCTGTCATCCAGCTAGATCTTGACACAAGACATGAGTATAATAAGTAATCCAGCATAAAAATGGATTACTCACCATCCCTAATAAATCCACTTGAAACACATGGCATGGCCATTTGTTGCTGGCTGGGCATATGGAAGAGATATGAGCAAAGAAGCAGTGAACATGGCTATGGTAAACAGCAAAGGCGTGAGAATTTCTTAATGAGAAAACAGCCTCTTTGTTTTCACCATCCTGAAGAGAACTTTGGTGTGAAGATATCACAAATAGCACACCCATTATGTATTGCTGATGCTTATCCACATGGGAAAAAACAGGAAACTTTGGCTAATGCAAAAACTAACGCAGCAGGACAGAGGTGGTAAGAGAGAAACTGTCAGGAACCGAGATGGAACAAATAATGAAATTACTCCTAAGACATTAATGCTGGCCAAGAATCATTAGAAAAGATCCAAAGGAAATTAGATCAAGAATGAGAATTTTCTCAAAAAGAAACCAAAACAACATCTGTAGATTTCACAAGAAGGAAAAAAAAAACCAGGCTACCCAGGAAAAAAAGAAACCTGTGCCTGCAATGGCAGCTATAAAGTATCCAAACAGATTTAGAAAGCTGATTATAAAGTTCCAAGTAAAAATTTGCACACACACCCCCCTGCCTGAAACAGGTACCATAACCTGAAACTGACTGGAACAAAAATATGAGAGACCATGGCAATTTTGACCATGTAGGAATTAATGAGCTGTAACTGGGAATAAAAGAGCTTGTAAGTTAAATGCATCATCTTTAAGGAGGAATTCAAAAGATTGCAGACTGCTAGGGGAGACAGCCTAAGTGGAGGAGGAATCAGACTGATGCGTTTAAGATACGTTTACAACAGTTCCTTACTGCCTCGGGTTCTGCAGAGACACAGCCGTGCGTGGTCCGATTTCAGAAGAATTCCCTGCTAGGTTGCTGCCTCAGAGTCTGGCTCTCCTCCGTTAGATTGCAGGCTTAAGACATAACTGATAGGGACTATAATGCATATTGATTAGTCATTATATTACTAACAATTAATAAATCAAATAAGCTAAATAACTAATAAATAGACTACTGTTATCAATTTCCATTATTTGGCTTGCTATTACAAACAACTACAAAGCTACTCTTTATCACTATTAAATCCTATTAACTACACACAGCTACTACTGAAATACAAATCTGTCACCCTTCTGTCCCCACACCATTTAACTTTAAGGTGCAAGTTGTCCGCCTTTGCTCTACCCTCCCACACCAGGCCTTTCCAAAGCAGACCCGATGGGTAGTTCTGCAAGTTGTCCCAAGGGTTCCCGCTGGCATCCTGGTGGCCTTAAGTAGGTGGGATATCTACACTACCATCTGTAAATTTCGTACTCGTACTGCTGGAAAATCTGCCCTCCCTTGCCCTCTACCCGATCTTTAACTTACTTTCTGTTTTCCCATTTCTGAACCCACCTTTTGCTCCCCTTGTACCTCCTATTCTCCAGCCAGTCTCCTCCCAAATCAGCAACCTGCTTCTAATTACTTCTCCACTGGTTCCAATTCTGATACAGCTGTACACAAATGCAGTGGTTTCACTCTCAGTACTGAAGCGATTTCAGCTTTATCTGGTATTACTGACACAGTTACCTAACCGAGGATGGCCTTGCAAGTCAAACTCCCCTACGCTTGCCTGGTTCCCACTGGTTACCTTTAGCTTACATGCCTTCTAAGACAAATCACTCTAATTCAGCCTTGATACCACTACCTGGTTCCAGTTGAGTACAAGCACTTTCCTATCTTCTGCATGAAGAGTGTGCGTGTGACAGCAACTTGTTTTTGCAGACCGTTTTCATTCACATACACCATCGTGCTCTCTCTTAGCTGATGGATGACAAAGCCTTGCCCTCGACATGTGCTTCGGACAATCTGTGGAGTCCCTGCGGAGACCTCGGAATACAAGACCAGGTATTCCAGCAGGACATCTTTCTCCCTCCCATGCGTTAACTCAAAGTGAGCTGAGAAAGGACAAAATCCATAGAGGTCATGGCCAAATGAATCGTTTGTGAAACGGGCAGGGGTAGCCTCGCTGCAGTGTAGCATGTGGCACAGAAGATGAGTTGATTTAAGTCCACAACGCTGAAATTCAAAGAGGTGGCAGAAATGCGTTGCTCCCATCCCCTTGCCCCCCCCAATATAGTTGACAGAGCATTGTTAACTATGCCGGCTATTTTTTTGCAGCAAAGCAAAGCACTGTGTAGAGAGAGCATCCAAAGCCAGTTACACCAGTGCCTGAAGTAACCAGCAGAAGCAGAGCTGACTGCTCTGAGCAGAGCACTATGGTCACCCTCTCACACTTCTGGTGCCCGAGCTAGTGTGCATGAACATGCTCCGAGGGAGAAATTGTCCCACTCGAGCATATCTGGGGCAGGGGAAAGCTTTAGGTACAATCTAAAATATCACAGTTAACATTAATGGGGGTTTGACTGTAGACAGTTAACTTTATTAGCCAAGAAGATCAAGCAATCATCACAAATGTACCCTTCTGCTCCCTAATCATTCCTGACAGCAGGTGGAATTTTGTTTTTTGAATTAGCAGTCCGTCTTCCCTCACGTCAGAGATCATTTCCTTCCAGTACAGTCTCAGCGCCCGGAGTGCAAGGCAGCGTTAATAGGTTTTTTTCCCCCTACTGATGCCGAACAGCCTGTGATTAATCACACTGTCACCGGATCCTATTCTGATGAGAAAAGTAGGCTAAGCATTATTTATATTTCTAAATACGTTAGGCATTTACAATATGGTTTTAACAGTTGATACACTGAATTTCTGTGACACCGGTTTGAATGGCAAAATGACAACAGTTTAGTACGCGGAGATCTGCTAGCCATTTCTAAGCCCTGGCTGAAAGTGCCCAGGCTCCACAGAAAAATTACAAGGATTATTTTATCCTTTTCTTCTAAAATCTGGTCTCAGTAAAACCCCAAACTCCGTTACCATTCCATTGGCAGTTGCTTCTTATATGAAATTAGCCTGCTCACAAGGTGCTGCTTGCTTTAATGCTTTCCCATAAAAAAGTTCAGCTGTCAGAATTGTTCAAAATTTTTTCAGCATTGAACTGGGCTGCAACCTGTGACGGCTTAGCCGTTTTTTATGTTCCTATATTCTGCCTTGTACAACAGGAAATGTGGGGCCCTTCAGCTGGGCCTTCTGCCCTCCGGAGCGGTCACCTCAGGCATATGACAGCAACCTGCCAGATTTTTCCAAACGTACAAGTTTTACCTCATTCAATAAAGGCAAAGATTTCCCTCCTCCCTTATTATTATTCGTTATTGCAATTAAATGATTTGATAGCCTTCTGCCTGGTTGTTGACTAAGTCCCAGTGCATATCCTGTGATATTCAGCAATTGTCTCAAAGCCCTGTATCGTGTTCAGAACCTCCCGAGGAAGTCAGACGCTATAATTTTATTACCAGTTCCTTATTGAAAGCAGAACGTCAGACTGAAGCTAATCTATTCTGTTGACACAACAAGCTTCAAACTCCTGGCTTACTCTTCCCTAATCAGAAGCCTAATCAAATTTTACTTGTTAATATGATCTGATTATTAACCTGCCCAGGAAGGAAACATTTTTTTCCCCAGTTATTCAGGTCAGGACCCTCCTGGGTTCACTGCCTAAATCCAGACACTGGCAAGTGGGGGTACAGACCTGCCACCTTGTTTTGCTGGGCTGGGGTTTTGTCACCTCTTAAATAATGGGTAAAACCAGCCATGAATGAGCAAAAGCCCAGCAAACATTGCCCTTGTGGAAAGGCAAAGGCACTTCCACAGATGATGCTCTGGGCTACTTAGCATCTCCCACATCAGTCCCGCTGTCTGATGGAGCTCCAGGTCTCCCTCACCTGTGTGTGCCAGCAGGAAGCATGTGTTGGATTACAGCCTGCTCCTCTGGCTACCCTCCCCTGCAATTGCCATTGGAAAGACCGGGTAAGGTAGACAACCGTGTAATGTCCCCTCAGGCTCTACAGCTGCTATACCAAAAGCCCACCAATACCCTTTTGGGTCATTAAAATACCTTTTCTTGAGGCAGTCTCTGCCAAGGATGCACAGAGCATCTGGGCCAGTCACAATGGGGTGCTTCTCCCATTTATTCCCAGTTAGGCTCACTTCGGTTTCCAATACAGTCAGTTCTTGAGACCCCCGCCCTTGTCACTCCAGAAATAGTTGCTTCCTCTTCGTCTGGCAGCTATCACCCACCTGCCAGCTGCGTTCCTCTTGCCTTTCCTGCCTCTCCCTGCGCTAAAGCTGCGGTGCATTCGAGGGCACGCAGCCTGTCGCTTTGCACGACAGCAGGAGAGCATCCTACCCTCTGGTACGCACCTGGCTGTGATGAGGTGGCCGGGGATCAGGGACAAGGAGGTGACCTTGTAAAGAGAGGGTCCGAAGGGAGGATATGCTACAGAGCAACATCATCAAACGCATCGGGGAGCAAAGGGGTGCAGGTGACAAAAAGCAAAGGAGGGGGAAATGCATTCCAGAAAATAAGGGAGAGATCGAAAACCTGCGGAAAAGCTGAGGAGCGGGAAGAGAGGGGAGAGCAGAGATCCAAAAGAGCAGACTAAACATGCAAATTCAGAGTAGAAGGAGAAGGGTGGCTGGTGAAAGAGAAAACAACACCAGACAGGGAAAGTGGCTTAGTAAACAGCAGCAGCCATCTGCAAGACAGCGAAACACTACTGGGAAAGGATATGCTGCTCTGCAAAGGACAGACAAGGAATGACACAAGGAGGACAGAAAAGGACAGGTTTGGGGGACATGACAGAAAATTAACATCCTCAGCACTTTTTCTTGTTTTGTGCAACCACTGTTAATAAATATTCTGCGCTGAAGATGTACATTTGATTCCTATGTGCAAGGAAGCAATACAATAAAAAGAAAACGGAGAGGGAAATATGGAACAGAGAAAAGAACTGCCTTGTGAATTTTACCTTGTGCTTCACATTTCCACTGGCAGGCACTCAGGATGGATGAGGTGGCTTTTTGCACTCCTATGGGGGCAACGCTGCTACTTGGAGATTGGGGGAGGGAGTGGAAGGGCTTTGAACATTTCTGAAAAATTTGCACTTCTTCAGAGCACAATCCCTCAAAAAAAGGGAGCAGTGACTAGACTGAGATAAATTATAACATGGGCCCTCCACCACGTAGCAGCAAAGGTAAGGTCTCAATAATAATTCCTTGATTTTTCATTTTTTTGGGAAGAGGAATGAGTAAACAAATCCATTTGATGATAGATGGATGTCGCCATGGATAGTTCAGGAAACAAAGTATTAAAAAAATCATTCTAATTATTGCAAATCTTAGTGGATTTAAAGCATTTGGGTGTCATCTATCAAAATTAAAGCATGCTGTGATTAGAGAACTGCAGTAGGACATCTTGCATTACAAGGGAGCGTTCCAAATTAAAAACAACGTACAGGGAAAAATGTCATTCCTTTGAGCTTTCATTGAAATCTTAGACAACTTGTAATTAATATGCATGCACAATGACTTGTAACTTGGTGGGTAATATCACTGTCATGTGCCTTTTTAAAACTTGGTGGTTTTAATGCCATTTTTATTAATATGATTAATGCAAGCCAGTTTGTGTAGATGGGAAGGAACAGAAGCAAATCAAAGTTAGCTGTCTGCTTCATTTAAATTCAGTTTGGTAGGAATCTCTGGCCTGAGATATCAAATGGAAAGGAAAAAAAAAAAACCCCTCAGAGAAATTGAACCATTACTTACTGAAGAGGATTGGAAGTTGTCATCCTTTTAATGGAGCTTGTTCAACCATACTTTGAGACATAATCATACCTTCTGCAAAATGCCAAGATAATGGATAAGGATTTCAAAGGAATTTTAATAAAAGACAATATTTTGCAGGCTGTAAAAGAGTTTTAGATTGACAAACACCCTCCAATAGCGAGCTAGAAAATTAGGGGGACAGTTTAATCTACACTGCCTTGATTTAGGCTCATGGGACTCACAAAATATCTGCTGAAATGCGGGGCTGCCATTTATGAGAAGTCAAACTTCTTTCTATAATTTGAGACCCTACTATAAATGAGGGTGTGACACTGCAACTCAAGCTCAAGGAAAGAGGAGACAGAAGTGGTTGGCATCTCTGAAAGCCAAGCCCGTAGTGTCTCAGGCTAAAATCTTGTAGAGGATCATTTCCACTTGGCCACAGTCCTTTTGTTATTGAACAGCACTAGAACACGGGTGATCCGAATATGAGCCGCAAGCCTACATGCAGCTTGCTCAGACAATTACTATTCACCCTGCAGCACTGCTCCAAGGACCCTCTTCGGCTGTAGCTGTGCTCTCTCTCAAGACCCCCAACAGCTCCTCTCCCCTCCCCTCTGCTGCCTGCCATGGCACAGCCATGGAGTAGATGCCTTGTGCATGCGAGGAATCCTGCAGAAAGTCCATTTTCCTTGTGTTCGCTACATGTTTGGAGAACGCATGCGGAGCCAGCCTTGTATTTCAGTTTTACTTCAGGGTGTACTATAAACAAGCAGTAAATCCTCTACTCTCCGGAGGATGTGTCCTTCATGTCCTCCTGTGCACACACACAGAACAGTGGACTGAACGTGCAGGGGACTGGATTTTTCAGAAAAGCTCTGGACAGGGCTGTGCATACAAACAGAGCCTGGCCTGTGCAGATGTGTTCAATTCAGCTCATCAGGAAGGTCAGTCAGAGGAGGACACAGTTAGGCCCCTTGTTTTATAGGACACAGGCTTTTA
Organism: Himantopus leucocephalus; assembly: GCA_003993805.1. Taxonomy (NCBI): domain Eukaryota; kingdom Metazoa; phylum Chordata; class Aves; order Charadriiformes; family Recurvirostridae; genus Himantopus; species Himantopus leucocephalus. Next base: position 109,791,773 of record RSEF01000001.1, on the reverse strand, counting down.
GTAAGACTTTGGTTAAACGGTTCTGAAGTCAAGGGGAGAAATCTCGATCCATATATTCAACCAATTCTGAACTCTGAGGGGAAAGACTTCACGATGAGAAAGCTGAAAGAACAGAAGGAAACCAGTGCTGAAGTGAGAGTCCACATGGGTGCAGGTGAGCATTATAGATACTGCATCAGTGCTGAGTCAGTAACTAAGGCAGAAAGTCAAGGTTTGGAAAGCGCATGCCTTTGGATAAGGTGAAGTGCACCAGATAGTCCATACTACGGTGCTAAACCATCTTCAGAAGAGCTGTGCATCCACCTACCAACCAGTTCCTGGACTCTTTTTTGCTTGTTGTTTCTTCTTTTATTAACAAAACCAACAACAAGCAGGCAGACTCTTTCTACTTTCCTCCTTCCTCTGCCTCCTACCTGTTTATCTTTTGTCTGATCTCCATCCTGGAAAGCCTCCCTGCAGCTCGTTTTTCTCTTGATAGGAAGTGAAGCAAAAAGAATCAGTCTTCCAGCAAAAGCCTTTTTTTGCCTGTTGTTGAATTCCCTTCAAAGCATCTCAGTGGCTATAAATCTCTCCCGCCAGCTTTATATTTGCCATAATTTTATCCTTTATCTTCACTGCTGCTGTAGTTCTACCTCCTTTCCATCTTCAACCTTGCTTTATTTGATTATCATGTCCCATTTGTTTTTGATCTCATGGCCACAGATTTGGGTAGTGATGTGACTTCCAGTCTTCCTTAAGCATGTGATTGTCGCAGGTAATTAGACAAAAGGAGGAGGAAAGTCTCCAAGTTCTTGCTCGACCCGCACACTCTCAAAAAAAGATCCCAGTTACTGAGGGTACAGATAATATGAATATTGTGTTGCCAGGAATGACAGCACTCAGGGTGCATAAAGCACCTTCCGCAGACAGAAACCACAGCAGCTGTAAAGTTGATCTTCCATCAAAGCACATTTAAGGCAAATTCTTCACTTCCAGGGAGGAGTCAAGATACCAACTCCCCTGCAGCCAAACAATGCACAAGAATATTTAACAAAAAAAAAAGTAAATTAAAATAGTGCAGATATCCCACAAAAGAGGTGGCATGCCATTAAACAATCTTTTCAAACAGCAGTGACCAGCTGGAATCCTCCCCTGTTGAGTAACAACCAAGTTGTTACAAGGTAGAAACTGCATCATTTCAAAGCACACAGACAGACTGTGTTTCATTATACAACTTAAGATTTGCTAAAAAGTGGATGAAAAAAAATTGCAGAAAAAAAAGCCAAACTAGAAAAAACTCTGTTACTTTCCCAGTCTATAAAATTAGTCTGTTCTCTTTAACATCATTCCTCTGCACTATTGCAACCCGCAAGCTCTTACACATTTGAGCTCGTTTTCATGTGTCTAATTCAGTGGGCTCCTGTTTAAAGTGAAACTACATGTTATTAACAGTCACTGCGGAGAAAATCAACAAGCCAAGTAGATGCGTTTCTATTATTTGTATCTTCTGACTCACCTCAAGAAAGCAGCTAGCACCATAGCCTTCCTGGCTATCACACTTTACCACAACCCACAGGACATGCTAATATCTGCATATTCATTACAAAAAAAATAATAATGAAACCCTCTCCTTTAATAACAGGGGGACACGATCGCCAGGTGAAACCTGATCCCAGAGATGGCACATCACAGTGCCCCTCTACCCTTTTTCCTGGAACTTTGGTTCATGCTGGGTAAGAGTAAGGTAAGCGCAGGGTCTGGCACAGGGAATAAAGTGGGAATTCTTGCCCAGCCAGCAATTGCACAGCCCTCAACTTTGTCGCTTCCCTTCAAGTAACTGGGAAATAGGACGTCTCAGGCTGGTAAGAGCAGTCACATTGGCGTCGCCTCAAACAGCAGCCTTCATGTGGAGCGAACACAGAGCTGTGGTTGCCTGATCTGTTGCAGTTGTACAGCCCACACCCTCAGCAGCTATATCACTGCTCATACCTTACCGCAAACCACGGCGTACCTTCTTCCTGCGACACTCCTAAGAGTCTATTTAACTTAATTTGACACATCGCACATATTCACAACTTAAGACTCCTGCAATCAAGACATTTCGTCTATAGATTAGGAGTTACCATTCAGCATCATGGAGAACACTGAAAAGATGACAGCACCACAGACACATAAAGACAAGTAGGATTCTTCCCACTGACAAGCACTAAAAAAAAGAGACAAACCACTAACACACTTAAAAGCTTAAGATTCTCAACATTGCATTGATATTTGACTGTCCAGACAAGAAATGACTGCACTTAAAGCAACGCTTACAGAGCTGGCCAGGCAACTAAAGGAAGCCAGGTACTTCAGGATGGCACGAACAGCTGAGGCATGGATAGTCAATTAACAGCTTCTAATGAGATGACAGTTACTCACTGTGGAAGAAAGAAGGGGCAAGAAAGCAGCAAAGCATTACTGTCGCTGAATGTTCCTAGGCAGTGAAAATTGTAAAAGAGGAGGAAGATCATAGGGTGACATCTCAGGATCTTGAAGAGAGGGAGAGGGGCACAAGCTCTCATCAGCTGTGGTACTTAGGCTGCAATAGCCAGCAAGGGTGGGAACATATGATTTCAAAATTTCCTGAGGAAAGTCTTAACGATAGAATAACAGTTTCCTAATGATCAAAGAAAAGGGATGAGGGAAGCTTAGAGAATATATAAGAATATATAAGATGAACCAGGAGAAAAATGTGAAGCATGAGACTGAAGAAGTTCAGGAGAGACAACGAGCAGAACACCATGAGAAGAGAGCTCTAAGAGTATAATTCAAAAATGTGCATCTGCTTTTACTGAGAATGGGACTAGAGGAGACAATTAAGGTTCTAAGAAAGATCCTAAAGGTTTATAAAGGTAAGAAGAGTTCCTCCACTGCCATATTTCAGGTGTCTGCAAATTAAATCTAACTGCATTTCACAAATATCTGCAAGGGAAACTCAACAGTGTACAAATTTTTTCTGGGTTGAAATTCCCATGCTACCTTTCACAGGTGTTGTACAGTACAAAAAACAGTGCTCATCAAGATATTCATTTGCTTCCCTACATGACTATTTGCTTGAGTTTTCTCTTGTCTTATTCCTATTGTACACAAAAATAGGGTATTAATATATGTTTCTGCCTTACATTAGGGACAAAATTATTTGTAGAGGACCTTGGTTTTTATTCTATATTTTCCATTTGTCCAACACCTAGTTCAACCCATCTCACCACTGTAACAACGGACTTTTTGCTGGATCAGATAAACAGCAAGATTGATAGCAACATATCTTTCATTTCTGTGTTTTCTCTAAACTCTCAAAGATGGAAAAACAGCAAGCTAAACCCACTGCATTTCTGTGTCAACATCCTGACAGTTTCTTCCTCACGGAGCTCCATATTTTCTAGGGGTGGGGGAATCTCTGCAGTTAGACTCCTCATTTTGAGGCAGTAGAAGTTTGGTTGAGGAAAGGTCAGAGTGAAATAAGAAGCAAAAGTTTGTTCCATTATACTAGGAAAAAGCTTAATAAACAACAGAAACATAGATTAATTCGAGCATAAGTTCCTACTAATGGCTTTAGCCCAGATTATCAGCTTTTAATTGTCTTTCATTTCGAATCATGAGGTTTTTGGCATATGTACCTTATTTCTATCTATTTGATTTTTAGATCAATAGAAGTGAGGCACATAGAAGTCAGCCTTCACTGACTTAATTATATTGATAGAAGCCTAAGAATCATAAACTTATACCAAGAGCTGGAGTCCTAAGTGCTTGAACAAGGTATGTTTAGAAAAACTGAGATCCCTTAACCACAATACAGACTTGTTTGGATCTGCTTTTATATTAAACTTTCCTCCCATTTATGGCCTTTATGCATTGTGCAGTCTCACAACCCTGGTATTTGAAAGTGAATAAACAAACTGGCACCAATATATATAAAAACATATATACAATCATATTTGCACAATCCATACAGTGCTAAAATGACAATCACTGTATCTGGCCATGGGGATAAATATTACAATTAGAGAAGAACTGATTTTGGTCTCCAATAAAAAGTACATATTGGCACGTATAAGTGCTAAGACAAAGACGTTCAGCTTACAACTGAGCAGAAGGGCAGATACTGAAACATATTCTTCTTCCTTTTAACATACACTATTCCAGCAGTGTCTAGGAAGGAACACTTGCCTCTGATACGTCTCCAAACCCGTGCTCCTGCACTGGACACATACTGACAATTGTTTCTCTTTTCTTTCAGCTTCAATTTAATACTTTATCAAGCAGTAAGTCTTTTACCTCCTTTCCCTCTAAGCAGTTTCTCTTTCTCCTTTTATTTCCCCACCATTAATATGCAGAAGGCCATCCTTGTGCCACTCAGCTCTAGCCTCCTGTTTCTCCTTACACCACAGCAAGTGCTTCATGAGGAACTTTTTCTGACACTCTATATTCCAGCACAGTGGGAATGTAGGCAACACTGCTGCTTACATCACATACAGAAAATACGGAGAAATAGGAAGAGAACCTATTCAAGAAAAAGTGAGAGAATAGTTAAGGGAGAAAGAAAACTGTGGACACCCTTATGATGAGAAGTCCTGTCCCTTGGCCCACGTGAAGTTTGTTTTCCCAGCATAGGGAGGTAAATGCCATTATTTTCACCTATCCTTCGAATTTTTCATGACGTCTCCTGCTGAACCCAAGTTTGACTCTTCCTTTAAACTGAACTCATCAAATTTTTGTCTTTGCAAAAGTGACCCAAAATCACCAATGAGAGATCCTGGACAAACAACAAAACCAACCTTGTAATGCTTTGTTCCATCATTTACAGTCTGGCCTATCTCTCCCATTGATCAGGGTACAATTGTAGACAGGGCAAATTTCTTATTCTCTAGACAGAACAAGGAGTAGGTGTTTTGCAGCTTCCTGTCTGCCTTCTCCAGCACTCCGTACAATGCCAACCTCCACTTTCAGAAGTGCAAATAAATGAGCTAAACTTATGTGTACTTAAATGCCAATTATCATACAGTTAAGCTACAACTATGCTTCTCAAGAAATAATATACTCTCACAGTGTAAACAAAAGATCAGCAAAACGACTGAGATGATTGTTTCTTAGAGACATACACCATCTTCATATACCTTCTTACTGCTTGCCACAGGGACACTGCTTTACACCCAAAGGATGCCTCCCTCCATATATGCGAGTGCTGGTACCACCACTCCTAAAATAGCTTTCAAAGCATTTTGAAAAACACATGCACTGAATCTTGTGGAACCTGCCCCCCCCCCCCCC
>RSEF01000001.1:109646599-109786458 GCA_003993805.1 Himantopus leucocephalus | reverse complement strand
GCCCCCCCCCCCCCCAATTGATCTGATAGAGCTTTCACAAATAAACCAGGCCCCTCCTTCCCAATGGGGAAGAGAACAGTCAAACACCTCAAAACCCATGGATTTTACAGAACAGAGTTTAAAGATGAAGAACTTCAAGGTAAAGGATTGAAAATAATTGTCAAATCCCCACCCAAACCTGCCCAACCAAATATCCTGTCATTATCTTAACCTGATATTTTTAGTTTCAGTCTCAAAGTCCAATTTCTCCCTAAACTCAAAGGCAAGTTCTAGCAAGATTCCCTCCTGTCAGGATATGGCTTTGTAAAACTGATCCCTTGGTTTGAATAAGGCCCAAATTCATTGATGCAAACATAGAATGCAGAAAAGTCTTAAGGACTTTCCCCTTCTTTCTTATTCTCTAATACAAGAAAGCCCACTGTCGGGGCAGCTTCAAATTAGCTGTCATGCAGCCCAGAGATCAGGCAAGCATTTCTAAGCTTATTATAGGCTGTTTTTTCCGGGAGTCTCCCTCTCTCTACATGTTATTCAGTGGACATGCAAATGAAGCATTGTCCAATTTGTTCCCGAGTTTCTTATACAAATGCAGGAGGAGTGCTCTCCTTTGTCCGCTCCTAAACTAGCCGACCGGCCTGGCTCACAGATTTCCGCAGTCTCTAGCTGTGTTTCTGTATTTAAACTGACTGAAATACACATAAATTTTATTTCTTGAGCAACAAAACTCACACAAGCTTTCACTAGTACCACAGAAAATGAAACCTCTAGTTTAGAGAGATCTCTCTAAACCTCTAGAGATTAAATATTATAGACAGACATAGAACGAGAAAGAGGGCATCTCCCTCCCCTTTCTCTCCCTGCTTCTGCCTTCTACACACTGAACACCTACCAAGGGCACGTTACAGAGTTTCTCTGGATAGATGTGTTTAAATTGTGATACCAAAAGCAGCCCCTGATTTTAGGTGCACAGACAATCTTAAGTGCACCAATCAAGAAATCTTAAAATACGCTGAATGATCAAGAAGTCACTTTTGAAACTGGACCACCTGAAACTGAGGTATCCCAATTGCCCCCCAAATAATTTCATTATATTTGTGCAATAACAATTTTCAGCACACCTGATGGCTGTATGAGTTATCGCCAACGATGAGCATAAAGCATAATCACAGCATGACTGCTCTGTAGTTGGACAACTACTTCCACCACCACATTGAAAAGCGAAACCCAGATTTCAATGCTGAGAAAAAAATAACAACCCAAAAAACAAGCAACCTTCCCTTTCAAAGAATAACCTGTTGCAATTTCTGCATGGAGGAAGAATGAATGTGTAACTGGACCACAGGCTGATGGCACTCAATACAGGGTCAAGTATAACCCTTAATACGATGGGAATCATATAGCTGGGTAAAGCTTAAATTGACATTCCTGTAACACACAGTTCTAGCCCCAAATTAAATACACCCTGTTACATGTATTATGAGCCTTCCCAAGACTTAAGAGGAGGTCCTCTGCTGAAGTCAGGTCTCAATATTTTCTATATTTAACAGGTTGTCCAAACCGGGCTCCGATACAAAACTGCTGAATGACATATGAGGTTTTCTTTGCTTAGTCACTCATTTGCAAGATTTGGTGAACTTTCTCACTATCAATTTCAAAACCACTTAATTTTATCAGTAATTTCATATCTTAGAAGATGCTAACTAAACATATTTTTTATAATATAAAGAACAAATAAAAGACCCATTCTTTCTGTCTGAGACTGTTAATTAAAAGCAGCATTAAATAGGATTATTAAGTTATGTTATCTTCCATGATTTGTCTTTTAGCTAATGACGTTATTTACATTTCTCATTTACTTTTGGTGAAAGACTGTTCCTCGAGTGAACCATTTTCTTTTTTCCTTTTTTTCTTCGGAGTATTTTCATCATCTGTTTTCATTTTCTTCTTTTGCAGGTACCTCTGTCAAGCCCTCCCCCTATTTTCTCTGATAAACCTTCTTACCCTCTTGTCACTGACTTGCCACCACGAGATAGATAACAATGTCTTGTTCAAACAGTGTAACTGTTGGCGTAATTTCAGAAACTATACAAAGAGCCAAAGTTTTCTTAGTTGTTGATTAAGCCGGGAGAAAAAAAAAAATAGCTGGAGAATATGTGGCTTCCTCAAAGCCACTGTTCAACATATACCTTGACAAACAAGGAAAAAGAGTACCAGCATCTTCCTTTCTTTAAAGGCATGTCTGATGGCTTCCAAAACCTGAAAATTGATTTTCAGCTTTTCCACCATAAAAACCATTCTCTTAAAAAAAAAAAAAATCAATGCTTCTCCTGAAATACTTTTTATCCCACAAACACATGCTACAAACAAATCAGCCAACCAGTCCCCCTCCACACATCTCATCCAGCCATCTTGACAGACTGTGAAAGGGGGAAGACCAGTCTCAAGAGGCATGGATATTACCGTAATGGAGAGAGCTCAAATTCAATGATGATACAGTACAAATAATACAAGGTCCCATAAGGGTGGATCACTGGAAAATAAATTTCAGCTCAACCAACCACGAAAATCAATCCACATTGCTAAGATAGTTTGTACATCAACAGGAGCCTCTGTGCATCAGCCGCTAGTCCACACTGCTGTCTGTACTCAACGCCAGCAAGAAATTAACCTTTGTCCTGTGCACCCCGTCGCAGGAACCTTGTACGCTGCACAAGGCAAATTACATCAACCACTAAATAAGCATGGAAATGAGGAGGGTTTCAGGATAGGTTGAATTTTACAGCATTATGCTCATGGCACCACACACGAATGCAGCAAGTTATGCAGCCACAAAAAGCGAAAAGCATACCCATAACATCTTTGAATGAAGCCACAGACAATTTTAATTTGGTTCCAGCCCCTTAGGGATTATTATGGGATGTGGTTAAAAAGGGAACCAAGAGCCAGTCTGATGGCAGATTCATAGCCTGCAGCAGTGCCCTGGTCAGCCAGTATCTAACATCATAAAAACAAAGCGCAGATACAATTAAGATTCTGCCTCTCCTAATAATCTCAGACACTGTTTACTCAGCAACACCAACACATCAAAGGAATGGATGCCAATGCCTGAAGAGAAATCTGTTTAACTCCAAGCCAGCTTTATTTGTTGCTAATAGTCTTCGTGCTAGAACTAAACCCCAAAACAGATAGAAAAGCTTTGAAGGGCCTGGAAACGACCACATGTTAAACCACTGGCAAAAAAAATGTTGCTATGAGAACTGACTGAGCAGTTTGCCACACAGAATTTCAGAGCTGTGCCAGAGACCACATCCAGGTGGGGGTGAAGAGTATTAGTGTGAGCGTAAACACTAAAATAAGCAGATTAACTGTGGTGCAGGTCAGCTAGGAATGACACAGGCAGGCACGTAATGCCCATTCCATGTGATTCTGCTGTGCCCCAAACACGGTGAGGCAGGTATCCCCTACTTTAGTGTGCCCTTGGCACACTGTGACTCAGAAGTTCCCCCCTCTACCCACACTCTGAAACACAAACATTTTTCTAAGTTGTCAGACTTTTTTTTTCCTTCTGCTTTTTGCCATTTGCTCCGAACTTCTGTCTTCTCTCACCTGATTCCCTCCATACTTTCCTCTCTGCATTTCCCCTTCACCTCCATTCCCTCCTTCTTCTTTCCATTACACTATTCCTGCTGCCCCAAAATAAACCATGGCTCTAACACACCACCTTCACCACCTCCTTGCTCACTCAGCTTGTTCGTTCTCAACCCTTGCCTCACCACCCAGCTTTTTTGTCTCAGGAGGATCTCTGCCGGGTGGGTAGTCTACGTTTGTATGAGACCTAATGTAAACATCCCCATTTCTGTTAGATTTTGGGAAAACTACAGTGCAGCAGCACCCAAACACAGGAGCCATCTATCTACAGTCATGCTCGCACATATTCATTCACCTAAAAAGCTACAGAATTTTCATCATCACAACCAACCTGTGGGCAGGGTTACCTGACAAATGAAGAATAAAAGTCTTTTAGGGGCCATTGGTGGAATCCCTCAGATGAGAATTTTCAAGCAACACGATGATAGTCATTTCTTTGATATAAAATGTATAGAGTCAATAATCTTTTATCCTGGCCACTCATGGTTATCAGTGACCTTTATCTGCAACTGACATCCCAACTTCATTGATACACCTTATAAAATTTATCCATTTTGCCCCTTCAACCTGCATGTCACTCAACACTAGAAGTAACCAAATACAATTGTGACTCTCCAAGCTACAAACCACATTTGTTGGACAAACTTCTTAACTCTGATATTGAGACACAAGCCACCTCAAACACAAGGACTGTTATTGGGAGAGGATGTCTTTATTGGTTTCTTTTCACATCTCAGAAACAGAATAGGGATCTGCTGAAATAAGCAGTGGATTTCATCTCCATCCCTGACAAATCATGAAACAGAAGAGCGTATTTCCAGGCTGAGAAAGGAGCAGGAAAAAAATGCCGATGATATTAACAAAGAAAACAGGCTTTCTCACAGAATTCTGTATCCATTTTGGAGAACTGTGTTCACAGGGGCCATTCGGGTATGGCACAGAAAATCTGTATAATGATTGAGACAGACCAGACTAGCAGATAGCTTATGAGGGATTACAGAAGAAAATACAGATGTGGTCACATAGTGGGAAACTGTAGTGTCTATTGTTACTGAGATGAAGAATGCGCTGGTAGTTGATGCAACTGTGAAGAGATGTGGGGTGGGAGAAAGAGAAGACAAAATCTTAGAGGGAGCACATGAGGATGCAAAGAAAGCGATGCAAAGGCAGGGCTGAACTTGTCCCAAGCTGGGACGTGTATGAAAGCAGGATAATTTGAATTTCAGTGTATGAGCCTAGATAATAAAGGTACTACTGGTAACAGCAATAGTCAAAAGTACAGAGAATAAAAATTTTGAAATAATGGTCCAAGAATTTTATACGGACCACATTGAATTGATAATAAAGATGTAAACTTCAAGAAGAAACATCTGAAAGTCACATGTTCAAGCAAGATAACAGCTTCAGAAAACTACGCCAGCCACTAACTTACTTCTGAATGGCTAATGATATAGACCTATTTACCTTTGTACAGCATTTGAAATTCACTGATATTCAATCAGCAAATTAATAAAAGACAAGTTCTCCTTAGGACACTTATTGCATTGTAGTCTAATGAAAACTAACATTTACATTATGCTGTGTAGGGAGCATTTATTTTCAATGTCCTAATCATTACATGGATGCACAGAAGCAAGCTATCTGTTTTGGGGTGAATACATCCACCTCCCCAGCTATCTAGGGAGAAAAACTTGCCTTTTAAAACATGGAGGACTATAGTAGCTTGGTTATTCTGCAGATTCAGTTCAGCTATCCAAAAGGAGAAGATACTCTGCACAGGTAAATACCACAGCCTAGTTCTGAACTTTGCAGGCTGGCACAAGTTAGAATACTCTCTCTTCCATGCTTCACCCAACTAGAATGTACGTATATATACCTTTCAAAAACCAAGCTGATGAGCTTTAAAAACAGAAGTGTTTCCACTTAAATCCTTATGAAGCTTTTGATTGTTTTGCTAGCATCAAAAAAACATTCTGGGGAGAGTGCCACTTCACACTTCCCTCCGCTGCTTAAGACCCTGCTATCCTGTTCTAGAACAACATGTCTTCTAACAAACGTCTCGGAGAAGGACACAGTACTTGAAGATCGGAGTAATCTTACCAAATACTCCTTCATTTGCACCAGACACCCAGGCAGTTCAAAACACGTAAATCTTGTATGCCTAACAGGAGAGAGAGGCTCGGATTGTTAGGACAGAATTATCTTCCCTGTAGTTCTCTGCTTCTCTCCCATCTTGCTGGCTACCATGGCAGTTACTGCAATAAAAAAAAAGCTGACTTTTTTCAAACAAGTATTGCAGTTAGACTGGCCAACTCCTCCACAGATCAAGACAGATGCAAGTAGCTTCACAGTCAGATCAGTATTCAATGGGTTTTTGCTGCTGTTTCTGGCAGGTCTAGGAAGTAAAAAATCTTTTCATGGTTCATATTATTCTGAAGCCTTTAAATTCTTTATGATGTTCAGGAAGGTTATGGGATTAATTTCACAATTTTAAGATTTATTTTGTGATTTAAGATTAAGAGATTTGGGAGTTTGTATTTATTTTGAATAAGAATTCTCTTTGCTAGACATGAAATCTAAGGACAAATGGAATGTTTAGGTGCTGAAGTAACACACAGCGGTTCAAAAATGTAAATTTACCATTTTCCTGATGCAGACTCATTGCAACTGATAAATGGAGGCAGGTATCTTGTACAGAATTAATGACTGGGTCTATCAAACAAAAATTCCTGATTCCTGTCTATCAAACAAAAATTCCTACAGCACTCAGCCACTAAAATTTGATTATAACACAATGAAGTGACAGCTGACTTTCACATTGGAAGAGTAAAAAATGAAACAGGCAGCTACAGTACTACGGACAAGTATACCAAACAGTTAACTTCCCCACTTAGTAAGATGACTAGTGACCTACATAACGGACAAGGATTTGACATAGATTGAGGAAACAACCACCAAAGGTCTAATCTGACCTGCAAGGAATGGTATTGGGCTTTAAATAGTAAAAGTTGTATTGTCACACACAGTAGAGGGGTTAGATTTTCTAAACATTTTTCAGAATGCTGGAATACAATAACAGGAAAAAAAAAAATATTCTGTACTCCTAAAATATTTTTTACATTCAGAGTACAATGCTTGAGAATGTAAATGCACAGGATGTTAAAGATCTATCAGTGTGAGCGTATTGTAATTTTCCTCAGGAAAAAACCCTTGTAAATTAATGTATAGTCAACGGTATGTTCACCAGCTTAGATTCTAAATATTTAATGATTATCACCTTTCTGCCATAAAATCATTACATGCACATTCTGAAATTACTGCCTATTTATAAATTTTTAGTACTGGAATTTAGAAGTGAAGTAACGTATGGGGATATAAAGTGAACGTCTCAATGCAATGATTCACCTTATTTTAGAGCAAGGCCTCATTTTTGTGGCTTACAAAACAATGGTTTGTAAAACCCCTACACAAGCTAGGCTATGTTTCTAGAGCAGCATATGAGAAGTGATAATATTCAGTAACAGAGACAAGAGTCTTGAAAAATCACAGACCAACTCAACATTCTGTTAACATTAATTTTATAAAATACCTTACAAGAACAGATAAAGAACTTGAGTTTACATAATAACCAAAATTTAAAAAGAATGTTGAATAAAATATAAATTAATTAAACACACCACTAAGTTTGCCACATGTTAGACAAGTTTATAAAAGGCATTTTCTGATAAAATAGTTATTTGAAAGAAAATCCTTCAAAATGGAAACTACTGAAGTCTTTTTTCAAGAAGTCATTCCTAAAAGCGCTAAATTCCAGGTCAACAGGTAGTACCTGAATTTGCTTAGAATACGGTGTTCATTTGCTTCAAAATTTGTCGAGCTTTAAGACACAAATTTAAATGCTTTCAGGTCAGAGTCATCAGTGCAAAGTAAAGCTTCAAGCTGAAAATGAGAGAAGTATAACAGAAGAAATGATCCTGGTGCAAAACTTCTTAAATTCACATTATGAAAAAAACCGTGCCAGATGCACTCTTGAGATACTGAACATTAACAAATTTCACCAGTGGCCATTTTAGGGTTCCAGCCAAGCCATTAACATGGCTAGTCATATTAAATTCATTTATTTTATCACAATTTCAATTTTTTTTCTACCGATCGTCTTTGGAAAAGATCCATGCTGCCGATGTGCACTTACTTTGCTCAACTTCTGCTTCAGCCAATTTGCTTAAAATGCAGCTATTTAGCCAAAAGGAGATACAAGGTGAGGCCAACAGACATCAGAATGGTGGTCTAAAGCCATGACGTTTAATTGGAAGAAATATGACAGCACACGTTTCTGAGTTTAACCAACTTTGTTCATTCAAGTACTCCCACTGAAGTAAGTCTTCCTTAAAGTTATATATGTGCATAACATACTGCCAGGCTCAAACCCTTAAGTCTTTCAAAGGTTAAAATGTGTTTAGGGAACTAGACTGTAGCCAGATTAATTTCTTTTAAGCCTATTAATTCTTGCAGAGTAAACATCAACACTCTAGCAAAGCAATTTTGCTCTGTTTGAATTTAAAACTATTATTAACCACAACAGGTTTGAAATAGTCTTCACGTTCCACTACTTAGAAGTGGTATTAGCACACTCATTTAAAGATTAACAGAACTGTTTTTCAAGTTACCACTCAGAATATTGCTCATCAGGCTTTTTTTTTAAACACATACTGAAAAAAAAAAAAAGGCATCACTGGTGGTCACAACCAGAAAGGAGAAGGAAAAATTTAAAAACCTTAATCTATCAGGCAGCAGTTCCAGCCTCTAATTGAAACATAAGGCTGTCATTTATACTAAGCTGCTACACAAAAATGAGAGAATGGGTTTTCCATTACAATTCAAAATTTCAAAACTCAATCTGCAGATTGTTTGCTTACCCTTGTAAAGCGTTCTTTTTTCACTGTCATCATTGCTATGCTGGCAGTTATACTAGAACCTCATTTAAGTAATTCCAGTACAACCACAGTGTTTAATTTAATAGTATAAATCATTTTGAATTTATAGTTCGCAAAAATGCTAGAGTGATATTGTAAACAAACCAAATGAACAAGAGAGTTGAAGACTACACAAAACTTTCCCCCAAAACAGAGAAAAGAGATTTAATTGAACTTAAAGCACACAACATAACTTCAATCAAAACTTTGCATAAGCTGTACTTAAGGAATGAACATTTAATGGAAGTTGCAAATGCCCTTTTCTAGGACATAAACTCAGAATCATTTGCTTAAATCAAAATGGAACAGCAGCTTTTCCCTATGCCCTGAATTCTGCTGATCAGCTTTTATCACTGAAGCAGATTAATGATATCCATACTATGCTTTGTGATGCTACAAAATGATTTATTTAATTAGTTTTAAGAATAAGTTCTTTGATGAAACGATGGACTTCTTTGAAATATCACAGTAATTTCCACTGGATGCTCCCAGTTATTTTGAATCCTGCAATTCAGCCGTCTGCTGTCTTTAAAAAAAAAAAAAAATCGTTAAAAGAAATGCATTGGAAGCTGAGATCTGATCCTGTAAGTGATGTAACTTTTGCCACTTGCTCTGAGTGAAGGAGAACACTGACAGCAGAAAGGGAACAATAAATATATACCTCACACGCAGCTTAGCACACTGTGAAAATTCTCAGACACTGGTCACATCTCAAACTGTGAAAAATATTCTAACTACCACATGGTTTTATCTTTTCAATAGTAACAAAAGAAAAGATTTCAAAGTTTCCTAAAAAAAACAAAACAAGAAAGCAGCAATCTTAAGAACCATTCTGGAAATATTTGGACTCATAATTTTGAGTGTACTAAGAACAGAGTTGTCTTCTCTGTTTTCTAAAATTGGGAAGATTTTTAATTTGGCTTGCATCAATTTGGGCTCAAAAATAAAACATCAAAGCCTGGAGTATCACTAACCACATAAAGCAAAAATGTATTTCCAACTAAGCAGCTGGAAGGTGAGTGAATGGATTTGGATATTAAACACAAACGTGTGAATAATAAAGTGTACAGAGGAAGAGGTTACTAAAGAACTTTGCAAAAAATATTGTTACAGTAGCATTAGAATTAACAGTGCATCAAAGATTTAAAGTTTCCATGTTAATACAAACTGATCCAAGCCACAATGAACCACAGGATAATCACTCAAAAAACCAAAATTAACCGCATTCTACTTTTCAGAAGCTAGAACTGGAATTTACCTGAATACCATTAATACGATTCAAAAAGATTCCTTCTAGTCTGGCATGCCTCAGTTTACATAGGTCAGAGGACTGGTGCCATTAGTGTGTAATCAAAACACAGTATTATCATGTGCATTTGGCTTTTTTGAACATTTGCAATTGAATACTCAAATTTGAAAGAGCTTTTACATGTCAGAACTCAGTATCACTGCTGCATGAAGTGTTTTATTTGTTGGTTGGGAGTTTTTTGTGGAAACTGTATATAAAAGACCTTGAAGACTACAGGTCATGGAATTAATGTTAAACAGAAAGCTGCCCTACATCACTGTCAAAATACCTTTAAAAAGGCAGTTCATAGACAGAATAACGCATTTTACATTCAGATATTTCCTCTCTCAAAAGCAAAGGAATCTCAGAAGAAAAAAAAAATCAGTAGTGAAGGCCACATACTTTTTGCATTTGATGAGCTGAAATGCAAAAAACAATTAAAGCATCTTGTAAGAGAAAATAAAACCCCAAACACAGAACTTCTGGAAAGTGATGATTTAGTTGACGGCGTGGTCAGCATGGAAACTGGTGGGAATGCTACAGCAGAACTGACCACAGGTACAAGGGAATATGAACAGGAACATAGTACAGGCATCAACTAGAAAACTGTAACTTACGGTAACTTGCCAACTTGTAAACAAGAAAAAGCATTTCACAGATTAAAAGTTCTAGGGAAGTAAACTTCTTTAAATTATTTTGTCAGTTCAACCCTGATTTAAAAAAGTATGGCTAGCAAAAATACATAAGCCTCAGCATATTTATAAGTCTTGATCAGAGCAGCCATGAGCCTTTGATAAACGGCTGGAAACAAACACCCTTCTATTAAGGATGAAAGAATAATATTCTGTTCTCTTCTTTCTCTCATTCCCCAATCCACACGTATATACGCAGAATTCACATGCTTCAAGAATATCTTGATGCTGCTATAGATTGAGACGTGGGGAGACCGGTGGAGGAAAACAGACAAACTCTCTTAAAATACTACGGGCCACGTCAACATTATTCTGGGCAATTTCAAGTGCCCTCTTGACTTCTTCAAAGGAATAGCCCTCTCCCATAAGTTTTGCAATTTTTGCATCGACATTTTCCGTGGAACTGTCGGAGCTGTATGCTTTCCTGTGGTGTATTTCTGGTGCAGTCCTCCGAGGAAGTGGTTTAGGTGGCCTGGCTGGTGCTTGTGAACCATCTGTTTCAAATAGAGGAGATAGAAATCATTATAAATTAGCTTAAAATTGTGTTATAGGTAGGTCAAGCCTCAAGAAGCAGTTTAAAAAGTAAAATTCTAAAGAAACTTGAAGAGGTATTTTAATTCACTGATAATATCTAAATTTAAAATTCGGACAGAAGCTGAATTCAAGAACATCCAAAACTTAAATAATGTAGTGAAATACTATTTTAATAATATCATAGGAACATGCAAGTTCCAACTTTGGATAATTCCGATTGTAAGAGAAAGAAAGTATGAAGAAACACCGAAGATGGTGAAAATAGCCAGTCAAAATTTTAAAGGATCTCCACTCTCAGCCCACAGTTTAAGAACTTTTCCTTAGTCTATTTAAAACAAAACAAACAAACAAAAAAAACCACCCCACCTAACAAATCTGATCACAATTTTGTTCAGGACTATAAGTTGGGCAGAAGAGGAATCCAGCCAAATATGCCTGAGGGAGAAAAATTCTTCACTTATTGCTACATCTTGCAGATTCTGTTCAGACAATTGCAGTTGACTTCATGCATAGCAGCTATGCGTAAGTACAGAAATAACTGGTTTCTCAAAAAACCCTCTTGTCCCGTTATTTTCAGTGGTGAAAAAAGAACGCGGCCTTTCCTCTCCAGTCCTCCTTTGGAAATATCTCCCCTTTCCTCCTCTTCTATGGAAAGGTTACCTTCACAGTTCATGCTGGTGCTAAGCATCATGATGAGCTGATGAAAAAAGCTAATATTCTAACTTGCTAATCTTCTGAGAGTCAAGAGTTTCGTGCTTAAGTAAACTCGGTACTTTACTGAAAACTCTTTATCCTCACTGATTCCACAATAAGAAGCTTAAATACAAGCAGGCATAGAGCAGAAAACACTTTCAAGAGCAAAGTATTTTTTAAAAAAAGTCTTTAATCCTTCAAAAAAGGGTTCTAGAAAGTTTCATCAACAGTGACTTTGATAGATAAATTAGAGGAATTTCAGGCTGTCATAGTTCCTGTTTACTTACACTGACAGCAATACTGTTTTGCAGTGTTGAGTACTTCAGAGACAGTTTTTTAGTGATGAAAGAATGTTCTATTTCTATTGCTGTTACAACAGCAATACCTTATCGTAACACTGGATAGAGAACTGTAATTCAACCGAGTGCATTAAACACTTCAGATGAATGAAAATAGTTCACATTAGTGTACATCTAACTAAGGTGTATTTTTGTCTCAAGTTAGTTTCCATGCATTTCATGTTTGTTATGATTTTTTCTCTCTGAAGATGAAAAGAATTATATAAATGCTAAACGTTTTAGTAAACACACCTGAAGCAGATCCAAACCTCCTATGAAGGTGTGGAAGACTCACAAAACACACTGGTTTGAGAAATTAATTATAGCCCAGGAAATGTGGTTAATAACTAAAAACCAAATCAGAAACAAGTTCAAATTTCTCACTTCACTTATTTTAGAAAAATCAAGACTGTAACAGAATAATATTCTTTATATTTAAAATAATGGTATAACATGTTAAAACTAGTCAGTTTTCTTTCATAAACATTTCAAACTGGTTTAGTATGCACAATTCATTATGGATATCATTCCTATAGAGGATGAAACAAAATTAATTTGCAAACTTTACATTTTCCCCTGGGCTTGAAGTACAGAAGAAATTCCTTAAGCATAGATCAGATCCTTCTGTGTGAGTTACATGAGGTATTTTTTGCTCTATCCAGACTAATACAGGCTTAAAACTGAAGTTATTTCTTGTATAAAACTTCCACTTTGCTGAAGCTTCCGAACAAACTTTCTTAAGCAATCACATAATTTAGAAAGGTCATTTTTAATTCTGTCAGCAGATTTGCAGCATAGGCATTTTATTCTCACTACAGTGACATCTCTCTATAGCACAGATACTTTAAGATCTTCAGACCTCTCTCTCTAACCCAATTTCCATTATTATTTTGTTAAGCGCTGACATCTCTTCCAATATCTTCACATCCATATAAAATTTTAGCTGAAGCTGGGTATGACATTGGATCCTGAGCTTAAATACACTAAGCCTAAGCTGCATGTCCATCTGGACATTGCGATAGAGGTATTTAAGCAGGACTTGCCTTCCCAACCTCCCCCTCTCTCTGATGTTTCAGCCACTGCGTATGCCTAACTAAAAATTCAAATAGGTTTTCTAACTGTGTAATTCAATTAACGGTTTCTACAGCAAGGAGCTTCCTCCATCACTCACATTTCTGTAATTCGGCACTAGATTTAACCCTTAGGTAACGGGTTAGTATAAAGACAGAGACAGGCTCATTTATAAGTGTTTAAAAAGCACGGAAAAAGTTGTAAGATGAGAGCTCTGTGGCACAGTGGGAGAAGGATATTTGTAATGATGCCGACTGTCTGTTCCTCTCTGCTGTGAAATGGCCCTCTTCTTTTCTTCCCTTGCTGCATCTCCTGTATGTTCCACAGTCTTTCAGCGACAGACTGAGAAGCATCAGAGAACCGGGTGATGAAGGCTTGTGCAAGGCCCTCTCTGGAGCAGTGGCAAGCAGCTACATCTAATCTAACTGGGGTACAGAGACAAAGCATAGCCAGGGGACATCTATACTAAGGAACTGACAAAGCAGGGATAAAGTGAGAAAGGAGTAACTACACGTATTGGTCCATCAAGCTGTTGCGTATGATCGTATTTTGCATTACTGTGGCACATTATTCCCCTTAGGGTTAATTGAAATCCACCCTTTAATAATATGGAACATCCCTCCCCTAGCATTTCCATGTCAAGGAATATAAAGTTGCATGCAAGTGCTTTAATAAGGCCAGGTGAGTGAATAGGCAGCAGACAAATATCCTTAACTAGCCATTTGAATCCATTTCTTACCGAATAGCTAAATTCAGTAAAATACAGCAGATGCCTATATTAGAGACTTAATTGTCTTCTACCTTTCCCACATATCATTGGCTGTGCTTAGGTAAAATATGCTAACTATTAACAATATCTTTCTCTTGCTTTTATGGCAATAATTTTAAAAATTTTATTTAAGAAATGTGAAAAACAATGCCATTGGGATAGTTAGCTGCATAGTGGAGAACTATTTCTTCAGTGTTCAATACTGAATACATTACTATGTTAGAATAAATTTCTCATTACATGTTGATTCAGTTAAATGTCATGACAGCCATCTTAAAAACAGTCAAACCAAAGCATGGAATTAAAGGACTCCCCATGCTATTCTAGGGAGCCAGTGGCTAAATTATAATTAGATTTGAGAGTGAGCTACATTTCTTTTCCAGCTAGTTGGAAGAATTACCACGTGAAAGGGCTGAAATGAAGAATTTCCTAAGTGAACTGGTAAGTTCAGAATAAATGCAGAACCAAAAGTTTTGAATAGTTACATCTCTACATTGTCTTTTTAAATCATAGATGAAGGTGAATCAGCCCATCCTGAAGCTCATCAAGTTCTGTTCTATGGAATTACTACCACTGTACGAACAACTTTCCAATTAAGAGTATGACATGATCTATCACACAGTTTTCATTTAATTGAAATTAAATTGAATATCTTGCTGATTCAGAACAATATTTATAGCAAAGGTCAACACATGTGGGCGTTTTAGAAGATGGCTGTGGGAAACATACAGATAGAAAAGTATTTATTAACTGACATCAGAAAGCTCCAAAATTTGAAGTAGCAAACATCTTCCAGTAATTTAGGAAAATTAAAAATTGTTCTACCAGACAACTGCAAGAATCATAGGAAAACTCCGTAGCTTTAAAAGGTAGTTATATCATTGTCATAATTTGTATAATACAAGAATTTTAAATGCCCTAAATAAATCAGGTTAACATCGTAAGACAAACAGATCCCTTACAGTGTCATGTATAAAACATGCATTATAAAATGATTCTTTTTTCTAACAACAGGAAAAAAAAAAAGAAGAGAAACACAGTTATATTAGTAGAGGTATCCTCCCAGAAGTGCTACCAAAGGCATCGCACTAATTCTCAAATGTGCTATTCATTAAGGAAGCCTGAAGAGTGCTACAGAATTTTTAATTTCCCCTGTACTTTAAGTTGGAAAAATATATTCTTTCATTCCCACACCACAGCAGAGGTGAACTACATATTCCTAAGGAGAAACAGAATTACAATTAAAAAATGCATCATTTTTCCACTTGCGACTGTTGCCATTAAACACTGATGATCATTACAACTGAAAGACTAAATAAGTCCCTTCATTTCTTTATGCATTAGAAAAGAGTTTTCACACACAATTCACTCTTATCTGGAGAGCAAATAATGGTTCAAGGCATGACTTGGTTCTTTTCTTGTGGGGTCTCCCTTCACAGCAAAATGATGCAGGTGGGACAATCCTCCCCCTTCCCCATATACCATGCACATGAATTGGTGAAAGTCCTTTGAAATGCAGGTAATACTTTTTTCTTTATATAATTGTTTTAAAATATTTGATTTGCTTTCCTTTAAATACTATTTGTGTTGCCTGAAAGACATAAGCAGAATTTCTATGGCAGAAGAATTAGTTCTACTGGGCCCATTCCATTGCAGATGGAAGACTGAATTTTAATTGTTTTTTGTTCTTGTTGTTTTATTAAAAAACATGTTAAAATTTTCTTAGAACTTCAGACAAACACATTAGCAAAAAAGATCAGAAAACAGTAATACTCGAGAGACTGAAGCTACTTTTTGTGGTCCCTGCAGGACTTCTGATCTCCTGTGAACTTTAAAGGTGGCAGAAAAAATCTCTGCCTTTCTCAAAAAATAAGGAATACTAAAACTCACATAAGCATTCAGTTTGGCAGCTGGTGAAATTGATGCCGTAATATCTACACCTACAGACAACAGGTAGCTACTTCTACCTTTATTGCTGAAGTTTAATCTCTGTTATCCTTTGATGATTTCTTATTTTTGTAAAGCAATATTACCATTGATATTTGTTGCCCAGAATGACAAAAACCTTATTGGACTTCATGGATGAAAGTTATTTCCTTCATAAAGTTGTAGTTTTCTATAGGAACAGTTTTCTACCTTACCTGAAGAGGGAGGAAGTTGATCATAGTCTTGAGATGTCCTATTTGCTTTGACATTTTCTCCAGTTACTCTACGAGCAGGTGGTAAAGGAACATGACCAGTTATTGGGTCAAAATGGGGATCTGTAATAACAGAACAAAAAGGGTGTCTTAGCATAATTGGATTTATTATTTGGGGAGGGCTGATGCATAGGACCTAGGCTTAAAATAGCCTCCCTTCAGACACAGGAGCCGTGAATCCAAACAGAGGTGTTCCCCCATAGCACGTGAATATATGCACATATACATCCAAATTCAACACTTCCATAGTAGACGTGTAACTGTGTCTTGAAGTGACAAAAACAAGAGCATAGCTCAAAGATGGTCCATCCTGCAGTGACCATGGCTCTTCTGTTTACATCCATGAGGTACCTTTAAATTACCCAAACCTGACACTGCTCGTATTGTGGCTGGCAGAGCACGGAAGAGGTTGCAAAGTCTGAAGCAGCACAATTAGAAATATTGGTTAGAACTTGGTAACACTACGCTTTGCAGCTCACAAAGACTGCACGGCAGATTTCCTATTCATACAGTCCCGGCTACAGGTAAATATTACAGGGACTGGTAAGGCTGTGACCAGGCTTTTCAGTTCTCTCTGCTGATTACAGGAAGAGAATTTATAAAATGGGAGAAATATATAGTCCTGGCACATTGTGTCCTTTTTTTTTTTTTTTTGTCTATTGAGGATGCAGCTGAGCAAATGTTAACATCATCCTGGACCTGGCTTCTGCTCTGGACGCGTAAGAGTGTTTGTATGTGAATGCAACTTCTTGCTGTTGTTGATGATGAGATTATTATTCTAATCTGACAAGCTCTGATGGATAGCTGAGAAATCACCCCCAAGACTTACACAGAAACCAATCATGAAAAACTCATCATAAATCATCTACAGCGGTTTATTTCACAAGATGCGAAGTGGGCAATATGGCTTTAGAAATACCATATGAATAAAAAAAGACCAATCCACACAACCATGTATGCCTAAGTACACTTATAAGATTAATGAAGACTGCTGCTACAAGACTGTATTCACTATGCAAATATGAAGAACAATACACGGCCATAGTTCCTTTTTCCAGATTTTTAATTAAAAGCTACTAAATGTTTTTTATTATAATAAGCATCACTGATAGTGTTATTTGGAAATAACAATTTAAAACTCTGCACGTTTCTGGGAACTGCACACAGGTCAACGGTGCTTGTGTGCATGCACATCTGTGTGAGGGCTTCTATTTTTCCTCTCCATTCCCATTAGGACTGAATGGCGCAGCGTGTGTTTCTGCATCAGATGATAGAATTGGAGCACCCATTCACAATGGACATAAAAGGTCGTTCCAGTTCAACCTAAACTACCTCACTTTCATCCCACAGCTAGTATCATTCACAAAGGTCAGCCTAACACCCGACAACGTCAGGCTATTATGGAGTTGCACATGACTGCTTGTCATCTACATTCTGGCATTCCTGTGATACTATCGCCAAAACATTTTGTTTATCCCCCTCCATGCAGCTTCTTAGAAAACTAGATAGGAGGAGGAAGGCTTCTAACTGCACCAGCAAGGTAGATAATGACTGAAAATATTCCTGGGACAGGTAAACTTAAAACATGAACATCCTTTGCAATCTTCTACAGAGAAAAAAAAAAGTCACTTCAGGGGTATGCACTATAACCCACAAAATTCCTGTTGTAATCTGTACCACCAGCAGCAAACGTATTCAACTTAATTAACCTGACAATCAAACACTTTTCAACTTGAAGACAAAATTGTAAATTGTGAACATAGCTTTTGTACCTTTTACCAGCAAAATACCAGACTGAAAAGCATCACAGTGATTCATGGGGAGAGATAGGTGAAAAACTGACTTATCAAAAAGGTTATGAACCACAGGCATCTGCAACTGTGTTCACAATTAATATAGTTTTGTAACAACATTTTACAACAGTTCTAACAAAGCGGGATGTTCTTTTCCCTTATTTTCTAGTTTTCCCCCAAGTTTCAACTTGAAAATAAACTTGAAAAAAACCTTGAATTATGTTTTACTATAGGAAACAATGGTGCTAACAAAAGGATACAGGCTAGTATTACAGATTACAACAGAAAACTTGGCACTTCACAGTAACAATTCTTACTAGAAAAGTACAGTTTACCAAAATGCCTAGCATGGTATAGAAACACTGATCATATTTCATTACTTTGTGATAATAAAAAGTTGTCTTTTTATATTCTGAGTTGTTCCATCTCCACCATTAAAAAACCCCGTATTTTTAAATACTTTGTATAATGAAGTATAGACCAAAGACTTCTGAAGCCTGATGACAACTTTATCCCAGAACACATAAGCTTATGAAGTAAAGGAAAATGAAATAAAATACATTCATTCCTTTGTATTCCTACCAGAATGAAGGAACAGTTCATGTCCTGAAGGAGGTCGGCTTCCTGAGCCAGCAGGTTTTGTGTGCTCAATCATACTGTGCCGAGCAGGTGGTGGTGGTGGTGGTAGTGAAGGGGGTGAGCTATCAAACGCATCTTCACCTGCATTTTAGAAAAGAATTATTAGATGAGCAAAACTTCATTAAGAACTGTAGAATAAAGAGTGAAGCTTAAAATTTATTTTTCTCTGGCTGCTGAGGCTGTCACTCCTAGGGTTCACCTAGCAGTTCAGTGACTCCAGTAATGAAATTGTAAACCTGAGTCTTACTATACACAATCCTCTTCTAAAACATGCTCTGAATGACCTTTTGCAGTGCCCAGTTTCTGTTCTGGGATGGGGGGAGAAATTTCTTTTAGTGGCTCAATTGCAAGGGTGTATTATAACGAAAGCTTTCACTGAACATCATTGTAGAATAACAGCTATGTTCCAGTGGCTAAGCAAAAATATTTATATTCAAACACCAATGCTGACTATGTTGAATCTGCTACATTTATCCTGTGTATTATCTTTATCTGCTGTTCTAAAGCTCTGACCCCAGATATAAACTGAATTTTCTAGGGCTTGGCAAAAGACTGTACCCCTTAGACAAAGGTGGTGCAGACAGGACTAGAGTTATCAAGCTGTGTGATTTTTATGTGCTTTTCTGCCTTCAATTCTATGCACTCTCGCAACTCTGGAACACTTCAAGGACCAGAGAGAGTATAGCACAGGAACACGGCAAACATTCAAAAGGTTTTCTGGAACCAGAAAATTGGATGATGATACATACACTACAGTCTAACAATCACGCAGCTGATTTGTCAATGAAGGTGCGGGTGGTGGCCACGAACAGCCTTAGTACATAGGCAGAGATCACTGACTTTTGTGTAGGAGAACAGAACAGAAATCAGGGTTGGAAAAGATAGCTTTTGGTGATTGTAGCCAGCAATGAGTTTTAAACTGTCTCTTAATAGTGGGAAAAAAACGCCAGAAATAAACTTACTAATTTAATTTAGTTTTCTTTGAATTAAATACCACCTCTTTGGCATTCTGCTTATTTGATAAAAGAAATGGAATTAAGCTACAATAGGAAAAACCCTCCACTCTTCCATTAAATTGCGATGCTCAAACTTCATATTAAGGGACAAAAAATTATAATTTATTTCAGGGAAAATGGTTTTGCTTTTCTTTATAGCTTGATCACAGATTTAGTATGCTTTTTCATCTGTCTTGCATGAGGGCTTATAGACAGATACCAAGATCATTGACACAAATATTGACTCGCGGCTGTCATATTTAGCCCATAGCTTGTTTGGTACTCGTAACACACTCAACACTGGTGTTTTTTCAGTGAACATGGCATTTGGTTCATCTAAGCAATGTTAACCATTAAATGTTATCAGCAAAAAGTCTGCAACCTAAAGGGGGCACCAGAAGATCATAATCGGAGGGTGTCCTGTTGAGCAAAGAGCTGTGTTTTGGGTTGTCTCTGGTAGGAGGTCGTGCAGGTGGCAAAGGTACCGGAACAGTAGGTGCATCATAGACATCTCCTGAATGACACAATCACAAGAAGTGAATGTTTTCTTGCTGTACCCCTAGAACAGCACAGAGTAAATTTTCTTGCTAAATAGTGAAAAATAAAAACATACCTAACTCTGGATGTCTTGATTTCTTCATCTCAGAAGTAGTACTGTGTGTCCCATTCGTTACTCCAGCACATTGACCATTCTCACACACCCTGAAGACAGACATTAAACAGGAAGCAATTAACGAGTTATCCAAGTATTAATTCCCAGAATGACCAAGTACCTGAGCTAACAATCCATTACGTGGAAAGAAATGAAGGACAATAAATAAGCTGCACCAATTTTAAACTTCATGTTTGTTATATTGAGAGCAGATACTGGTTAACTGTCAATAAAACTCCTTTGAACTGATTTCTTGGTGGGATACTGACATGGCTTAAATAACTTACTCAAGGCCGCTATACAAGATAGAGAAAAAACTAACATTAAACATAGTCCTCACTTCAGAGCTCAGGTCATTAGTTTATTCACATAACCAAGTCACAGACTCAACCCTGTTTTGCCTTCCCCACCGTTGAATTTTCCCTAGCAGAAATATGGTAAAGGGAAATGTGGACTTTGGTAATTATCCACGCTGAAGTACACAGAAAAGTCATTAAACAAAATAAAATAACAACAAAAAACCCCAAACAGAACACCACAACACAGCACTAGCAATAACAAATTACAACTGAACTGTTAGCCAAACATTAAAAAAATAAAATAAAATTGAACTTGCTGAAGCAGTTTTGCAGGCACCTATGCATTTCTGTATCAAAAAGCTGAGTCTCACTGATCCTTCTATCACAGTTTAAAATGGAAGCATATTATGCCCTCAAAATTAAACAACAGTATCAAATTAAATACGAATATCATCTAAACCAAACACTACAAAGTTGCCTATAATCTTGTCAGAAAAATATTGGAGATATTTTTGTAAGATGACTCTGTTCAAATACTGCAGGGATAAACACAGAACAAAAGCCTTTTCATAATATTAAATATTGTTTAAATAAATGTGAAAGAACTGGGAAATTAATCCTGTCGTTGGAACTGTGGACCCTGCATATTCAGAAAGAATCAGAGAGTTTCTTTGGAAAAAGGCCACCACGCTAAACAACTCCAGCTTAAAAATAAAAATCCCAACCCACCATGCACCATTATTACTAAATACTGGCAAATCTGCTAGAGCTATACACAGCTAAAATTTCAGATCTTGGGTTTTTACCAATAGTATGAACATTAGTAAACCTATCAGCTTTGGCCATATGGAAAGGAGGGATGAATAAAGGTCTGGAATCATTTAAAATATATAAAGAGGAAAGAGGAAGTGAAATTGTGTTTGTGGTCCCAAGAGTTACAACTAGGAGTAATGAAATCAATGTAAGAATAATTACAAGACTTAAAAAACAAAACAAAAAAACCTAATGGTAAGAGCTATTTTGTTATGAATTAATTTCCCCAGGGAAGTGGTAGAGGAAGTGTTGCTTCTATCTTTCAAATTAGATTGGTTCGATCTCTCAAATGCAGTGGATGCAACATTTCCTTTGACTCCTCAGCATATACACTAAATAACTAAGAATATTTTCTAGTTTAATGTGAATCTATTCTGCATTTTCAATAATCTAACCAGCCACAGGCACTAAGATAACTTAACATGGCACCACTTCAGAATTCTTCAGATCACAATAAGCCAAGTTAAGTGATTGGTTTACAAATCCTTCTGAAATACCTGTTCATGCCAACAGTAAACACCAGAAAAAAGGGCAGCAAATGAGTACTAACAAGCAAGCTCTCTGTCCTTTTCGTTTCCATTTGGAAAAAGCTTTATTAGGAAAAGATAGCGAATGTAATAATGTATCATTCTTCTAATAGTAGCCCAATTAGTAATGCTGAAATTCTTTCACTCCATTTCTTATTGCTGAACTTGCCCCATACCTGGGAGGAGATGATCAGCTGTAACAAACCAGACAACTAACTGATCTGCCAGAAAATAAGACTGTGAATTGTTTTTTGTATTATTCTTGCAGTATTTTTAGCATTGTTGTATCTATTGGTAAAAGAGCAAAGCGTCTTAGAGGCAATACAAATTTGGGGGTAGGATGGAAGGACGACACAGTTCCTGAATTCCAAAATGTTCAGAAGAAATTTTGTAGGCTCTTTAGTATACTGAAAACTATCCAAGTACTATCCAAGAACTGAGGAAGCAGCACTTAGGAAAGAGATAAAAGAAGGTGACACTAGGGGACAGAACTGAAAGGTGCTAAAAATTTATGACAATTAAAAAATGAAAAAAAATTGTTAACAGTTTTGCTAAACAATACTGAAAAGTTATGCTTTTATTGCCACTCCCCTCCCCGTGAGATTAAAAGAAGTGCATTAAAGAAATACAGCATCAAACAGAATCAAGATTCTTTTTGAAAGCTTTATCTCAGCTTTCACATCTAAGCAGTGACACTAGCTAGAAAGAGACATTTTAAGTATATGGAAGATCATATATATTCATACACAAATATCCAATATGATTTTTTTTTTAATGCTTAGGAGAATGGTTTGTTTCGAGTTAAAATTCTCATCAGCATATATAAGAAGAGTTGGTGGTTTTAATCATAGAGCAACCTGAGCAGCAAACTGAAGTATCTTCTCCGTAGCAAGTCCTGGGCTAACGCCAAAACACCCACCATAAGCGCAAGACCAAGTACGCTAGCTAAAAAATAAACTAAAAACTAGAAGAAAACTTTGAAATCAGCTTTCCATCTACAGCCTCTACTAATAGTTCTAATGGCCTGCTGAAATCCTGTACCAGCCAACTGAAAGCACTCAACTCCTTTTTCTGCAAAAGAAGGATACTGGAAAAGAAGTAGTTTTTAAGTTTTCCAGTTGGTTATTTTCTCAAGAATCTTTCAGGGTGCATCTACATACTAGCATTGCAGTTCAGGTCAGGAGTGTGAATCAGAACAAATCTCCACAAGTCATTCCCACTTACAGCACTTCAGTTTACATTGCAGAGGGGTCTCAGAGCGTGCAGACTCAATTGCTTCTGGATGATGTTAACGCAAAAGATGTTCTGCAAGGGCTCATCCAATGTGCTGCAATTACTGAATTGTACTCCAGCCACAGGACCGTGTTAGGGCTAGTCTGAATCCAAAACTTCCCAAAGCATACAGTGTGGATGTGGGGTCCTTGGAGTCAATTGGTCCCCTCTACAGACCTACTCCTACTGCACCACACTACTTACTAACTTAGACACAGCCCTCAGAAGCTGCTAAGCCAAGGTAATCTGTCCACATACTGCCCTCTTCTGTTGCAGATGACTTCTTGCCTAACAAAGGTTGCATCCTGTGCAACTCTAGTCACACAAGCAACTCAGCCTCTATTAGATGACTTTGCATGGTACAGAAAGCCATTCCTATGCAGAAGCACAACACACTCAGATAAAAAATGGCATATGTAAAAAGGATTAGGACCTTGGAATTTTATTTTATTTTTCTTCCCATTTTTTTGCTTGGCCAACATTGAGAGTTTTGCTCATCACTGATATTTTATTTTTTTTTAATTCTCATAGGGTAGCTAGGAATTTAAGTACTCAAGGACATAAAGCTCAGACAACTGTGTAATATGCACATCTAGGCAGTGAGGGTTGTATCAGCATTTCTAATAAAGACAGAATTTTTAACCTGCGTGCAAGGAGTATTCAGACTATGACCTTTTTTCCACCTGCTCTAACTGTCTGATTAAAGAGGTCTAAAAATTGTAAATGGCTAATTTTGGGATGAGAGACATGTTGAGCTTTACTGACGACGGGTCCTTGACATCACATTCTGACAGAAAGAAGAAAAAATGGCACTATGTCACCGCATTTTTTTAATAGCAGAAGAGTCTGAACTTTTTAGATCAATACTTGATTTTAGTATCATACTTTTGACCTACAAGACCAGTAGAGAATTGGCCCTTCTTTTTCTCTTAATTCCAGACATTCAGATTTTTTTTATGAGTCAAAGAGCACGAAGTTCACCAGGAATGACACAGCCTTCAGTTGCCATGTCCCTTGGCTCCAAATCTCCTTGCCATAATCCATTAATATTAATAATTCAGAACTGTGACGGTTTGGAGGTATTATTGTAGAACACGTTTAAAGCAAAAGAGATATATTCCATCTGAATTTTAAAAAAAGGCTCTCTTCCTGAGAAGCACAAAGAAAATATACTGTGAAACAGGCTCAAAGAGCCAAAAAGACACAGTACACATGGGAAAAAAAGAATAAAAGTACGTACATACAGCTGCCAATTCACATATTTTTCAGTACTGCGTTGCTTCTTAAAATGAATTATATAAAATGTGGAAGTTTAAGATTTTCAAAGATGACTTTGGGAATTTCAGTCACACAATTCTCTTATAAATTAAACGTGCAAGAGTTGTGGGGGTTGAATCTCCTGGTCAGTTCTGAATACCTCAACCTAAGAAAAAAAATATCAACTGCAGAAGTGGTATTCAAAAGCAAAAAATACCCAGTTCTGACACAACAGAGATACACTAAAGCGAACTTCACAGGTTTATGACTGTGGTGATGGTCAAAAGAAACAGAGGCATAAGTAATCCAAGCTTGAAAAGATAAGACATTTCAGAAGGCAAGCAAGCTTAATCATCATTATAAATGTTGAATCCAGGTAAAATTTGGAAGAAGCAGAGTTTTTGTAAATAAGTTGTCCTCAAGGCTGCTAAATGACCTTACCGAGCAAGAGGTTTTATATTTTGACTATGAGGTGTTTGTGAGCTCAGTATTACAGGATGTGAAGAAGGAACTTTGTATTCATCATCATCATCTGTGTGATCCCTTGATTTATCAGACAAAGAATTTGCTGAAGGAACAGGGCACCTAAGGAAATGAGAAAAAGATCAGTTTTGCTTTAACTGTTACATAACTGACCTCAGTATAATACAGAAAATACTCTTCTTTAGCCTAAACATCCTTAATACATGTCTGCTACATATAAGGTACCAAAAATAACATGTCAAATTAAAACTTGTAAGGTCATTGGCTTTTTTTGTCAATGAGAATGCATAGAGAAAAGGGCAGCTGACCTTCTAAGAGTTAAACAGCTACTTTAAGCAAGCACAATATAACAGAGAATTGCAAAGAATTAGAGTACTAAATAGGCACTTAGAAGGCTTAACCTGTTTGCACTTATCAAGAGAACTAAACGAAAGTTAATTCAGGGCAAACAGTATTTAGCAGGGCTCAGTGAGGAAGCGGACATTCACCCTTTCAGTGAAATCTTGTTCCAGCCATAACTTCATTGAACTCCCTGCATTTGCCTGTATATTAAATTATTTTTACTTCAAACAATAATTGTCTTTAACTGTCCTCCCAGACAGTGATTTGTATCACTTCTTGAGAACAGTAGAAGCCCAGGAAAGAGGTAGACTTTACAATATAACAGGTAACAAGTTCCATCGTGGAAAATACTGCTGGATATGAGATTTCTTTTAAAATGAAAACCTAACTCCTACTATCTGGTTTCTGTTATATGAATGTAAACAAAATGATGAGCTCATTTTAGTGAGCAGTCTTGGGAAAATAATTTTGTTAGATATTAACAAGCTCAACATATCTTTTGGCCTAGCAATCAACATCACCTACTCTTTTATACATAGAGCCACACCATTTACAGCAATTACTCTAATACATTAAGACAAGTAAGAAACTCACAAAACACCTGAAATACAAAACCTTGCATTAAGGACTTAATTTAACTTCCGCTTGATCATACGTGAAAACCACAAACAGCAGTTTGATCCTTCAACTAGCTGAACATGAAGAGCAGTAAGTGTGTAACTTTAAAAATCATCTGGATATTACATTATGCAGTGAATAGCACCTTTATTCTTTGCCACAAACACACCAACAGCTGGAGGACCTTGAATAAAGATGTGCAATGCATCCACAGCCATTTTGACTTCTGGCTTGAAAGCATGGCTAATGGCCCGAGCTGAACTACATGCTGCATTACAAGATACATCTAGTTCATACAGCATTTGGGGAAGTTCTTAAGGACTATAAGGAAATGCGAGAATGGAGTGGACATACTTTCTCTTCCTGTGGTCTAATTAGTTTGATTTTATCTTAAGGGCAAGAGCTGAAATGACAGGCCAGGCCTATCTCCTCATTTTTTCAATGCAAGAAGCACCTGACTCACACAGCACACTTCTTCACAAAAGAAAAACATATCTTTCACTATTTACTGTAGATGATGCCACATGACTTCAGAACACCCAGGTACTCTGTGAACAGGAACTAATAACTAACTACCTTGAGTACAAGCCAATCACTAAATGAATACATAAATAAATAAAGGGAGAAAGAAAAAGAACAGAGAAAGAAGGGGGCAGATGTGCTGCTTTTGTTTGAATGTATTAAAAGTCTAGAGCTCCCCAGACGCTTGTAACTTCTCAGACACTCTTTCCTTCAATCAGTAATATACTTTGGACTTCAGAAACAAGGTCACGAAAGATGGGAATCCAACTTCTTTTGCAAAGACATACTAGCTAATGACAGGGGGAAAGGATTTGGCACTGAACTGCAAACTCTGTATTGCAGTTTTCAACCACCTTCTGTAGAGGGAGCAAAATTTCACACAGCAATGCAGTGTGAAATTGCTTTTTCCATCTTTGATTTCTAAGATGGACAAGGTTTGTGTCACTGCTGTACGGCCATTTAGAGAACAGAAGGCAAAAATGTACCAGGACCATAAGAATGCTGTAGCATAGTTGAAAGACCCACAATGAAGAAATTTTCTCATTTCTGTGGATGTGCAATCATTCTTACATGGCAATCCAGTACGTTCTGGAGATGTTATATATGTAAGTGTATATGAACCTGTGTTTTTGAAAATAATCACCAATTGAATTGCTGGCTTCTGCAGATAGCAACGTTTCAAATATTCGTACCTAGACCAGAGATGTCCAATACTGACCAATACCCAATGTCCAACACTGACCAAACCAGGTTGGTAGTATTGTTTGAAGCCCTCTTCAAAGGCTATTACTGGGAAAACACAACAACAACAACAACAAAACAACCCTTCTCTGAAGGCCCTATCTGAAGTCTGTTATAGAAGGGATTTTGATTCCTGGAATACCATGAATTAAGTTAATTTTTTTAAGGAAATCTACAGAGTAAAACTGAGAGCCTGTTCATCACCTGAACTAAGTGCAGCATTTTAATAGCTAGTCTTACCAGCTTTCTGATAAAAACACTTCTCAGACAGGAAAGCTGGAGGATTTACTTACTGACAATTTACAAATGAAATAAATTTGGTATACTCAAGAAATACAAAAAATTTTACCCTCTTCACCTAGTTCATGCCCCCGCTTTTTTTCTTATTTTTCAGTAGACACAAGAACTTAACATGTTACAACAAAGCTACACCTTTATTCACAGGATATCAGTGTGTATACATACGCCAAAATCAATTTCCCAACATTACTGCACTGCTGAGAAATTGTTACTGGTTTGGAGCTATTATTAAAGACGTAAGTTCCAAGTCTCCTGCTTCTAAATACTGTGCAGCAAGCCCTTCACCCTAGTAAAGTCTCTCTTTCCCTGCCTTTAAAGTAAGGAAAATATTTGCCAGGTTGTTAATATTATTACGTGATTAATATTTGAAAGGTGCTTTTGATTTGTAAAGCAGTAGAAGAGTTAAGAGTACTAGCATATAGCTAATATATAACTATACTAACATAGAGGGTCCTAAAATTGTCCTATACTTAAATTATATTTTATTAATATTTCAGAATTCCTATTTTTTAAAAAAATCATATTGCTCTTCCAATCTACTCCAGTTGTAATGGTATTAGATTCCAAACACTGCATTGTTCTGCTAGATGTCTATTCCATTTTCTCCATGATTACTGAAATTTCTTCAAGATCAAATTGTTTTATTAAATCTCTATTGTTCTAAGACTAATTCTATTGTCCTGAACAAAACCACCTAGTAAGATAAAGAGAAAAATATATTACAGGTTTTTGTAACTTAACAGGTGAACATTGTATGCAAAGACATGGAACAGGCATCTGTTTATCAAGCTGGTGACATTTTCTGTAATTATACTTTAAAAAACTTCATTACTCTTACACCGTCAGAAGATTTGTGTATGGATCAAAACAAAACTGACCAGTACACTGTATTTATATATTCTCTAGTTTCCCCTCCTCCTCCTTAAGTGGAAATACTTTAAAATTGAAAGTCAGAATTACATTCTGGTAAGTGATGACTTTGTATTTTCTGGTTTGCTGAACGGAAGGTTAGGTGTCAATCTCTCTTATCCTACTGAGCATCAAGGGCCAAAGGCAAAACAGGAAAAGATGTGAGAATTCATTTTTGTTGAGCCAGTTAATGTCCAGCTTAGTTATAAACAGAACTCCAGGGAAATCAACATCTCACACTTATTTAGAAGTACTTCTGGGAAAGGTTCTGCTTCCATCATTTACTGGTAAGCTGATTCACAGAACTTAGAGACAATGAACTTGCAGTCCATGTATTTCAGTCTGGATCAGGACTGTGCTTTTGAAATGAATCCCTTTAATCTCCCCACTTACCATGCTTTGATTTGCACTGAGGAGTGCACAACTTGAATACTTTTCTGACGAAACTAAAATACATGATACACTTCAAGTGTGCCCCTACTATGTTCCAATTGCAAAAGACTGTTCACATTCATGGGACAAAACTACAGCTAGTTGAACTGCTGCCCCACGTGTACAGTACAGACATCAGGTCCTTACTGTCAACTCTCCTGTCCTGTGCAGAGTACTGCTTGCTAGCGCAGACAAAAGCTTTAGTCTTGTAAGGCCTTGAGCAGACTCTGTTTCAGCAAAATGTGTTAAGTTATATGGACCACATAATCAAGTCAACACTTGTCAACTAACTGCCCTTGAGCGTGCTCTGTCCTTAAAGCCAAAGCGTATACAAAGCAGTTCACCTCTCTTCATAGAGGAGGACACAACTTTCTATTTGTCACAGGGTAAGTCTGCAACGCAACGAGAATTACCACAGAACAGCTGATGCACCAAACTCCCTGGCCTGTCAAGCTAGGAGCTAAGGACACGTTGTGTCCTCCAGAGCATCACCTCTGAGATGTCTAGAACCTGCATGTCAGCAGTGCTCCTTCTAACGCCGCTGGAGAAGCACCATGCCAAAGGCAGATTTCAAGGGAGCCAGGATTTCCCAACCCCAGTTGCCTTCAATGGAACTATGATTTCACCTTCAAAGTTTGTTAGAAAGATGGAAAGGAGAGCAAAAAAAGAAATACCTTTGGGTGCTACTTTTCCTTCAACTACCTCAAAGCAACTAGATATTCTCAATGTATTTATAGAATACAAAAGGTACTTGGAATTGGATGTGTTATTACACACTCAAAAATAGACGCTCTCTCACAGAAAACATCAAGTGTGTATAAAGTACTTTCGAGACAAAGAGGCCAATTTTCTATCGATGTAGCAAAATGGGACCTACTCACAGGGACAAAACAAACACTATTTAACTTGACAATTTCTAAGTTTGGGGAAAGGACAGTTCTGTATCTTCAACATAAAAGTTTTATTTATTTTTTTCAAGAATAAAACAGCAATTTGGTCAAAGCTGCTAAGAATAATCTGACATAATTACAGCAGTCCAATAAAAGAATAACTGTTTTAACATGTAGGGTCAGCAACATAGTGGCAGAGTGGAAAATAAAAATCAGATGCTTGGTTAACATGAGTCCAACAATTCATTATTAAAGTATACTTAGCAATAATCAATTTATTAAAATGAAAATAAATTGGCACTGTTTCCAGAAAAAAAGACACTAGTGTTTTTCTATTAACATAATTTAGTAAAGAAAAAAGTCATATTTGTAATGTCTTATTCAATGAAAACTGATCAAACAAGTTAACTAGAGATATTTTAGAATTGTGAAGTTCCAACTAAGAGCCATTTTGCCTCCTAAATATGACTAAGACATTTCATTCATGGTCAACGTACCCTTCAGTCAAACCTTTGAAATTACAGATTTATGATAAAAACTAGAAAAAAATAAAATGCCTTGCAGCTGTATGAAATAGTCTAGCTCTCAAGCCACAAATCTGCAGAGATTGGAAAGTAGAAAAAAAAATGAGAAACTTGCACCAGATTGATTGCAGTAGCACAGTTGTGGAAAGCAAGAGTATTTTGGATCAAGTAGAGTTCAACATATTTATAAGAGCTTAGTGCAGTCAATTTAACAGGAGGAAAAATATACTGTAAAAATATTCTCTCCAACATTTCAAATTAAATCATGCTAAGTATTATTCAGGTTATCATTTGAAAGCAATTTTTGTGGTTGGTGGAAATATTAAACTTGCTATTTTTGAAGATTTCCCCCACAGTTTTTCTACCTACGTCTTCCCACACACTATTATAGATTATTGGGGCATTTTCTGGTGACAGCAGAAAATTAATTTGAAATCAATTTAAAATAGACATATCAGTGTTTCAAGAAACAACATACAAAGATCAATTTTTAATTCTAACATTTCATGTGACATTTTAGTAGTTGTTAATTAGATAATTTGAACTTCTTACCCCTAGGCTATATATTGCTGATTTTACATTTTAAAAAACTCAAAATTTAAATTGTGCTGTATTTTTTTTTTTTTTTAAATAAGGTTTAAGTACAAAACCAAACCAGAAATGAAAGTTAATTTCTTCCTGAAAAGTTTATGGAGTTTGGTTTTAGCAATGAAGATTTTCTTTTGGCTGGAATATGTCAGTTTTTGATTCAGAACACTTCAGGTAATGAAGAATATTTCTTTTCAGCAATCTAATTCACACATTCTTGTTTTGGATTGGCTTGACATGGATTTTGTGCCTGTCTACATTGCTATGATATCTTGTGGAATTTCCAGTGAGCACTGTATAGTGTATGTATACATTGTATTTTGCAAAAATCTGAGTAAAAAATGGTATTCTAACAAAGCACAGTGTTTTGTTATTTCAATACTATGAAAAATAAAAATAAGAACCTTCCCCTCTTCAGGATTCAATTTGCTTTGGGCTATAAAATTACTTAGTTTTCGTATCAGAGTTATTGCTTTCTCTTTCTGACTAACAAGGTGTGGAACACCCCAGGGGTTGCATTGTATCACGGAAGGAGCAGTCAATCCAAGGAGATCAATCTATAAATGTGACTCATTACATGAGGTATCCAAACGGTATTCCTGTGATACCCGACCTCAATCAGGTTACATCACAACATTAAATTACAAAAATGTCTGGATAATGTTCTAAAATTTGCTTCTGAACTGAAAGTAAACATGGAGAACTTCAACTCAGCAGTTATTCCACCCGAACACATGCTTCTGAATGCAAAAGTCAATGCTCCACTGCACCTTTATTCTAGCGCTTTGGAAGAGAAAAACCAGCATATTAACAAAACGCTGAAATATATTTGTCTTTTATGCTACCACTAACTGAACAACAATGGAATGAATGCTGAAGATATGGCAAAATTGCACGCTAATGAGAACATTCTCAGTATTAATATGTACTGACTGACCAATTATTTAACAGCAAGAATCCCAAGGAGTACATTGGAAAGAAACTGCAGGATAACATCAAACATTGCAATATGCTCTGACTTCCTTATAAAAATGCAAAAAAAAAGACAAACTATTTTATAGCATTTCCAAGCCTTCTATTTTAAATATCTCTTGTTCTGTGGAAAATCCTTTACGATTCAGAATCCAACGACACTTGCTATGCACAGCAACATCTTGGTACCAAATAAACTGCCATGTCACTGGAAGACTAAGAGTAGACTGCAACTTGAAATGACAGTTTCCCAGACCATATTCTGGAACTCAGGGAGGTTGAGTCCATTTAAAACTGATATAAAATGGGGTTTTTTTGTTTGGTTTTTAGCCACAACAAAGAAAAGAGATACTGGTGTGACCCCTGGATAAAGCTCCATGTGTAAAAAGTCCATTAAGCACGACTAGATTAGGGGCAACATGCACACAAATCATGATCTTTACCCTTAGTACTTTCCCTAGAACCTCTCGTCTCCCACAATAAATACTTTCTTCTGTAGTAGTAGAAGCAAAACCAGACAGTGTCTGCTCCTGCTGCCAAATGCCTGTGAGCAAGATCCGCCACAATTTATTCTCTCTTCGTATAAAAATGTAGTATGTTCAATTAACATCAGAACTGCTCCCACTTAATCAATACAACTTACGTTTCCTTTGTAAAGCCATGTTAAAGTTCATGGGAAAAATATCACCAAGTTATATTAGTTAATTTTATTTCTTTCTTTTTCCGTTTTTCTTTTAGCACCAGAGAATCAGTGTTATTATCTAACATTAATTAACACATTTCTTTTACAAACAAAGTTAACTTACTTTATACTAGGGATGATGGAGGCAGCTGGAAGAGGGGGTGAAAGCCGTGGAGGGACATCATATTCTTCATTTATCAGATGACCGTTTGAAAAGACCTAAAAATCACACAAGTGTTACAATTGGTGTCTCCTCCTGTTTATCATCATGGATGTCCATCAACTAGGTATTACGAAATAGATCTTGAGAAGATTACAGGTAAAGGCTTTCCTAGGAGTTAATGCTACAGAGCTGTTATCTGAAGTGACTCTCATACCTGGTTTCAGCTCACCTCATGTGGGAGCTGTAGAACACATGAGCTTAGAACTTCACCAACTTCAGAGGAAGTTCCACATCTTAGTTAATAGATGGACTACGAAGTTACAAGCTGAACTGTTTGCGTGAAAATTAAGATTTCGAGATTGCAAACCAATCAAAGTGAGAGAGAGAAGATGGGAAAACAACAGGTACAGCATGCTAAACATATTAATGTTTTTTTAAACCTTGTGATACAGTGCCTGCCAGAATCCACCCCCTACCCACAGGACTGGCTTCCTGGTTTTCGCCTTTTACCAATAGCAAAAAGATTATATTACAATTGATATACGAATCAGGGATGAAAATTCATTAAATGTTTCCCTTGTGAATGTGCATCTAGCTTGAAACAATAATTCATAGTTGTGAGTTGCTCCATTTAACCAAATGGCTTAGATCTATAAGCTGAAGATGACAGTTCAAACAGCATTTGGTTAAAGAAATATGTATGTTACTTCTCCAGACTACAGTGGCACTTCTACACTGAGTGGTTATGCTGGTTTGAGAAGTACTCATTCCATCAGCTTCAATACTCCACCAGACCACAACTGGAATGCTATATGAAGATATAAACCCAGTATCCTTTTAAAATCAGACGAAAAGCTGCAGCATTTTAAACAACAGCCTAGACATAAGTAAAATTTTGGTGTTTTGCCTCAGTGCTGATAAAAGGACATTCTAATTATATATAACATCATAGACTTCTTGTTTTATCATGTGTGTCAATGTTCTTTACCAATACTAGTTGAATTTGTACTTTTAAAATAACCAAAACATCCATATAAAAATATTTTTAAATGGAGATAGAAACATTAAATAGCTTGTTACCTTGGGAAAAGCAAATACAGAGAAAAATTGATGACTTCTAACTACCATGACTTAACCACAAATCCATCCTTCTCAACACAAGCTATGTAGTCTTCAAGAAAAACAAGAGTAGCTTTGAGTTAATAGCCTGCTCTATGAATAAATTACTGAGCTGATTTGATAAAACTGATTAGTGCAGAACTAGGAATTTTTTCAACCTGATCTCTTTCCAAACCTAAGCCTCCCCATCTGTACATAATCTTGCAAGTTGGCTGAAGCTGCCCAATGCCATAACTACTCCCTCTACGCTCTCCTCCCCAGATATCTTCAATTAACATATAGAAACAATACTTCAATTATTTTGATAGAATAAACACCATAGTTATAGACATACATACTATTCACTGCAAGCAAGGACAGGAAAACATACTTTTCCTGCGGACGACAAGCAGATACCCCATAGCCAAACCAAGCTACGCAAGCAGTGGAAAGGTTGCAAGTGACAACTCTGAATACCCTCAGCACTGAAAACGGATTACTGGACATTTGCCCAAGAGAAGTCAAAAGCCGCTACGGACAAGTTACAATAACCTACAAGTCCAGCAGCTGGAGTTCTGATTTAAGTACAAAGGAAGGAAAACTCAGCTAAAGATATGTGTATTACTGTAAATACTTGACAAAGAAAAAGGCAGTTGCAATGCTAATTATCCTGAATAAGGTTTAGAGTATTGATGATAATATCAAATCAAACAATGCAATAGTGGGGTTGCGCCACTGAGCACTTTCAAGGATGCCCATACAGCCAGTGGTAGAGATACAAGAAGTGATTCTACCTTTAGCTTGGCTTTGGATGTATTTGTTTCCTCCTTCTTAGGGTCAAGGCAGGTTAGATTTTTTCCATTAAAGTATACTGAACATCATGATTAATTTAATTCTCTTTTGAAAATAATGTTTTACTGATGAACAACACAACTGACCTTTAGAATATTTAGCTTTCTATGTTAATGAACACAATATATCTGACAATTTAAGTATATTTATACACCATCTGTACACATTGCACACACTACAGATTGAAGAGGTTACCAAGTCCTCACCTTACCTATGACAGAGGTAACTGGAACATCTACTATTCCATCAGCAAATTCATACACAATTTTGGCCTAAGACACTTCCAAAGTGGACCTGAGATGCTATATAACTATACTACAGCATATAGTGCTATATTATTATCATGTACGAACTGTATGGATAATTTACTAAAAGAATGTAGCAAATATAGAATTTTTCTCACAATTTTTTGAAAATTGTAACTTAGACCCTCACATACTATTCCTTTACAAAGTACAGTATCTAACAAACCATTTATTTATGACCAGCTTATTATTAAGTATCAACAGGAAAGATTCGGAAACAGCAGATCAACACTGACCAATATAAGCAGTACTTTAGCCAACACAAGACAATGCTGCAGTAGGATATCAAATTAGGATTCAACACATTCAGCTCATTTCATACCTTGGCACCTTCTGCAGGGAGCTCGTGACGTCTATGTTTCCTCATAAATCCTGGATCAGAACTTATGCGGTTGTGCCTTCCATTTATGTTTGAAATTGCCGTGAGTCCTGGTTTGGGAGAAGCATCACTCCCTACTCGACATCCTACTAACTGACTTGTTGTCCCAAACACATCTCTGGGACACCAGCCTTCAAGAGGCATCGGCTGGTCTCTGGAAGGCACGCTTTCTGGATGATGCAGGTGTCTGCTTATCCTGTTGTCTGGTGGAATTGGAGGCGGTCTCTCTGGTGGAGGTGGTGGAGGATCACGCAAGGGAGGTGGTGGTGCTGGCAAAGGTTTGTCTTGTTTCCTCACCATACAAGGAGAAGACTAAACAACACAGTAAGTTAAAAAAAAAGTTACATATACGTATGCATATTTCTCTCACGATCAAGTATGGCTTTACCATTTCTAATTGAGATATTTTCGAGGCACCACAAGAGTACTTCCCCCGTAAGTTAAATGTTGGTCTTGTCTTTGCATTCTGCAGACAACCTGGCCTCTCTTCAGAAAACATGTTCCCATTTCTGCTGTTGCATGAGTAACCCAAGGAAGGAGGTAGACAGGGGAAAAGAAATCTGAGGGAGATTTATCTGACCCATAAACTTTTTTCCAGAATCCTTTGCTTTAGTCCTTTGAATCACTTATTTAGCTGCTGAAATGAATTCTGAGGAATGTTTTGAAAAAGCTGAAAGCCAAGTTACCAGGAACCCCCCCCCCCAACAACTTATGCAGGTAGCTGTATAGCTTCTAAAAGCACAAATCTGATAAAAGCAAAACATTTTCATTAGGAGTGAATTGCAAATAGCATTTTACAAAATAACACTCGGGCCTGGTCTTTACGAAATGCTTTTCTCTTACCACCAGCTACTGTAAGAAATACAGGGAAGATTTCCCTTGGAAGGTGTAATTTTCACGGACTCTTGTAAGCCTGCATATTATTACCACTTCAAGAGATGGAGGCCACAAAAGTTGTAAAGTTTTTAATAGTATTTGCTCTCACTTCACAGGTTAGCCTACCATTATTCTTTGAGCAGCACCTCAACACATTACTTAGATTGAAAATAAAGTTATTCTGCCTGCAGGTCTATTAATACAAACAGGATAGTATATGAAACAAAGTAGTGTTTAATTTAGCTGCTGCTAAAGAAAAATAGTTATTGTCACTATCAAGGCGGGAACATAATGGCTAGATCCAAATTTTTTGTTATAGCTTATAGTTACAGCTTTCCAATGCAGAAAGCGAGAAGAGGTTTTTTTACTGAAGTAGTAGCAGGACTAAATTGTTGTTGTCTTTTTTTTTTAAATATGAAATTTTTTTAAAGTATGAAATTATTCCTTGTTGCCCCCATCTTATTTCCCTTTCACCCCTCATTTCTTTTTTTTCAGGAAAAGTTTCAAGGAAAAAAACAGCATTTTCAAAATAATATCACCAAAAGAATTTAAAGACATATCAATGGTATTTCTGATTTTCTGTTTTTTATAAGACATGAACTTTGTAAAAATACGCTATTGTAAAATGGATTTTTAATGGATATGCCAAATGTTTAGCATATATCGTCAATGTGTTATAAATTCCCTTATATAATACAAAAAGTGATAAAAGAAGCTTAAAGAAACTATTCAAACTTCTGTTTTTTCCTCTAAATTATAAACCACTAGAATCTTAAAAAGAGGTTGATTTTCAAGCTTGAAGTAAAACCCTGACAAAATAAATAGGGTACTTCATACTGGGTTATTATGAACATACAGGTTTCAAGACATGTTTTGAACTTGAATTTGAATTCATCATCTACTAATCAAAATCTAAATCTAATTCCCCCTCTCTATAGAGCAATCACAACAAAATGATCAACTCATAATGGAGAGCAACAAACACAGTACTTGTTCTCATTCATGCTTATCCACTCAAAAAATCATTAACTCTTTAGTATCATTAGTTTCACAAAACACAGTATACAATTTATTAGCTACAGAGTCATTATTATTTCCCTTGAAACTTGAGTCCTAATACATGCCAGTTAAGGTTCTGAAAGCAGGGTATCTGCACATATTTTTCTTGTAAAGATACTGTGGAAATTGAGCATAAATCATCATCAGAGCACAACATGTCATTTAAATGAGATAATGACCTCAAAAATCTATTTTCAGGAAACTTTCATTTCTATTTATTTTCATGAATCAGGGTTTATTGCAGAATTGATCCATTACAGCAATATCTTTAAAATTCTGACCATAACCAAATGCAATATAATCATCAGACAAACAGAGGTCACATTTGACCAACACATGTAGCTGTAAACATCTGACTATGCAAGGTAATATGCAAAGGGACAGGCACTCGCTGAAGTCAACTAAGGGAGATAAGAGACGTAATCAATGTGGATCTAAAGTTTTTCTAAGCTACAAGGAATTTTCTTTTCTTTTGGACAGAGCAAACTTCCAAAAAAGAAAATACACATGGAAAATCTCATAGCAGTCTGCCTTCCAAAACAAAAAAGCAAGCTCACCTTAAAAACAACCAAATACAATTTCTCAATATTTGTATATAAAGAAATAATGGTTCAATAAGACTTACCTTTGGTGATCCAGTTGGGCTGGCACATGGTGACCTTGCTACTCCCTTCTGAATAAGATCCAGACGAGGAGGCACAGGTGGAAGACTAAGATGTGGGATTTGCAGGGGGTCTGGAAGTGGTTTTCTTCTTTGCGCAAGAGGGGAAGATCCTGGGGAAGTCACTGGCGAATTCTGCCTCTCATTGCACTTCAAGACAGAAAAAAAAGTGTTACTGGTATTTACCTGATGAGCAAGTATACAACTTCCATTCCACGACTAAAACATTTGATACTTGTGAGGTACTCACTAAGAGTCAGTTATCATAATGGACACCCTG
This sequence comes from Himantopus leucocephalus, assembly GCA_003993805.1. NCBI lineage: Eukaryota > Metazoa > Chordata > Aves > Charadriiformes > Recurvirostridae > Himantopus > Himantopus leucocephalus. The sequence goes on along the minus strand of RSEF01000001.1, from coordinate 109,748,334 downwards.
CTACTCTTAATTAATAGACAGTACAGATGCTCAGCTCATGGTTACTGAAAAAAGAAGTCAACAAGTCATTCTACCTCAAAACTAAGATCCATGCTAACTTGTAATGAAAATAAAAGAATATATATTCCAAGAATTTGTTTTAAAAACAAGCAGCCATTGTCATACAAAAGAAAACGATCACAAACGTAGAAATTCTACTGTAGTACTGCTACTCTTTACGACCTTTGTATTCATAAAGAGTACTCCCTCAAAAATTCTATACGTGACTTTTAAAAGCCAGATGCCTATGATATTGCCTGTTAACTACAGCCCATTTTCAAATCATACTTCCATAGAAAATGGAACGTATGTGTCTTCTGAAAACTTACGAATCAAAATCATCAGCAAGGCAGCAGGCAAAGGAGTTATTTCTTTCCTCATTTATTTGCTGATTTAAAAAAATCATTGTAGGACAATCCAGTTTATCATTTTAGCAAATATTAAACTAATGACACACACACACTTAACATTCCCCCAAGTAACAAAGGATGATTTTTTGTTTTCTTGATACGTCCTTTCAAATTCATCCGAACCAAAGATTTCAATCCTTAATACAAGTTCCACCCATTTTTGCAACTAGTTTGTGAACTTCATCTGGCTGATTTTTAACAAATACAGTTTAGTTGTTTGCATAAATCAGTTAAAAGTTACTTCTGTGACCCCACTGTACTTGTATCAGTGCACTGTAAGCAAACCTGGATGTTTACGCTTTTCTATGCTTTCCCTGACATTAGACACAAGTAGCTGGAAGACATTCACACCAGGCATCAGCCTCAGGCCACTTGTGCACTGAGGTATCCTAATATTCTCGCTATATAACTTGCCTAGAGTGCCTAACAATCCGACTTCTTCTTAAGGCAAGCATATAAAATCACTCACAAAAATGCATCCATCTCTAAGCTAAATCACTTTGATGAAAATCTCTTTTTCCCCTCTTTTCATAAGCTTTTTCTCACCAATGCTACGGTGATGACATAGTGATGACAGGGATGGGACTAGGAAGTTCTTCAACAAGGCATACAAGTAAACAACACTGCCTTTCTTTACATATAGTGACTATGTTAAAGAATCTGAAAACTTCATAAATTCAAAAGGAGATCCAGGAAAAGAACCTAGTATACTGACTCTTTACTAAGCAATACAGCTTAGTTTAATATTCAGTCCTATACAATTGCAATTGGTACCAGATTTCCTTCAGAAATAGGAGCTACCACAGTATTAGTGGATAATATTGCAAGAGAAAATGAGACAGAGGAGTGAGGAGGTGTTGAAGAGCTGAGGTTCAATTCCATTGCCAGAATGATTTTTTTTTTTGTGATACGTAGGGTCTTACCACTTGGTGTACAGGTGTAAGGTCAGCATCACAACTACATATTCAATTTCAAGAGATTGAGCACCTCAAGATTTGTGCTCTTCAAGGCTACCAGAAGCTTCCCAGTTTCTCCTTTCTATGAAGAATTGGTCACAATGTTCATATTAAATGGCTTAAACATAGGCCTTAAATTTTCTTAATTGCTGAATGTCCCTGACCTTCACTGGAAGTCCACGAATGAATGACTGTGAGGTGCTTAGCCTCTTTCAACTTTATGGGATGTTGAATAACTAAGCTAGATATGTATCTCACAAGCATGCATGAGCAACTGTAATTATAATATTATTATAAACTGAATGTCAATTAATTTTCCCTAACAGAAAGCAACTATCAGTTAAAAAGCCTAAACACTGTATCATTTAATAGCAGCAGTTTTCAAAGTTTAGTTATAACTCCATCAAGCATTCCTAAAAGCCAAGAGCCATGTAATATAATATATTCAATCCTTTGGCTTCAGCATCAGACAGAAAATTAATTCGTTTCCCAAATTATTTGAAACAGAACCAAATAAGGAGGCCTCTCACCTCCAAAAAGATACAATTATTTAACCTAAATGCAAGCGTTGTAGTAAGTCTCTACATTTTAGGTGTTGCACAACATACTGTGTCTCAGTCAGCAGAGAATTGCTTCAGAAGATCTAAGAAACAATCCTATATATGTAATAGGAGTTGGAAACAAAGAAGAAGAAAAATAGGAAATACCGAAAAGAGAATTACTGGACAGGAAACATTTGTTTAGAATTTAAGATGTTCTTATGGTTGTACCATCCCATTAATTAACTTGACTTCCTGAGAGGGTAACCTGACGGAGTCTCAAATGTCACACTGTGTTTTATGTGAATCCACAGCTAAATGAACAACATTGTAGTGACCGCATTTTTAGAATATCCATCACTGTTCCTCTATGACAACCTTCTCTTGCACAGGTATGCTCTACAGAATCAACAGGCAAAATGATACGCTCCTTCTCTCAGTGAGCCCACTGGTCTCCATCCATGTGAGAGTTCTCTTCTCCTGCCATAACAACAGTTCAGCTGCGCAGAGACAGAAATCATGGAAATATCCACATTTAAAACCCATTGGGGACTTATGTTATTTTCAGAGTTATGGAAACAAGTGGCTGGAATTGGTAGTGGTAGGCAATAACAAAAACAAGAACAATATGAAAATTTATTTAAAAATTCAAGATTCTTAGAACCTGACATGGCTTTCATCCTTTATGGGATAAATTTATGGTTCCATATATATTTGGTATTTAGCTATCTCTACCCACCATTTTCCATGAATGGTAAATCACAACTGCCAAAATGAAATGGAAATTTTTCAAAGTCTTAAGTGTGTGAAAGGACTTTAATTTAAGCTTACATCAATGTCCTGTTTCAAAATAGCAAAATAATCTTTCAGTCCCCTGAACTGCCTACAGCCATAATGCTATCAGAGTATGCTGTGGCCCCAGAGATTTCAAAAAGAGAGCTGTTGATGGCCAAGAGATTTCCGATTAACTTATGAGGCATGAGGAAAAAAAAAAAAAGGAAAATAGCTGATAGCAAAAGTAGTTTCTCTCTCCTACAAGGAAGCTTAATCCATGTCACCACTCAGTGCTGAAGTAAGACAGAATGCCTTGCTGGGAGAAACTAAGAATTATCATTCCTTGTTTAGATCTACTGAAACTAAAAATAAAACAAACAAACCAAAATACTCCACAGCAACAAACAGGTTTTCTTCAGCATTTAGTATCAGATTTCCATCATATATCCATTATATAAAAAAAACCCCAACATATTTTTCCTGTCCACTCCCATCCAACCTGTCTAGCTGCATTATTTGATGTTTGTGACAGCTAGGCCAACAAGATGGTTGCACCTCATGTGGGTGCCAGGGCATTAACAGATATATGTAATACCTACTCTTTTTGGCAGACTCCCTAAGGATGAAGAGACTTAAAGTTTTTCTGTTTCAAGATTTCTGTTACTGGAAACTTCTGTGTATTTTCTATTCACTGGAAATAAAGTGGCAATGAGAGCAGCACAGTGACAGAAAGATAAAACAAGCAAGTGATTAAGACACAAACTAATACAAATGAACTGGCAGTGACAGAAGACAGACCTTCAGCGTACAAAGGGGCTCTGCTGCAGCGCACACAGACCTGTGCAATGAAGATGTAATTAAGGAAAAGAGCGTAGACTCCTTTGTAACAACATGGACTTCATCCGGTTGGCAAGACTGCTGCCAAGGGAAAAGCAGCTATGACTTATTTTGCAATTGTACTGCAGAGCGGACCACACTTGTGTCATTTAATCAGATGTATTTATTACTGGGATATACTGGTATCAGTTTGCCCCTAGTGGTTGTGAATTCAAGAATAAGGCTGCTTCCGACATTGATTACAATTTCTAGTGAAGGTTTTTCCAATGGAAATATTAGCAGCTGGGCTATTGAATCGAGAGTTTTAGCTTCAAATGCCTTTCTGCCAGATAGGCACATATGAAAACCATATTCAACCGCAAGTCCTAACAAGTGAATGACTGAGGAATGTTATCCTGATTGTTAATGCCCTGCTGGAGTGAACTCAGTAATTTATAAATTGCATATGAGACTTCTAAGAAGGTCCAAGAAGACCTTCCTAAGAAGGAAGTGATGCGTATGTATGAGTTAAGAACGTACAGCTGAAGGGAATACCTAGATACATATTTGAAGTCCTTTTTTTACATATTCCTGTATCTTATATGATAAAATTAAAAACAGTATTACTATGTAATACATGCCTTTTTTCATTATCAGAAAAAAGTCAATTTAATAATATGGAAATGAGGGGGAGGAGTCAAAAACAGTCTCCCCTCATATTTTGAGAACCAAGGTTTTTTGTCATGATTTGTTAAGTTCAACCTAACGCATCTGCTGGAAGAAGCCTAATTGTGACAAACAGTGGCTTTCACCTTTGAAAATTTCCTATAACTATTTTAAAGTAACAGTGTGAATGAATCAAAGTCAGCTTTTGGTGCATTCAGACAGCTAGGAAATTAATTCCAGACAAGACAGTAACTCCCTAGACAAGGTAAATTCATCTAGTTTTAGAAGAAAGCATTTTTAGAGAACATTAATTCACTTTAACCTATTGAAAACCTCATCTTCTTCTACACTGCTAGGGCCTTCCTCTATGTTTTCATGTAATATTATTTGGATCAAACAATTACCTTAGCACTTACAAATTCAAAATTATTTGCTCTTAACAAGAAGTCCTGCACTATGCATTTTCCTTATTTTCTTTGGGACAATGGAGTATTAAACATTATGCAATAATAAACACAGTCTACTAGAGACTCAAATGCCCTCTTTAAAAATGAAAAAAAGGCATTTTTAGTATTTACCTGAGCCTGTAATCTCCACATTTTGTAATGTGCATTTCGTAACGTTGTGCTTGGCTAGCACAAACAGTATAGAGCTGAGAAAAGGAACACTTCAGGCAATAATTGCATTAGCTAATCTGATACCATGGGGCTGGAAATTTCTCAGCGATGAGACAATTAACAGAGAGGTTTTGGCACCACTCTTCATCTTTCTTTCATAAATATCTGAAGACAATTTGGAAATTTTAAAAAAATAAGCTGCTTGATGAGGCAGATAAACAGACTAATAGTGGATTTCTCTAAAGCCTCTGTAACAGCTGATTTGCTGCTGCTGCCGACTCATACACAACACCTAGCAAGAATGATTCATTTTTCTTAAAGTGGATCCATTTACTCATTCCATTAAAGAATGAGTAAGTAGCTTCATGATTATTCTTTTCCTTAAAGCACTTTCAAGTCTGAGGTCCCTGAGGGACTTAATTCAGATACCTCTTACACTTTATGAGTACATTTCAGAGATAGAGCAATAAACTGCAGAATTGGTATTTTTCTGGTATCAAACATATTCCTAATTCATACAGGTACAGCAGGTGATTAAAAAAAAATGTTTTGTCTTTACACTTTAATGACAATTCCAAAAAAGTGTTTCTCAGCTTTGAATTCTGTCAAGAAGATGTCACTTAAAAATCCACCCAAGGCCCTTTAATCAGTGATGAACCTGACCGTGTATGCTTCTAAAATGAGCTTACTGCAACTATTTTTTGCATTACGAATATATTTACAGGTGTAAGGCCCAAAGATAGTGAAAACTGGTAGTAACAGCTTAGAAACATTTTAACAGTGCCCCTCCCACAAGGCTTTCAGGACAACAAGGATTGATTTGAGTATTTCTGCAACACATTGTGAAGCCCTACAGTCAACTTCCATCAGGACTTCATGTCCCTGGAACATCCCAGCTGACTACCAGCCAGATATATGCCACAACAAGATTTTCTTAGTAATACCACATGGTCTAGCCAGGTGACTGAGACAAAATCAGCCCATTTGATTCTCAAGGATTAACAGCTTTTTGTTGAGAAAGCATATGGCAATGCTTGCAATAAAATAAGAAATGAAAAATGTGTTCATTGGGATTACAAAGTAACAAAAGTATCAGCAGGTTGGCTGCAAGACCTAAATTATTGTCTTTGTCATCTAACTTCCATTGTTTCAACAAATCAAATGATTACAACACAGCCATTATGCAGTAACATATTCATAACAACGGCATTAACAAGAAAAAATTAAAATCCAGAAAGGGTAAAATCCCACATAATGTCAGAGGAAAAAAAGAATTTCTTCTAGCAGGCTCTGAAGAAACACTGTTTAGCAGGAAAAAGAAGTAACAATTAAAAGAAACAGACAAGGCTGATGAAGGTGTGACTAACAACAAATATATATATATAAATCATGCCATATTCCATTCAGGTGGTGTGGTTAAAAGCATCACTGTACAACCACCGGTATCAGTTTTAAGAAGAAAACAGCAGCAGAAAGTCACCAAATGACCTGATAATTCAACATTTGCAAGTAAGGACTTCAAGAGGCTAACAAAGAGTGGAAAACGCTGTCCCTGAACTTCAGGGATAATTAGGAGGTTTCTTTCACTGAACAATGAAATTAATGACATAGAAAGAGAGCAAGCACCAAAGCACTCAAGCACTCGGTGGATACTGAAAACAAGACTTCTTATAGTAAAGCCTATTGTTCCCTCTTTTGATAAAAGCATAATGCATTTTTGCCTTATCATGGAAATGATAGTGTTATAAAAGCCCATCAATTCAAGGCTATCTCACAGAGGTCAGGCTGCAGACTGCAATTTAAGTCCAGGCAGGAAGGATAAACTGTTCCCAAGAGTAGGCCATGTTGTATTACATACACAACAGAAGAATGATTCATATGACTTAAGAGGTTAGGAAGGATATCAGAAGTATGTATATTAACTGACAGATACTCTCAGATATAAGGGTGAAACATTTTTTTTTTCCCTTAAACAAATATGATAAGGAAATGGAAGAGTAAGATGTCACAGAATTAATTCCAAGGCAACTATGCAATCTAGATGACCTTAGTAAAAGGTAAAATATAGAAAATGCACTGTAAAATTCAGTGTTGCGTGGCATTCAGTGTTGCCATATCTATTCCAGGCTAAAATACAGTTGTGAAAACTAACAATGTAAAATAAACTTTTGTTAATGATAGTGCTTATTTATCGGGATAAAATCTCCTGTGATGAAAGAAAGATCCCAGAATTTAACACAGAGCACTTTCAGGACAAAAACATCCCAAAACACAACGTCACTATGAATAACCCCAGATAAAATTTTCCCACTAAAAGTATCTAATACTACAAACACACACAAAAAAATATCATAGACAACTCACAAGAAACATGATTAAAAGCTACTTGTGTGCAATATGAATTGGGTTCCAAGTCACCTGTACAAAGCAATATTATTTGTAACCTATGTAGAAACTCAAGTTTTATTCTAAAAGATTCTATGCATGTGTATACACACATGTGCAGAAAACTAATAATACATTTTGTATATATGGGAGAAAAAAAAAAGTTCAGGGAATTGTCCATACTGCGTATTTTCGATAAAAGCCTCTCAGCTGGTGCAAACTCATGCTTCCTCCATTATTAATCATTTATCTCAGTTCATATCATTGAGAATCTGGAACGTTTTTTTTTCCCCCTCTCCTATTCAACTTCATTATTATTGCTGCAATAGTAATGCATTTTGGTTTTTTAACCCTAGAACTGTCCAGTAAGTTGCTGAAACCCAGAGCATGTAGTGCAACCTCTCATTGTTTAAAGTTACAGGCAGCTCCATTTACAAACATAGAGCTTTATCTGTTGTACAGTATTTGAAAATTTACCTTTCGGACTGAAGCCAAACGATTCATCATTAAAGACTCTTCTCTATCGTCATCATCATCCAAGTCCAACATGGGCATACTAAAGCTATCAATTATACTGCAGCACCTGGAGTTTTCATCCCTTGGATCAAAGGGATCCACAATTATTGGTTCAGTTCCTTTGATTTCACAGCGGCAGAAAGGACAGCCTTGGCCATCAGATTCCTACAGCAAGATGAAAAAGAACACAAATTTTTAAAAATAAAAAAATAGATATAATTTAAAAAGTATGTCTCATATCTTTCTACACAAAAATGCCCTTAACAGGTCTCTAAGAGCTTTTAAAGAAGCAGTGGCACAAACAGGAAACAGATTGATAGATATTTAACTATAGTAAATGGTAAAATGACCACACCTTTAAAGCTGTCTCTCTTCAAAAGATGAAGCTTCACTTAAAAATAACTAATCAAAATGCAACTATTGTCTTTACACAGCACCAAAATTGTAATTGTCTTAGTATTGCAGGTCAGCAAGTAACACCTTGCCTTTTAGGATTACAGTAGTGAGCTGAGCATGATGTAGATGGCATGGAATAAGGGGTGGAATGTCCTGGTTTGAGGTAAAACAGAACCAATTTTCTTTTCAGTAATTTTACTTTTCAGCTAAGACCCTTCTAACTAACTGACCTCTTCCAAATTAATGGCAGATTTTTCAGACAGTGTCGCCTTCTAGCAGAGATAAGGTTTGATGTTTACATTTAATACCAAGGCATGGTATGCAGAGAGGCTCCTACTTTTACTTATTGCTATAAAACCCCAGGCCAGGTAATTTTGCTATATGTCCCATTGGAGGGTCAGAAGTGGAAAAGCATAGAGGGGTCCCACCTGCGGGGAGAAGCGGACAGGACAGGTGACCCCAAACTGACCAATGGGGTATTCCATCCCATCTGCATCATGCTCAGTAAAAAAGCTGAGGGATCAAAGGGTCAGCCCTCTTTCTTCAATGGCCAGTGTCAAGGATGACTCTGTTCCTCTGCCTTTGATCCCGATTCATGTGGTTTGGAATCCAGAACCTGAGTTCAGCTCCCATCCATCGCTGAGTCCAGTCTGGGACTTTCCCAGTGTCTGCTGGTGACATGATCATCATCCTGAGAGCACGATATTGGTTTTGTATGTATTTCATTATTTTCTTATTAATATCATTGTATTTTCTTTTTATTATTTTATTAATAATATTTTGTTAAAGTAGCTTAGTTTCTTTTCAACTTAGAAGTCTCTTTCTCTCTCATCCTTCTCACCCTGAAGGGAGAGGTTGGAGAGACCATCTGTCATTTGTTTTAGTGGCCAGTCCAGCCCAAGCCATGACAGGAAAGAAGGCGAGGTATGTAGACAGAGCGTTTTATTTTCTATTGTTTATATTAAATACAATGTATTTATTTTTCATTTTAACTTAGAAAAAGCAGATGAGCTTTAGAGCATGCAGCTCTTATTCTCTGCAGAACCTATATACAGTCCATCATGGCTGCAACTTTACCAGCATTCAGCGTTATGCATACAGAACATCTAAAGCTACAAACATTTTTTGATGCATTTAAGTAACAAACCAGGACTTTACTATATTTTTAAGAAATTATGTAAAACAAGGAACTATTTTCACATGTTACCAGAAACAAGAATTACTTGAATTTTAATTTCTAAGTGGTATAATGTGTTAAATGACTTTCAAGCAGCCATATTGCCATTCCTTTTACTCATTTCAGAAATATTTTTTTCCTTGTCAGAAGTAATCAAAAAACCTTTAAAGTAGATTTCAGACTACTAACAAAAATATCAGAGACAAGTCTTTCAAGCATTTATACAGAAATGTTTCCATCAAGAGGCACAATGTAGATTTGAATTAAAAAAAAAAAAACCAAAAAAAAACCACAAAAAACCCACCCCAAAAAGAGCCCTGAAGCTTTGAGAGATCAAAGATAATTCAATCTGAATTCAGAAATCACATTGTGTCATATGTACAATCTGGTAGACAAACAGCTAAAAAGACATGAACACCAAAATTAATTCTAAACAACCTACCTGTCTTGAAATATCATCAAGCAAGCACAGCTTTTTGATTTCTCAGATGTAAGGGTAACTTCAATTTTTTTTCTAGCATTATTTTTATCTTGACACTTGCCACTCTTACTAAACTGACAGATGATTTTATAGTTTATGGAAGAACTGTATCCCAAGGTCAGGTAATTATAAATGATGACGCCTGACAACAGTCATGTCTATTTGCACAGTTAGTACTGGATTTTCATTTTGTACGGAAAAATATATGTAATCTACTTTTAACAGCCTTGCATCCTAATTACAAAGGACTAGTGAACATCACTTACTACCTCAAAAAGCACCTCCAAATTATATAGCCCTACTGAAGTAATCACTGTCAAGTGAACAGAAGTCCTTCCTTACTCATACAATTCTTTATAGTTTTCTAAAAACAGCCTTAGAAATGAGATACAGAGCTTTTCATTTTCAAAGCTTTCTTCTATCTCTGTTGTCAAATAATTCTGTACTAGCAGTTTCCCTCCTTTCTTTTCAAAAGCATGAAGTTCACCAAAATATATTAGGTAACCAGTCACAGCAGCAGAGACTTGTATTCAACAGTATGAATGCAACTGAGAAATTAAAACTGAGATCTGAGATGTCTATATGAATACACACATTTGACCATGCCCAGAGAAAGGTTATTTAGAACATTGAGAGAGTAGCTATTGTGAACATTACAATGCAGCATATACACCCTTATGTTTTTAGAATCAAGTCCAGACACGTAGTTTTTAGACAATAATGGATTTCTGTGGAAGAAAATGACATTTTACTCCTGTCGCATAATACAAAAAGGAAACAGTTAAACCAAGTCTTCTTTGAGAAACTGATCTCCATAAAGGCGAACAACCCTCAATTATCCTTAGTATTCTATCCAGATCTGATGTTGTTTACTCAATTTTTTTCTGCTTAGTGAAAACATCTGTATTAGACCTCTTGAGGCATGCCTAATGAGCCATTATGCTTCCAATTAAACACTAGCCCACCAGAAGCTCACAACAGCTGACGCTGTTACAATGTAATATTTCTTCATTGCCTCACTAATTACACAAAAGTTAAATTTGTAATGAAGTCCGAAATGTACCTGGCTGATTACAGCTGGTTGCAATGTTCTGATGAAGCTTTATGTTTTTGAAAATGCCAGTTCTCTGAGCCTAAAATGCTTTGTTGTCCTCTTCCTGAATGTCTGGCCATTGGCTGAAGTATTGAGGACCTTAATTTCCCAAGCCTCCAGAATCGGAGCATATCACTGGCACAACACTGGAACACACTGCTACCATGCTATGAGACACCCAGAAATCAAAAGCATTAAGATTTCAGTCCTTCTGCTTAGTCCTTCCAGCTAAATAATGAGAAAAAAAAAAAAGGGAGCAAAAAGGGAGGAAAAGCAAAAAGGGAGGAAAAGCAAAAAGGGAGGAAAAGCAAAAAGGGAGGAAAAGCAAAAAGGGAGGAAAAGCAAAAAGGGAGGAAAAGCAAAAAGGGAGGAAAAGCAAAAAGGGAGGAAAAGCAAAAAGGGAGGAAAAGCAAAAAGGGAGGAAAAGCAAAAAGGGAGGAAAAGCAAAAAGGGAGGAAAAGCAAAAAGGGAGGAAAAGCAAAAAGGGAGGAAAAGCAAAAAGGGAGGAAAAGCAAAAAGGGAGGAAAAGCAAAAAGGGAGGAAAAGCAAAAAGGGAGGAAAAGCAAAAAGGGAGGAAAAGCAAAAAGGGAGGAAAAGCAAAAAGGGAGGAAAAGCAAAAAGGGAGGAAAAGCAAAAAGGGAGGAAAAGCAAAAAGGGAGGAAAAGCAAAAAGGGAGGAAAAGCAAAAAGGGAGGAAAAGCAAAAAGGGAGGAAAAGCAAAAAGGGAGGAAAAGCAAAAAGGGAGGAAAAGCAAAAAGGGAGGAAAAGCAAAAAGGGAGGAAAAGCAAAAAGGGAGGAAAAGCAAAAAGGGAGGAAAAGCAAAAAGGGAGGAAAAGCAAAAAGGGAGGAAAAGCAAAAAGGGAGGAAAAGCAAAAAAAGCTACAGACCTCAGAATTACAGAATTGTTTTAAGTCAAAGATTAACATAGTGAGACCTCTGTGTTTGTCACTCAGAATGAAACTGGGAAGAACAGATAAAGGGTACTCCTGAAATGAGAACAACTGTTCCAGCTCAGCAGCTGCCTAGTCGTGAAATAAATATTCTTATTTGGGTATGTCTAAAGGGGAATTTTCTCAGAATTTCTGATCTGTAGGCAATTTGAAAGATTTGTCTTTGGAGCATCAAACTCAAATTTCAGAAAGAACACAAAATCAGAAACTGAGAATACTCCCTTTTCAGCAAGCTGTATTGCTAATGGAAGAAAAACTCAAATGATACTTCTGATACCTCATGTTAGCTTGCCAACGATGATTTCTTAATTAGGATTTTGAAAAGAAAAACTATAGTACTTTAAGTCATATCTCAAACATGAGAATGAAAACTCTTTAACTGAGATGAGTTTAAAACCATTTTAATCATTTAAACATTTAAAACTCGGTCAAAAATGGACTACAATCAAGGATTCTTTTTATTCTTCTTGCTACATTTGTAATCAAACACTGGTACCTAACTGTGGAACGGAGAATGCCTGAGAATGGGATGACCCTGAATTCCCCCCACAAAATACAGATACAAAAGAATAAAGGGGCAGGGAAAAGAAGACACAATAGATGCAGTTTAAGAAGCACTTATGAGGGGAAAGTCTGAAGTTGTAAAAAGGAAAGACCTCTGCTTTTGATTTTAATTTTTAAGTCAAATGCTTGTTAACTGTGCTGAACTAAAGGTACCAGCCCTCCCTTCTCCCACAGACTGGCATGTCCATGAACAAGGTGGACAAAACACACCAGCCTGTGTCACCAGGAAGTCTGTGGGTTTTGGGATATTCCATAAAGGACATTGAGAGATCACAGTTTCCCCCCCATTCAATCTCTTACCCCAACAACTGTCTAAAGCAAGGTGGTTTAGTGCTTTACATATTATTAACATGAAACACAGGAATCCAAAGCTTATTTTTCCACAGGCCATTTCATGACTTGTACTACTGATTTAATTCTCCCACCAAAGACGTCCTGTCTCCTTATAAAATGCTGTCTAGTCAGTTATCCACTCCCAGCTGCTACCTGTCCTTGTCATGCCTTTTGAATACATCATGAAGTGACCTGGGTGGCTGAATTGGCACCAAGTCCCAGGCTTTCAATGTCTGACTAGATCCTGCACTCAGGAAACAGTTTCCACTTAGCAGCAGTCAGCAAATGGCCTTGGCAAGCCTACAAGTCCAGGTTTTAGTAACTCCTGGAACTTTATTTTTCACAGATTTTAGTCCACAAAAATGAAAAAGTTTACCATTTTAAATAGATATGTCCTTGAACCCTCTTACAGAGTACCTGGAAAAGTAAACATATACCCACACTGTAAACAGGGATATAACAGCGAAATCCATCCTCTTCTCTATTAACTGAACTCTGACAGTACCTGCCACGCTGTAAGACAAGAAGTGCACATAAGGTGTCCACAAGGCTCTATCTTCACATCCTTGTCATTCTCCGCACAGATTTTACACAGCTGAAAAGTGGAACCCATTTCACAGTATAATTCATACTGCTCCTGTAACAAAAGAAAGCCAAGTGATTATTTCTTTACTGCAATTTGTTCACAGAAACTATACTTAAGCACCAGTAGTGACAAACACTTCTCCGAGTCTCCTGTTTTCCAACCCACTTTACTTACTAGTCAAGGCAACGATTGCTACTGATCTATTTAAAAGCCACACTAACGTTACTGAAACAGCTTACTCTTTAGCTTCTTCAGACCTGTTATATACTACACTACATACTACAAAAAAAATTATAAAATATCTGTGCCTATTAGGCTTTCTACAGACTTCTTACATGTTAACTACTATGCAAGGCACATATCCTGCTTTTCCTTGGTTGCAGTTAAGAGTAAGATAACCAACACGTGTCTGTTACTGAGAAATTAAGTGATGAATGGAAACAAAATTGGGATTTCCTTTTCTAGGTATGCGTTTAGGACTAATAAAAGTTACTGGATTGAAAACTGACAAGTAAGAGGGCTTGCTACCTACAGCAGGAAGGTAATATGGTACCATGGCTAACTGAAGTAAACAACCCTAGTGAAGAAGTATGGCAAGAATACCCCCCAGAATAACATGGCAGTAGTCATGCACAGATCATTCAGGACTTTATACCTTCCTGTCATTCTTGTAAGGACACAAGAACACCTTCAGAAAGAATAAGTAACAGATAAATCTTGAGTCTAGAACAGTTTTCCAGAATTGGGCATTGTTGGGGAGCCAGCAATGAAATGCGTTTATGTATAAATAAAGCTTTTTTAGTCTTGGAAAAACAAAATCTGAAAGCTTGAAGTCAGTAGAATCCAGGTCACAGGAAAATAAGCAGCCACTGCAGAGCAAAGGGAGGGGAGATGAGGCTAATAAAAATAGAAAATAAAAGAGACAGCTAATATCTGCAGCTGTCGTCAGTATGTACTAAAGATGCTTATGCTGGACCGCTCGCAAAGAATCCACCTGCAGCAATGTACCCCTGCAGCCACTTTTATACGAACTTTTCATATTTTAAGCAGCTCTAGTGACAGCTTTAAACTACTGCAGTTAGACATTATTTAAGGCAGCATTCACATAGTTCAGACTCTGTTGAACTACCATCAGAATTAACTAATGGTGTTCTCTTTACTGCGAGTTCAGAAGTGACTGGATTCATTTAATGAATTCAAAATACAACATGACTGGCTTGTGAAGAACAAGGTAATCACTGAGAACATCTAAGCCGCTTTTCCTTTCCTTGAGGAAAAGTAAGGATATGAGGCTAGAAAAATCATTCTGTGCAACACAAATATCTGATATTTCTGCATTACTCTTTCATTACTATTTTAAGACTGGAGGTAAAAGAGGGAAGTCAGATAAGTGGCAGTATTCACACTTTCTTCAGGTAATTGTTTTTAGGAATTCTCTTACTTACGAGACAGATATTATCATAATGGTATTCCTGATAATACCATAGACGGTAATGAATACGTCTTTTCTAAAATATTTCTGGAGGTGGAATGCACATAGAGCACTCAGATTTACAGAAGATTCAGCAGGTCATCCAGTCTTGCTCTGAAGAAACCGAAGGCCATTTGAAACAGTATAGCTTGTATCCAGTCCGATGTCTTTCCTTTAACATATCCTCAAGCCTTTCAGATGCTTTTGTCAGGAAAAATGCTCTACTCAGTATGCCTGAACCTTCTAGTGTTAATTTCAACATCATTTTTAATCAAGCATTTGTCTTGTGGTAGCTACTTTTTATTACTGGAGTATCACACATCTGCACATTAGTTTATGACATCATCACTTAATAAGACTACAAACACAAATATTCTATTTTTTTCCTGCAAAGTGACTCCCTTTAGGCACTTAATTATTTCTGTTGCTTTTCCCTGATCTCTTTTTCAATTTGCACAATAGACAAAGAAGAAAGGAGAGCCCCCTGGAACCAGTATCTTTGTGATACACAAACTATACTTTTCCTCCGGGACCTGTCAACAACTGTACCATTCCTATTCAGGCTTCAAAACTACCATCTGATCTTGATTTTACTTCTGTATTCCCACCTCCTATTAGCAAGGAAACACCAAGCTACATAAACCTATAATATAAATGTCAGAAAAATCTTTAATAACCGTTAACGTGTTTCTCACTGGGAAGAGGCTTAGAATAAAAACTTTCCAAGACATGCCGTCTCCATCACCATCAGCTCTAGAGTTGAAAGAATTATTATCTTGTTCTTCATCTAAGCCCTTCTATCAACAATGTATTTTCACCCTTATGAATTTATTTCTCACATTTTATTAAAAGCTTATTATCACTGCCAGATGAGATACTAAGGGAAGCAAAGATTACAAAATAACTGACAAACCCTGCAACGTACCTGTGTGACTTTTATGTGATCATGTGGTGTGGGTTCACATAATCCTGTCAAATCAGGATTATAACTTCGTCCATCTGGGAACAGATAGCTGCATCACAAGAAGATTGTTATAAATATGGGCATTTCTTTAGCTTTATTAGCTAAATAACACCTATGAAGTTTCAAAGGGGCAGAATAAATTACAGTAGGTATTAAGTAAAACACATCATCTTTCCTCAGCTATCTTTCTCATCTTTTGGGTGCACCTGAACTGCTACACATGCATTTTGATACACGCTCAAATCCATTCATAAAAGCACAGGAAAGATTTTGATACCACGTGCATAGCTACCAGCAGAATGCTTCTGAGCTTAAGTTAGCAGATAACGTTGTGGGTGTAGCTCAACAGAATATAATTTTAGATCTTCATTTTACAGTGAGCTTATACTTGCATATGTTCCTAGTGATCTGTCCACTGAGAGCATCACACTCGGTGACTCTATGGATGATTTTAAGCAACGCAGCAGCACAGAAAGTAACATGTATTTATGTATATCTGTGTATATTATGATATATATAATATTATTTATGTGTCATAATATTATATGTGTGTCTACCTGTATATATTATGACGTATATAAATATGTGTATATAACAAGAATGTGTATATGTGCATATGACAAGAATCTACACTGAGAATCCAAGATGGAGACTGGACTTTAAGCAAGAATCGATGGGGGCATTTCAATCCTGTGAGAAATAAATAATAGGTTAAATGATATTAGGGAAACCCTAAGTTTGTATTCAGATTTATGTACCTCTAACTTGGAAAGAGTTTCTTCAAAGTTTTGTTGTTAAGTCACACTATGAGGAAGTTATATTTACATAGGGTACAAAAACTTCACTCTGCATTAAATATTCTCAGCTCTAGTTTTTGTTTGCTCAGTTTTTGTCAAGTAGAAACACTACCATTACAAGTGCGTTTCTTATTACAGGTATGAAATCATCATACCTGGAAAAAAATTACTGGACTGTGGAGGACTGAGAAAAATTGCAAGATGGTAAAGGGTTTCTCAATCTTTTTTTTGAGGATTGATCAATTTACCTGGTTTTTTTTTTTTCATTATGATCACATGGACACAACAAAACATGTATGAAAAAATTTTGACTTTTTTCAGTGATTCCCAGTGACAGGGCAAGAGGTAATGGGCACAAACTGGAACACAGGAAGTTCCATCTAAACGTGAGGAGGAACTTCTTTACTTTGAGGGTGGAAGAGCACTGGAACAGGCTGCCCAGAGAGGCAGTGGAGCCTCCAGCTCTGGAGAAATTCAAAACCCACCTGTTGCCATCCTGTGCAACCTGCTCTAGGTGTACCTGCTGTGGCAGGGGGGTTGGACTAGGTGATCTCCAGAGGTCCCTTCCAACCCTGACCATTCTGTGACACCGAAATTGTCTGTTACTTCAGCCAATCTAATAAAAATGTACTACTATTCCCTATAAACTTAGATTCTCTTATAATTATAAATCTTTTCAGTAAACTATTAGAACCTGGAAAACGTTCTGGCTGCGCAATATATAAAAAAGCAATTACATAGCTTTCAAATCATTGTCCAGAGTTAGACACATGAGTAACTGGCAGTAGTAATTGTTCAATAAGCTTAAGTGCATTTGGGACTCTTGGGGGCAGGGGGAGAAGGGGAGGAAGGAATCAAAGTGACAGCTGACCGATTTTATTTTCTCCTGGACTTTATCTGCTATGAGATATGGTTTTGGTTAACTTTGGTTAATGGAATTACCTGGAAACAAGTGTTTTGCAAAGAATAAAAGGGATGGTCCTTAAACTCCAAAGGAATGCTAAACAGAATATCCAGATTTTCTGTTTTAAAGATCTTTAATAACTACCCATATAAGCATTAGAAGAACAAGGAAATCAGAATTTCAGACCTATGGTGACTATAGAAACTTGTACTTACAATCCTTCCCGGCTGCCATCAATCAAAGCTTGAAACAGAGGCTTATTGTGAGGTATGGTCTGCAAAATGTTCCCATCGCCAGTCACATATCCAATGGCCCACTGTCCCAAGCGAGTGCAACTCAGTCTGAAAATGTAGCTTGATAGAAGCAGGATGAAGAAAAAGGCAGTGTTAATCAAAGAGCAAGCATGGTCTCTGGTTAAGACACTGAATTACGTCTCTGAAGGTTTGGGTCAGATTCCCAATTCTGCCATATGTTCTTTGTATAACCTTAAATAAACCTGCATCTTTTACACTGTCAGTTCCTCATGGGCGGAAACAGTAGCACCCTACCCCAACTTTTCATGTGCTTGCTTCTTAGTTCTCAATGTTAAAGCTGCATATTCACTGTGAACAGTCCTACTACATACATTTAGACATGGCCCATAAACCTTTTCAGGAACTGCGTATTACATTATCAAGCCTCCATAGCCACAACATATACCTTTTGTGCATACACAGGACAATAACCTGAACGAATGGAAGGGGAAATAGAAAACATCTTTAGATGCAACAGAAGTGTGAATGATGAATAATAAAAACCATTCTACTAGCAATGTTAATTTTGTGTGTACCAGAGGAGGTGAACAGGACAGAAGAAATATCACTTCTACTTCAGAAAATACCAGATAATACCAACTCAACTGGACTTAAATTTAAATACTTCTGTGTGTTACAGGTGATTGCTGGAAGTATACATAATTTAGACAGAGAACACAGAAGAAGAAAAAGGAAGATTATAGGCAATAGTATCAGCATATTTAATTCTTACTAAAAACTCTAGTCCCTTTAATGTCAGACACCATCTCATATGCAAAAACCTCACTCAGAAAAGCATCCCAAGGTGAAATATCACAAACTCAATTTTGTATTATAGAGCAGCTTTTCTTAATTATATATAAATATTTTATTTCCTTCCAAACTGTTTAAAATGAGAAATCTTAGGCTCCCTGAAGTTTGTAATCGCTCTTACAAACTTCAATAGGGCCAATATTACACTGAAGTAGTAACTATTCATTTGAACAGAACCTTGTAATTTCCAGGATGTTTTAGACTGATTAAAGACGCAATTTCACTTTGTATCTCTTTCACACTCCAGCGTTTCACCTAAGCAACTCAGAAAGTAATTTTCTGATACACAACAGAAAGTTATCTTAAAACTAACTCTCTATTTACAAAGAACATAAAGGCAACTTTGGATAATTTCTCTATTCTCTTTTACAATCAAAGTATTTTCTCTATTATTGATTCTGATTCTAAGTATAGCAACCACTCTCAAAATCAACCTAATTATCTGACTTCCGTAGAAGTGTTCATGAGTGCCAAGCTGAAAATCAGCATTATTCTACTCAAGTCACAAGATGCTTGTATACATGCACTTGACCAGTCAGGTAACTTAACAAGATACAGTATATTGTTTGCTAAAAATCAAAAGAAACCAAGTACAGAATATGGGTATAACTGTTGCTAGACTCCCCTAACAAGTTTCAAAATGATGCAATTTTAACTATATATACATGCAATCCTGCAGCAAAGTTAGACAACTAGACATTAGGGAAAAAAGGTTCCCAACTGAAAGGTAAACCTAGCAAAATAAAAGTTAACTAACATAGGATTAAATCCATTAATAAATTTTTATTTCTGCAATCTGAGTGAAGAAAAAATAGGACAACGGAAGTGGCATAAATGGTAAATGTTTAGTTTGAAAAATTCAGTAAGTTGTGCAGCATACATTATTTAAAAACTCTACACGTCATGATATTTACTCTAGGTGCAGAGTTTGTGACATAGAATCATTACTGGCAAAGAAAAGAAAAAAGAACATAAAAGGAACACGTAAGCACTGACTAAATTCATATTTTAAGTGTGCTACCATGAAAGATGATTTTTACTTTACTATTAAGCAACAATTCAATGCAAATTTTGAAAAGCAAATTATATTATCAAATATGCTTTTCAAGAATGCAATGATTGCTGTACATAATTCAGAAGAAGAAAGGAAAAGCAGTGTAACTTCAGATTTTTTTCTGCTTATTTGCACTTAGACTTTTGAGTGCTAATACAATATTTTTTTGCTTCATAGCACCATAGAAGAATTACGGCATAAAAACTAGATCACGGTTACAAAATTCCGATGTCTTAAAATCTAAAAGGTCAGCATTTGTTGAATGTGGAGTTCTGAGCTTTAAAATTTTTTAAAATACATTTTGATAGAAATAAAATCACAAGTATCAAAAAAAATACCTATTACTTCTCTGATTCACTCTGTCACAAAAAAGAAGCCAAGACTTCACTCCTTCAATATTGCAGTGAGTGTATCACACAATATAGAAGTATGAATCTAGAATAATTATGTAGCTTCTGAGACAAGTATATTTGGAAAGCAATAATCAGCAAAACCTCTCACCTCCCAGGCTTAGTGCTGTATTTTTGCAACCTCGCTTTCACTTCATCATATGTCAGGAATGCCATATATCCAGGATGTGTCACAGCTAAGAAGTTCCAATTCCTTAAGATTGAACCCCATGGCTAAAAACAGAAGACAAACAATTAAGCAGATGCAACCAGGTAGTTACATATTTCTAACAAAACTCAAGTCAATTTGTCAGAGAGACCTACAGTGTTTTAGCTTCAGCTGAAAAATGCATACTTTTGGTTAAGGTCTAAATATCACAAAGGACTGTTGTATATACCCAGCTTTGCTACGGAAGAATTATTCCGAGAAGATAAAAGTCTAAATTTTTGGATAAAGAGTTTGAAGAACTTGAATTTAAGGGTTCTCCTATCTGTAGCTACATAAAATATTAAACATCCTGTTTAGTTAGAGCCTGAAGAGTATGGCTCCATGATGGTTTAATAAAAACACAATTAAGTCTATTCTTGAGAGCTCCTGAGGCACTTTCATAGTTAATGACAAGCAACACTAACAAATGAAGCCTAATAAAGCCGCTAATTTGATCTGTCATTCCTTTTCTTATTCTCTACTTCTTGATTTCTTCAGTTACCGTAATGGCATTACGGCCAGAAAACAAAACAAATATTGACAGCGCTTCATCACAGTCTTTGCTGACCTGAATGGCAAATGCTTCAGAAAACTCAGTGAAACATGCCTGATATGCTATCACTTCGAAGAATACAGGACAGTCCTTTACTGTAAATGAAGGACAATTTTTAAGTAGTGGATTAATACAAATATATTAAGTGTTCATTGCCAGCATTTGGAGAGACATGAAACTGCCTCTGAATGGTCTGGAGATATTTTTTTTATGTACTTGTCAAAAAAAATCAAGGCAGGTGAAGTTAAGCAACACAAGAGAAGAGGCTTGTGTTCTTGTGTGCCCTGAAAATTCCTCTTAAAAGGACTTCTAAGGGCTAGGAAGGGGGAGATGAAATGCCTGTGTGACACACTTGAGCAGAGTATCCTAACAGTTTTGCCTGAGATTATGATACATTTCCCAGGCAAGCCCTAACCACCACTTAAACATGGATGAACACCTATTTTAAAATTAATACCTCTTCAAAAACAGACACATGAAATGAAACAGTAAGGTTTTGGCACAGAGGCCATAAGAAACCTCAGGTGTTCAAATCTGTACAAAAGAAAGGAGAAAAATTCACAATCCTAGATGTAACACCACATCCTGCCAGCTCCTCTCTGCATCCTCACCAAAGACAGATGCCAGGAGGCTTCACCACATGAAAAATGTTAGTTGCCCTAACTAGACAAAAAAGGGAGTTGACTCTTCCTCTGTCACCATATCAGCACTGACACTTCCTTCACAAAAACACAATGTTCTTTCTCCTGCTGTATTACTCAAGTACATGCATATAAATCAAAAAGGATGATCAAACACTCAACACTTCGACGTTTTGTTGGACCGCGGTAATGTTGTTTGCTACAGTACATTCTAAAACAAATTCAAGTAGTGTGCAAATTCCTTGGTTAATCACAACCATCAAGCTTGTAAGTTGATAGTAAACAGTATCTTCCTCAAAAGCTTGGACTCTCTGTATACAGAGTATCACACTACTGCTATATCTAGAAAACGATGCAACAGTACAACTGAAAGCCAAAGGGCCAGAACTCATCACCTGCCTTGTGCACACAGAGTATCACAAAGGCAGAAATGTTAAATGGGAAAGGATTTGTACGCTTTCTCTTCTATAGAAATATTTTTGCACAAAAGGGCAACTTAACTGAACATGTTAACAGTGACAGAATGAAGTTCCGTTCCTTCAAAGCATCTGAATATTCTGCTGTGCTAACTTTATCTCTGGGCAGAGCACTTCGAGCTGTGCATGCACACAGTGGGGAGGCAGGGGGAGCAACTTCACTTTTACAGGACCTCCACAAAAAGTAGTCTTGCTTTCTTCTGTGAATAAGCATCATTCTAAACGTAGCTTTTCTGTAACACAAGCCACAGTTGGCAAAACAGTATTTTGATTACTTAAAACAATCGGGATTTTCTCTCCGTGGGCGTACGCACAGATAGTTACAGAAGCTGTTTAAAAACTAGAGAAGTAAAATGTAACCTCTGGGAGAGGTTGTCAGACCAAGTTCAGTGCAAGTTCACTTCAACAATTATGCAGTTATTGCACCAGTCGGTAATCTGTTTGGCAAAAATTCTCTCTCTGCTTCTTTGTTAAATTAAAAGTTAATCCTAACCAGCCTTCTCTCCTTACATGTATCAGTACTGCTGATCCCCTTTTCTAGCACAAGGCACGGTAATGACTCAAACCAGCATTGGCCTCACAAAGAAACGAATGCAAACAGACATTTAATGGCATACAGAACAAGGAAAATAAACCTCATCTGAGGCTTCTGTCCTAAAGTTTAACGCAATCTATAAGACCCCACACAGGATCAGAACAAACTGTTACTTCTCAGATCACTGCTTCTCATTTGATTTTATATTCAATGTACAGATTAAAACAAATCAAAAAAACCCAAACCCTGTTATTATTCGTAAGTAGAATGCTTAGGGGAAAAAAGATCCTACAGAAAGGAATCCTAAATAAATGCATTTTATAGTGATGTTTGTTGCACTCAACGGATCTCAGACATTTTGAGTCAAGTCTGAGATCAAGATTTGGGCTTGGTTACTAACCTGAACACCGTATTAGTTTGCCAAATACTGAGTAAAAGGAAGAAACTTTGGCAGAGCAGAAACTGATCCCAAGGCAGCAATGTTCATATCAAGCTCCACATAAAGGGCAAAGCTTAGAGGGATATTGCTAAAGCAGCATAAAGTACAATGACGTATATTCTCTAGTTTATTATTTCATCAAAAAGAACCCCCAAAGTTTTGTTAAAACCTCCATAACCTGTGTGTGTTTTAATAAGTGACCAATGTTTGTGGTTAATCTCTCTATTTAATTTACTTACACCATAACATTTTCAACTTTGATACAGTTTTGACTCAAAATGGAGAAGACATGATCAAAATCAAAACTCTGTAAACTAAAACCAGTAAGCATCTCCTGCCTAATATTAGTATCAACTTTGTAATGGCACCCTTGCCCATAACAGCAAAACCAAGAAAGCTAAACAGAGATTATCACAGAATAGCACAGGAGACAGGACAAACATATGGCCCAGGCTTTGATGTAAAATTGGTATTTTGAAGGCATTTCCAACAGGCTAAAGAAAAATGCACCAGTTTATCACTGTACAGGATAAAGAAAGTAAATGGTCAAATAAATCATTGTATATCTCAAAGGTTTCTATATACAAAAGAAATATCCAAAGTGACAACTTCAGAATCAGTACATCTAATATGGATGCAAACCAGCACAGCCTTCTACATTGACTAAAATACTTCAAGTAGGGTCTGTAGAAGGGACACAAGGTTAACGGAAGTATGTAACATAAATTCAAGTTTATTTCAGATAAATATTACCTATTAACAATAATACACTTAATGCTGTTCCCAAAGATAGCCCCTTATTGTAAATAAACATCAGAGCATTAATGGCAAAAATATGTTCATAAAGAAAACAGGCCTACATTTAGCCTAATAAAATGTCATATGCACCTTTCCTTATGGGTTTGTAGAAACACTTCATATAAGTATATATAGATACAAAAGCACAATGAAAACACAAATAAAATTTAGATAAATACCCAAAGGCCTACATTTCTAGGAACGCATTCAAGAATAGTGAAAAATAAGTAAGCAGCAAACACAAAGATATTGTAATCATACTATATATTTGCAGAAACAAAGTAGGCGCTGCTGGATGCTTTCAGTTTTCAGAAGCAGGCGTTGATGCGCCAAACATCTCTGAAGGACTACATAAACACATAATTTATTTCTGAATTCTAGTGTTTCAGTTATTTCTGTTTTTCCAAAAAATCTGCTTCCTTGACCCATAGGTACTTGCCTCAGGGCACTAAGCTTCTCAAATTCATACAAGTATCTAAAATTTTCAAATCTTACCTGAAATAATCTAGTGAAGATATCAAATTCAAAAATTGAAATGTAGTCATTGCAGGTCAAGTCAATAGTAGATTTAAGAGCCATTGCTTCCAAACCAGAGCTTATTTGATGAACTTCATGAAGGCACTGCCTGAACACTTTCCATGGCACTATAGTTCTGTGAGAAGGGTGGAAATAATAAATTTAATAAAAACCCACATTTAAGATTTGATTCCTTATTTAGACATCAGAACTGGACTTTTAAAGAAGAGAAACATTAATTCGGTTTCTCTACAGACAAAAAAAAAACCCAAACCACACCAAAAAACCCCAAGTTTTCTGAAAGCAGCCTAAGCAAATGAAAGAACGGTTTACCTTCCTTTGAACACAGTCAAACAAAGTGTCATTTATTTTACAACAATAAATATTCAAGCTTCCTTAGGAGGACAATAAAAAGAGCACTGCAGAAACTGAAATATGCTACCAAGCAGGTGTAGCAACCAACCTCACACCTTCTCAAAGATAACGTAAAGGACCCACTCTGTGTTTAGTAAAGAACTCCTTTTTTCACAGCCTCTCTTCTCAGAATGATAAGCATCAATTTAGTATCTACTGTGATGACATTTTTTATAGCTAAAGCTCATAAACACTGGTCAAGTAACCTGATAGCAATCAACCAAATCCCACCAATACTGGTCCAAGGCCTGTCATAGTCCGTGACAGTTACACGCATATTAGAAGACACACCTCATATCATCTTCACCTTCACACATTCTTGCAGGATGGGGAGTATTTTCAGACAGTAGTGAATGTGGGAAAAGGTGGGAAATCAGGATAGAAGGAAGTTAAAATTATCCTCTCTAACACAAAGCTGTGTTCTGTCAAATTCAGCTTCTATTTGCATAGTTGGAAATAATGCAGATTAGTTATTTTGCCAACCAGGTGATTATATATTTGGAATCTGACATGAGGCTGATCACTTGGAAGTGCTCTATTTTATCACTCTCAAAACTATGAGAAATTGTTCAATAATGGCAATTTTTCTTCTTAGGTCATTAGGGTCAAATCCAAATTTTGCAAGGCCGTAACACCTTCCCTTAAAAATGTTTTGCCTCACATTGAGAGCAGACTATATGCTATTTTAAATACATTTTAATTAACCAAAATATAACCACTAACCAATATATAACTATTTTCAGGACTTAATAAGATCTCATACATTCATAGTAATATTTTGTTAATAACTGCTAAAATGACAAAAGACACAGGCCTCAAAAACTCATCAACATTTCTTGTAATTTTTATTACTTTTGGTTTTTACATTAAGTTATTTCTGTAAGAGACACAATATTTTATTGCAGTTTTTCTAAATATTTTCTTATACAGACATGTATATTACTTGGTAGTACAGTACTGTAAAAAAAAAAAACTGACTATATTAAGTTGGTCCTGCATAATAAATATTCTGCAGTTAACCTAAATGAAAACAAATAGTAATTTGAAGTACAATACTAAAGACATGTTCCTGTATTTCTATCACATCAGGCATTCACTACATTTGTAAGTGCAAAGAAATGTACTTGTTACTTAGAGGTTTATATTGAGAAAGTCATAAATGATAAAATGTGAAGTTTAATAGATCTCAGCAGATACTTTCATCTGCGTATGAAAAACAGGAAACCACAAAGAGCTGAAGAGAGATACCACATCAGATGCCATTTAAGAAAGAATGCACATCAAATTTTGATTATGGTAAAGAGAGAATGAAACGTTGCGCTAAGTTCAGAGAACACAGTTGGAAAACAGTGCTTTTGTGGTGTTAAAGTTGTCTTAGTTCAAGTACCTATTGCTTATTTAGTTCCTGTAACCGTGAGTCTGAAATATCTTCTGATTCTCATGTAAAACACCCTAAACAGTTACTGCACTTTGATAATGCTGAAATGGGGTTAGAAAAGCTTTTTGGGGTTTTGGTTGTTTTTTTTTTTTTTTTTTTTTTTTTTTTGGGAGGAGAATTTAAAAGTCACTAAATTCAGATTTTTTTCTGCAGCTTTACGAAATAGGTCTTTGATCTTCTTGACAGGCTGTTGAAAATGTACCTCTTATTTCTCAGCAGCTACTTTTATAAAGCTATCGTTCCTAAATACTTTGAAACAGCATCATCCAGGGATCACCTCTCCCCCAATGTGTCTCCTAAGTTTATGTATATATAAACTGCTTCACTCTTCAGAGACCTTGCAGACAGCACACGCTCACTCAAAATGAGGGTGTTAACAAGTCTTCCCAAGGTGAAGGATTCTTCAACATCCTTTTCTTCTGCTCCTATGGCACTGAAATTTAGTGACCTTTCAGGCACCCTGTGAAACACCCTCCTCTGGCAGAGATCTAGGAGGGGGTCACGCAGAACGCTTCCCACAGTGATGGGTCTGAGGTTTCCATAGATGGCTGGCAAGTTGAGTTTCTGTTTGAATTAACATTTCACTGCTGTTGCTTTCTTGTGCTTTAGAGGATATGCAGACATTGAAGGCACCTTTTCATTATGCAAATCTAAAGAGTTATTTTAATTATTTGGGGAGATGGCAGGGGCAATGGGAAAGGGAAAGGACCAGGACCAATCAAACCAAGGCTGAGATTGGGACTGTGCTAATCAATTGTACATGTAAATTGTTGTTTAAATATATATTTTTTTTAACAGACAAAAAAAATTGCCTTTGTAGAAAGAAAAAAATAGAACCCTATTTGTAATGAAATACTGCCTGCAGCATTCAGCTCCTGAACCATAGAAGGTATCTCCTACAAATATTTTCAGTGATCTTTGTCCTTGTAATATTTGTTGCATCATGCCCTAATGATACACTGCACTAAAGGCTGGCAGGTATTCTGCACATGCCTCATGCTATTAGGCTGACCTGTGGACACTTGTTTAGGAGGAGATGAGTTAGTCAGCTCTGCTATAGCTCATCAGAAAGATGTGATTTGACATCCCAGTAACATTAGTTCTCTATAGAATTAGGTTGAGGAAGTGCTGTGTCTCAGTATTTCAGGTATCTAATCGTAGTTACGTGAGCTAGCCCTTGCAGAAGAGCGCACATGATTCCAGCTGAGACAATGATCTGGGGAGTATCTCACGTGAGAGGATGGTACTGCATAGCTACTGTACTTCCCTCAAATGTTTGATGCCCAAAGTTCAGAGCCCAACTACACATGCGTAGGCATGCATGATGAACTGATACACCCAGGGCTCTGGTAAGTTTCTCTTTTTATAATATAATTTGGGGAAAAACCAAGACACTGAAGTAATACAAAAATATCTAACTATATTACATGTACATCTGTTACTATGCTACATGTTACTTTATTACGACCTTCAATTAGTTCAAAATCTTCAGAGGGATAATTTTAGAAGGAAACACAAATATTAAGGAAGCTGAAATGCACACCTTATACAGCAGAAAAAGGTTATGGAGGACCTTCCACAAGGAAAACATAATCTCTGTCTGCCAAACCTTAAGGAAACAATTCAACCATACAGTGTCTTTGTACTGCCTTTCCTCATCATTAGAGTAGAAGCAAACCCATACCAATTTAAGAAAAGAAAACACAAAATAAAACAAGTGATCCTGAACAATTTTTCCAGAAGAGGCTTTCTGCATATATCTTATCTCTCTCAAATCAACAAAACTATCTATATCTTGGCAGACTGGGGTCGTTGTCTTAAGAGTCCTGTCAAAAACCTTAAAATAAGCCATTTCTCCCCCAAGCCTCTCAAGATGACACTACTTCTCCACATTTCTTCTGCAATCATAAGCATACTTGAAGAATGACGAATTTAAAAAATGTTCTGACTGAATTATAAGCTTTTAAAAAATACTTTAATATAGGATGGTATCTATTTACTATCACTGACACACAAAGGGAAGTGTCACTCTATAATCTCACATGCAGTGTTTTAAAAGACACCCACACAACTTCCATATGCCTAGAGGAGAAGGATTAGTGTCCTGCATGTAATTTTCAAGCAATTTAGCAGAGGAATTTAGGTCCTCCCTTCTCTCCTGCCCTGATCATGTGTGCATAGGATTTTCTTAAACTACCTGAATGTTGCTGCATTGTTAAAAAGCGAAAGACATTAAAATAAACCTGGAGAGAAAGCAAATATTTTCTGAGTGTGCGGAGTACAGCACTTCAGTAGAACTACAGAGATGCAGCTATTCTGGAATGTCAAGTGACACTGCTCCCATTTGAACCAGAACAGACCACAAGTACATCTAGGAAGGTAAACATGTACCTGTGTAACTTTCAGTGAACATTTTTGCCTGCAAGAGACTCTCTCAAATGTGGCCAGAAAACATAACACGCAAAGGGCATTACTGTATCCAGAGCAAACTCAAGAATATTCAAGCAAATACTGACCCAGATAGAAACAACATTCTTTGCAAGTCTGCAGTGAGCAATGTGGATTTTGGTTTATCATCACTGAACAGAGCATTTTCTTAAGACTGCTGCTTCAGTTTTAAGTGAGAGGCCACATGTTTTCATTGCTTCTGAACTGCAGAGCAAACAATTGACACACAGAAGGCTTGAGAAGTTCAGTCCTGAGGGAAAAAAGGAATTCTGCCATACCGTGCCAGTACAATCATTAAATAGTGACATCATGCAGAACAAATATAGATTAATCTAACATGAGAAAAGAGAAAGTAAAAGAGATAAAATGAGCCTTATGAAATGGGGAAAATATACCACCAAAAATATCCACTTCCAAAGCCGCCTAACTGGACGCTGCTGGAAAGACAGCAAGTTAGTACTTCCTTAAAGGATGCAGGAAGTCTGCATTTCCTCAAGTGTCCCTGAAGGCATAGACTTATGTATATATTTCCAACTCTGATCTCTAACCACAGATCCAAAGCACACCCATGCTTTTGCATGTCCTTTTATACTTACAACACTGCCTCTCCTGCCTATTCATCAAGAATCTGTTCTCCTGTCTCACAATCTTGTGTGCCAACTGTTACAACTTTCTTTTCTCTACCCTTTGTACATGCAATTTTGCCTTATTTTTAGCCACCCAGTATAGCTGTGAAGACCATTGCCCGTTTCTGTTTTTTAACCATATCTTGCAACTTTCCATTGACTAGCTCCTCTCTGTAATATTATCTATCTGTTCAAACGTGTTTATCTCGCATTTACGTGAAAAAGATGTAGCGAGATTTGTCTCCTTAGCATCCAGGGAACGGTATCTTCTGCCTCTAGCTCAAGTTTGTAAACAAGGGAACCAATAAGCCTACTTCCTGCGCTGCTGATCAGCCAAGGGAGGAACCATCCTCTAAAAGGCCCATTCCCTGTTAACTTTAGAAGTTCCTGTTGCCAAAACACCTGTCTTGATAGCAATGAAGGCTATGGCCCTTGGATCACCACCTCTTCCTCTTTCATCTTTATCTTTGGCTTCCCTTTACACTTCATTTCACACTCAGACTTGAAGCTCTCTGGGCCAGGACCACCTCTTCAGGCCCTATTTTTACAGTGTTCGGTCTACAGCAGGGCTCTTAGGTGCTATCAGCAGCAAGAACAGGAAATCAAGTAATAAATTAAGGAGAGCAACAAGGTGTTAAAACCTAGCTTATCTGAGGTCTCACTTTCTGACAGATAAACGCTTTCAAGTTAAGTGGTGCGTTGTGGTCTGCCTGTTTTACTGCTTCTTCGCTGAACCCAAGCCACAGAGGCTATGTCTGTTCTACCCTGAGCCAAAAAGCAAAGACCACAGCAGAACCACAACTACTCAAAATTTAGAGTATCAATCTGAAATACCTGTTTAACTGCTACTGAGAAATCAATAGCCACATTTTTTTCCTAAATTCCAATTAAAAAAAAAAAAACATTTCAGGCCTCAGCTGGAAAAGGAAAAAAGTATCAGAGCATTAAAATAGTAATGTCATTGACCCTAGCAGTGAAAGAATTTCTATTTCCTCAGAAACTAAAAGGTGGGGGGAAATCAATTTATCTGACAAAAATAACAGAAATGCTTTCAATTTTTTAAGGTTTCACAATGAAGAGTTAAACTTTAAAAGTTAAAATAAATGGCAGAACCATGGAGAATTGAAAATCTAAGAACACAGACACTTCACTGCTGATTCATTCTGCAACATGAAGACAGCCACAAATCACAAATTTCAATAGTTACAAAGTCCTGCATGACTTCACTATGGCTTTCAAATTCAGAGGCTGGAAAGATCGTGTCGTTGTTAGGTCATCTCGCCCACTCTTTCTCAGTTCAGGATCGCTCCCAGTGGTATTGTGCACATTTTTGCTCAGAACAGAAAACTGGTAAAAGATGTAAGGTGCTATTAAAATGAGCAAGGAACTGAGGGAAATTAACATCAAGCACTATACAGTGACAAAATGCAGATAATGAAGAAGCTATCAGATTGTGTTTTATATGCATATTTACAACCCACTGGGGGTTACTAAAGTATCTGTAAACAAATGTAACTGCTGATTACACGCCTTACAATTTCACAGTTCCATTTAACATTACTGTTTAGCTGTACATTTAACTATCATTTGCTTCAGTGCAACTATAATGACAAACCACGGGTGAAGATTCACTCCACTAAAACCACTTGCTCCAATAATTGTATTCTAGTAATCAGTACAACTTCAAAAAATCACACCTCAATTTCACCGCTTGCCTGCTTTTGACACCATCAAGCTCTTTCTTGGTATAGATCTTAACCTAAAATCACGACCTTGACCATGGTGTAAAGCTTGTGTCAATGTATTCCTTAGTTCTTTTTCAGCCAGCTCCTTTATTTTCTTTAAGAGGCTCTCTTCCTCCTCACAGCCTGCAAATATGCCGAAAAGCTCCACTCTCAGCCTACTCCAGTCATTCAGCCTTTGCTAAGTTCTCTCTTCTTCCTGATTTTTGTTTCCACAAAGCAAATCCAAAATTCTCTTGTTTCCCTCATCTCCCTGATAGCTTTTCTCAGTCAGCTTCCTTGACAAAGTCAGTCCACCAAAACCATCCTGGGCCTTCTATTTGACACTGCTGACCTCCTCACCTACCCCCTGATTTGGATACAGATTCTACTTTGCCCTTGCAGAGAAATCAATTCCTCCATTTCTTCCTTTGTCATACTGCTACTGTCCACGTTCTCCTTCCACCCAAATAATCAAAATCTCATTATCTCCCACCTTGATTTCCCTATACATTCCTAAACCCCACATTAGTCTCTGCAGATCCTTTCCAAACATCATACCACTTCCAAGGCTTCCCCTTCTCCTCCAAAACAGGCGATACTGGAAAAACTCACAACTGTAAAGGGTCTGACTATTTGGTTCTTTTGCACTCTCTGCCTATCTGATGGCTAATGATTTCCATTATCCACGTATCTGCTGCTCTCACAAGCAGCATAGCATTGTCTCTCATCCAAGCTTCTCTAGCTACTGACACTATCTAGAATTTGGTAGAGTTTTACCAGAAATGCAAAAGTTGGGGAGGTATTTGAAGGCCAAGAATGTGTGAAGTTACCTCAGCACATTGCTCTGATGGAGCCATTCAGATTGCTTGCTGAGTTCTACTTCTGTGTTTTCTACAGAAATTCAAAGAGCAGCTAGATCATCAGAGACTTGAAATAGTTAACCAAGCCATTTATTTTACTAATGAGTTTGAAGTCATGTGAACGTACACCTGACTAGCTTTAAAACACAAAAAGAATGACTGCATCCTATGATATCTATTAATAACAGTATGAACAAACTTAGTTACAGCTGCACAATTTTGCAGCAAGTGTTCAGACAGACAAATGTAACCAACAATTATAAGTTCCCCATTCATTGTGGAAAAGCAGTGAAAGAAATCAGATATATTTTTTTCTTTTAAACTACAAACTGGACTCTTGAAAATTTTATCTTTTGGATTTTCTTCCTCAGCAAATTATAGCACATGGCTTTCTCTAAACGGAAGCGTAAGATTGCATTTTCATTAACTGAAGGCCAAAGAGTCGACTTAAAAACATAAATGGCTATTGACCTCCTTCTTGCTATTCAGAATCTTTCAAATTAAAAAAGAAAAAAATGACAACATTTCAGAAGGAAATCAAGGCAGAAAATGGATTCCATAAAAGTTTCCAATTCATTATGTTTAAAAACAGGAAGATTATTTTATGATAATATTATGCTGAAAAAAAATCACAAATTAATCTAATAGTTCCAATTCCCTCCTTCCAATCAGATCAAGCAATGCATCAGAATTCTTTCTTGTGCTACAGACTACCCATCAGAAGCCAAGATCCAGCACAACTTACTTTTTATTTATGCTCTAATCTTGAGCAGCATTACTTAGTGACCTCAAAGTAAGGGCTGCTTTTTGTAAACAAGTGAGGAGTACAGGCTTGCCCTGTAAAATAGAGATGCAGCCAGGGAACATATAATATAGTTCCTCCCTGCACTCCTTTGTTGCACTGTATACCTAACCAGAGTTGCAGGTTTCAGATAGTCCTAGGGGCCTACCTATCATTAGGTGGTCGGGTTAGAAACAGATTTTATCAGTTGTTTGCAACACCCAAAATCTTTATGTGGGCTCTGCTTCTAGGGAAGTGATACTAGCATATTTGCAAACTAATTTGTCATAACAGGCCCATTGTAAAAGATGTGGCTCACAGGCATAACTGCCATATATTTCTAAATGGATTAGAAAATAATTAATGTTTAAAAAGCTTCAGGCATTTTGTTTAACGAAGAGATTAAACGTAATGCCAAACAAACCTTTTCTCATCTGTTTATTTGACATACATGCTGTTACATGTTATACGGTTACTTAAGCACAATTAACTAAACCTGAGACAATGGCAGGGCTGCCAAGCACAGATCAACTGTTCACTGCTTAGAAGACAGGTAACTAAAACAGCTTCAGCTCATCAGTATAGAGCTGGGAACACTAATAACAGTGGTTATTTACCTAGTCTGAAAGAAAAGCACCTGACAAGACAGAACTCAAAAAACTTCCAGGCTATACTAGAAGACCAAGGCTACATATGTAATTAACTGGCCATTCCCAAACTGCCTTGATTCCTAAGCATTTGTGGTGCATGGGTGTTTTAACCAGGAAGAAAAAACCCAACAAAACCAAAACCACACCACTACCCACACCCCCCCAAAAAAAATTTCAAGGTACACAACAGAGAGGAGGGAAGGTCAGAGGGTTAGTACTGAGAGTTCATATTTAAAGTTGCATTTTATGGAGAAATTTACATAAGCAGGAAAAAAACAAAGCATCAAGAAGGCATGGCAAGAGCTCTCCAAGGCCCTGAAAAGGATTAAAGAATCGCTCCAGGGGATGAGTCAGGAAAGAGAAGATTCAAGTGCGAACAGGAGAAAGACAAAGGTAGAGCTGAGTTGTTCAGATGGACCGATGCAGTTGAAAAATTCTTCTTACCAACCTTGTTCTGATAAAAACTTATTAATATGTTCCAGTATCCTACTGTCTGATACCTCCAGCACTTATCTATTGTGCCATCTCCCAAAGGAAACTAGCAGGACCATTGGAAGGAAACTTGAAGGGAAGCACTTGAATCTCACAGAGAAAGGACAAGTTAGTAGAGAAATACAAAGAGGAACATGATAGCGAATAGGGAAGCTGAAGAAACTAGTTAAGTTGAAATGACAGAAAGAAACAGCAGCTTGCAGAAGATGAGATCTGTAAATCCCAATGACAGAAATGCAATTTGTGATTAAGACAGCTGGTAAAGGTCATTCAAGGACAGAGCCCAACGGGAGAAGAGAAGGACCACGAGGAGGTTTAAATTCTGAGAGTTGCTAAGCAAAGGGGAGAAAGAGAGGAAGAGAAAACAGAAACACTGAACAAAGACGATTATTACTCAGTTTTTTCAAAGCTCCTGTTTTTCTTTTTTTAACTGACATGTTTTTTAAAAGCCTCATCTGATAGAGACCCCTACATGTCATGTAAATTAATCCTTCAGATAACATTATCTGAACTTTTGTAGGTATTTTGAGGATCATCTTTGCATTAAATGGGTAACACAAAAACACAGTCAGATTCCTTTCCTCTAACAAAAAGATTGATACAGCAACTTGATCATACTCTAACATTATCTACATAGGAAAGAAATTTGTTAGAAGACTGAAGTTACCAGATAACATTATAATGAAACCAGAAAATGAAACCAGAAAGCTAGAAGCTAGCAGTAGGTGTGTTTAGGGGGGGGGGGGGGGGGAAGAGGGGAGGAAAAAAAAAAAAGGAAGTGAAACTGTTGTAAATTCACACCGAACAAAATTGATTTGCAAAAGTGCCAACCTGCTATGCTGGTATTCTAAATAAAGAATGAAAGACTTATTTTAAAGAGCTGCTCTTGCTCAGAAAACGCAACAGATTGTTGCAGGGATTGTTCTGTGACTTGCTATGGCCTACACTGTGCAACACAGTAAACTTGATGACCATAATGACTGCTCCATTATATTGTAAAATATACAAACCTCTTGCCTCCTTCATCTTATGACACTGTTATGCTAATAAACATTCCATAGTGATAAAGCTCTGCATCTTCCATTAGCCTATATCTGTATCATAAATGAAATTGTTTCCCAAACAAAAAACCTCATACCCACATCTGCCTACTTTTACATTTTCAATATTGCACTTGCTACAAGGATTTAATCACATTATCTACAAGTCACACTTAGTATTCATTTTATGGCCCATTCTTGAACAGTAAGTTTCTCCAAAACCTGCTTTTGATTAAACTTCCGGATACATCTCCAGTTATTCTATCTCTTTCTGTCATAGAACTTAAACAAATGAAAACATTAGTCCCCTGTGACTACATAATAGGTAGTACAGTTGTAGAAAAAAAGTTTTGATATTAAGGGATAAAGACATTATTTCAATTACTTAAAAATCACTAAATATTGTAGTATTTAGATGGGACAAGGAAATATACTGTCCATGAGACCAATATCAAGTTCCTAATTCAGACTTTAGAGTTATCATTTGTAGAATATATATATATAATATGAAAGGACATGATTTGCCATGAACATTATGAAAACAATGTACTGTCTTCACCCTAGAATGGAACCAATGAACTTTGAGCAATGTAGTCTAATTTATGATTGAGTAGAAGTACCCTTGACAGAACCGCCCGTACATTTTTGTTCATCCTTTGAACAAATTACAACACGGGGGGGGGGGCATAAATAATTAATTTAGCCATTTCAGCCAATTTAAAGACTTGGACAAGAAATTACCTTTAAAATGCCCACCCACATACTTACAACCGTTATTTGGATTTTTGAAAATATTATTTTTTCATGCTTACAATTAGAAAGAATTAAGGATTTTGCAAAATATTAGTACTTACTTATCTCCAAAGAATTTTCTCCAGAAATCTGCAGCATCGGCTTTAGTGATACGAAAGTTATCGCCCTGGAATTGACCATTTGGAAAAATAGCCTTGATTTCTGCTAGCATGTGGCTGAAGATGAGGGACAGCTTTGTGAGGTTTCTCCTGCAGACATAACAGGGAAAAAAAATAATCACATCAAATCCTGAAAATTGAATAAATTGAATCAATCTTTCAGTATCTTGTATATCTTACATATTAATGTAATAATCACTGTGTAACACAAGAAAAACTGAGCTTTCAACTGAAAACACATCAAAGAAATACAAATCAGTAGTTTGGGTTTCTATGCACTTCTGAGGGCGTATTTATAGTAAGTCTCCATGAATATAAAATCATTTGTTCAGCAACAGAACAGATTTGAGTTCTCAACTGCATATTCCAGATACATTTCTGATGCCCATAAAGATTAAGCTTGTGCATTTCTATTTCATTTAATCATTGCAGAAGCAGGAATTTATAGTAATTAGACAGATAAATACATTTAAAAAAAACCCCACATCAAAAGCTCAAAACAGTTTTATACGTGACATCAAACCTATTTCAGTCCAGGTTTCTAGAAACATAAACACAGCATAAGACTAGGTTTACTCTTTCTTCCTATGACAATTTTATTCTTTTTAGCTTTCCCTTACTGCAGCTACTTCCTATTCTCTTTTTAAATGCCTTCCCTTTAGTTAAAACTTGCTCTCAGTTTTCAGTGGCATGTTTGAAAGAAAAATCAAGCTACTTTGCAATTAGCTCACTTCCACAAGCTTTTCAGACTAGTATAAAAATATAGATAATCAAAAAATATTTGGGTTTTGGCACAGAAATCCCATTTAGTATAGTGCAAAGAACACAGCATCCTTAAATGCAAATAATCCTTTTGTACGGAAAAATCTGTGGGAGATGTTGGGGAGGGGAAAGAGAAGGGTGAAGCAATCTTTGTGAGAGTTTCCTTCTGGAGATTCCTTAGATGACCCTTGCAGTAAAAAGGGGGTATTTTCCGTCCTGATATGAGATAGGACCCAGGAGACTGAGCAGTTTTCATGAAGAATTTGTATTCTTATGTATTTTAATGAGTTAGAAGTGTCCTGTGTCAAGCCTATTCACGTTTCACTATCTCAGGTATGACTTAATAGTGCCTCAAACAACTTAATGAAAAACATAATAAAATGCTTATCAATCATATAACTACTTATAGACAGTATTTTAAATAAATTCAAACTTATTCCTAAGTCCCTAGCCACATGAAAAGATTAAGATAGATTTTTACACCTGCATACCAAATAGCTTTCAGAATGCTCAAAATCTCAAAATACCCACAGTTGAACAGATTTCCTGGGGTCTTCCTAAAAGAACACTCAACTTAGTACCGAAGCAGTAATTATTTCAACTAAATTTGTGAACAACTTATCATAGACACTCCTGTGGAAGCTGTGTTGCAGATTTTACTATAGATTTTGCTACCAGGAAAAATATGATAAAGACAGTTGTTTTGAAAACATAAGAAATTTCAAACAAACAAACCTCTGATGAATACACTCTCCCTCCCCTCAAGATTGAGAATGGTTGTAAGGCTAAGTCTTTCAGAGTCCTTTAATTTCTCCAGTGTAATCAGATGTCTATAATTATGATGCCCAACTGTTCCATATTTTCTGGATTTGTTCCTTGCTATCCCCCTTCCTATTTCCTTTGTACTTTAATTACGCGCACGTGTTCTTTATTATTTTACTTCTCAGAACTCAAGCCTGATGCAAAGAGCAAGCAACAGCTATTTTAATGTGGCTTCCTCAGCCTGCCCTAGATCCAAGATTAAGCAAGCAGCTTTCTATACTTAGGACAGATGGGAACATGATTTGGTGCAAGTTTGAACAGAGCTCTCCCTTGCCTGGTACACCATATATCTGTCTACTGTGCTCCATGGGTTCTTTTCAGGTACAAATTTACCTAGTGAGCTTGTATGATTTGTGAGGCTTGAGCCCTGCAGTGAACTAAAGGATGAAGTCAGGTACAGGTGCCACCTGGGGCACCTCCTTGCCCCGAGGCATGTCCATGCACATGCATTGCCTATCAGGTATAGCTGCACAGTATGGGACCAGAACCAACAACTGGTAGGAACTGGACAGCAAACGCACAGTGTAGACACGCATCCAAATGGCTGTATCTAAATCACAAAGCCTGCTCCTTCCCTCTTTGAACAGACCAGTCGCTAAGGGCACCAATACACTTTTGTTTTGTTATACAAGTTGAGTAAAACAGAGAAAAGAGTAAAAAGAAAATCATTGTTTGTATTTGTATAAACAAGAAAAAATGTTTTAATATCAAACTAAGATACCTTCTTTTCATCTAACTGCAAAGCTGAAATTTGAAACCAACTAGACCCTTATCCATGCCTGAACACACATCACAGCATGTATGCACAGCAGAAAAGGGAAAATTCTTGATCATTTATATATACGTTAGCTGTGTTTCCTCCTTAATTTTGACTCTTGCTGTACCAGACAATTATCTCAAGTCCCACTTTGGTATCAAATAATCATGATAAATCACATCTTAACTTTTCACTTACATATTTTTTTCTTTAGAATTGTAAGGCACATATTGCACCACTTTTACTTAGATATGCTTACATGTTACCAGATTTCAGTAACTTACCGAGACAGAAATACAAAGCTCAATGATTTCAGAAACGGTTTTCAAGTAGTATACGCGGTGCAGAGATGATGCCATCAGGGTGGACCATTGATTCTCCCTACCTGTGTATTTCACTCTGCTGACATTGTCTGTCCATTCTAGCCCATGCAATGTTGCTGTCTCATGGAGGGCTTTCACAGGGCATTTTAAGAAGCACATACTCCAAGTTATCCACTTGCCAGTTTATGCAGCTCCATTTTCTAAGTTAGGATAACTCCTTTTTCTCCCCCCATATAAAGATGGAGGAGGATCAAAATTTTTCCATCTTGTTTTCCATTCATAAGTGCAAGACAACTTGTTAAAGTCCTATTTATTTGAAAAACAACAACTAAAACCATCAGTTTCATATTTTGGTGAATAATCCTAATGGAATTCAAAGAAGTGGTCAATCTGAGGTCTCACTCCCACCACAAGACTGTAAATAAACCAACCTTTAACTCAGTCTGCATCTCTGACCCTAACACGAGCTTTTCTTCTCCTGGTCACAGTGAGGACTGTTGTAGCGGCAGAGGAACAATATGAACATTGCCTCACACTGGCAGTCTGGTGGCACAGAAGAGCTAAGCAAATGCATGCTCTGGAGAGACGCTTTGACTCATTAGATTCTAGCAGGGAAGAGACAC
The DNA here is from genome assembly GCA_003993805.1 of Himantopus leucocephalus. Taxonomy (NCBI): domain Eukaryota; kingdom Metazoa; phylum Chordata; class Aves; order Charadriiformes; family Recurvirostridae; genus Himantopus; species Himantopus leucocephalus. Next base: position 109,709,515 of record RSEF01000001.1, on the reverse strand, counting down.
CTTAAGGGATCATATTGGAGCTATACCTCAAAAATTATAGAGAAACAATGGTTTTAATGCCTCAACAGCCAGCCTTCAGGGTTTAAAATTATAATATACTTTCACTGGCAGCATGGAGCAGGTTAGAGGTGGGATTTCTTTCCTCAGCTGTGTTATGCCTGGTACTGAGCACAAACATCTTTATGTAGGGAGACTAGGTTTCATGCTGATGAGAAAAATCCTGTCTTTCCAAAATCAAAATCCAACACCACTCTTTACACCAAATTGAACTGAGATGATCATTCTCCACAATATAATAGCTACTGTGGTAAGATTTAAGAATATTTTAATGCCACATGATGCTATAGCAACTGCACTTTTATGTCCTGTACAGTGTAGGTCTCTGCCGTATTATTTACAACATACTCAACATCCATTATTTGATGTTCTTCCTATGATTCATGCGTAGCTTTTGCTAACTTTCTTTTGCCAACTCAAATTGAAGCCATGCAGTTCAAACCCCATTTAGTACTTGATTTCTGAAGTACCAGTTTTTCAGTCCTACTCTGTTATTTGTTGCCAGACATGCTTGTACATGACAGATCTACTGAAGAACCAACAAGGTTTGAACCAACCCCAGAACATCTAAGATATAAAAATTAAAAATTGAATTTTCATTTAGTATAAACTTGTAAAGGTTTATTGACTCAGTAAACATCTTTTGGTTAATCAAAAGAAAGATGCATCTTCTTAAGATCAAAATTAATCTGTCTTTCGGAATTACACCTCATCAGCAAGTTTTCTAAAATACAGACTGAAAACAAGCGTGAATACAAGCCTGAAAACAAGAATTGTGAGTTCACTCACTTTTCAGTAAATGACTATATGGTGAATCAATTTTCTCTTCAAGCCCAGGGAGGGAGGTCAGGCTAGAGAATACTGCAAAGATTTCATAACTGAAGGACTTTTCAAATACCCAGTCATATGCAATTTGAAAATGGGGCTTAATGATGGAAATATTAACATCCCAGCCACCACCAGAGCAGCAGCAGCTACTAGTAGAAGGTCTGAAGCAGTCAGATCCTCCTGGATCTATTAAACAGCAACGGCAAGCATGACCAGCATGCAGTAACACAGATAAGTTTTGGCTCTGTCAACTTTGTAATCACTGTATGAAAGCTAATTTTACTTTTTGGAAGGCAATACGGTCAAACAAACAGAACCAGACAAGGAATTAGGCAGTGTGACTTCCCTTCTGCCACTGGTCTGGTTGATGAGGTGGGAGGAACACCTGTGTCCTGCATTTACTGCCTGCATACACAGATGAACAGAGTGAAATACACAGAGCACTCCGAACTTGGAGAGCTCCAAACAAATACACTTGGCAGAACCAACATATACATAATACACAAAGCAAAGCATACATCTGTGCCTCAATCCCTTGTAATTACTGGATTTCACAGACAATAACCAAGACAAAGTCATTTTAGCAATATGTACTTATATCTCATGCCACAACTTGAAAATGCATAAACCTGCTTACATAATATATATGTATATCATTTCTACTTTCATGCTGGTATATTACTATCTCCCATGAAAAACAATTACTTTTATTTTACAACTATACCTATTTCTTGAAAAAAACACGGTGTAGAAAAGAAGTCAGACTGTATGTCTTTGCAGTTAGGTCACTCCAAAAATTAGGTTACAACTAGGTTTCCTTCTTCATTACATCTAGTAAGTGTTTAATCTTTTGCATCCACAAAGATGTTTTTGTTTGTTTGTTAGATGTTGTTTGTTAAAAAAAGCCCTGCTATAATAAACAATACATCAACTTTCCAAGCTCATAATCTATAACTCAATCCCCTGGCACAGAAAAACAGTCCTTAGACTGTTTCACAGCTAGGAATATTTTCCAGATCGATCTGACACAAAAGCATATCAGACTATTACTAAATAAGAGATAATTCCTATTTAGAATAATTGTAAAAAGACAGCTCTGTTCGTGGGCAAAACTGCAAATCATGACTGTTTATGAACCAAGACAAAAGAAAGTTAGAAAAGCCTTCATAAGGTGAATTGTTTATTTTAATTTTTAAAAATCCATCCCCCCCAAATATTAAAGCTTCAAAATGCAAAGCATATGTACAGAGCTCATTTCACATAATTAGTTATATTCAAACCAGATTTCTGATCCATATGCTCGAGTTGCAGTAAAACACAGGGATCCTACAAAATGTATTTACTAATTTGAAGAGACAGAATAGAGTCTTGTGATTCAGGTACAAAAGAGGGAAGAGGAAACTCATGTTCCAAGCTCTTCCACTCTGCTCTCCAAGAGTTCAGCATTTATGTTTTTTGCCCCAGATTTCTATTCTGTGAAACTATTTCCCATCTGTACTTTGCCACCACGAGGAAAATCATAGCTGCCCATAAAGCCCCGTGACAGATTATACTTCTGCCATCGACTATTGACAAGTGACACAAGACAGGAATGCACAAAGTTCAGGACAAATCATAAAAAAAAAATAAAAAAATCTGAAGAAACGTGAATTTCCAAAGATCTCCAAAAGGCACAGGAACTTGACTAAAAATTATATATGCTGCTAGCAGTTCAATCTTGATAAGCCAGTACAACCCTGACTCATTTATCCCTCTTCCTCTTCCAGAACTTCCTCTTTCACAGACAGTAAACACAGGAAGAAAAAAAAACCAAAACAAAAAATCATCAACAACAAAAAACCCCAATGCTGCTGTTTTAGAAAACTACAGGTGTAGAATACAGTCAGATAGTATTAACAACTGATCTCTCCTTAGCACTTCAGAGGAAGTAAAGGAAACCAAAGATTCCTGTCAACATGCCTGAGGAGAAAAAAAAAAACCCTGTCTTATCACCATATTTGGCAATCAGTTCAACTCTGGATCTGTGCAATAATTATTTTTAAAAGCTATGTAAGCACAGGGTATCGTTCAGGGACCAGAGTATATGGACCTATTCTTGGGATGAAATATTCCTGGGACTAAGAATAAGCATAAACTCCATTTCCTACTTGTGCTGCTGACTCACAGAAGGGACACAGACAAGTAATTTAGTTTTGCTGTGCTTTAGTACTCCTCATCTGTAAGTCCAGAAAAAAAAAAAAAGATTGCCATAAACATGCTGAGGTTCGGTCAATAATTAAATTTATCACATGCTAAACATGAAAAACAAGTATAAAACTGTAAGAAACTAGCTGGAGGCAACTACTACTTTTCCTTGAATCCTGAAGGAGCTGAACTTATCATGAGAAGGAAAGCAGTACGCTTCCTTGAATGGCTTCATCAGCCCCTTTCCGACACATACAAGGAGTAGTGTGCAAGTCTAATTGCAGCTGTGCTATTCACAATGGATACCAAAATGAAAAAAAGGAAGACTTTGGGCAAGATTAGGGCAAGGATGTTTGGGAAAACAAAGTTAGTTGATCACAATGACACCTTGAATTTTCCTCCATCTTTTCCTTTGCTTAAAAATCATTTAACTTGATACACCAACTTCCACCAGCATCCTGGTTCATTTCATTCTCATATTTTAAAGACCAGAAGAGTATCAAAATGGAAGAAAGCAATGCTTGAAGAATTTAAAATTCCATTTTGTCTTTCAAAACTGTTTATCAGCTGTCATTGCTTCTAGAGTAAGTCTTTGCTGCCCCACTTATGCAAAAATAAAGAATGAACACAGTATACAAATAGCTTAGTAAAGAAAAGGGAATATAAATACAAAGGAAAGAAGATGGCCAGTGTTTCTCCAAATCTAAGACTCTCTACATACTGATGAGTCTGCTTACTCACTACTCTCTCTGATCTTTCATTTATGAACTGGAGTGCCGTTGCGCCTACCAACATCTCTTAAGCAAAACTCTATTCAAGGATTGTATTTGTTTTTTACTAAACCAACACTCCATACAGCAGCAATCATGAACAGCTCTGGTCAGCTGGGCTTTACAGCCCACATGTTGAAAATTACACTACTTCCAGTTCTGTCCAAAGGACAGTTATGCAGCACAGATGAGTATCTCAAGGTACTCCTAAAGCAATTTAATCTTTCTTTTCTTACTAGTACTCAGGTATATGAGGTACCAAATACATCCATGAAATGAAAACACAGAGAGTGTTTGCAGGGATTAAAGTAACAAAGGAAATACAGTCTGCATAAAGCAGAATGCAAGTTGTCAAAAATGAAAAAAGGTGTGTTGACAAGCTAAAGATCTCATAATTTTCTCCATAAATAGTAATTATCTCTATTTACTTATGCAAAAGAACAGATGTAACGAAAAAACCCATCTACAGAGTGCTAGTCATGGAAAGAAATTTGAATAAAACTGATCTGAATATTTACAAGTATAAATACTTTGTAAAGGGTAGTCAATCCTATGACATTATAAGTAGCAACATAAAGTAAGAGCTAATCGATTTATTGATTTTACCACTGAAACTTTTAATTGAGCTACTAGATCATCCCTACAAAACACTTGATTTAACATATTTAATCTGGCGCATATATAGATTAAAAAAAGAAGAGCTGGACACCAGTATGTTTAGTTTTATTTGCTACTTTTTAACGGTCAGTTGCTTTTGCACTATGGTTCCACTCACCAGTATCAGCATGTTATTTAGCACTGTTCTGCTTCCTTCATGCTCCTCCTGTAGATGTCTGTGTCTACCAAGATCCGATGTTATTAACTGAACACTGCCTTAACTCTAAAGCCAAATATCTGCATCTATAAATGAAACTGAAGTTGTCACAGAAACCCCCAGGAAGAAGGGTAAATCCTGTTTTAGAAAAGTTGAAATGTCACTGAATACATAAATATGTAAAACTTTGTAAAAAAACATAAGTGAACTAATATGAAACAAGGAAGAAGCAATTAGCATGCTTTCACCATCTTCCAAAGCTTTCTTCAAGTGGAAGGAATATTCAAATGAACACTTGGCCAAAATAAGCAGCCTGCTAAAGGCAGAGATGCGGTCTGTATGATTTTTTAGTACCCGATTAGGACAGTAAACATCTTCAATTTCATCGCAAAGTGAGGCCACTACTATAATTCATACTGTCCATGTACTAGAAGTATAACTGATAGCATCAACAGGTGTTAAGGTGTTAACATTTCCCCATATAATCATCACCCTCATAATTCTTGTGAGGATACTTCATTTGGAGATTACCCATGCCACACATAAAGCACAACCATGCCAGGCCAAGCAAAGCTGCACACAAAAGGGACGCTTCTGTACATAGAGCAACTCAAGTGACACTGGAAGGGTACAAAGCTGAGTTTGGCACAAATCCTGCCACAGCCAACGGCAGCAGCCCAACGGCCAAGGATGGCACAAGGAGGCACTGATGTGACTACATGCTTCATCTGCTTGACAGCAATCTAGCCTGAGCAAAGGAAAGTGGTTTACTTCTGTGTTGTGCTTGATGTAGTTTGCTGTCATGCAGCACCAGGAAATTCAGTGGTTTTGAGGTGCTAATACCAACAACACAGGTGTGCCATAAAGCACCCTGAGTACATCTCTTAGTATCCAGGCCTGTCTTATCTGAGCAGAAACAATTCATGATGCTTCATTTTTTTTGGTTGTTGTACGCTATTTTCTTAGACAGAAATAGTCCAGAACACGTACTGCAGGCTTGTTCTTTCAGAATTTTCTATTCAGATTCTATTACCTTACCTTAAAAAACACTGTTACTATGTTTTCTAAGTGAAAGAAATTAAAAAAAAAACCACTCCATAAAAATGAGCATCTTCAATGACAGGCAATATAAATTACTTAATTTTAAATTCAAAACCTACTGAATTTTGTAACACTGCAGTTTCTTGTGTAGACAAATCTTATGGATTGTTCAACACTGAATCTAAATTTTTTTCAGGCTTACTGCTCTCATCACACTCAATGACTGTGGAAAAAATCTGCAACACAATCTAGCCACTTCCGAAAGCAGGACTACTTTTTGCTGACATTACGGCATTTTGGCAAACTAATATGCATATATATATTTTTTTCCACATCTATACCGTTCTCAAGTATCCAAATCCAATTTTGATAATTAACAGGAAATGGTCTTTGGATCTTATGTGCCTCCCAGTACTCTTGAGAAAATTTACACAAATTTGGCCAAATGATGAAACTGAGGGAAATTTTATTCAAGACGGCCCAAAACAAAATTCAAAATCCTCAGCGCCTGTGGTTGACTAGACTACATATGAAACATTTGCAGACAACAACTCAGCATGTGCTAGCTTGCAACTGTGGGGCACAACTCTAATTCTTAAGTAGTGGGCTTTCAACACCAAAGAATAGGATAAGAAAATTCGTCCCCATTTTTCCGTGAAGCCCACAACGAACTCAGAAAGGAAGACAAGCTGGTCAATTCAAGGGCAAAGAAGACAGAGGCTAGAGAAAGCAGATGGAATGGAATAGATGGCAATACTGAACTCAGTGAAACTTGAATAAAAAGGTATGATAATGCAGAGCAGCATAGGAAATCCCATAAGAAAATGCCAGCACCTTCACAGAAGAATTTGAACAGCGTGAAAAAAATAGACCATAAGGAGATGCATTAAATTTCAGCAACAAATGTATCTATTTTATGGTTGCTTGCTAAGTGACCATCTACCCTGTGCATTCAGGCCTACCCAGGCAACAGTCCCACAGAATAAGAAAATGTCATACTGTATTTAAAGCCTATCACAATGTACAAATACAAAGGGGACCAACCATGGTCATTCATATAAACCTATTTCTGGCAATTCTTTTGAGATCTTACCTTTTCAATTTTAAAATATTCTAATTTAATTTTTTTTTAGTAAGTCATAAGAAGTATAATAGTATTTTTACCAGACAGATCTTCTGATACAGATAATGGATGTGAATGCAAGTTTTAAAATAACTTAGCATTCACTTTCATGCATTAGGAGAGTACAGAAGTACCAGAACTGCAGCATTTTTTTTTTAAATATTATTTTAAATGTGCCTTAACCTGCAGAGGCTCTTATTACCTGCTGTGTCACACATGACTTCCACTGACGGCAAGTCAACAAGACTGCAAGCCAACAAGCTGTTCCTACATTCCTAAGAGACTGGCCAAAAGGGAATTTTCCTGGCTGAGCTGCTTGTGAGACTTGGTCACGAGACGACGCTGAGCTGCACATTTTGCCATAGAACTCAACTTATTCTGAAGTTCTTAGATTTTACTTTTTGAGCCTCTTGTACATCATCACTTCTATGTATTTGTTCTGTGGCAGTGGTAGGAGCCTCTCATCAAAAGCAGAGTTCATTGTTTTACGAAGACTAAGCCTTTTCATCCCACATATCTTCCTGTTAAAAGTATCATCATTAAATGAGTAGAGGAACCCTCCAACTCTAGATCTTCACAAATATATTTTTTCACAGACCTTCAGATATGTCAAAATAAGAACTTTTACCCTAAGCCCTGAAAGAAGATTCCACGTAGCAGTCACTCTCATTAAAGCATCCTAAGAACTGTCTGTGAGCTATTTTTCATGTGGTCTAATACATGATATTTACCAAAATGAAAGTCCATGTGAGAGCTAAATAACCCACTGAAGTATAATAATTAGCCTTCAAAGCACATCTCAAGTAATTCCTAGAGCTAAAGTTATTGAAGTCCTATCAAACATATAATAAAAATTCCCATTTCCTCAGATGCACTTTAACCAAATCCACCTGAAATCATTCACTGAAAATGATTTAAACATTACTTACTGCTGAGATGCAGCTTGTTTGCACCAGTTAACAAAATCTGTATCACACAGCTAAGCAGCGTCACACACATTCACGTGGCACAGAAATATACAAAGAAAGATGTATGAAGTACTGTAAAGTGACTTTCATTCCAAGAAGAAAGTTACCATCTCTGGCCAAAAGCAGTAAACAATACAAATCTACCCTGTTCACTTTCATATATACCCTGAAGCAATCAGCCTCCTGTCCTCTCACGTACCAGGAGCCCCTCTAAACCATTTAAAACCAGATACATTGCTGTCAGGTTGTGTTAAGAAGTTTATCTGTACAGGATAGCAAGGAAAGAAAAATCAAATACTTGGTTCCAAGTTGTTACTTGAAATAGTTTCATGATGCTATATCTACTTACAGCTCATAAGGACCAGGTTAGTAGACATCCAACAGGACAATCAGGAACAATCTGGCACAACTGGGAACACAGCACAGACCTTGGGAAAAGTCTAACAGATTTCTTCTTTATAACAAGGTATGTGATTTCATACTAACTATAGAAAATAGAACTGGCTGAAATATTATCATCAGTATTTTAGCGCTAAAAAATGCAGGGATATAGCTAGACAGACAGCTGTATTTTTCATGAAAACTGAGACAGAATCTTTATCTTCAAGAAGTACTGATGTCAAGTTTCAGAACAGAAGCTGTCTGTACAAATCAAAAGAAAGCATTTTGCTTCTTCACTCTTCATCTCCCATGAGAAGCAAGGGAAGAAGACAAAATAAACAAGATTGGAAACTTCTTTGTGAAAAAGTATTTTTCTGTTTTGGTCTAGAGTACCATTACCAATGAAGAAATTTATACCCTGACCTGCTTACTAGATTTCCCCCCCCCCCGTCAACATTAATAAGCTTATCCTATTTCACTGACTACATTTATGAACATGGGTCATCCCTCACTGCTTTCAACCAGTGGTGGTATTTTCATATGTGGACACTTCAATTTGGGAGACAATCAAAGATTTTAAAGAAAGCTACATAGCCATGGCCTCAGAGGGAAGGTCTGGCATGAATAAATAATTGGGCTAAAAAAAAAAAAAAGGAAGCAGAGAGTAGGCATTAAGGGTTTGGGCTCGAAATGGAGGGAAGCACCAGCTGAGTTATACAGGGATCTGCTCCATCCAGCACATTCATTGGAAAACAGCGAGCAGCAAAGTGACAAAGTTTGCTGATTATAAAGCTATTCAAAGGCTATAAGGCTGACAGATAACTGCAAATAGCTGCAGAGTGACTCAACAACAAAAATGGCAGATGAAGTTTAATATACATGAAGGCAAAATGATACATCTGAAAAAAATAATCTTGACCTGATGTACAGAGAGGGCAGGCTCTGAGATGACCATTGCCACTCAGGAACGAGACTTTGGATTATGATAGATAATTCCACGACAATACCAGCTCAGTGCTCATCAGCAATAAAAACACAAATCAAATATTATGAATTATTAGCAAAGGAACAGAGAACAAAACAGAAAACATAATTATGCCACCATAGAGAATCACAGTCACCTCTTATCAAACCAGACATATAAGAACCAGATATCTAAGAGATACATCAAAGACAACAAGGATTATCAAAGGTAAGAAATGACTTCAAATTGAGGAGGAACTGAGTATGCTGGGACTCTTCACCTCGGACAAGTAACCACAGAGGAAATCTGACAGAGGTCTACAAATTGCGAGTGGCATAAGGAAGACGGATGGGGACTGACAGTAACTAGAACATTAAATGAAGCTGACGGGAAGCAAGTTCAAAAAAAAACCCTGATCCTCAGAAGTTGTTGCCTAAGGATACTGTGAAGGCAAGTTTAAGCAGGCTTGAGAAGAGACTGGAAAAACACCAGGAACAGCAGCTTCACTGAAGGTTACTAGAGTAACAAAGCACAACAGGGTCAGGAAATCCCGGAGCTGAAAATGGCCAGAGGCCATTCTTTTTCACCCCCATAATTGGGGTTGAAAAGTTGAAGTTGCCCAAAACAGAGACTGTATCAGGACTGTGGCCGTGCGTCCCACTGGGAAGGTGGCCTGGCAAAGTCTGACAGTAGGAAAGGGCAAGCGATGGTGCAATACTACATTAGGCAGAGATCCAGAGAAGTACCAGGATCATTCAGGAGCAGAGCACTACACTGTGCTTTAAAATGATGGATGCAACAAGAACCTAGAAGGGTATTTGCTAACACTGGAGAAGTGAGCAGTATTATGAGAGCTGACGGCAAAGTCAAGTCACAGATGTCTTCCAAGATAATCAACATTAATAGTTAGAGTCAAGTAAGATAGCGTTCCTAAAATTAGATCAAGAGGATCAAAGAGGGCAAGAGTCCAAAGAGGATGAGAAAAGGTTACTATACCACAGCTGGAGTGGAAACATCAAAATTCTGAGTGGCAACGTGAAAACCTGCATGTTTTACTTACTGCTAAATCTTATCCCATGCAAGTTATTAAAACAATACATATGAATACCATCACAACAGGAAATAAAATAGACTAAAATTCCTTCCAGTAATTTTTTTTTTTTTAAGGCATGGAGGTTTTCAGAGTCACACCTGATTTTTATTCCCCCGAGACTAAACACTTGTGCAGTTTTGCCTAGCAATGCAGTTTACTTTGCTACTTGCAAAAGTAAACACTTTCTGTGATTATGGATTCCTGGAACGATCAACCAGCCTCTGAAAACAAATTGCTTTGAAACAGGAATGTAAAACTAAAGACAATAGTATTCTTCCATCAAATACCGAAACATTCCAGCTCTTGCTACCAAAGCAAGTAAGAACACAGAAAACAGCAGACACAGAATTCATATCTTAAGTTTAAACAAACAAACAAAAATCTCTGGATACTAAGAAATTAAGCTGTAAGTTTCTAACCGCTCTTTTTTCATGAATCATCTTAAAATCGCTGTACTACATATTCTGGCCAATTCTCACCACCTGAAAATACTTATATTAAGATTATATGCAATTGTATATATTATCTTTAGTTTGGTTTAGTTTGTGGACCCAATGTTTTGATTTCTCTAATTACTTGAATGCTGTAGCTAAATAAAAAAAGCATATATTCTAAAGAACCACTGGGCTAAAGTATTTCACAGTCAAAAACATATTCCCACTTCTGGTTTTCAGACAGTCATCTTGGGATAGGAAAGGAGCATTAATTCCCGAAATGTACCACGCATTTAATTGCCCTTTTATACTATGAATAATACAAAGACTGTTTAGATCTGAAGTGAAGAGAAACAGAATTAAAAAAATAAAAGTGCATTCCTTCCATCTCTGGGAAGCTCAGAGCACCAGCTACCATGGCAGATGACCTGCTGAGGTTTGGCAGGGTTTGAAATACCCATGACAAAGAGCTCCACTTGGTGTGGCACATTTAGTGTTGGAAACCACTTTCACTCATGCTAGCAGTCTTCATCCTACATAAGTGACATCTGGCATAGTATCTATTGCTGTTGTAAGTCATATCTGAGTTACTATAACAAATACTTGTGATCAATAGCCATAATTTGATCTTACAGTCAAATAAATTACAAAGCCTTTATCTGCTGAAGAGATTGAAAGAAATCATTACCAAAATAAAAAATATTACAGCTGTCTACAACAGGTATATATTAAAGAAGCCTGTGCAGCCAACTTAAAAAACGTATCAATTGGTATCAACAAAAAGACAGCATTCTGGAGAGAAGGTTTTGTGCCCCAAAGTCCCTGCACAGCCTGCCCTGTCCCTGGCTGGCTTCCCAGAAAAAAGCAAGGCCCTGTACACCAGTTTCCACCAGAAGTCCCACAGTACTTCTTCACTCCTCCTATTCCCTAACGGCTGAAAGTAAATTTTTCATCTGGCTCCCAGGGAAGAGAGAGGAGAAAAGGTGACAGACAGACAGGAAAGGGGGAACAGAGGAGGCAAAGGCCAAATAGTTTTCCTGGGGCTTCTTGCTTCCCACCCACCAAGCCGCATTCCACAGCTCCACAAGGGAGAGCCCCCTCTTTAGTACGGAAGATAAAATAGTATCTGACATAGAGTGTTCTCTTAAATGCTCATCCACGGAAAAGACTGAAGCAAAACACGAAACATCCAGTGTGTTGCACTCACGCGCTCTCATACCAGTCTAAATCCCTCCAGATCACAGTAAATGTTTGGGAAGGAAAAGAATCATACTTCACTCTAATACCCTGAACATATAGAATTCCCAAATACTTCTCCAAAAAGCCTGAGGATTAAAAGGCCTTGCTGGTATGTCATAGTGACTCCCTGCTTAAGTCCAGAATATTAAAAGATTAGCCAGCCAGAAGAAACTTTTCTTTTGCCATGAGTGATGTTAGTTAAAAGGTGAAGAGATCTAGAGAAGGTATTGAGAGAAACATGGCAGGAGGAATTGAGAAGGACATGAAAAATATTTTTTTGAAAAGGTGAGGAGGAACGGAGGACACTATAAAACTCTTTGAAAGCTGAAAAATGGGAGAAGGATAAAAAGGTAAAAATGAGAAGTGGAAAATATATGTTTCTGATTCTTGCTTAAGAACTTTATAGTTCACATTTTCCTCCAAGTTTAGTCACCTTAATTGTATGTATGATTCACAACAGGCTCATTCGCTAGTAACAGAAGATACATGACTAACAAGGCACAGTGAGTTTTGATTTCAATAGCTAAGATCTAAGTATATTTGAAAAATTTGTGCCAGTCAAAATGTACAAGTATGTGAAGAATAACTCTCAATTTGATTCTTCCATTTCTTGGTCTTACTACAGTCTGGTTGTAAGGAGTCTAGTAATAACAGCAACAATGCACTAACACTGAGCAGTTCATCAATATCTTACACTAGCTGTACATAACTCTCTTGGAGAATATGAAAGCTATTTATTTCCAAAAGCAAGGCCTCAGTATATGTTAGGAACAATGTAAGTAATTCTGAATTGAGACTGTGCCAAGCAGCAGTTTTAATTTGCAATATTTACTCAAAGAGCCACAACTGTGGAAATAAGAAAGTGTTTTCAAAGTATTTAATTTGAAGAGTCTACTCTGGCTTCACTTAAATGTCTTAATAGCACATTTAAGCAAAATGCCACTGAGACAACATAGCTCCTTTTGGAAGAAAAAGCAATGCTAAATAAATCATAGCTAATCTAAACTCTCAGCTCACTTAATAGTAATTTTGAGCAGAAATGAAGCAATAGGAATGTGTTCAAGAGAGGGATTGCTTTTCCTGCAGAAGAAAGTTGAGTCCCCAACTCAAAAGTTTGATCAGTCAATACAGAGGACATTAACATTGCAGAGGATCTCTCTGAAACAGGTATGACCCTCTCAGCAGGTACTGGGAGGTCACAGTCATCTTGCCGCAGGATGGGGACTTCATGTGAGGTTCTAGCTTTCCACTCTTGCACCTGTGCAAGTTCAGTACCACCAAGGGTAAAACATCACCAAATCCAACTTTGTAAAGCTGCAAGTAAGCGCACAGGTGCAGCTGCCCTGTGACTCAGGGCCAACGTGTTTAATGCTGTGACCGCATACCGCCATCTCTTCCTCATGCAGGCCACAGCCAACCCTCTATGATGGGTATTTAAATAATTACAATGGTTATTTTTATCATCAAGGCTGTGTGGGGGGAGTTGGAAGGGGGAGATCCTGGAAACATTCAATAAAAACATCCATCCCATTTGTACATGGGAAACTTAAGCCCACTTTCAAGCTGTACTGAAGTAATTTCACAGTCAATTCCTAGAGCTCAATGGATTCTGCTGTAAACGAGTCTTGGCTGAAAACAAAGTTCATCCCACTGTAAGTCTGGTGCTATATTCAGATGGCCTAAATTCCACCTAGCTCGCTATGCACTTATTTTTGAAAACTCATGAAGCAAGGCCCACTGAAGAATGTCTGACTAAAAAAAAAGTAAAAAGGAAAGAGAAAAATGGGTTTAAAAGCAGCACATAATCCCTTCTAAAATTCCTTTGATCTAAAATTATGCCTTTCCCCAGGTATTAGGAATGTCACTCGAAAAGACTTCTCTTGATTTAAAAAATTAAGAAAATCATAGACATTTATGCTTTGTTTCAAGAATTATTATCAGAGATTTTTTTTTTATAATACTTGTTAGACACTTCTGATGAATACTATCTTACAACCCTACAGAGCTGCAAATAATTCCACCTAGGATAAAAAAAGAATTTCCTTTGCTTCCTCTGCAACTTTCTCTGTTAAATCAAAACCAACTTAATGCTTTTTGCTCTAAAGTAAAAGATTTGCAAAGTTTCAGGTCAAATATTTGTAAGGATATCACCAGAAAGGGACCTTTATAAAAATTTATGGAACGTGACTTATAGTTGACATTACATACTTGAGCTCTCTCTACATCAAAAAGACCCTTTCAACCTAAAAGTTTAGGAAAATCCTGAAATAATGGAAAGCACAGAAGATAAACCACTATATGACTTGTTGTAATAACAGCTTACAAACATCAAAATATGTCATTGAAGCATTAGTCAAAATGCAATCAGTCAACATTTATCAGACTGCAAGGACTCATTCCCAGATCCAGAACTCAAAGGGACACTTACTGTTTTAATGGGAGCCACAATAGCTCTGACAAGTTAAGTGTTAAGGGACAAAGGCTTCATCTTCAATGTTAAAAGAGTGTGCCTTGTATCCATAAGTTAATTTGCATTAGTTATTCTATTATGAATTCCTAATACAGCGATCTCTAATCCTACTGAGATGAATTATGAGTCAACCTCAGGCAAGGGTTATAATGCTGATTTTGTCTAACAAAGAACTTCTTTGCAGGTACCCTGCCTCTACCAGAGCTTTATGTGAAGCAATTATCTCACATTAATTTTCCATCAGTTTCATTTGCACCCTACCACTTTTCTTAACAGCAAAGCAATATACCTAGATCCAAACAAAAACCAGAAATCCCCTTTTCATGAATGGCTACAGTCCGCAGCACCCAGCACTACCTGCTGAAATCTTGCCCCAATGTATCTCTTACACAGCAGGGACTAAAAATAAAGAGGTCACGAGAAGTATCACTCTACATTTTATTAGCTGTCTTCTGATGAAAAGTAATAAACCGTTATTCTAATTACTAATCCTTAACTACATGACTTTTCTAATGATTAGCTTCCACTATAATCAACTAAAAAAGTAACAAGGTCCCTCTAAATATAGGGGCAGGAAAGCCAAAAACATGCAAAAAGATTTCGTTCTAGGTGGATGTCTTCATACAGAGGGCTTGCTCAGGTGTAGGACTGCTAAACGGACAACAAAACCCAACATCAGAGATTCGGTGGATTCTTGCAAAGTCCTCCAGAAAGGGCATCTAGAGAATGGTCTGGCGATCAAATCAGTCTCTGTGCCATCCCTTCTGACCATAAAATATTTCCTCAATTTAAGAATTCCCCATGCAATCCTTCATTGTTCATATAGGTTTCCTGGGATTAGTTCTCTCCACGTCTGAAAAAGTTTCAGCTCAAGGGGAGGGATATGGCTTCCCGAAACTCCATCAGAACCAGTGTGTTTGTTCTGAGATACCCTCGGGGACACTTACTGCCCCTTCTGCACCATCGTTTGTCCTCTGGAGACTGTGCAGCTTGGCAAAAAATCTCTTCAACAGAGAACAAGACTGTGATGTTGGTTATCCTTCATTACACAGGAGAAGGCGATGCTTTTATTACCGTAATTCATACAAATCATAATACCAAGAATATATGCAATATATGGTGGGATTTATCAGCAGCTCATGTCATAAAAACAGCATGCCGTTTCAATGTGGTAAATTGTGTGGTAAATGTCACATTAGCACATTATATTAAAAAAATATTTTTTCTTCTGTTCCTAACTTTATATGATCTTCCTAGCCTACCACATTCACCTCTGCCCTTCGGTATTTTCTTTAGACTCCTTGCATTCATTTTAACATTTATTCAGTTGACTTGATATGTATTTTTCAACTACGAGGAGTGAGGCAAGTATCAGTTATCTAGATAACCAATAAACTAGTTCCTTCCTGTATGCCTTTTGGTATCAGAGGGTATGGAGATATACACACATAAACATGTAGATATCAGAGGGGCTGTCTATGTGTGTGTGTGTATATATAGGGGGGGTGTGTATATATATGTAATTGGCAGTTAGCTGAAGAAGCTGAAGAAGACAGCAGTAGGCCACTTCCTCTCCAACACTTAAAAAAAACTGAACTGGACATGTATTTGTTCAGACTCTAGCGCCCAAACATTCTCCTTGAGCATTGCCCCCAACCCCACTCTTCGCTTTTATGGTCTCAGTTGCAATTAAGACTTCTTAGGTGCATAACGTGTTACAATCAGAAACTAGTGACACATTTACATACCTTGCGTCAGATTACACATTTTGCCCCCTCAAGAATGAAAAGCCATCCCTTGAACAAGCCACAAGTCATTCTCATGCTCAGTGCTACCAAAGCAGCTCAAACAGAAAGCAGGACCAGGCAGGGGTTCCACCACCACCACCCTGCCAACGGGGTCAACGGCTGGAGAGTGTTCCATCCATGGGGAGGACAACCAGCTCCACTGGAGCCCTAAAGTCACCACAAAGAGCCTTTGCTCCTTCTTTCACAAAAGACTATTACTATGTAAATTACTTAACTAAGGAGTTAATGAGCCTCTGCCTACAACAGGAAGTTAAAATGAACCCTTTAACAGAGTTTTTGCTATATCCAAGAGCGGATACATGGCTAATTTACTTCCTTTATTTTAGGAAAAAGCGAAGAAGGCAAAGATACATTTTTAACACATGTTCAACAGCCCTGGCCACGCTGGCTGTAGGTATTAGGCAACAAAACAGGGCCAGGGCATGAGCGCTCCTACCTGCAGACCCTACTGTTCCCCTGCCCACAGGTGCCTTGCCATGACCCTGGCCCAGGCCAGTCATCGTTCTGCCACCCAACACCTCGGTACCACACCACAGGTGACAGCTCCGGTGAAGGACAGTCCACAGCAGGCTGTACGGATTCAGTCTCCTTGTCTTGAGAGAAAGGCATGTTCTTCTAGACACAGTTGTCATACCATACCATTTCCCCAGACGGATGAACACAATGAACATTGGCCCATTTTATTCACAGGCACAAAAATGGCCATTTAAGTACAGAATGGAAATTACATCTAGGTAGAATTGGTAACCAGGGATCTAACTCAGGAACATACTTAAGGCTCCTGGACAACAGAGAACCTCAGCAAATGTCTGCGTCCCCGATCAATTAAAAAGGAAGCCTAAAGATATCTGAACTAGCCTATAAAAAAAAGTTTGTGGTGATTCAACCTAAACTTCTACAATGATCGTTTCTGTTGAAGAAAATATTTCAGTTCTGAATGCCAGCAACCGAAAGCAAGAAAAAAAAAAAGGGTAAAGGAAGAACAGCTTTTGTTTTTAAATAGAGGGCAAGAAACTATTTGGCGTGCACCTTTTCTAATAAAAATGTACCAGAAATTTTACAGTGTGAAAACCTGAATATTCATTCTTAAAAGCACAAAGCCATTTCAGCATCTGTTGAAAACACTGCATTATCTCAGAATGTAACTATGACACAAAATACACAGAACTATAAATACAATTACATCTGTAGTTTTTATCTAAAGTAATCAGATATTATGCATGAGAATATCAAAACCAGAAGGAAAACATCAGGTTTTGATAAAAGTTGAGATATTCTAGGATTTATATGGCATTAAATTTTGCTCTAAATCGAGGCAGACCAGTTCTTAGCCCAAAAAGGGAGAAACGTCAAACTTCATGAAGTCCACTTGATTTTCCAGCACTCCCATTGTTTTTACAGTAAAGGTGGTAATATGCAGTCAAATACAAAACCATGAGAGTTTGCAGGAAAGAATTTCTCCTTTGCCTGTACTTACAAAGTTGTGTATTTTTTTTTATAGTTGAACCTAACATTTAAAAAAAAAAAAAAGAACATAACCCAAATATTAAGGAACAATGCTACATACTCTAAGATTACCTATAGGATAAAAGCAACCTTATGAAGAATTGTTGTTTATTCTTCTGCTATCCAACATCTGTTGTGACCAGTTGGCAGAAAAATGCAGAAGATCCTCTTCCTATTTTAAATTGTGGATTTTTTTACCTAATTTGTTTAACTGAACTCTGTCACATCACTAACATCAGATTTTTGCTCAAATGAAACTACTACAGAAAATCTGTCCTTGGAGAGTGACAAAACCAAAGAACCTCCCAAAAGTGAGAGCTGTGTTGAATTTCCTTACTTGTGAACATCCCGTTCCAAATTTTCCTATTTTAAAATCAACAGCAGTCTCCATACTGCAACCTAGTTGCCCCAGTGAATGCCTAGCAATTTCTACTCAGTTCAACAGGGTCAGAATTTGAGCTGGCAGGAAACAACACACCCTTCATGAAAAGTAAGCATACAATTGTCAGTTTTCTGCATGGAGAAACTTCACATATCCACCAGAAAAATGCATCAAAACTCTCTATAATGATTCTTCCAGGCATGATTTATCAGGAGGTATTATTAAAGTTTTAAAACAGAATGTTAAAATCTACCCGTAGCTTTCTTTTTGCATATGCCATGCTGTAATGTACTTAGACTTTGAGGTGCAGTTTCATAACTCAGCTCCTCTGAAGTCCGAGCTGATGCTAAACGGGTCACTTTCCAATGTTCCTCCTCACATGCACCACTCCCTACCCTTGCATGTGCTGAGAGTCCCCTTCACCAGTGCTGTCCCTCCCACAGCCATGCTGTCAACACAGCTCAACCAGGTGGTTCAGCACAGGGGCAGGGGAGGCAGAGCAAAGATTAATTCCTCTAGCCAAATCGTGACTTCTGCTCCTCCTCCTGCCCTAAACTTCCAACAGAAGAGTTTCAGGAGAGGTTAGGGAATGAGGCAGTAGTCCAACCACAGATCTTAACAGGAATAAAGGTTTGTTTTTTGGGGTGGTCGGTTGGGGTTTTTGTTGGCTTGTGTTATTTTTTTGTTATTGTTGGGGGGGGGGGGGGGGNGAGGAGCAAGGTCCCAGTTTTTGGTGTTGGTTTTGTTTTTTTTTCAATATAAGAACACCAAACTGTTTTCCCTTTTACATTTTTTTTCAGCTAAAATACAAACAAATTGTTTTCCCCAGCAATTTTACTACAAAGTTGCAAAACCTCCCAAAACAGAGGTATCTAATGGAAATTTTGACACATGCTTATTTGGAGCCATTCTAGCCATTGCTGGTTTCCGCAAGTTCTTTCCATTTAAAGGTCTTTTACTTTTTCATACGGGAGAGATTTTCATGTAAAATTCTATATTTGAGATGGCTTTTTCCTCTCTATTTAAAATCACTGATGTACTCTTGCCTTACATTGATTGTTGAAATGCAGACAGTTTTTTTTTCTTTTTTTGGGGAAAAAAATTGAATGCATTTTCTTACAGCTAAGAAAAGTCAGATGTCTAGCACTTAATTGCTTTGCATCCAGTGCATGTGAAACACTGCCAAGTTAAAGCGGCAAGTGAAAATAGCAGGCAGAAACCACTTTGGACACATGTAAATAGCTACTTGAAGTAATGGAGAAGAATGGCTTGCAAGGCCTAATTGGCCAGTCTAAAGCCACATGATGTATAGACCTGTATAGATAATTCTTAGGTGCCAAAAGAAGCATTGTGCTTTAAATGTTTTTGGAGAGTTAGCAAGTCACAGAAAGCAAATCTCTTTCTGCTTATATTCTAATGAAAAAGATCTTGGTTATTTTCCTGTCTTCCCACTGACTCTTGCACTAACACTAATATTTGCCTATAATTCTCTTTTGTAACAATCAAGTATAGTGTAAAACTAACTTTTTTTTTGTGTGTCTCTGGATCATTAAAATTGAAGCAAAGAATACCTAGCTGTCTTTTCAACTGTCATAAATCAAGACTGGAGTTCCCCTAACACTATGTATGTATTGTTGTGCATCTTAAGGTGGGTCATTTACACCAAGTAAGGAAGGAGTTAGCGCTTGTCTTGGACAAATGACTGAGTAGTTATGCAGCAAACAGGAAAGTTCCAGAGTTCACCTTCACTAAGCAGTGAATATGTTGAGAATGGTGGTGGCTTTAATTATTGTTTTTACTTTTCCTAAGGAGCAGAGAATAGAGACAAAGTGACTAAGAACACTAATCAAACTGAAAATCTGATGGTTACTAGATTTTGGATGGGATGCAATTCTTCATCCGGGTATAAAGTTTAACAATTAAAAAATAAAACCACACACCGTAAATGGAAAACTGCTTGCAAGCTTTATCTCACCACTGAACCAGAGGTACTGAAAACACATAGTCCCCACCCGAGCATCATTTCCCACTGTCTTCCCTTCCTGTCTGGAAACAAAACCAAACGGTTCAACACTCCATCTCACCCCACTCCCTTCGCTTACTGCAAGCAAAAGTTTAGAAGTCTCTGATTTGTTCATCCCTGAACAGGAATGAAATCATCATCATCAGGAGCAGAATCATTTTGACAAAGTGGTACGAGCTTATCCTATACCATAAGATAGAGAAGGCAGTTTTACTCAGGTTTACTTTAATAAGCAGACATTTCACATCCGGAGCTGATAAACAATTCCAAATGCATTTTCAGTTTTCCATAGGAGATGGAATACTTATAGAAACATATATTTTGTAGGTCCTCATTCCTATAATAAAAACAAAGTAGCTAAGTACTACTGTATAGGTAATCCCATGAAGGCCTTTTAAGTTCCAACCAACCCTAAAAAGATGCATCTTATTTAGCTGCTTTAAAAAACCCCAGCATATCACTATTTGCAAATTACATACTGCAAATGAAGTAAATGGAAATCACGTTCTCTAGATAAAATTAATTAGCACGATGCATGCTATGTTCCATGGTTATCTATACCATACTCACACTCAACAAATGAAAAGTCACACTATGAAGAGCTAATTCTTTCTGTCAGTAGCCTCTGCAGAATTCACAAATGTGGCCTGCCAGGATCTTTATCTTATAAACAGGAAACTGAGCAACAGAAAGACGAAGCGAGTTTACCCAAAGTGGTCCAAGAGGCTGATATGAAACTAGATGGAAGCTGAAAACCTGGGTTCCAGGCCCCTTCTCTACCCATTAGAAAGCATCAGCCAGGAAAGAAAGAGACATCTGCCCTGCTGTTTGAGCCAGATTACGCCACTGCTATTTGCATAGCAATTTAAGAAAAGGTGAAGTTCTGATACTTTCTGTACAAGCTTTTCCCCCACCTCCCAATCCATAACTTCATGTAAACTAATTTTGCTGTGGCAGAAGTAAATGCTCATGCATTTGCCGAAGACCCTTCAGTAAATGAAGTAACTACTCTTGGTCTGACAATAACACAGCATATCGCTCACATAAATTAGATCCTTCCCCACCTATTTGCTTCCACAGCTTCAAGTTCTTTAATATCAGCTGAGCCTGTTCTTGATAGCTTTACTTGTCATTTTAGATAAAATTTTAACTTCTGATTTCATGTATTGAAAACATGTTTCATATATTTTCATTTTCTGATTCTACTTAGAAAGCGCAATCTGTTTGGCATCTACAAAATTTTCTTTAAATTTGACATTATTAAGCTAAAGCCTGAAACGGGCAGAGAGCCCAAGCACGGTCTTGTGGCTTGGCTTGAGTTCATACAGAAAGTAGCAACGAAATCTGAAGGCAAGGAAACCCACCTATCCAAGGCAGGACCATTACCAAAACGGCTCTGAAGCTTTTCTGCTCTACACACCCACTTCCTCTATAGATGCTGCAAAAATAAGGCCCAGACCCCATTCTGTCCTCCCCAACATGCACCAGTGTGAAACTGAATGATGGGGATGACTGACCACAAGATACCCAAGCTCCTCTCTTCTGTCTTCTACAGTGGTGTTAGTGAAAAATAACCACTAAAACAGGTCTACTGTATCAGTGCATATTCTCTCCTGAGCAAGGGAGGTAGTGACTACATTTGCAAATACACTACCAGATTATTTCTCATTCAATGATAATGACCACAGATATAAAAAAAAACCCACAAAAGTTCAATCAAAACATCATAGAGCTCCCCTTCAAAGGGGCGATTATCCTTCCACTTTACTGAAGTGCAAACTAGCAGAATCAGAGACAGTTAATTAAAAAGCCATATAGGTTACATGGTTATTTTTTGCTACCCTGCTGTGCAGCTTGACAGTCACCAAGTGAGGGGAAAGATAAAAGCAGAGAAAGTATTTATAAGTGACAAATTAAGGACTGTATTTTGCAACCAAGAAGCAGTTAATGCTGGAATTAGTTTATAGACCCCTTGGGAATGAAGGCTCACTCACCGGCATGCGGAAGGATTGCACAATCTGACAGAATGGGCTAGGCAAGCAGATAATACACACCAGAAAGGGCACTGAGAAGAGTTACACGTGTAAGATACAATAGTAGATAAGTTTAATGAAATCCTTTTTGTTCAAACACTCTTGTAAGGACACAATCTCTATCTCTCTTCCAATATTTTGATTTTTTTCCCCCAATAACATTTTCAGTTATTCTAGTCTTATTTATTGCTTTCCAGACTCTGTACCATCTGGAGGGTAAAATTTACCCAAATCTTTTCTTTCTCTCTGTGCCTCTCTTGTGTTAACTGGTTATTAACTTTTCTAGCAGCTCAAATCGTTGCCGTAAGTTCATTTCTTCATTCCAGTGCAATGACCAAAAAGTCAGACTACACTGCCAGAAATGCCCACAACTTCAATCACACAACAAACAGCAAAACCCTCCTCAACACATGAATGAACACCACTTAGTTTTGCTTTCAAAATACTGATTAATTAGCTATATTGTGAAACAGTAGACAGCACATAATCAGAAATAGTGCACTATACATTCTGTAAGCAAATATAATTGTGTACATTTTTTTCAAAATATCCCTTCAGAGCCCTGAGGATGATAGTTCACTTGAAAATATAACAGGAACATTTAGCTATATCACAAGTTTAAGAGTGCCTATGAAAAGTTTTATAGCAATGAACTTCCACAAAAGTTGCACTATGTTAGAAATGATTAAAACTTCACATTATTATACACTACTGCATTTGTGTTGCCTCAATATTATAGTGAACATAGTATCAAAAGTGACCTTCTGAATAAGACCACAGTTGCTTCACATCCAGAAATCACAGTTCTCACCCAGAACATCTGACCTTTAGTGATTTGTACCTAAACAATTTCCAAACATGTTTTTCTTTTGGTTTACTATTCATTCAGCACAAATACATATTTATAAATACTGATATTGTTTGTCCTAATAAATGTTTAGAAATCTTAAGACCTTATGAATTCCTAGCAATGTACTGTCTCTACAAATACAGTTATTCTTCCAAGGAAAGATTAAATGGTTAAAACTACTTTAAAATTTCTACATATTTTTTCCCCCTATGCAAAACACTTCCAAGTTGAAGATCCTTGCTCCCATTTTAGTCAATTTAAATGAGAAATTAAATATGAAAGACTGTACAGAGTATATAATTCCACAGCCTACTTATCTCATTAAATCTGTGAAATAATTAATCCAAGTTCAGTTAATTAACTCATTTCTGTGACTTGAGTAAAGCTACCAAAGGACTATTGCTACTGCTTAAACAAATATTAAAGCTGCTGTAGCAATACCCTGCCAAATAGTATCAAACACTGGAACTCTACTCTTTTTGCTGAGATGTAACATAACATCAGCTCATGGTTCACGTACATTTATGACTACAGTAGGAGGCGAGGCGAGGCAGAAGAGAAAACTGTGAGAAGTCAACACAGTCATGACTGGTTTATATTCACTATTGAAAATGCTTAATTTATTTCTATTATCACTACTTCATAGCAATGATATTTTGACATGGCTGAACTTGTACCTTGTCTGTATCTGGTTTGGTATATTTTGGGTTTTGCATTAAACTGTTTCACAAACCAACCACACCTCAAACATTTTAAAACTGTACCATAAGCAGAGAATTAGTTTTTACCTAGAGCACTAAACTTTTTATTAGCATTAGTAAGTTTCCTATATGTGTAAGTGCTTCTTTTGTGATTTTTCTAATTATCTAGCCAAAATTTGACTGAGAAAATGAATTACTTCTTACTTCAATTAAAAAGGAAGCTTTTCAGGACAAGGGGACTCCTAAGAATACTTTGTAAAGTTTGTGCTTGAAATAATCACGTTTTTTCCTTCGAAATTATAAATACAAGCATGAGACTGAAGCAAGACAGACTGAATATAAAACTGGATTTCAACTGTACAACCACGTAAATGGCTTCCTGAAGCAATATTCAAAGCGCCAGAAAATTCACCAACCATTGTTTGACACAGATTTTTGAAAACTATGTATTTGCTAGTTTGGAGGCACTGAAGATCAAGAATAAATTAGTCACAATACTATCCTCACTCTTAAAATATTTTATTATGCATTAACTCTAATATTTTGTTTTAGTAAGGTTTTTTCACATCATAGTCCCGAGTGTTTCTATTCCTTTCTAGAATAAGTCAAGACAGTAAAAACATCAGGCTACTGCTGACAATTCCTAGAAATAATAATCAACGGAAAAACAAGGAAACCTCGTACTTCAATGCTTAGCAATGGGTCAGTGAAAACAAGCTGCATCCATAGTATAAAATAATTGTGTATTTCTTTGCATTGAAAACTACTACAGGTTGATTAAACTTGATTAATACATAAACATTCAAGAAAACCCTGACAAAGATTTGTTAAAGTATAAAAAAAAAATCAATTAAAGCAAAGATTTTTAGCTAGCCCACCCTTTTCTGATAGTATTTTCTATTAGTAATCATTTTATTTCCTTTGCAATTGTACACTTCAAATGCAACTAGCTGATGAACACTAGGTTAGACATTCAATTTACCACTATAACGAGCAGGAATTAGAATCACAAATACCTTTGTTAATGGCCTTTCCTCATTATACATGAAATATACTACATAGTATAGAATATTATGATCCATTAAATATATTTCCTCAAAATATTTTGGTACTAATCATATACTCTTGCAGTGTAAGGAATGTCACCAAATATCTGCCATGTTGGCTGTATAATCACATCACGTATTTAGCCTGGAGATATACATGAGAAAAAAGGAACTTCCCACTACATGGAATATAGCATGTATGTTCGTTGGATCCAAACTGAATCTCTTATAATCAGTACTGCAATTTGGTCACAGAAATGTTAAAGCAGCAGCTTTTGCCATGATGTAGAAAGTCTGACAAACCCAAGACTATTTTTGTAACAGTTAGTTTGTTTCACAATATGTTAAGATCATTATGACATCTCTCGGGTACTTCACGTGGTTACTTTAATTGACGTAATTTTCTTTCCCACAAATAACTTGCCTTTTTTCTCCCCCCACCTTTTCTGATTATACATTTCAAAGTTCACAGTGCATGTCAACCCATGTGTTCCTGGGAGCCCCTCAGAAATGTCACCCACCAGTTTATTTATTCATTAATTTACTTGCTGCATACAAAGAAATCTAAAAGTTTTCTTTCCGATTACTTTCCCTCCCTAAAATTGTCAAGTCCATTATTTATGGCAGCTTACTTCTGATATAGTGTTTGACGTTTTCATACCTTGGGATGGGGCTTAGTTTTTCACTCCAAATTACATCTTTAGACATAGAAAGATGTCAGCTTCATCTCACTTGTGGCTACAGTTAATTTTTTGAGAAATGATAAAATATCAAAGGATTTTGATTGTGATTTTAAAAAACACCAGTAATTCAAAACTTCATCCTGATAATACACTAGTTAAGAATTTTCGCAAGTCAGAAAATGAAGAAAGCAAAGGCTGTCTATCAAAGAGGCCTAATCTTTTTGTTTATTATGATGACGATTACTACAACATAGCCCGTTTCAGAATTAATCTGGTAGAAAGGTGAAAGGCGGTCAGTTATTTGGGTTTTTATTCAGGACACTCAGTTCTTTTTGGGTTTTTTTTCAGCTATTGTCTCCATTTTATAGTAGTTAACTAAATTAATTTTTTCTATTAATCCAAACAAGAAATCTTTTCTTCTTTTGTAACTATTTTCAAGAATTAATAATTTTTTACTTTATCCTCTAAGAGCATAAACTCATTTTTTTTGTGACCAGTAAGCAGACACAGAAGTGGAACACTGAAGATTACCTCGCCTAGCCAATTAAAAGCGAGATCATACAAAAATAGAACCTCCTACACAAACATACTTTAAATACATTTCTTAGAAGATAGCCAGAAAGCTATTAAAGAATAGACATAATACATGTGAGAAGCTTCACTTCTCTGAAACAGTAAAAGCGTTCGCTCTCTGTATGTACCACATTTGTTAGCAATATCAGAAAAAAGTTTTCCTTCTCCATATTTAGGCACAATTTTTTATATTAATTTCCCAGATTGATCCTCCCCTTTGATGTTAAAAAGATGGAATACTTCATGTTAAAGCTCCTAGTAACACCAGTAGAAATAATTTGTAACAGTTGTCCGTGACTGTATAAACACGGAGAGTAGTATCAAACAACCATAAAAAATTTAACTGTTTAGGCAGCTTGAAGTTTCCCTTCCAGAAGCAAAAAGTGGAGAAAAGCCAGTTGGAAAACAGAATTTCAAAGAACTGCCTGAGACGGAAGAGAAGTAAAGGAGGACCCTCCTCAGCAGTCAGCAGCACCAACAGCAGCAAATATGTCTGTCAGTGGTGATACTGAAAGTGCCCTCACCATGCAGACTACAGCAAAGACAGCTATCATAAAATCAACATTACATCCTCCCATAGTCAATCGGCACAGGTGAAGATCCAGTCCTGCACTCTGGCAGCACAACAATTGAATTTCAGAACGTACTGTACAATCCATTACACTTTAGATGACTGTAGTAGAGAAATGAATCCTATAGCAGCTGGAGAACCTTCTGTTTCTCATACTTCCTCATCTGGTACTCCTGAGGAACCTCCAAAAACCCAGACAGATGCTGACAGAATCATAGAGTGGTCTAGGTTGGAAGGGACCTTTAAGATCATCAAGTCCAACCATCAACCTAACACTGCCAAAACCACCACTAAACCATGTCCCTAAGCACCACATCTGCCCATCTTTCAAATACCTCCAGGGATGGTGATTCCACCACTTCCCTGGGCAGCCTGTTCCAATGCTTAACAACCCCTTCAGTGATTAAATTTTTCCTAATATCCATCCTAAAACTCCTCTGGCACAACTTGAGGCCATTTCTTCTTTTCCTATCGCTTGTTACCTGGGAGAAAAGATCAACCCCCACCACGCTGCAACCTCCTTTCAGATAGTTGTAGAGAGCGATAAGGTGTCCCCTCACCCGCCTTTTCTCCAGACTAAACAACCCCAGTTCCCTCAGCTGATACTTAGATTTTCTGCCATTCGGCTAAGCAATTCACAAGACAAAGCTATTTTTTGGACCATACCTCAGAACTCTATAACCAATTCCACTATTTCAATTGCAAGATGAACATTAAATACGCTCCCAGAAGCATCTGCCCAGTACTTTTTAAGCTACCATAGTACTTCTTAAGTTTAACAAGACTTTGAAAGAGGTTTTGTATAAGTTAAGGTCTTTTTTCCCATTCTAACATGTCTACATCACAAAAAAATTACACACCCTAAATTAAGGCAGGCTCAAGATGAGATACTATTTCCCAACCACTTCTGAAGACACTAACCTAAAATTAAGACTAGTGAAAGCTGCTTCAACTGTGAGCCTTTATAGGGTCAGGTAGCATAGCAAACCACACTGAACAGAGACTCCTGCTCATGCAGGACACAGAAGGGCTTGCCTCTGAAAACGATTTGGCATTTGCGAAGCTGTTTGTGACTACCAAACTCTTGACTGAACCCTCTATTTAGTGGTGAACTCAAAAAAAAAAAAAACCCACACCAAAAAAAAAACCAAACCAAAAAGGTTTCCTTGAATAAATTGGAAATACTTTGGGAAATATCTGAGACTACCCTGTGAGTCCAGTCTGGTTCCTATATCACCACAAATTTTACTTTAGTAGTCTGTTTTAGCAAAAAGGATTTCTTAGGTTGGCTAGTTCCAGTCACTAGCAGAATCATTAGCAGTAGATTTCACGAAACATGAATTTGTCTACATACCCTTGTTTTTGTTTTCTGCAGAAGTTATTATTTCTGTTAATGTAGCAGAGAGAGGCCCCAATCAAAACTGAGGTCTTTGTTTGTTACAGCTGCACAAACCATAACAGGAAGCCCTAAAGACTTCCAAACAAGGATGCACCCTCAGCAAGTCTGAAGAGGATACAAAACTGGGAGGAGTGGCTGATACGCCAGAGGGTTGTGCCACCACCCAGAGGGACCTCGACAGGCTGGAGAAGTGGGCTGGCAGGAACCTCAGGGAGTTCAACAAGAAGTGCAAGGTCCTGCACCAGAGCAGAAATTACCCCATGCAGCAGTACATGCTGGGGGCCACCCAGCTGCAAGGTAGCTTTGCAGAAAAGGGTGGGGGGTCCTGGTGGACACCAAGTTGGACACAAACCAGGAACATGCCCTTGCAGCAAAGAGGGCTAACAGTATGCTATGCTGCATTAGGAGGAGTGTTATCAGGTCAAAGGAGGTGATTCTTCCCCCCTACTCAGCATTTGTGAGGCCACACCTGGAGTACTGGATCCAGTCCAGGACTCCCCAGTACAAGAGACAGACAGAGCTAGCTGAGAAAGTCCAGCAGAGGACCACAAAGATCATTAAGGGACTGGAGCATGTCACACGTGAGATAGCTAGGATTATTTAGTCTGGAAAAGAAAAGGCTCAGGGGGAATCTCATCAATATGTAAAAATAGTCAAGGAAAGGGTGCAAAGAGGACAGAGCCAGGCTCTTTTCCGTGGTGCCCTGTGACACAGGAGGTTCCCTCCGAATATCAGGGAACACTTTTTTTCCTACGAGGGTGACTGAGCACTAGCACAGGTTACCCAGAGAGATAGGTACAGTCTCCATCCCTGGAGATATTCAAAAGCTGTATGGACATGGACCTGGGCAACTGGCTGTAGGTAGCACTGCTTGAGCAGGGGAGTCCCTTCCGACCTCAACCATTATGTAATTCTACAATTCTGTGATCCTTTTTTTATTTTACAGACTTGATTCAACACATATTAATTACGCAAGGAATCATATGACTCATTAATTCTAGGAATAAATGCATGATTAGTAGTATTGCACTCTTGACAGTAATCTAAGAACAAAACTGATGCAATACCAAGAAGTTTATCCTTAATTTTACAAGGTACAAATATCTATTGGTATTTTAGGTGATCACGTAAAGATCCCAGGTTCCTGTGAGAAACAATTGGTGGAAGTCTCAAAATATACATATTCATGTATATTAAAAATTGGAGAGCAGGGGAAGAGTACAGAAGAATACCAGAGCAAAGTAAAAGCATGTGGTAACTTTTAACCAATGTTTATGTATGGAAACTTAGTTATACCAAAAAGCCTCAGTTCACTTTGATTGTCATTAGCTATTATAAACTGAGTACTCTCAATTAAATTAATAGCTCAGTCTTTATCAGTATGTGTCATATGATGGGTACTTCAATTTCCAAAAATTCTTACTTGCTTCAAACACCAGACTTCATAAAGCACATCCTTGGCTTTAAAAGCAAAACATAAGCATCCCATTTGGAAGTGACTTACTATATATATAAAGACTCAACTGGTTAGTTGTGCATCTGATGCCTAGAACAATATGCTAGTCAGGCAAGGACACAAAGGTCCTGACTGGACCATACTCAGGATACAGTCATAGAGTTCCAGCAACACTTCTTTATAGACAGAAACAAAAACAAATCAGCTTTGCAGACACAGATAGCCACTCTAAAAGTGAAAGGAAGAGTGAAAGGTTAGACTTCCACAGCTTCTAAATTTTTATACTACAGTGTAGTAGGCAAGGGTAAAAATTCACCTAGAAGTCTTACAGAGATGTTTTACTAATTGAAGCTTAAACATCTCTTTAAAAACAGTTAGAAACCNCCCCCCCCCCCCCCCCCCCCCGTGCAAGCCTTCCGTAATGCAATAGCACCCTGAATACCTTGCCATACACTGCAGTCCATTGACTTTTGTCTTGCAGGTCTGCTGGGGGAGAGGAAGTTTGGAACTGTGGAGGGGCTCCTGCTCAGTACATACTCAGTAACAGCTCAATAAAGGGCTGCCCCTGTCAAGGCAAGATTTAATCAACAGTATTTGAAATGTAGTTCAGACTGCTGTGCTAGCAGAATTCATCCAAACATCTCACAGAGAGGAAGCAGACCATGACAAATATTTCTTTTTACTGGCACTATACATAGAGATGAACAGCTGTTACAGCGAAGTACAAACCTGCCTACTATTTTCAGCAGAAGCATGAGGACAGTCATTCTTTGAGCTGTATGACCTCTCTGACGGCATAAGTTGTTGAACTGACTTGCTCTGTGCTGCTGTTTGGCATAACTTTGGAGCCTACCCAGCAGACTTTCCAGTTTCATGAAAGCTGGCCTTCTCTGTAGGCTGAAGGGTGTAACTGTTACAGACTCTATAAACTGACTATATGCCTTTCATAGCCAAGAACATTAATGGCAAACCATTTGCCAAAGTGTAATAAACAGTGAAAATACAATAAACATGAATTTAAGGTAAAAAATTCTGGAGAAGGTGCTGCAGAGGATGCTAGGTTGACATGCAGAACCACCTCAGGGAGGCACGCACAGTCTTCCCGCAGCTGTGGGTGCTGAACCAGCCCTTCAGTGGCAGCACCTCCGCTCCCACAGCCTCTTGCTCCAGAGAGAGGCGATGGCGCTGCCAGATGCAGATCGCTCCTTGCTGTTTTAATTTACCTTATGTTTTAAGGCATGGTTTCCCTTATGGCCTGCTTCCTGTAGCCTATACGGAAAGCTCTTTCAGAAGGCTGCTCTACTAACGATCATGATGATTACTCATATAGCCCAGACAGCAAGCAAATTCGGTGAAGGAGCTACTGATTTAAAAAAGCAAAGTGTTCTGGGAAGCGCAGTGGCAATAAAATCCTCTACTTACCAAACCACAGGAATTTTTCAAGAAAGAGATAGCTGTATTAAAGGAACTACTAGCAGTTTCAAAGTCATTCACATGTGCTAATATACTGAAGTCCCCAAGTTTAAAAAGCGTGAAACTAGAACTACATGCTATTGCTAGAGGAGTTGTATTTCATCATAGGGCTTTAAAACTTATTCCACCGTACAGAACAGCTTACTTTGAATACCATAGACGTAACACTTATAGTAAAAACCAGGAAATATAATACTATGATACGAAGGAACATAGATGCATATATTTTTAACTATTAGAATATAAAAATGAATTCAATAGCAACTACAGATTGGGAGTCACGATTATTCAAAATAATAGAGCTTTTAATTGGCAGAAGTTACACAATGTGATTCAAAACATATATTTTATGAGAATGAAACAAAACAAACAGAACATTCATATTTCAGCTTTTAACTATCTTCAAATGCTAATGTTCTGTGGATTTTTTTTCCCCTTTTTTAAGAGAAAACTTACACTAAGATGCTTTATTCCCATATAGACTTAGAAAGGCTTCATACGTGTTGACTCCAGATAACTTTTAAGGTGTTCTGGAAGCACTATATTCATTTTTACAACAATCAAAACCAAATATCTAAAGAGGAACCTGATTTAAAATTAAACATTCTCCTTCGGAAAACACTTAGTTCTCTCCACACACACAATACTTGTCCAAAAAGAAGTTTAATTTGCTTCAAAATTCTAAAAGTGGTAAAATAAATTTGACAGACAACTATACATGTGCATACACACAACCCCCACCATAAGCAGGCATGTTAATAACGTATGCATGTAGAGACCTTAACTAGACATACATCTGGCAGTTGCCCAAGCACAAAAAGCAAAAGTGCACACTTATATCATAGCAATATCTCCGAATGTTGGCTAGAAATTAAGAACACCTTGTAGCAACTACGAAGAGACAAAGTCAGTAGAGGACCAAAACCCCAAGGAGTTACAATACATGCCATATTAAAAAGGATCACAAAAGAAGACACATAGAAGAGAATTATCTCAGAAATATACATCCAGATGTGCTTGCCTAAATTTAAAGCCAGCTTTTCAGTATTTTACTGACAAATACACATCTAACTAACAGACTTGTAAATGTAAATTGCATCACTGAGGCTACGATCTCACTATTCATAATCTAGTCAACTGCAACCACTTCTTACGTCAGCCGGCATAAATAGAGCAGCTCCGCAGGTAACTAGTCCTCACGAACCAACCTTCCGTGTGGAGGATTTATGTACTTCCCTTCAGAACACAGTGCGAGAAACTAGACTCCTGGGAGAACAGACGGCAACACAGGACTGGTCAAGAACATCTCTTCAGTTATTTCAAATCAGTTAAAGTACACATGAACTTGAGACTTGTTTGAGTTCATTAAAGGCTTTTCAAGAAAATAAGCATGTCTTACACATTAGAATACATCCTGAGCTTTAAAATGTCAGTCTCTCACTGTATTATATTTATAGTCTAGCAAATTCATATTCTGCTCTTCCAAGCATAACTAAATCCTGCAGTTTAAAAATCTGCATGGCTGATGAGTTTTGAAATACACCCTTATAAAGGCCACATTGACCTTCAACATGGGCAGGCCACTTACAATGAAGGACTTCAGAGCAGTATTGTCATAGTCAGAGCTCTACCATTTTCAGACATACCCCTCCATGAAATGCGACAGGATTTCTTCAAACTTTCCATAACTCTACCTTTTCTTACACACACCTAAATTTCATTAACACTACCCTCTCTTGAAACACAGCTGGACCACAGGTCGCTTCCACGTTTATTCCCTATTCAAACTAGGGCTGAGAAAGCCATGTTGATGTATCTCAAATATCTTGCTCTGTTCTTTATTTTGAAAGCCACAGGCTGTTTTTAGACGAAGCAGACCCAATAGCCTGCGCCCACAGCACAGCTGAAAAAAAAAACCCAAAGTTATATTATTGATTTTTACCTATTTATATAATTTTTAATCAGGCTTTGATCTTCCATCTACAGTCGGTTTCCTTGCAGCTCAACTGCCCGCACCTTTCTGTATGAAACACATATAAATTAGCAGATAAAATCAAGGCACCTTGCATTATGCTAGCTGCCTTCTTCCCTCCAAAACGGAATTATGTTACCTCAACAACTTTTACAGCTTAAAGACCGAACAGAAGTCATGCTGCCTGAGCCACTTACTCATCACCAGGGAACATTTTCTCAGTGTGTCTTCTCCCACACTAAGTATTCTCTGTTCCAACATCACTCACTTCTCGTAAGACACATTACCCAATCTAAAGGTTGCTGGGAGGTTTCCTCTCCAGTCATTTGAAACTGAGGCCTCCGTATGGTTAGGTGAGCTTTACCCAGTCTGTGTTTTCAGGGCTACTATCATCCAGCTGGTGTCTATTAAACACATGCAATGGATCATTGTTCAGTGAAGTCAGCATCAGATCTTCTCCCACCCCCAACCACTCCACAAAAAAAAAAAAAAAGGGGGGGGGGGGCAGGGGGGAAGGGGACAGGAAATTTCTGTTATCAATAGAGGACATCCTGTTAACTTCACTCACATGAGTCTATGTGATACATACTCAGTAAGTGTTAAACTGAAACCAGAGCCCATAAAAAAAAAAATCTTCTATTTGATGCCAGCTGCTACAACATTAAAATAGATAATATTTGAGGACAGTTATTTATACATGGCTATGACTGCTCCCTGTAAGAACCAAAATAAAAGGCAGGAGATGGGCCTTCCCCCAAACTTGGGATGAAAACAGTTCACTTGGTTTTTTTGTTGGAGGTTTTTTTTTTTTTCCTTCTTTCTTTCTCTTCATTCTTTCCCCTCCTCTAGTCCCTGGGCAACTGGCTGCAGGTGGCCCTGCTTGAGCAGAGGGGCTGAAGCAGACCGTCTCTGGAGGTATCTTCCAACCTCAACCATTCTGTGATTATCCATTATGCAAAGTCCTAAGATCAGGATGTCCACTGGAAATAACAAGTCAGACAAGATGCGAAATTGAAGAATTGACTCTCCAACACTAACAACAATTGCTTTTTCAGAAAGAGACTGAATTTCCATTATAGAAAGGTAACTAAATGAACATCAACTCGAAAAGAAGTAAAAGATGAGTAAGATTCCCATGAGACTCAATTCACAAGCTGTGTGAATCAAAGTTTGAAACTAGTTTCTGTGTATCCCCAACTTTGTCCTAAAGCACTATCTGCTCAGAAACTACAGTCCATTTGGGGGCATTTCTCCACTGAAAATGGAGACGCTCAACATGAGATGCTGGGGCATTCCCTACACTCAGGCAGGCAGAGCAACAACAGCCGACACAGGGAGAACTGTTTCTGTTCTTAGGGCAAGATCATTTTTGAGAACAGCATTTCTTCATTCAGTGCTGCTGAAGCAAAATTCTGTGTGACCTTTGGAAATAAAAGTTACACCATTTGAAAAAGAATAAATAAAAAATCAGGCCCTGCTCATTTTAGTTTTAAAACTTTCACTCCCTCCTCATAGACATTTGAATACTCAGATTAAGAGCAGCAGTACAAGTATAGGTTTAATCATGAATGAGTCATTAGTGCCTATTGCTCAACCTGGCGCCTTTTTAACATGCTGTCACAAAACATTTTATCTCACCTCTACTAAATATAATTAACTCCAAAATGCTCTATTTCCAATTACTGTAGCAGATACTAAGTTTATTCTCCTGTTTTCAAGTAGTTAAAAACCAAATTCTGACTATTGATTAAGTCTACTTACTCTTGCTCTGTTCAACAAACAAAACCAGAAAAATCTAACTTTTCATGGACATTTAGTTATGTACTGTGGTTCTACTATTATTTGTTACATCCACTATGTGTATGGATGATGCCAGGCAATGCTTGAAGAGTTTTTAATCCATCTTGGAGACCACCCACATGAAAATCAAATCTGCCCTAGTAACTCTCCGTCTAATGTGCTAGCTCCTCCAGGAAAGATTATCCTTGTCTTACAGCAAATCCCTAGATCATAAAGGAGTTCCTTAAAGTCATGTATCTTCGTATGCATCCTCCCCTTTCTAACCAAAATATGGAAGCAGCAAAATCTTTAGCATGATACAGTAATACAGAAATTGAAGCAGGAGTTTGAAGATCTGGAGATGCTTCCTGGCACTGTAATGAACAAGTGACATAATCCTAGGAAAATTACTTTCACACCTCTCTGGATCTCCATTTCCACCATTTCTAGTTAAAAACACAAAAATGCTTTTAAATTTAATAATTAAATACTGCGTAAAAGCTAGGAATATGGTCAAAATCCCGCTTCTACTGATTTCACACATAACACTAACAGGCGGGCCTTTGTACAACATGTATCAGTCACTGGGGGCCGAGGGTGGGAATCAAATGCTTCAGAATCCTTGTCTACATGTTTGATGCTACTAGCTATGATCATGTATCCACTTTCAGAAATACAATGCAACAATTCTTTCAAAATACTATTTAAGAAACAAGTCCACATGTGCATTTATCTTTCATCAAGTTTTAGACAGGGACATGACAACATGCATTTAACTTTGATATGCATAAACTAATTCCTCATATAAACTTATTATTGGATGGAATGGTGGCAGGAGCAGCAGAGGCAGGAGTTTGGATGGGCAGGATCTCATTGTTCAGAAGATTTCTAGACAACCTTTGTCCAGCACTCCACTTAAAACTTGTGGTGTGGGACAGACAGAATGAAACCGAAGGACTTCAATTATGCCACTTCATTTAAGTTAAAAAAGAACACATGACAAAATAGAAATTTACTGGTGGGTAGATTACATTTGAATAAATGCTCAGCTGTCTAATAAATCTTATTTAGTTCTTCACTGTGAAGAACACTCAAATCCTTCAACTAGCTTTGGCTTAACAGATGTGGATAAGCTTAGTTCGTTCTCCAATTTACCCACATATTCCAGATTAAACAGTTACTATGACCAAATGGAATCAAATTAAATTACACACATTGAAACACTCCTTGGAGAGAGCTATTGACTGTGAATGTTGATTTTTCAGTAACAAAACACCGAGGTCACATATAGCAAGGGGAAACTGAGACATGTCCAGTCACACAGATAGAATTCTGTGTGTTGTCCTTGTGAACTGTTAATAAATTTGATAAACTCTTCTAAATGACAGCCTGTATCCAGAAAAGGAGATTCAGAGAGATGAGAATCTGAGGAGTTGCTTGCTTTTATAGAAACTAAATAAATGATCGTAGGTTATTAAACATATAACCTTTTAACAGAAAACAGAATAACACTGTTCACATTTACTGTTTTTGCCAAAAAGTCACAGGCCACAAAGTTATCAGATTCAAGTGTGGGTCAGTCAAGACTTCATGTATTTTCCCCCTCCTTCACTCTTCCCCTGCAAGCTTTTATGCTCCAACCCTCTCCGGCCATACCTAATGTCTTTTAAAATTCTTACTCACAAGAGCAGCACAAAGCCAAATGTAATATATCCCAACTCTGGCTGCACCAAACTCAGTCCACTTATGGAGGGGTAGAAGTAAACTGGTCTTTTTTTAGCACTCATCTCCATGATGTTGCTTTGTCCCACACTTTACAAATAGAATTTCAAATCACTTTGTAGCTTTAATATCTTATTAGACTTTTGTTAGGACCAGAACAGTGAGAAAATATTTCTGCTATTTAATTTGGAAAGCACAAATTTAGGCTGCATCAAGTAGATTTCCTCTAGTAGTTCATTTGCAGATTT
The DNA here is from genome assembly GCA_003993805.1 of Himantopus leucocephalus. NCBI lineage: Eukaryota > Metazoa > Chordata > Aves > Charadriiformes > Recurvirostridae > Himantopus > Himantopus leucocephalus. The sequence goes on along the minus strand of RSEF01000001.1, from coordinate 109,672,924 downwards.
CTCCAAACAAATTATACTAGACAGGGTACACATTGAATTGAGAAGCAAAGCAAAACTCCCAGTGCAATAAAGTATCTAAGCTGAAAAACTAAAGTGCAGTTGTTTAAAAATAAATCTCTCTGAACATAAAAATCTAACTATCCTTTGTAAGACCACTTTGAAGAGGTAAAGTACTATACAAATGAAACTGCCACTCAAATACTAATGACATCAAAAAGAATAAAGTAAGCTTTCTGTGAAGGTCTGGTGAACACTTGCCGAACTAGCAAAATAGACATGTATTGCAATTATTCAAAGATGAAAGAGTATCTATTTAAATGCATGTGATTGTTTGAATAGCCCTTGATGGGGCAGCATTAGTACTACCTATTTCTCTCCATTATACTAAAGAGTATGTAAAATCTCAACTGCCAGCGTAAAACTACCTTATAACACTGCAGTCATGGACAGGCGTATTTGCTGACTATATTATTTTTCCTCCCCAGGGGTCCATACATTCATCCTAAATCCACAGAGGAATCAAGCCTTGTGGAAGAAGAAACCCTGGGGACATTTTAGCAACACTATGGTGGGGAGGGAAGGCTAATCATGAAAATGAGGCAGAACTATTACAATGGGAGCTCCAGGGCATGAAGGAGACTATAGTCATGAAAATAGCTGTAAAATAAGAAATATGACTAATCCAAGCCTACTCGAACAACTTTTTTTTTTTGTTATGATGGGTATGTATTTTACCACCCAGCTAGTTACACTTGAATGGAGTATGCTGTTATAAATAAAAAGTATTTTTGTAATGTTAAATCCAGAAAATGTATGGTCTTCATGAAAAATGCCAGAAAGATCACAAAACCAGGATGTTATCAAGTACATTTTGTTAAGCAGAATCAAATCTATATGGAATTTAAATAACTCTCAAACTCCCAGAATCTTTTCAAACACTCACAGACTTGCATAAGCACCCATCACTGTTCCAATATTATTAGATGTTATCTTAAAAAATAAAGGCCTAAAAGAAATTTTGAATTTGTCTGAAGTTACTTCCATCTTTGCTGTGGAGCATTCAGAGGAAACATAAATATGAGCACAGGCATCAGACACAGGAATTTAATCAGACATCAGTGAAGTACAATGTTAATAAGATAGCAGCACTTACAAACATGAATAAATTAAGTAAATAATCACATCTTGCAGATGGAGAAAATTAGGATACAGACTACCTGAGTCTTCCAATGACATTTATGACCATCATCCTGCAAAGGTATTTATTGCAGAACACGGTATTTGCTGACCATCTATGCATATTTATCACACTCTAAATTAGAGCGTTATACAAGATCTAATGCCTTAGTGACCTGCAGACTACACTACAGCCACGCAATTTTCTTGGACTAATATTAAAAGGAATTCAGACTACAGTAATTCATCTAATCAGAAGGGCAGTCAGATTGTGTACCCAACACATTAATGTGCCATGAGGTCTGCTGGCTACCTGATTACATCCCGGTCCAGGTCATCACCTAGATCACTCTTCCCCCTCCAAAAACCTCCACCCACCCCAAAAAAGGGCCAAAAGGTTACACTACTGTTTGCTTCAGGATTTAACCTCTCCAGCTCATGGAGGAGGCTAAGCTCTTGCAACATCTGGGCTCATTGTTCTTTGCAGGCAAAGTTTCAGGTTCTAGAAGATTCTCTGAGGTTTGTGGGGGTTTTTTTGGTTGGTTGGTGGGAGTGTGTTAACAGGGGGTTCAGAACAGAAACAGGAAATCTCACATTGCTGTCGATTCGATATTCCTTTGCAATGAGTACCAATATTTACTGATGTTTCCTAAGGGAGGCACAAAAACTAAATAAAAAGTCATCCATTTGCATATTTGCTGACACTATGCAAATTAACTGATATATTGCACATTTAGTTCCTCTCAAGAGGTTCAAGCAAGCCATAAGTAGGATTCATTCCATATAAAACAATAGTTAGAAGGATAATCTACCACTGCAGAAACATGGGACCACCTATCTGGATGTCCCAACACAACCAGTAAAGCTGCACGACTAACTGTTTTTACAGGAATGTTCCGCTCGCCCACCTTTCCTATCAGGGATGTACAGAGGAGCTCTTTCCGAGGGCGTCAGTTCTCCACTCGGATTTCAAAACGTGGAAGAACCTTGATTTGCTTATCTTCAAACTGCAGGCTTGTCTAGTTGGCCTGCTGTTGCTCCAACACAGGCCTACTTACAAAACCATTTGCCGTTCAGATGGAGGTTTTTAGATGGCATTCAACCAAACAGGGCTGAAACCATATTCATTCAAAACAAAACTGCTGCTCAGCAATTATAATCGCACAGAAGTAAATCCCAGGCTTGTAAGACAACACCACTTTGGTTATGGCATGTAGTTTTTGAAACTATAGTAGCAAGTTATTGTTTAAGCACATAAACTAAATGTTAGATGTCTGGTGATTTCAAAATCCAATCTGAACTCTGCCCCTACACAGCCACCCACATACTACAGGATCAGCATGTCCTGCCACACAGTTTGCCCTGCTGCATGTATTAAACAAGATGGCTTCTGGATTAGAGAAAGGCTTCCATCAAGCCTTCCATCAAGTTACAACTTGGTAGAATACGGTTTAAATACAAGGAAATCTGCCACAGACTTACTCTATTTCTCAGTACATAGACTAATCTGACAGGTAAGGGAGACATCAATTAATTCTAGACAATTATGATGACAGAAAGAACCTCAATCAGCTGAAAGAAATTCAGTGAAACTGGAAGTTCCTCATGCTCAAACATAATTATTAGAAAAATATCATCGCTTTTTAGACTAGGCAACAGTCACAAGACCAAGCACAAGGCCACCTTATTTTACTAAAAATCTCTTACAATTCTTCAAAAATTGTGGCATCCGCTATAGCTTCAGTTAACTTAATTTGCATACATTACTTTAATCCATCTTATGTTCACCTGGCAAAAAAAAAAAAAAAAGAAATCACACTTGAAAAGTACGATAGTTGAGACTGCGTGTAAAGTTCCAACACAGGGCCAACTTCCATACGCAGGCTAAAACAAGGCTCTTAAAATAGGGAATTATTCTGGAAATGCTGACACATCTTTAACACTGTGAGTGGGCGCCAGTATAATACACACATTGTGTACACATATGTTGCTGTCTTCCTGGGAAGCTTAACTGAAAGCCCACATGGTTGATGTGGGACAGCAGGAATGCCTCTTTGAAAGCACTCATCCTGCTTATTCATAATATCTCAAACGAAACCCAAGGCATATGGTAAAATTATGCTGTTTCACAAAACGGTGCTTATGACAGTTAACAATCCTTTCGAATCAAAACTTGATACTTCAACAAAAAAAACCCAAACACTTTGTTAACAGAACTTAGACACAATATTAAGCATTTAAATAAAAACAAATCTTAAGAGCTAGAATTTTTGAGGTCATCAACACAGTTCAATAAATTGAGTTGCATCCACTACAAAAAGACTTATTTTAGTTGTCCTTTTTTTGCTAAAACACACACCCACTAGAAAGGGTCAGACTCCCAGAAGAATAATGAAACAATAGATGGACCATCTGCTGCTACATAAAGCCAACTGAAAATCCAGGAACAAAGTATATGGGAGTTGTACTAAAATCAGCATTACCTTTCCATTTCCTTTCACACCAGATTCTTATTTTAGCTAAGCTTTTAAAAACAAAAACAAACAAAAAAGTCACCACACAGGATGGTTCTAGGAGCTTCCATGCATAAATGTACAGGGTAAAGTACAACATGGCATGTCCTTTGAGAAATTTTATTTTTCTTGTCTTGGCAACTCTAACTCGTACACTCTTATGTTCCAGTGACTAATATTCTGCCTCCTGTTTACACAGCAAATGGCTGGCATTTATGGAATGTGTTCCACAAGGGTACAGAAGGATGACAGGTATCTTAAATACCAGCTCCATGGATATCTACAACTTAAACAATGTTTTCACAGCTGTCAGCTGATTTCACCGTAAGGTTTACTTGTCATTGTCGANTCCCCCCCCCCCCAGCCAGTTTATTTATGCACATCAAGCATAAGGCAGTTAGAACTCCCTAACAGGCTTAAAACAAGTGTGAACAAGTAATTGCCTAAGGAAACGATTGTCTTGAAAAGACTTGCTGCAGAGCAGAGGATTACCTGAAAAAAGTGCAAATAAACAGAGGAACAGTACATTTAGACTCCTTTTTTTCCTGACAGCTGCTCATAAATTTGGCCTCAAACTACTGTAACAGATACGATACTTCTGTTCCATTATATTGGAAGGATTTAGCCACAAGATACTTTTACCATGTTATGACAGATACTAGGAGGTGGGTGTTGCCCTTTTGGTGCTTTGTTTATGTTGAGTAAATATCAGCTAATTTATTTCTCTAATATTTTAGCCATTCATTTCTTCCCTAGCTATCACCTTTCCAGCAGCTAAGTGGGTTGGGCTTATAGGTTTCAAGAAAGTATTTATGTCAAAGCTCCTGCCAATCCTCCACTCCGATAACAAACTGCATTCCCAGTAATCAGAGATTTAATAAAGGACTGATTTTTAAAACAAACATCCAATCTGTCCTCTAAGTCCATTTAAAAATATATTTTCATATTCTAACAACCTATGTTTATCTTTTATGTTGCCCATTACAGTTTAGCATTAGTAATGCTAAATTCATACAGGGCAAACAAATGAAAACCTTTAAAAACCCTTAGCTCTTTCAGAAGAGCATTTTATATGGACACTTCCTTTAAGCCACTAAAAAACTGCTATGTGGTGTTCAAACACATCTATTCCTCGCATTGGGCTTCATTAAAGGTTATTTCAAAGCGACTGCCAGGACCCGTGTTCCTCAACCTCACAGCACAGCTTCCCTCATCCATTTCTTTCTCCTTCCCAATCAAAGTGGAAAAAATGATAGAAGACAAACTACTCTTTCTCAGTGGCACTTAGACAATTTCATAAGGCAAGGTTCCTTTTAGATAATCATTACCGGCCTGTCAGACAGATATGCGTGTAGTTAATGAAACCACATATGCATAGGCTGGAGGACAGCTGCGTACCAACTGGGTCACCAGTGATCCATACTAATGAACACCTCCCAGATGAGCACTGTCTTTTTACATTACTGTGCTCTGTAAGTCATTAGAGGCCCATTCCTCATAGGGCATTAATTACGGGGATTAACAGTAAAAGGAAACACATGAACAGGATGTTATGTACTTTTTTGTTGCTTTGAATCTTTGTATATTTGCTACAGCCATGAATTATGGAGTAAAAAAGGATATGCAGAGCTTTAAGAGGTATAATACAATATAACCTTCCAGTCTGCTATCCTAAAGACGCCCATTTAAAAAGGGGATTTCAGCCTGCTGACATACGACTTCCTCAGACAAAAAAATTGGCTATATATGCCACATTTTCTGTATTTTCCCAATTGCAGCTCAGAACATGTATCATTAAGTTGTAAAAACACTGAAGCATAGGCCACTGGGAATGAGCTGTCAGTAAGATGCAGTTATGAAGTGGATTAAAAATTCATATGAATTTAGAACAGACACAAGCCTTTATCAGTGCTCCTGTCATCCACCATTACTCTGATACTATAGCCAAAAGCATAGAACCCTAAATGCTACTCTTATTCTGGGAAAACCTGGAAGTGCTGCACTGTGAATTAAAGGCATCAGACATAGATGACCTACAATGACTGAGGTAATGAAGTAACTTAACTAGAAATAAAGCATAGGTGTCCAAACTCTCTGTTCTAACAAAAATATTAATATAGCCTATTAATTATGGCCCACTTGGCATTATCGAGATGACCTAGCAAATGAATATGTACTTTTCATATTTTAGTGGTTCAGAGCTGGAAGTTAGGACAATATTTCATTACAAAAAAACTACAGTGTTTTTTCTAATATTTTAAAGACAAATACTTGGAAATAATAAAAAAAAGGATAAAAACAAGCTAAGTTATAACACAGACTTCTCCTTTCTTGCTGGTATATTACACGAGCGGAGTTCTTAACAGAGATTCTCATCACTTGTAATGACAAATAATAGCTGGAACACAGGTTCAAGGTTTGTAACATCAACCTCCACTTCAGAATTTTCACAACAGGGTGTATATTTTAACAACAACAAACAAATGTTTTCAGGCTCTATTTGTTGCATTTTATCTTCCTTAAACATGCATGACATTTATAGACTATTAAATACAACTTACACAGCTGTACTCTAAGTGTACTGATGGAAGGCTTATGTACCATATTTGCTGAAACTTAAAACTTTAAACTCAAAGTTGTTGATTTTTCTTCTGTCAAAACTAAGTGTTCTCCAAAATAAGAACGGTGTGCAGGTAGTTTATTATTAAACCCTAAATAATCTAGTAATGTGATCATTTCATTTTTAAAATTTATGTACTGACTAACCCTCTGTAGCCCCATAAACTGTTTAAAATATCGACATGAAAAAAATCTGAAGGTGTTTCTCTTCATCTTTACATGCTCTCCCACTAGATAGCAATTAGGATTAAAGGCCTGCTATTGGATATACACCTGTAAGGTCTCACCAATTAACGACTGCTTTAAAAAAAAGTAAAGATTGTTCTTACAAATGTTCTTAGGTACGAGATGTTTTATTGCTGACCCTGCATTTCATACTTCCCATGACAGACATTCGTGACTCAGAATCAACTCTGAGATGAGTTCACAGAATATTCTGTTGGCTAAGAACCATTTTCCATTGGAACAGTTTGAAAACAGAGGCTAATAAGTTTGTCTGTCTTGCATTTAACGCCCTTTAGCTTGTAACGAGAGGCAAATTCTTTCTCATGCAATTATTTTTAAAACAGTATTGCCTGAAATGTCCTATTTTAAGAGTGATAAGTAACAAATGAACTGATATTGAGCCAACGAACGTGCTTGGGGTTTTTTTTCAGGACGAATTAAGAAGTTAGCAAAAGCCTTTAGGATAGCTCTAAGGCCTGGCACACACAAAAAAAGAAACAAATTAAGCCTATTAAAATGATTCTTTATTCTTAGTGTAAGCAAAACTAGAATTTGTTACAGAATGTAACAAGTGTAAGCTAGGGAGTGATCACAGATTTTCTAGTAAATATGTAGGTTTCAGTTCTCTGAAGAAGTTAGTCAACAAATACTAGAAAAAAAAGTGAACACAGTGCCCCAGATATAACTAATCACACTCTGCAAGAGACACTTATTTTACTCACTTATAACCAAGCCCATGGATCCTTTTCTTTCTGCCACCAGTAGTACCCAGGGCCTAATCCAATCCAGCAATATGCCAAGTACTTTCCGAGATCACCTATTCTCCACACCCAGTCATATCAATATGAACAGATACTGCGCAATACTTTGAGTTTGAGCTCAAGAGACGGAGAGACAGCAATTAATCAGGAGCTGATAAGCCTTCCATAACTTATTATTCAGTATTCCTCTCTATCAGAAGACATACTTACTTTATGCAAGGTAGATACAACACTGGGGCTAATACTATCAGATCATTGATTATAATCTTTCCTCATACATCCCAAAAATGTTTGTTTCTTACATATCTGCTACTTTTACGTTTCCCCTTTAGTTTATTGTGTTATGTCACATTAGGAAGAAATACAGTTAAATCTACCTTTACACCAGACATATCAGAAAAACAGTGAAGTCATAATCATTATGACCAAATACTACTGAAATGAACAAACATAATTAGTTATTTGTTCACCATTTTTCTGATCTGTCAAGATATTTGCAAGTATAAAGTCAAGACATTCTTTAATATGTATTTCACTTTGCACAATATAAAGAATCGGATAATAAACAGATTATGGTTAAGATCTTCCATTACAAACCAGGATAGCCTATAATTGTGATATGTGAAATCTGAACAAACTATGGTGAAAACATACAATGTTTTATCATATTCTAGAGACAAACACAAAAATATTTCAATAATAAATCCTTTAGTTCTACCTTGGTTGCACCCAAAAAAGGAAAACTCAGAACGTATTAGTCATCTACATTACAAATGAAATACTGATGAGAGTCACCTGGCTGCTTGTGCAGGAAGTTTTATTCCTCAATAAGATCACTTACTGATTTCTTTTTCCATTTCTATTATGTGTTAAGATGTCCTTCTTTTCAGACACAATTTACTGCTGTTCCTTTCTGTGTGCTATTTCTCCTGTTTGCATTTTTTTAATAGTTGCATTCATAGAACAGTCTTTTATGTAAATATCACATTTTCTTTCAATTCAAGCAAATAATATTCCTAAACTGGCTGTCAGAGAACAAGCTGTTAAATCTTTGGGAGTTGTTCAATACAAAAGAAAGAAACATGCCAACATACTAATCTTACTGGTAGCAAAACTGTTTTGTGCAGACAACAGCAAACCTACTTTTTAAACTAAAAATCCTTGTTCCTCCAATACCAATTAACAATATTAAAGCTTTGCCTCACTCTAGAGCATGCATAATATTATTGTAGAATCTGTAAAGATGAAGTTAACTTGAGAACATGCAGCCACTGATAAAAAAAGCCCAAGCATAGAAGGTACTCTACACAACTTACTAAATAATTATACTAATTCTTTTGTTTCATTTCTAAGATGACTCAAGTAAATTAATTTTATTAATATTGAAGCAAAGAACAGAATAGAAAGAGAAATTTATGTCAAATGATAGTGAAATATTTTAAAAATTTCATGAAATTATCAAAGTACTCTTTCTTGCACTTTTCATTTCAATGAATGGAACTAGATAGTTCCATCCATCATCTTCTCCATCAATATCTCATTCTGTCTCTCTTGTTCTGAACTCAGTCAATCTTCAACCGTGTTAATCTAAACATATAATTTCACCCCTTTTCAGAATAAGGTTATTTCCTACTCTGTACAGGTTAGTGAAACTTTCTTTACTATAGGTTTAGATACATAGCAAGCATGTCTTACAGCCTGATTTTTGGTCAAGCATTCTTTGGATAAAAGGATTATCACTGCAGCACATCTGTTTTTATAAACTGGCTTTATTTTACTTTCAAAGACAGGCAAAAGAGCTTCTATTAACTAAATAGCAAGTGTACCACTTGAAAGTGATTATTCCCAACATCCTTTTCATTTCTTTATAGAATAAAAGCAGATTTTTATTCTTTCATGTTTCTACTTTTTAATGGAAAACAATGCCACAGAACATTAGGGAAAGGAAACCATTTATTTTTATAACCTGAAATTAAAATTAGATATGCTTATATATTTACACTTACCTTTCATAAAAATGGACACTTTCTTTTAAAACCTTTCTCTGTGTTTCTTTTTGCATGATAAGTAGCTGACCTCACAAAGGCTAGTGTTGAAGGCACCCAGAACAAATACCTAATCACTGAATACAGAATACTTCTGACACAGAGAAGCAAAGACCAAGTTTTCTAAAAATCAACCACGCATTCAAAAGTGAACGATGAAAAGATCCTTTCAGGTCCATTACAGGAGCCTTCCTTTCTACATGGTAAATTCAGGAGTCAGTGCTGTCTGTTCTTCAAGAAGATCCTGAAGTTGCTATCTTGTTACGATCAGCTAGGCTTTACCACACCTAAGAACATAGCTCTATTTATAGTTGGCAACCATGGCCTGCCTCCACAAGCACAGCTGTTCCCTGCAGAGACCATGCAGACAAGTATGGTGAAGGGATGTGAGAAACTGAGCTATTATAAAGCAGAAATGGGTACTAGTACCCTCACTGCCAAATCAAAGAGAGTATTTCCAGACCTCTCTGACCAAGCGTACTGTATTTTCAGAAACCCACCTATTCTTCCCAGCTCATTGTGTCATCCTATATAACTTTCTAAAGCTGAAATGGAACAACGTAGAAAACTATGTTAGTATAGACACTGCATCAATCAGGTTGTGTAATCCTAGCAGTAGAACTGTCATTAAGTTTATCACAAAGGAAATTAATATATAACACATGGAAAGTCTGCAGGACTGGTTCCCCAATTTTGTGCATTTTGAAAGCTTTCAAACCTGCACCAAGTCAGTATAAATATTATGGCATCTTAATTTGGCAACATTATCATATACACTTTTCACAGATATAAATTATACAAAGTGCAACAAGGAAGAGATCAGACTATGTATATCCCCTCACAACCAGGTGAACTGTGCTCAGATGTGACTGTCAACACCACATTACTTGGAAGAAGATATTTGAAAGAGACCTTGCGCTAATATAGAAAATGCTGCCTGATTTTATAAGAGCAAAAATTAAAAAACAAATGAAGTACACATATTACCCCTCTTCTACCCAACTAGATACGAATTAAGGATCTAAATCAATTATAAGAATTTACAAGCCATTATTTTTTCATTTAGAATCTTTTGTTGTTTTAAAATCCTTATCTTCCTCTGCAATCTGAATAAATAGTTGCCTTTAAGTTACTTTGGTACTAATACTTCCTTGGTTCTCATTTGGTAATACCTTCCCCCAACTACTGAAGATGATGAAAAACATCTAAAAATTTAAATATTGTCTTACATCCACTGCAGTCACACAGCCTGTTTGCATTTATGTTGAGAACAAGCTGTCATAACACTGTCCTACTATTTGTAACCGCCACATGTTCTCACCTGCCCTCTGCAACAAGAGTCTCAAGGTGTGTCTGTGTAACACTCATTGTTTAATTTAGACTAGAACCAAAAATAGCAAATGGCTTGTGCTTCACCAAATCTGCACTGAAGCTCAATTACTCATGTGGTTCAGGTACACCAAAGGGTTTCTTAAAGCTGTTTTGTTTCCCATCTGGTTTTACATCACATCTAAGGAACAGGGAGCAGAGAACAGGGTGGAAACTCTCACCATAACATAAAAGCTTAAAAAAAAACCCCTCAACTCATCGCATTTCCTTCTCCCATGCAACCCCATCCAATCAGTCATGCACTCTTTTCCTCAGAAGACGCCTCTTTATTAGAGGCTATTTATTGTAGCCAAGTTCCATTCCTTTTTAGGAATATTATAGGTTAACCTATAGTATTATAGGTTATACATTGAAAGAGAAAGTGTCCTCTGTTTTCTAGGGACAGCACAGGAGTTCAAGCAATGAGTCAACAGTCCAGAAGCCTTTCAAGCAGAGTAAGGCAGCCTCTTTTCCTAAAAACCTAGTGAAGGAACCACCTAAAAATACAGGTAAAAAAATACAAGAGAGGAAAGGACAAATACTAGATTCCTCTACCTTAACTTCAGCAAGATTAGAATAAAACAGTCAATATATTTGATCTCTCAAAAAAGTTGACATAGCTTAAGTACAGGGGTTTACAGTTCACGTCAGACAACAGATCGATGGTATGTATAGCCTAACTGTTCAGCTCCGAATTTACTGGAGACCAAAACCTACATAATATGCTTTGAAAATGGGACAAATCACAGGATTCTAAGCAGCCAATAACTTTCACCACAAGATCACAAATCCAATCCGCTTTGGTGAAGGTTGCCATCCCTACTATCTACAATTACCGAGTTATCTGTGTGATGTCAACCAATAGCCAAAACTGGCTCTATGAAAGGAGCCATTAACATCCTTTTCTGAATCGGTACATTCTATTTGTCAAACAGGAAAACCATCAGCCAAAACAATCTTAACTTGTCCAAATAAAATCATCCTGAATTAAAAATATAATCTTCCTTATCCTTCTCTCAATCAACAAAATCTCCTCTGTCTAGAGACATGAACAAGTTACAAGGCTAGCTAAGTTATAAACTTCCCAACCTCCTGTAAATAAAACAGCAAGGTTGTGGTAGAAGATGAGGTAATTCAAAGAAGTAGGGTAAGCCACCTCCCACCCACCACAGGACAAAAGTACACAAATGGCTGTAACTGCATTGCAGCTCACATAACTGAAGTCCATCGTGATGCTCACCCTTGTAACCTCTTACCAAGTCTGTACTTTCAGAGTAAGGAGGGAATGGGCTAGAAATCTCAGCAGTAGAAAGCTCTCTACCAAAAATGCTGTGTACTTTGATGTGCCAGTTCAGGGACTTGAATCAAGAACCTTAACTGATCTCAGCTGTCAACACAGACTTAAGGAAGAGAAATGGAATAATTTATAAACCCAGTAACCAACATGAACAGTAACAAAGGAGAACCTGATCTGTCACTTGAACCATAAGTATAAGACCTCTCCAGAAGACTTAGAGAATATAAGAATATGGTAATCGAGCTGTAAAATCTAGAAACATGCAATTTGAATCAAGACACCAAATGGCCAAATGCACAAGACTTTTAAATCTCAAGACATTCTTTCAAGGACACAATTTACAGGTGAGCACAGGAAAGCTCACACTTGTCTCCATTAATAAAAAATGGTTGTGTTAGCCCTGAAGACCAGCGTCTTGAATGAATCCAAATGTAATCTCCCCAATGCCACTTTATTCCTCCTCTAGTCTTATTACTGTAACTTATGTGCTTGATTTCTACACCTGGCTAACATATTTGTCTGAAAAAACTGCCAGTCTACAAAGTTTTTATTTTTTCTGGATGCATAATTCTGGAATGCAGCAAGACAAAAGTAAGTTTGGACTTCACAGAAGTGATGCCTTCCAGCTTTAGTCTACTTAGTCTACTTCCCAATAAACAATTGCCGCGGGGGGGAAGGAAAGAACAAACCCAAAACAAAACCCCCGACTCTCAAAGACACAGAAAGCCTTTTTAAAAGAGTAGATGTACCTGAACCAGTAATTTTAATAAGCCTGTGTTAATAACCTTTCAAACGTAAAATCTGGGACAAAAAAAGAAAAATCTTTAAATTACTTCATACACAGAAAAACTTCTGTGTAGACTATATCTAGTACAGTTTACAGAATTTATGGAGCATCATCTCTTACTTCATTAAGCAAGAGGGCTATGAGACGGCATAATTTTATATTAGATGCCTTAGCCAGAAGGTAGATGAAATTCAAATGCAATAAACAAACTTGTAAGTCATACTTTCTCTGCTTAGCAAGACTCATCCCATAGAGTAGAGAATGACAGCACCAACTACTCTTAAACAGCTATCATACACGTTTGACACAGAACACAGGATAGAGAGGCAACACCACCACAGTGCAAGCTTTTGTTTTAGCCATTTGTACATAATCTGACCGGCACACTATCTTATTTCACCCACACGATCTTTGAGAACTAAAACTCATGACAAATTCTTCACAAGAAAGTAATTTTGGTGTCATTGGGCAAATAAAATCACGTGTATATTGGCACTGATTGCTAAACGTATCATCACTATAGAAGTGTAAAGATTATTCAATAACCCTAATAGGTTCAAAGCAAACCAATCAGATATATATACAGAATGCTTCCAAATGCAGCCAGTTTCTCTCTTCCATGACAACCTTTTATCCAGCAACCACAGGGATACTAACAGAAAACAAAACAGAAATGTAAGACTGAAAACCACAGAAGCTGGCCAGGTGTCAACATGAGAAGCTTTTGACTTGCTTTTTTTTTTTAAATTGACTACACTTCAATTTGACAGTCATTTTAGAAATATCTGCAAAAACACTTATTTAAATGATCACTCGTACGTTTGCATTATAATGTTAATAAATAACATACTTAGGTTAATGCAGGTGTATTTGGAAGGAAAGAAGCTAAAAACATTAACAGCTTCTTTTAACTTACCAAGAATTAACACGATTAAGTACACTGAAGCACTGCAGAGCAAACAGGTACCTAGTCATAGGGCTCAGCTAACACATATACCTTCATTCAACTTTAAACCAGGGCACGTGTACAGATAAAACATTACCAGTAGATGAAAGAGTGTGCACTGAAGTCACAAAGATGTAGAGTTTAACTTATAATGGCATGAGGCATGAACTGCTGAAACAATGCTTACACTTTTTTTTTTTGTTTAAGCATTCTTACATGCAGTCAGAATGTAGTTTGTGTAGGAAACACAACTAACAAATTTAGCACAGGAGAAACATTTCTATTGTACTCCCTTCCTCAAGCTTCAAACTTCATCAGTGAGGCAAAATAATACAGTTGTCAGCTTCTGAAATACAAATTTAGAGAGCCTGAAGTAGTTATTGTGATTCAGTGCACTTCATTACTATGTTTTGTTTTAAAATTCCTCCTCTCTAGTCATCTCACAAGAATGGCCCAAATAAATGACAGTAAATACGCTATCAGTACCTTCTTCAAAAACTGTTTGCTTCACAAAAGACATCCTTATATCACCACCACACAGGAGATGAAGTGGGTAATTGGAAAGAAGAAAGCAATGCTAGCAACTAGATACAGTTACTAAGACACTGTTTGAATGAATGCAGAGAGGATACAGCCAACTGTTTTTAAAAAAGTGATGCTGAAACTGGCTTTAATTGTTAACTGTAAGCAAAACCATAAGTAAATCTGGGTTTCATACAACATAAGGAAGTCAAAATAAAACCTGTTTACATAATGCAACCATTTATGTCAAATTTCCCTTACCATAAAAGGTTCTTATTTCCTTTGCAACACAATGACTTCTGTACATACAACAAATGGGATATTAAAAAGGGAACCCATAGGCTCAGTGCTGAACAATTCTTCCAAGCATTCTGGTAATAATTCATCTGCAGTGGAAATGTTCCTTTACATACTTATGAATTTAAACACAAAAAACAATCATCGAGATCTTTACTCATCACTAAAATAGTTCAAACAGCGTATTCTGCTCCTCTTAGGCAAATCACTCCAAGTATATTCAGCATTGGACAAACTTTACATACTCTAAAAAAAAATTCCCTGGACATTAAGCAAGCTTCAGAGACCCTATCAAGCACAGGAGACTACCACAGTATACCAAATAGCTATAATCATTGGTAAAGATCTGGAAGGAACATATGTACAAATCAAACATAACAGCAGTGACATTTACAAGAATGTAGACATTTCACTGCTTCTACCAACACTTTCACCAGCTGTAAAACTATTACGCAACCCTGCCTCTGAGCTCAGGTGCAGACAGAAGGGCAGGGATTCAATCCTCCATTCACTTCCTCTCTATCTCCCATTTCCCATGATCTCCTTTAAAAAGGGGAGACTCTGGAAACAGCATTGTATCTTTTATTTTAACGGGTTTAAAAATATACCACACATGGCAGAGTCTGATTGCCACAACACTGCTGTACCCCTTCCCAAAACAAAACTGCAGATTTTGCACGGAAGTCCTTGTAATATTATTTTTAAAATATTAGGTAATAAAAATCAATTATTAAAAATTTCTTCACTCACCACCAAGAGTACGCATAAAGTGGACATTAATCCCTGTTATTAAAACTGAACCACTGCAAATCAGGAATCCATTAGGTTTCTGAAAATGCTTCTCAGCACCAAACTAACATCGTCATCACCTTATGCTAACATCACACAATAGCTCAAAAATGTAAATATTGTTTTGCTCCATTTCATCACTTGTGAAAGCTCTAAGTCAATATCCATCATGGCTCTCACAGTTTTAAGAACTGGGGTAGGGAGATCAAGCTCAATGAAAGTAACAGTCACTTTCTCTCTGCCAGAGGAAAAACTACATACTGTAAGGCTCTGCGAACAAGTAATTACAATAAAATGAAAGTTTTATGAAGGAAATGTACTTGGTTTTAAAGGTCACAAAGTGACAGATAAGAGCACACAGTGGAACAAATCCAGCAAATTACTGATTGACCTGCAGGGTCAATGAATCCAAACAATAAAAATTTCTGCTTTTTAAATAATTAAAAATGACAAAACACAATGGCTGCAGACAAACACTGTTAAGAATGCTGACAGGCCAGACAATCTACTTCATATTTAAATATTTCACTTACCTGTCTTGTGACTGCTCCTCATACATTCTTTCCTTTCCTTCTTTGAAGAGTCTTATAGCCCGTTTTGATTTTTTCATGAGACTGTCAATGTAGATTTTAAAATATTCATTCTCACTGAGTTGTGCAAGTTTCTGGTTGTCATCATATTTGCTCAGTATAAGTCGCAAATGTTGATAAGTGTCTGGTAAAATGTCAAGTATGTAAGGTGGGCTGTTTTTGAGTTGAAGCTTTGGGTTTTGGCACAATCTTACCTATAAGCAAAAACAAGAGAATGTAAAAGACAAGAAATATGTTGGGGCAAAAATTGATCTGACATCTTGAAATTAAAAGGTGTAAACATACTTCTCAAATCTCCAGGCACAATGAATTAAATCCTACTTCATTTATATTCTGTGAAATACCAACATAGTCTCCAATGTCAAAGGATGTAAAATTTAACTTAATCCTGTCACATCTATAAACAGCAAACAAGCTTACTTACATAATTTGGGCGTTTGCCTTTAAAGTAAGAATGTCTTTGCCTGCCTACTATATGCTAAGGAGTATATTATCAAAAAACGATATGCAACTAATGCCAAAATCGGTTCATACAGATCTGTTTGCTGCAGGTGAACTTCCCTATAGATGTTTAATTGTCTAATAAGAACTGACCTTACAAATTACCTTGTCATCTGCTGGCTCTCTCTTTTCTCTATCCAACAACATAACCTCTTAGAACCTATAGGAATTTAAAGTTTGAGAGGTCTACACATACAAAAATGGTCTGAACATCGCCAGTGGTTCAAAAGCTATTAGCTATAACAGACAAAAATTAAGTCACTCACAAACACATATCGTAAACCAGGAAACAAAACATTATAAACTCAATGTTTTCCAGTTCATGGTCGTAATAGAAGATAACATCTTAATGGACTTGGAATCATCATGTTCCCAAATGGCACAAAAATTAATTGAATAATACACCTTGCTTAAAAGAATAAGCTTCAGATGAATTGAACACCTTTATTTGAATCTAGTCGCCACTGCAAATGTTTCTGGAAGAAGAACGCACTGGTTTTGTTTCCTGAACATATACATGCAAGGTTAGAGTAATTAACTTCTGGATACCTAGATTCTCTGGTAATTTGTTCTGTACAGTCCTGTACTAGAAAGCAAAAGGGATCAAAACTAATGGGTAGTTTTTGACTGCTATTGCGTTGAGCTATCCGCGTTCAGCTAAAACACTGCAGAGGGACACATTGTACACGTGTGTGCGGCTGTACATATGCAAATACTTAAGAAGAAATTAAGTCCATGTGGTATAAAAGTTTTAAAGGTATCATTTGGAGATCACCACATTATATATTAGTGACTTTGACATTCTTTTGAGGTAACTAACGAGGCTGTAAAAACATCTTAATACTGCTAAAAGCAGACTCCTATTCCTACTAATGTATCAACTTCAAAAAAGTGCAGTCTTGAGCATTTCCAGGGGGTGGAAAAAAAACCAAACTTATAACTTTGAGTGTATAGAGGTGAATGTTATAGGATACATCACTATTGATGACCCCTCCTTCAATTTCTAGATCTACACCATTAAGAAATTCACTACCTTAAGATAGTTGCCACTAACAGACTTTCATGCACCACAAACAGCAAACCAAACACATTATTGTTTTTTCACTCTGAAACATACACACAAAAACACACCAAGCAATTTGATTTAGGGAAATGGGGTCATAGAAAAGCGAAGATAGAAGAGCAGACAAAAGTCAAGCACTAACAAGTTTAAAAAAAAAAAAAGAATAATAAGTCTAGCACCATTAGAACAGTGCAAACTCCTAACTACTATAGAAATGTTAGCACCATTCAAAAGCAGTATTTAAAGCATGACATTTGCAATAGCTCCCCTCATTTCACTGATCCATGGTTACTTTAGTAATTTCTATTATTCTTTCACCTGCTAGACCAAGTAATGGATTAGGAGCCTTTCTGATGTGTTCTACACAGTCCTTCCCACAGAGAAATTCACAATCTCAGTAAGAAACAAAAAGACAGCATATGGATGCAGGCAAATATGAATACACGTACACAACACTGTTGAACACGCTAAAGAGTGGTTCAGAGCACTAGTACTTAAGTATTTCTAAATATAAACAGCAAAGTATCCTGGTTCCAGCAGGGATGGGGTTAGTTTCCCCAAGGATGCGGCAGGCGACACCGGTATTGCATACCATGGGAGCCATGCCCAGGCTCTAGGGGGATCTGGCTGGGGCAGGGAGCTGGAAGTGGCGGCTCAGAGCGGACTGAGGCTGGCCGGGTCCAGTTGGTGAGCGGCAGTACCTTACTTGCATTTGTATATTCCTTTATCAGTGTTATTGTTTTTCTCTCTCCTTTGCTGTTCTGTGAAACTGCCTTTATCTCAACCGACAAGTTTTGCCTTTTTCTTCTGTTTTTCCCCACGGCTGTGGGAATTGAGCAAGCTGCCGCGTGGTTCTTTGTTGCCGGCTGAGGCCAAACCGTGACACAAAGTTTCAAGGCAAGCTCTAAAATAATTTAGTGGCTCATAAAGGAACTCCTCCCAAGTTGAGGAAGATGCAGGAAGGAAACAAAACCAAGAAAAAAAGTAAAGCATAAAGATGTTTGGTCATCTCTTCATCAGGTGATGAAGTCTGGAACTGCAATCCATAACTGCAAGAGCAACACAGTAAGAGACTTAGAAACTGAAAATAACTTGTTTATACTTCATGTGATAAAGAGAAGATTATCAAGATAAAGAAAAGGACACCACGGTCCAAGTTAGAAGATGCTGGCAGCAGCATTCTCAAAGAATGAAGGCTGGATATGATGGCATTCTTCCTTCCAAGATCAGAAAAGCAAAGCTGAACTTACTGATACACAAAATAGCAATGCCTGGATGAGTTTTAAGTGAATGGATTGTTACAGAAGGTTGTATGTCTGTGAATCACATCTCAATCTGAAAGATTCAAAGATGACTTTTAAAAGAGCAGTTCAAGTAAAGGAGTTGCCTGAGTGAAGGCAGGATGATGGTATCACCCCAGAAGATCAAGAAAGGAACTAACAAGAGAGACTTATGAACAAGATTAAACATTTTCTTTTAGTTACGTTGAAGTTAAGCTGACAGCTAGAATTCTTTAAGGATATTTCAGAAACACGAGCAAAGAATTTACACGTGTAGACAGATCTGAAGATCATCCATGCAGAGACAAACATGAATTTCTTTCTGTAGAAAAGTTAGAAGAACTGGAAACCCAAAGACAGAAGTGAAAACCTTTATGAAAAACGTAGACATTTTTCATCTAAACGTTTGTTCTCTGTGATTTCCGATTTAGTGAAAACTTGAAACAAGACTGACATTCTTCCAAAGCCAACTACAAATGACACAAATCAGTGTCACTGATTAGGCATTACAACTTTCTGGAGAAACACAAGGAAAAAAAGAAGCTGAAAAGAGGAAAATATTTATTCAGGGGAAAAAGTCAGCAATTAGAGCAGACCACAAGCAGAAGGCTTCAATCATTCCGAATTGTTTATTTATTCTAACTTAAATCTCACGATCAAAGAATTAATTCTCTTTCTGAAGTCTATCTTTACAACCAGATGTGCCAATAAGCAGAATATAAGTGGTTTCATATCTATTAGAAATATAATTAAAAATATAAAAACAACAGGAAAAAGCAAATTGCTTATGCCAGTTGCTGTCTTTTCAACAGTTGGTCCATTCAACTACACAAAAAAAAAAATCAGTTATAAAGAAGAATTAGTTTCTTTTTCAGATGTTCTAGAAAGTCTTCTTCAGTCCAGTAGCATTACATACAGCCACAGACACATCAAAACAGGATCCTGTGGTCATCACGGTTTACAAGGCTTCAACTTCTGCTGAATTTATAGAGATAAATACAGCACATTACTAGAACCTTCAACTCCAGAACAAGACTTTAAGAAAGTCATACAAAAATTCTTCTACAGTACAACTCAATTAGTTTTACGCATTCTTATTGAAAGAATGCTAACATTTAGTTCAAGTGAGTGATCCAGTGTAGTACTACATGGCTTTCTTCACTTTATAGAGTACACAAGGTTTCAGTCCAAAGGAAGTAAGTTTGTAAAGAGATGGCTGGTAAACCATATGGTTTCCAGAGTCAGGATGTCCTGACACGTACCGCAGCAGTTCACAATTAAAAGTAAGCAATAAGAAACGACATCCGCTGACGCAAAAGATTTACCAAGGAACCAGAAGTGGTACACATACCTTTCTTCAAAAGAAAACAGAACTCTAAACAAAATTAAAAAAAAAAAAAAAACACACAACCAAAACCAAAGACCTCCATATTGCACTTTACAAAGCAACCCTCACCAACACTTTAGGAGCGGACATGAATCATATCACTGTGTGATTTGTGTATTGTTATGACTGGAAGTAAGCATGTATATATTTAGCAAGCATTCAATCTAAAAAATGAAAAGCAGTCAGTCAGCAAGTTAGTCAGAAATGTGTCTCTCGCTGAGATAAACTGAGACAAAGCTAAGCTCCTTTCACTACCTCACTCAGGGTAAATCCAAGTATTTACTCCAGAATCACAGAAACAAGAGTGCAGTTCTGGTTGTGAAGAACTAAGGTATTACCCTAATCTACCAGGAACAGATTTTGAAACAGTTAACTTGGGAACTTCCAGACAAGCTTACTCTAGTACCTATGGAGAAAAAAACCTTACCCTGTCTTCCCTCCTCTCCTCTCCCCCCACCCCACACAAAATAAATACCACTACTCATAACATTTTTTAAGATACTTAAATTATAAGGCATTATGTTTCATAGCATCTTCAGAGATGAGACTAATGGATGCCTATTGTATTTGGACAAGGAATTTCTTGCAGAAAACTGTATCATCTATTCACTTTTAAAACCAAACAATAAAGCTGAAAGCCCTGGACTCGTTTGACAAAAGAACTTTTGTCCAAGCAAAGCATAGCAGCCTTACCACAATCTATTTAAACACCTAATGCTAGTCAAGACAATACAAGGAAAGTAACACAACTAAAACAGAGTATCTAATGAGTAGGACATCCGCTCAACACTGTTTTCAGCTGCAGTGAATGGACTAGAACAATCAGATCACCAGTGTTCTCACACTTCCAAAATTATACTTCAAAATCATCTACTGAACAAGTATCTTCTGCCATGCAATACAAAAAAGTCAAAGTATTAAAAAACACTTTGACACACCATAGACAGCATAAAGCTAGCTCTGCAGTAAAGTACCATAACAATTCTCCAGAAAACCACAACACACAATGCTACCAACAACGAATTCTGAAGAACTTAGTCACGGAGGGACTAATCAGGAAAATGGATGAAATCTGAACATTACGCTTCTTCATCATATATTTCTTCCAGAAATTACCTTAATTGCAATGCACTTTATTTTCCACAGAAAGATGCATTTTCTTTCTGAAAGAAGCCTTCCCGTCAAAATACAAGTAGAGGTGACCGACCACCCATCATTTTAGCTGAGAATGCAGTAAGTGCTTGTTCAACAGCTACCACACTGCAACTGTGCCATATGTTTCCATACTGCAGAAATAAGCAACAACTATGCTGACGCTACATATGCACAAGGACAGCTGACTTTGGAGGGTTATTTAAACTTTCTTCTGATTAGAAAAAGAGAAGCTTCCATTACTCCATTTAAATTTTTATTCTTTTTCCGCGAACAGTGTACGCAGGATATAAAACTTCTTATCAACTTTGACCAGGTAATATACTCAAGAATACCATGATTATGATTGATGATTGTCTTTTCTAGATCCTGTTTGGAACAATGACATTTAACTAACTTGGAAGGTTGCACATTAATGTAACAATTACATAAAGTGTTGCAAAGAATAACCAATACAGACACAGTTTCAACTACTGTGCTCTGTAAACTCAGATGCTATTGAAAACCTGGATGCCGACAAATGTTAATTTAAAGAAAACCGCATTACTAAGTTACAGAGGTAATACAGCTTTTACTCACTAAGTCAATAGTATGAGCTTTGGAGACATGCTCTAATTTGCTCTTGGGTAATAAATAGTAAATCAAATTCCCATCCCCATTTATATAGCCAGAGTCAAACAACTAGGTGGGCCACGACAGAGCACTCAAACATTTCAGACAATATGGTTAATCTTCACAATAGAAAATATAATTATTTTCAAGCCCAATGCATAAGAGTACTGAAAAGTGACTGAAAGTTGTTAAAGTATTCCTGTTTTTACAAATCCTGTTCAGAATGTGTGACAATTTTATCAGCTTGAAACCCGCAACAGTAAAGTGTGCACAATAGTACTGCCAACTCTGAATAGCCCAAGCAGTAAATTAACTTAACTACTTCCATGTTTACATAATAGGCAATCTCTCTCAAAGTTGTTCTCAAGATAATCATTATCTTCTAATAATAATAATACACAGCTAGTTTCTAGGTTTTAAAATCATTAGGTTTAGAATCTAAAAAATCCCATGTAATTTATGTATAGTTTAAAAGACGATTTAGAATCATTTGTTAACAATATTTTTTTTTATTTACAGGATATGAACTTTCTAAAATACACATCATGTTTTAAAAATAGTAATTTGCTTGCTAGAAGTTCAGTGATGTATCGTCAGCTTGCTTATACAATTCTAGCACTGGAAAGCAGGACTAGCCTTCCAAACCATAAAAGGAATATTATCCTTTGCATTGCGAAGGAATTAAATGAAATATTTTAGGTTCTTAATGGTAAAAGCTACTGCTTACCCATGAGAAAAGCAGCAGGGAAACTGGACCTTGATGCTAACAGTTGACACCCCTCTAATAATGCAGTCAGTATTGTAAATTCATATAAAAAAAAGACATACCAGTAAACCTCAAAAAGTACAGAACCCTGTGGATAAAGTATAAAAAGGAAGATGCAGATATATAGAGACAGATAACAACTCACATTCACTGATTACTTACAACACTTTTTTTTTATTCCTTGCAAGCTTGTCACTTACAGTAACTTTTACGAACAGGGCTTTAACCAGGAGCAGTATCCCAACAGTCTGTCCTGCTAAAGAACTCTCTCAAAATCCTTGATTTTTTTTTTCAGACTGGCAACAAAAATTAAGAGAAGAAACTGACACAGAACTGCAACCTTCTGCCTATTCTAACAGCTAAAGAGTCAGCCCATGAAAAACAAACATTACCATGAAGTCTGAATAATTCCAAAGCATGACATACAACCAATTCTACACAGAGAAGTTTGCACGGTATCTAAGTAGCCAGAACTTTAACATATACCATAAAACCACTATCGCAGTATAGATCTTACAGAGTAGCGATATTTGTAGTATTGGTTAATCCCTTACTGTTGAAAACAAATAATTCATACAGAAAATCTCATCTGCCGAAGGAGGAAATTATGGAAAGAAATGAAGGAAAGGTAAAGAACAGCAATTTTAAGAAAGAAAGAAAGAAATGTAAACCAGAAATCATTGAGCTCTGCCCCTAGTTTTAAGGCTGCTCTTTTTTTCATCCTTTGGTCAAGATAATAGCTTTGCTTTATTTCCATTCTCCATTTCCCTAACATCTTTAGAATGGGAGAAAACTTCACCTACCTCACTGCAGCAAAAAGATGGTTATCACAGCTATTATAGTTAAAGAATAAACAAGGATAATGACTGTTATTACAACAAGCAAAACAGGCCTCAAAGCCACAGTCTTACCATGGGTGGCACCCCACTGACTTTGCAGAGCCTACTGCCCTCACTAGGTATTAATTTGATCAGTGACCCACCACAGAAATCAGTCGTAGGACACACTCCAGAAATGGGATCTGAAACAACAGTCGATCGAGCAGGTTTCTATTTCTGATTTTAATCCCTGGTTTTGATCGAGGCAGAGGAGAAAATGACCTTCCTGTGCCTACTGCCACATAAGGCTAAGAGACTTAAATTTGTTTGCCAACATATTAAATTTGCTCAAACACATCCTTTCACTATAAGTACCAAATGCTGAAAACTCAAGCAGCAAGCTACAGCATTCTCACACCATGACATCATCCTGTCTGGTATACTTTAATATAATTTGGAAATAAAATTTGATTAACTGAGAGCGGCTTAAAGAGGATACATTAAAGATCCAAATTGAGGACACTTATCCAGTAAAATGAAAAAAGAAAGCACAGTGCAATGTCCAGCCTTTCCAGTGACTTCTACAGAACAGGCCTTACTGGCTGTTCTGATGCTCTGTTGTAATAGTGACAAATACAGTTATCCTATATTAGCTGAGTAAAAGCAATCCACAAGTCCAAGCAGTGGGGTTAAGATTTTCTGGTAACTGTGAATATACAAACCAATTGGGGGACAATCTTACCATACAGATTTGTAAATGGCCTGACACAGGGGAAAATTAGGCTGTATATTCCCCACACGGTTTTAACAACAACAAAACAGATTCCTGGTTCCCAACCCAAAAACTTCTTTCTACTGAAGAAGAGTGCCTGCTTCCAAGTATTTATACTTGCAGGTCTTATTACAGGATACTCACTGTTTACAGCATCCTGATCATTAACAGGGAAATGTCAACAAAGTCTCTGTGATAATAACCGTTTCTATAAAACCTGGGTTTTAAGTTTATAATTGTCATCAGAAATTGTGGTGGAAATACAGATGCTATTCTTGGAGCATCAAAAATGACACCATACAAAGACTCAATCAAATACTTCAAAACTACCACTTGTCAAAGCATATAACATGAAATAATCTCCACTGTGTCAGTATAAATACTTATGAAATTTAAGAAATGTTAAACATCTGCATTTTACAAGAGCCACAGGGAAAAGCAAACAGTTACACTAATTCATGAAGAATCACCAAGTTATAACTCTCTTGCCATACAGACCCAAGGCTAACAGGTAGTTATCCTCACTCCCCAGCAGTTTCAAGAGGAAGCTCTGAAGTTATCACCACATATGCAAAGCAGAGTGCCTCCATCTCCTGCACAGTTGTCCGTGTTATAATCAAACTATTCTAACCATTGGTAATGAACTCTCCAAGCTAATGTATCGTCATACAAACCATAATTTTGTATAACACTAACCAAAACATATCAGCCTGGTGCAAAGAACTACAAGATCTAAAAAATTATGGTCTATCCCCCCCACTTCCTGAAAAATGAGTTTCAGCACAGTGTATTTCTAGTTTCAAAATGAAGAGTAGAAGCACTTAAAAATCATTAAAATGCAGAACACACTTAAAAATTAGGCGTGCCATACTAATCTGTTTACTAAACTGACAAGAGTGACATCCCCCAGTCCCCACGCACATTCCTAAAAGCACAAACGTATCTATGTTGCCATCATGAGCATGTCTCACAGGGCAATTAGCTTAACTGAAGTTTCATACTTCAGAGGTCTTGTTTGCAGACTAACAATGTGATTCAACACGAAACACACAGAATACGTGATTACAAGTCTAAGTTAAGCAGCTTTTCTTTAGGACAGCTCTCAAGTTTGAGTCATTTTAAAGGATCTGAAAATAACAATAGCCTCAGGCAAACACACACATTTGTTTTCCCTCCACAAACCAAGATTAAAAAAAAAACACATAGCCAGAGGCCATAGAAAGAAGAAAAAAAAAAAAAGACAAACGGTGCTTAAATAACCTAAAACATAATTCGCCTTACTTCCCCAGGCACAGGCGGCACAGCAGTTGGAGCTGGAAGAAGACGCTGTTTCCCCATGTGTACCTATTTAAATAGCCTCATTCCGCACTGTGTGTGTACACACGGAGGGCACACAGACACTCACCACTTTGTCCATAAGCTTCCAGGTCTTCTCCACAGTCCTCCGGTCGGCAGCTGCCTGCTTGGGGGGGCCCACAGCATCCTGAATGGCATCAATGAAGCCCAGGATCCGTCCCTTGCGCGGGTTCCGGCCGTTCAGGGAATTGGCCATCTGGGAGCCGAGCTGGCCGCAACGACAGAGAAACACACACTCACAAGGTGCTCCCAAAACGTCCTGTCACACAGCTGGCCGCAGCCAGTGAGCTAACACTTCCTCCTCCGCGGGCAGGAAAGGGCAAGACCAGGGCATGTTTAGGAACAAGTTTAACTTTCCATGACAACAAACAGCGTGAACCCACCTGGCCCGCGTTTTACGCTGGCAGAAGCGATCCCGGATTTAGCGTCAACACCGACAGCAGGCGGGAGGGAGAGGGAACCACCACCGCCGCCGCCGCCGCCACCACCACCCCCNCCCCCCCCCGCCCCCCCCGGTCTCCGCCGGCGGCGGGGCCCGGCCCTGACTACCCGACAGCCCGGCCCCGCCCGGCCCCGGCCCCGGCCCCAGCCACCACCCCGCCGGGCAGCGGGCACATGCCCCTTCACCAGACAACAAAAAGGAAGACGCGCAGCGGCCGCGGCGGGGGGGGGGGGGGGGGGGG
>RSEF01000001.1:109421575-109646564 GCA_003993805.1 Himantopus leucocephalus | reverse complement strand
GGGGGGGGGGGGGGGGGGGGGGGAAGCAGAAAGAGCAGCAGGGCAGAGAAAGGGCAGGCAGAAACCCGCAAGGCAGGAGCCCGGGCAGCGGGGGCAGGCAGGCGGGCAGGGACCTGACTGCCGGCGCACGCATACGTACAGGTTCGCACCGCACGGCTTTGTGCCAAGAGCGAGAGGAGCCGCCGAGAACAGCCAGGAGCTGGCGAAAGGGGCGGGGGGGGGGAGGCTCCTCAACACCCCCCTCCCCGCGGCGGCCGCTTCCCCCGTCCTCAGCCCGGGGCGGCGGAGCGGAGCGCAGGCGAAGCGTCTCGTCGGACCACGGCTCTCCTCCCTCCGGTGGCGGGCGTCACTGCCCCGGGAGGCAGGCGGAGCGCATCCCGCGCCCCGGCCCGGCCGCTGCGCCGGGGTTGGGGGGGAGTAGGCGGGGGGGGGTAAGCCGTTAGCGATGGCCACACCGGCTCCGCGCACACACCGGCCGCCCCGCGGGACTCTGCCCTGTGGCGCTGCTGGCGGCGGCAAGCGGCCGCTCCCCGCAGGGAAGCGTGGGGAGCTCCTGCCCCGCCGCCCGCATCGCCCTGCCCCTACCTCAGCCCAGCCCGCCCGGCGGGTGGGTGGGTACGTGCGCGCGTGTGTGGAGAGAGCGCCCTACGGACACATGCAAAAGAGAGATATAGATAGATATAGGCACACGCACAGGTCTGTATGTGGCACCGCTCGCAGCCCCCGGCAGGCTATGGTCTCCCCTCACTCCTAGAAAGTGAGGCTGGCTCCCCGGCGGCGGCAGCCCCGCTCCTGCTCCTGCTCCCGCTCCCGCTCCCGCTCCCGCTCCCGCTCCCGCCCCCTCCCCGCGGCGCTCTGGCGGCCGCTCCTCTCCTCGGAACATGCCCGGCCACCCCCCCTCAGGACAACACTCAGCCCCGCGCATGCGCGGCGGCAGGGAAACGGGCGGCAGCGCCGGGGAACCAAGCCCCCTTTCTGGCAGGCGGGAACCACCGCCTCGGAACAGCCAATCAGCAGAGGAAGCTGCGTGTACTTGACGTGCCCGCCAGCTAATGAGCGTGNGGGGGGGGGGGGGGTGGCAGGGCTGAGAGTGATAGGAGAATTGACCAGTGGTTGAGCTCGAAGGGGGGGAGGCGGAGCTTCCGGTCCTGCCTCCTCACGGTTGCCCGCCTGTTTGGGCACGGAGGGGGCAGCTGGGGGCCTGTTGGGGGCTGAGGAGGGAGGGCAGTGACCGGCCTCGGGGGGTGGTCCTGGG
This sequence comes from Himantopus leucocephalus, assembly GCA_003993805.1. Taxonomy (NCBI): domain Eukaryota; kingdom Metazoa; phylum Chordata; class Aves; order Charadriiformes; family Recurvirostridae; genus Himantopus; species Himantopus leucocephalus. Next base: position 109,645,309 of record RSEF01000001.1, on the reverse strand, counting down.
CTGGTCTCTGGCTCTGGGGTTTCCCGGGGCTAAAGATACGGCCAGGGGCTGTGGCAGCGTGTCCCTCCCTCCTCTGGTGAAGGTGTGGTGCCCCTGGAGCACTTGACGTGGGCTAAAAATCAATAGTCGTTATTGCTGCCTTTTTGAGTGTTCTGCCTTTGCACTTCCCTTTCACGCCTTTCGGAGTTTGCTGGGGTTTTTTTTTGTGGCCACAAAGAACAGGAACTTCTTTTCCTCCTGTACATCTGGTTTCTTGGTTTGGTTTTTTTTTTTTTTGGTTGGTTGGTTGGTTGGTTTGTTTTTTTGTTTTTTTTTTGAGGGAGGGGTACATGAGTTGTTAAGCCAGTGTTGTGATGTCCCATGTTGGAGACGGGCTGTAGAGCCACACAAAGCGGTGAGGGCCGTAGGGCTCGTGCCACTGCTCTTGAGCAGCAGTGAGGCAAGATGTAAACACTTTCTGGTTAAAAAAAGTCCCTTTATGCACGTGTATGTTGATATTAGCACTTTCCTTGGGGATACGATAAATAAAGCCCAACTGATTAGTATGTTACTTTTATTTTAGGGCAAGTTTTCCTCTCAGATTTGTATGTATCACCTGTGAATGCTAGACAGGAAAGAGTGAGGCTTTCTGCCTGCATAAGGTACAAGGCATTTGATTTCAAATTCTTTTGAAGGTGTTCCAGGGAGTAATTATGCTTTGCAAGTGTTAATCTTCTAATTAATTATCATACAAGGAAACAAAAAGACAACACTTGAAAACTTTGAGGCTGTTTTGAAGACAATTGTATGAGAGGAGTGTTTTCAAGTTTCGGTTTCCTGAAATCAGCAAGTGTGTTTTCAGTAGTAGTTTACATTGTAAAGATTTTTAAAAAATGATTTGCCATCTTTCTTGGGTTTTTTTCCTATTTTTTCTGCTTTTTGGCTTTTAATGAAATAGCAGTCAGGAAAAACAGCAGAAAAAGTTGTAGAGCGTTTCAGCATTCCTTTTATTTATATTGTCATTTATAGGTATTTTTACTGTGTGTATCTTCCCATTGATTTAAAATGTGTCAAGTTACTCCTCTGGGCACACGTACAACAATAAAATCATATCAGTAATGTCTTCTTCAAAGGTCATTTTTCCTCTATAGCTTTAAAATATAAAATGGCAGGTACTTGCCGTAAGTGGGTTGGAAGCTTCTCATTTTACTGTAGGCTCTGTAAATTACTCTCTTCCCTATGTTGTTTTAAATGTTGGTTTAAAGCTCTTCTGTGGCAGCTCTCCCTATCCTTTTTTGTTTGGAGCTCAGCTTGCGTAAGATTAGGTTGGTCGTGACTGCTCGCTCTTTTGCCATCTCTTGTTTGGCTGTGGATAAAGCAGAGGATCTGACATCTTTTCTGAACTTGATAAATCTGTGGTTCTTTTTCTCGATTGTTTTGTTTTGGTTGTTGTTATGTCATTCTCTTCATATTCCACACACTGCCAAGATCTGCGATCTGTGAGTTGCACTTGGTAGCTGTCTGGGGCTGAGTCATGTTGTCTTGCAGTTCATCTGAGTTCAGAGCCAGCAGGAGTGAGCAGCTTGGTTCCCTGCATCCCTGTGTATGTGTGTTGCTTTATTAAAAGAATAGCCAGCTCTGTGGGGAAAGTGAGTGGTTTTCAAACAGCCTTTTTTTTTTTTTTTATTGCCTATGCTGTACAGTAGGTACAGATATTCTGGGAATTACAGTCCTCAGAGGGTCATATGAATGTATGTTGGAAGCAAGCCAGCTGAGAGAAGCAGGTGAAAGAGATACCTATGGCTTCAGTATCAAGGGCGTTAAAGATGGGTCAAGCTTTTGCATGCTATGCTATGAAAGGACTAGAAGACACAGCATTGCTTTTGTGGTTTCAAGCATGCAGAGTGAAAGGACTGTTTGACTGAAGACAGCTGAGAGAGGAGGAGCAAACAGCTGCCACGTATTTGAAGTTTGAGGTGTGTGCTTCTTAGCAGTGGAGACCGTAAGGACTTATCTTCCCCACTGGATCTACGGGGTGCGTAAGGATAAAAGACCCTTGAAAGGGTGGTGGCTGAAGGCACTGGTCACCTGGAATATTTTAATGCAGGCTAGCAGCAGTACGTTAATATAGCTGTCCAGAGGGACGTGCAAGAGGGTGTTCCCACTGCCCAACTTCAGGGTCTCAGCCTAAATTAAGAAGCTAGTCTGCTATGTAGAGGTACATTGAGAGACCACAAGGTGATCCAAAGCAGAAACCTCAGTCAGATACTTTGATTCTCTGTGGGAAAGAGCGCCTTTCTGTTTGGACTATATGTAAGGTGCATAGGTAAGTTTGATGTCTAATTAAGGCCCCCTAGTTATGTATGTACAATTAAAATGCCTCCACAGATCTCTCTTACCCATAAGCTCTCTAACTAAATACTTATTTATTATACTGAAGAACATGACAGTTTGGATCTGCTACTTACAAGTGTTTTAATCACTGTATGAAAACACTGCAGAATGGAAATGAGGAATCTGAGGTGACAAATATTGAGACTACGTTACATGAGACTGACCTCAACCTAGTTAAGGTACTAACCAGTCGTGTGATGGTGTCTGGATGACTGCTGTAAGGATTTGGTAAAATGCTGTAATGAAAATGATGGAATGAAGGTGCCTGTGAGTCAGGATATGATAAAGGAATCAAGACTGTGTGAATGAAGCCTTGTTTTGAACTCTTAAATCCCTTTGTAAGGTAAGGATTTCAGATCTGAGTGTTTTACTGAAAGACAAAATCACGCAACTTCTTGAAAAGCCCAGCTCCTTGGTAGACAGGGAAAAAAAAGATACAAGAGATTAAAATTAAACCAACAGCTACATTTATGCACTGCAATATTTTCCTATCTGTTAACTGCTTTTGGTTTTGCTGCGTGGTTTGGTTTTTTGGGTCGTTTTTTTTTTGGCTTTGCTGGTGACTCTCATTCTTCTGGAGTTGTTAGACAGCCTTGTGAATGAAACTTTATGTTGCTGCTCTTGAATGAATTCCATCAAAGAGCCATTGACAGTAGTTGGAAGCAAGAGAGATCTTTTTTTTTTTTGTTTTCTTTGTTCACCAACTGTTCAAATATTATTGATTTTCTGCAGTCAGTCAATATATGTGGTTTGGAAGCTGTTTTCATTTGTGTGTGGTTTTTGCCATGTTTCAAATGACTGCCCAAATACACTGAAACATAAGGACAATGAAGAGGTCTGATGTAGGGTTTATTTATAGCCACGTAAATAAGATAAGGTATTGCCCTCATGTATGGTATAATTTTTTAAAGGTTAATACAGTATACAATATGCTGAGTTAAGTGATATGGTAGCAATGCTTGTAAAAGCGTAAGTCAGCTATTTCAAAAGTTGAATGTCAAGTGACTTCTTGCTAATTGTAACGCAATACCCTGGCTATCCCAGCATCCTTAAACTTTCAAAGTAATCTCTTGGTGTTTTGGCTGCATATGTACAGTATTATGAAAAGGCAACAGTTCACAGGGGTGTAGCATTCTGCAGTGTACTGTCAGGCAGTGGTTTAATGGCTGAGCTCTGACAAGGTCACGCTCTTTGCAGCATGTGGTACCCCAGCAGAAAGCAGCTTGTCCCTCTTTGTGTGGAAGCTGAGGCTTTAAGGGCCACTAGAATCCACGGTTGTTTTGGTGCCCTATATCTGTCCTATAAAAATACCAAACAAACAAAAGCCAAACAAAAGTTCTATAAAAATACCTAACAAAAGCCAAAACAAAAATAAAACACACCACAACCCAAGCAAACAAATAAACAAAAGATAAAACATAACTATTGTAACGATAGATACCTTTAAGTTCCAGGACTATTTGCTTAAATACGTTTTCATTAGCCCATTGTAGAAGTGTACAATGTCTTATGAATACTTGCCCCCCAAGAATCCAATTATTACCTAGTCACCTGTAGTAGCTGTTAAGAATATTGAAGTGGAGCAAATGGAAAATCCTTTCATGTCATTATTTTACAGTGCCCTCAAGGATGCTAAGCTCTTCAGATCTACAAAAAAAAAACCTAAACCATTTAGTTATGATTTTGGGGATTGTTAAGCTGCAAGCCACTGTTGTGGTTAGCTTTTAAAGTAGATTGCAACACATTTACCTGTTTTATCATAGCAAAGTTAGAGAAAGAAAGCAAAACCAGTCACCTGTGGCACTCAGAATTCTCTTACTGATAATTTAAGTTGGTAACAACGGCAGTTTTTTGTTAGGTTATTATTCAGTTAATTCAGCTACTTCTATTTTTTCTCTATCTGCTTATATTATGTTTTTCATGGTCATTGAGTCCTCAAGCCTACTTTTTTTTTTGTTACTGGTTTCTAGAAATTGAAAAAAGGTTATTTTCACACATGAAATATTAATAATGTAACTGTTTAATCCACTTTGGTGTCGAACTACTGTTTATAAAAAAAAAAAAAAAAGACTGCTTTTCAAAGTTTCTGTGCACTGGAGAAATCCATCGTTGCTCCAGCAGGCTGTTGCAGTACAACTGATGATAATACAGTGTTTCTGCAATAGTTCTCTCTGCTGAGGATTTAAATACTCTTTTTATCCTCAGTTTGGCTCTGTCTGTACTGTTCTCGGGCCCTGAGGCCAGGCAGTATGGCACGACAGGGCTGGTAGTCACCTCTTACTAAAATTGCACCACCACCCCCTCACACCCCCACACCCAAAATACCTGCATCCAGGGAGTGATCCCTGACCTGTGCTAACCCTGAACCTCCCTGGGATTTGTTTGGGAAAACACCAGCTGACACGAGCTAAAACTGCTAGGGAGTATCCTAATAATTTAAAACCACAGATTGTCATGTGCCTAGGTCATCATGACTGTAGTAACTGGATACAGATATAGTTGGAGTATGTGTGTGCGTATAAATATACACACATACACTGTAATATGGGGCCTTTCATCTTTGTTAATTTTGGTTGGACTTGAAATAATGAAATTTACTTTCAGCTGGCTTCTTGAGGAGTGAACTGCTTAAAGGGCAGATTGGAAGTATGTTGGCAAGAATTTTACTGACTAAGGCTCTCAGGTTTGCATTTTCAAGTCTTTCATGCGCAATAGGAGGAAATCAACTTAAGTATGATATTGTTTCCCATGCAAAATATAGCAGAACAATTTGCTTGACTGTGAGCAATTAGAAAATACATTATCTGTTTTCAGAATGAGTATGAAAACTAATTGTGGGGCCAGGCCTGTGTTTGTCTATACACCTCGCTAATGAGTTCGTTTGCTGTAAACTAGACAGCCCACTTCAAAACACATCTCCGCCTTAATATATTTTATTAAAAAAGCGTGTCAGCTTAATTTTAAAACAACCTAACCCTCAGGGAGCAATTTTACTTGAGGAGTTCTGTTTCTTTTCTGTTATTAATTGCATCCATCTGCCAGAGCAGGTGCAAAGGCTTTAACTAAGTTCTATCATTTTAGTACTACCTCTTGAATTTACCCCATCTGTGCGATCACATAAAAATAATCAATGTCAATATATATATATATATTTTTTTTTTACTCCTCATCCTGCCAGTTCTTCCTAATCTTGGTCTGATAAAACAATAGCAGCAATGTTTAAGTCCAATATTGTATTTAATATCCTGCCCAAATACAACTGGGATTTCTTGTTTGACTTGAGAATTAGGAGCTTTCATTCTTTTCCATTCAAATGTCTCTGCTTTCACCAGAATTTCTAAGATTTTCAAATTGTGGTAAGTGGTTGTAAAATATGCACCTAGGGACTTTCCGTTGCCATCTTTCTCCGGAGTAGGAGTTGTACTTTGACAGGAAACAAGCCTGTGTCTATTGAACACGGTTTAGCAGAGTAAAGACTTCCTTTGTGCTTCCGCAAGTCGAAATAACCTCAATTACTGGAGATTTGAACCATATTATTAGGAGCTTTAATTGAAATATTCAAATGAGGCACTGTCTTACAGACTTTTTTGTAGCAAGCAGCAATGTTTTCAGTTTACTAAGATAATGTCTTATAGTTAAACAGGGAAATCATGCAGTGCTAGGAAATAATAACATAAGCATTATGATTTATTTGCTTAAATTTCTTCTTCTATGCCACTCATTATTGTAACTTCTAATGTTCTGTTCATCCTTCTAAAAGAAGACTTTTCGTGCTATAATCTTCCTGACTCCTTGACTGTGAATTTGTGGTGTATCTTGTGTTTCATGTATGCCTCATGTTCTACCTATATTTTGTTTGTGAGCAAAGACAGGAACCTTTTGTCTTTGACTGGTGTTGTATTTTTCTTTTTTGCCTGCTTACTTACACTCATTTAAAATAAGTTGTTTTTCCAAAGTGAAAGCAAACCATATGTTTTGTAAGGTAAGTCACTATTTTAATAGAATTGAGTAATTTTTGACCTTTTGCATGGGTGATTTGCAAACACAAACCGAATGCATTTGATATTTGTAATTATTTGCTGAATGCTTCAGAGCATTCAGTTATTCTCAGACTGAGCTTACAAGTTTTTTGCATCAGTCACTCATTCTAGATAATGCAATTGGTGTTTGTATATTTCTACTTCATTACAAGACTATTTTTTTTTTTTAAGAGGAAAATGAAAAATAGTGAATCAGACTTCTAGGAAGAGGAGTAAGTGATTTTTGCCTTTCTGAAATGCTCATTTTAATGCATTAGGCAGTTAAACAGCTGAACAACAGTGAATACTACGTCGAAATGTGCTTTTTCATTATTCTATTAATTCTGTTGTGTGACAGAGTATAATGCTTGTTTCCATTAAGTTTCAGATTAAGGCCTGTTGTGTCAAATGAAATATAAAGAGGTCAAAGTGAAACTAATAATGACGTGAAGCTTGAATTAACCTTATTTGCTGAATTTCTGTTATTTTACTGTCTAGTTTTCAGTGTATCCAGTTCTACATGGATGCCCCCATTGTCTAGACAGTCAGAAAGTGTCCAGCAGAACGTTGTCACCCTTGTATCAAACAGCACAAGTGGCTTTGATTACTGAGAATGTGATTTTCTATTGTTTTTTCCCCCCCTGCAAGTCTATTTCCCAGTGTTTTTATTTTGTTCAGTTACCAGTCACTTGCTGGTAAATGCAAAACCAGCTATACTGTCTTATAAGCCTGTTGTGCTGGTATTGTCCTCTCTCCTTTCTGTTATTCTTGGTTGTTTTTTTTTAAAAGTATCTGGTGTTTTACAATTTTTCTTTAAATAGTGTAGCACTCTAGGGCATAACCAAAAATGTTTTCTTATGCAGTTCAGTTCTTCTCAAACTCTTACTTCATCAGAGCTGAAGGTAAGCGAATAACGCAAGACAGTTTCTCTACTTAGCCAGCAGTCATCCATGCTCAATGACAGCTTCTCATAGGCTTTATCCTGCTCTGGCACAAATCAGCCAGACACTGTCCCAGTACTCACTTTTTAAGGAAAATGGTGTTCATGATTAAAGCCTTGTAGCTCTGAACAGCTGTGTAATTTTGGCACCAGGTACGATACATGGCTGGTACTCAGTAAAGAGTCTGTCACATTAAGTGAAAATTTCTCTTCCGTTTTTCTATGTAGACGAATAAAAGACTGTCTTTGTAGCATTTCCTAGGTTGTCCCTAATTTTGAAATTTGACTTATTTTTGCACTTTTCTCTTTATGAAAGAAGGATAGTCTAAATGCTACAGGTTTTCATGAGAAATACTGTTAATATTCTTACGTGTTAGCAGCTTGGAGAGCGTGTTGTGCTTGACTCTGTCTTGGTAGAAGGGAATATCAGTAACTGAATTTTTAATGTCTGATGTCGTTTTCCAAGCCTACAAAGAAAGGCCGGAGGAAGTAGGAAAGTCCTATGTCTTGGAAACTTTTTTCAAGTGTTTTTCTTTTACATGTAGCCAATGTATCCAGAATTTTGAAAAGTAAATAATGATCTGTTTAGATGCCTATTCATGAATCCTTGAAAAAACAGGCGGATCTTATAAAAGCAGATATTTGGTTACTTCTGAAAACTTACTGAATGTGAAGGGTTTTTGAAGGTGTATTGAGGCAGAGTTGCTTGGAAATTCTAAAAGCCTTGGATGCTTTCATCTGCTGGCACCTATTTTTCTGAAGTTGTTTTGGAGCACACACTCCACTTTTGCCATAGATACATGGCTCAGGCCATTTATTTTCCATGTGCAGCATACTTAAATTTTGTCAGATTGAAGGGGAATAAAATGTGTTCCTTAACTCCTCAATTCTTCTGTGCTATGTAAATTGGGTTTGAACTTCTTCTGTCAATACGCTTTTGGATTATTCTTTCTAACCCAAGGCTACAACTGATAAATGATGACATGCTCAGGGAGGGCTCAGTTGTGCTGCTGACGTGTAAGACAGTGCTAGGGGGATTGGGTCAATGTGCACAGAGCGTCAGCAAGACTCTCCCCATGCCATTCTTGTGGATACGATGTACTTGCTCCTTAGCTGTCTGGCTTCACTGCCTGATACAGGTGAAGAGACTGTATAGCTTGCAGGGGACAAAGTCCATATTCTGGAACAATTGATTGAAGCTTGGCTCAGGATTTCCAAAAGAGAATTTTTAGAGGCATCTTCTGAAGGAGATGAAAACTTTAAAATACAAAACTGAATATAGTCAGAGAACTTTCTCCATTCAGTGACATACAGAAGCTGAGTGTAGTCATTTTCCCCCTTTTTTGTACAATCTCAACGCAACTTCTAGAGATGTGTGGGAATTCTTACTACCTTTCTTTTTCTTCATAACCCTGTGGTCAGCTAAAGCGGTGTAATGGCAGGAGTAATTCACTTTGTACACCCTGAATAAAGGCACGTTCTGCTACTCTGAAATTCAATGAGGCCTTACTCCGAAAGCTTTTCAACCCAATTTCATAACCTTGCACAGCCTCATGGCATCATAAAGCTCACAAAGTTACCTTGGCTTGGTTCAGGGGAGTGTCTGTTCCTGTACATCTGCCGTATCTCCTGCCCATGTAGAATATCCATTTTAACATGCTAGCACTGGGATTATATGTTGTTGTGACTTCTGTGGAAACTGGGCAGATCTGTACTTTCAGAAAGCAGAGCATGATAGATACTGGGGTGTGTGTGACAGAGTGCACGCCAGTTCAAATATTTAAAAAATGTGACACACTATGTAAAGGGAAAAAAATTATGCATCTTTTTTTTTTTTCCTTTGGCCAAGGCTGAAAATATTCTCTTCTGAACTTGCTTCCCTTGACTCATTGGCTTTCTATATTTTTTCCTTCCACTTGACTAAATTGTGCCAGTTTGATTTAAAATCTATCAATCATGATTACTGAGCAGTGAAGCCTATGAAGAGTATAGACAGTTGAGCCAAAAAGTAGAAATATAGCATGTAAACTACTCAGAAATCTCCTTAGGATAAATGGGGAAAATTTGCAGAATTTACCATGGATGAATGCTAAAAAAATAAAGTTCTGGAAGGGTACTTGGAATAAGACAATTTGGACAGTAAATAAAACCTTTTAAAAATCTTCAAGGAATGCAGTGATTACATAAACACCCTCATGGAAAATGTGTTCAATTCCTGGTCGTCCTGTGCTACTGTGTAAAGGCAGAACTAGCAGACGGCTGTAATATCTTCACATGCAATTGTACCAATCATCTCTGAAGGAGGAAGAAAGGATTCAAAGAAGAGATGAAATAATTATAGAGAGCAGTCAGAGCAAAGATGCTGTAAGCAGTAAGTTGAGATTGAAATCTGTTTAAAAATACAGCCTTTGGCTCTAGTTAAATGGCTTGGTTTCACTGACATTATCATACAATAACCATTGGATTTCACTCAAAGTGCTGCCAAGTGTTCACTATTTTCGATGAGTTGAGGGTCCCCTTCCTCAGCCAGACTAAATGAGTAGAGTTGTCTTCAGACAAATGGAATAGTATTTATACCGAGTACCTGTTCCTTATAATGGTGTAGGTGGACAGATTATTACATCTCAGCTTTGTGCTGATAGCAGCAATGGTGTGAAAGCAAAATGTTGTGGAAGACTCCATATGGTTAAATCAAATGCATTTGTTTACCATGTTTTCCAGAGTTTCTGAACTCTTCCTGGTAGGTACCGCAGCTAAAACTGCTATTTACTGAGGCGATACTTTACTAAGATATTTATTTTTATAAGAAAGAAATGTGAGATCTTCTTCACTGTTTACATGAATAGCACTTGATCTGTTCCCAATTACTTGCATAGCTTATCTGTCTGTCAATTTATAGTTCAGCTTCTTTTAAAAGATACTGTACAATGATGCCCACTCAAGCTTTCTGCATTTTCACTTTGACCGGAATATCTGTTCGGCATTAGAGAAGGCACAGTTTACTTTGAAAGAATGCTTGTTTGCTGAAATAGTGAAACTTGACGGAATACTGGAGGCAATGCTTGAGAAGTGAGTTTTGAGCTCAAAAAAAATTATATTCTTTGTGAATATTTGAATGTAACTCCTTTTCTACTGAGTAGAACAGAAAAAATGTCATGAGACTTTTTTTTTGTAATTGGGCCTGCCAGACAGAATTTCAAATATTAAAATACTTTATAAGCTGCTTGTGAATAAGGAGTAGGATAAGAATCTGTCAGAACTTTAGCAATAATTTAGAGTGTAATAAATTTGCTGCAGTTGCAGCTCTTCTATGAAGTAGTGTGCCCACAAATGCAGTTGTCATGTGAAGCCTCGTTTGGATCTTGCTTGCACAATTTTATTGTATTTTAATGGAATTTTAATATGATCTTGGAAATAATGATGTCAGATTAGCCCAAACAAACAGTAGAAAAATGCAGGACTATTCAGTGCAGTTACTAAAGGCTCACAGGAGTATGAGTAACATTAGGTAGATTTGGTTTTCACTCAGCTGATGTTATTTTCAGAACAACAAGCTTGTAGAATCAGCATGAAAAGCATTGGCACTAATTATGACTAATGTTTAACTGTTGCATGAACCATTTAAGCACTGTGTAGTCTGGGATATTCAATTTTACGTGTTCTCAAAGCTTTTTTTTTAAATGGTGGTCTGTCTTACAATGTAATGATAATATGGGATTTTTAAAATATACTGAGCCTTTTTCAGGAGAGATGTAAAATTAGAGTAAGTTGACATCAATGGGATGGTCTTGGTTTAAACCATAATGTAAAATGTGGCTCTCCAGTTCGGCTGAATTTTTACTGTGGCTTTTCAGGAGTGGTTAGCAGCATAAATGTAAAAATGTGTGTTTGCAAAATGTGCATGACTTGTACAGGAAATTCTCCATTGATTGGGGTGTCTCTCTCTATATATATATGTGCGTGAGGACTAGAAAAACAAACTTAGGCAACTTCTAAAATCTTAAAGGACTTTTTTTTTTAAGTGGACACCAGGGGCTGCCTAAAAATAAAACTGGCTCCATTTCTTTGAGTTTTTTCTCTTTTTGAGTTAAAACGTAACCATACAGCCAAATGAGTCAGTTTCATCTTCTCCATGTACAGCTGGTGTGATGGAAAGAAATGGCCTTTTTAAATAGCCATGACAGTCATAGTTATTGCAAAAGAGTGAATGGGGGAGGAAAATGAAAGAAATTAATTGGGAAAAAGTCTAGGCCAATGATGACTAGTGGTGTGATAACTTACAGTAAAGAGAAAATTACTTAAACCATGACATGAAAGCCATGTATTTATAAAAACTCATAGTGGTAGTGCCCTACATTCTGTCCTTGCTCTGCATGGTACCAGCGTGATGACTGGGAGAACTCAAGTCTATGGATTCACCATAAAATTTAAAATGATACCTTACTTATCAGACATAGCATTTCAAAAGTTTTCAATGATTTGATGTTAAGAGATGAATAAACCTGTTTTACAAATATACAAATAATGTAACAATGGAAATCATCACTATGCAGAGATTTACATTTTGTTTTTAAGCTGAGGAGCTTTACTTGTATCCTGAGGGTGCTGTATTCCTACATTTGCCCAGTCTTCTCCATAAAGACCAGTTACAGGATCATGCCTAGTTTTCACACAGATCAGAAAATACCTTGTTCAGTCAAAGTGGCATCTAATTTTCCCATGTGCTTTTAAACTGCACAGTTAAATAGGATCTTGACTCTGTTGAATACCACCAGCATTCTTAGTTTGTCTTGCACATTATTTTAGTAAAACCTGTTTTACATGACTATCCAAGGGACAAGGGGAAAGTAATTTCCTATCAAAGACAACTTTTTTTTTTTTTTTTAAATAATGGATGTTCTTACTGTTTGTTTTGAGGAAAAAAAAAATCTGTTAGACTCACCAACAAAGAATTAAACTATTTAGGAGACATCTTCAATATAATTCTAAATCCGCTTTGAAGTATTGGAAAAGGCATAGAAGAAAGGTCTGCCCTTTTTTTCTGTCACTGTTTATTCCTTTTTTCTTCTATGCCCTTTTCTTCTTGGCTCTCCAGAGGCCTTTGCTTACCGTGATGGTGATATTGTCACAAAAAAAAGCAGATACAGTAGTTCGGTTGTAATGTTAGCTCCTACTGCCCACACAGATTCATGAACTCTCTTCCCTTAACCTTCCATATTGGTAACCGGGAGGCTTGGAAGGACAAATAAGATGGAAAAGAAAGTTATGTACCATATTGAGCTTCTATTATTCCTTGTTTTTCAAAGGTGACAAAAAGAAATTTCACCTCCAGAAAAACAAATTAGAGAGTTGAAGCAGTCCCTGATAGGTTCCTACTGATGTTTCCTGGAGAAATGTTCTGGGTAAGATTTTATTTCAATTCTCTGTGTCGTGTTCTTGCCTAGGCCCCCCAGTCTCCTATGTCAGTCACAGGCAGAAGTGCTGAGCTCTCTGTTCACTGAACTAGGTTATGAAATTATGCACCTGCTGAATAGGAGATACTGTATTGATATTGTTGAACAGGAAGCAAGAGATTTTTGACTAAGGGCATCTCTGTGGATGGGCTTGGCCCTGTGCCTTCACAGGGCTTTGGATTCCATAAGAGTATGTCTAATGGAAAAGAAGAATAAACAGGAGAACTGAGCTCACTTTTCTACTTTTTCTACATCTGGAGCACCTTTCTTGGGTATAGCACTGCTGTGGGCTTGCAGCTGCTAGAATGCATGCTAGTAGTGGGCTGACAAGCAATGGTGATCAGCCATGGTGTGCAAAAACTTGCTGTCTGATTATTTCAGATCATTTTGGTATTGGACAACTGGCTATTCAGGGCAACTCAGGTGGAAATCTAATCTGCAAAAGATGTTTACTGTAACATCCTGGGAACATTCTCAATGCGGAACACTCACTGCTTTCCTTTTGTGCATAGTCAAAGTTTCCAAAATGCATGGGTCTCTTAAGTGGGCATATACTTCTATTCATCATTTCCTAGTGCCAGTGCAAATACTTCAACTTCAGAGGCACTGAAAGGCCTCTTTCACCTTTGTGGAAGATATTTTCACACAACTGAGTATGTCACACAGCTGAGGCGTTGCATCATACAGAAGTGTCTGGAACCATAGAGGTCTGCTGGAATGGATGGTTGCTGTGGATTGTGATGAATGAGATGGTTCCTTGTTACAGTGTGAAACTGGATGTACCACTTTCTGGGCTATGAGCCTGTTTACTAGGCACTTTGGCATTGGAAAGAAATGCTATAAACATGAATGCAAACTGCCACAGCAAAATATCTTTTGGAGGCCAGAAAATGAAGTTAGAAATTAATTACCTTCATGTTGAAGGCAAGGCCTATTGCGATTCATAAAATGTAACCGTATTGACACATGTGGTTATTAATAGAAATGGATAGTACAGTTGTGCTATTTCTAAGCTATGTTCAAACAGGTCTGTCTCTATTTCCTGGCCGCAGGAGTTGGAAGGACTTTGTAAATAGGTTGCCTGAGCTGGGGTGCTTGTCTTGTATATTTTTACTTGCTGCTGTCACTGGACAGTTTGGTTGTAACCCTATGACTTTTTGAAAAATAGCAACAAAAAAGGGCTGTCAGATCTGTTTGTGTCTTCAGTTCTGCATTGTGTCCCCCTCCAGGGCCTTGTCCATTGAGAAATGCTCCAGGGAACTGTTCCTCTAAAGCTCTTTGCAGTCCTCCACCAGCATGAGTTCAGTATTTCCTGGAACAAAGCTTCTTTGCTCATTTCAAAATTCATCCGTTCATTTTGCGAGTGATGGATCTTTGAACAAACCATAGCTGATAAACGAAAACATAGAAAGCCTGGATATATACCATCTTATTACTAGTCTGCTGTGTTTCTGTTCCTACGCTTTTGAAAAATATCAGCACCTTCTATTCACTTAGCTGTGACAAAGTTCGCTTCCAAGAGAGCCTTTTCTGCTTTCCCTCTGGCCTGGCAAGAGGTTTCCTAAGTTACTATCCTCAGCACTGCTGCTCTGTGACAAAAGCAGGTGCGTGGGCGGCTGACTTGTGTTCAGAGGGAAGCAGCCCCTGGATTGGTAACCACGTGGGTGGGCTTTCAAATGCATGCTCCTGGAAGGTATATTCATGGGAGATGTTATCCCTCACAGGAGTGGGCACCAAATGCAGGCAGACAGTGCGGAATGAGGCAGGTGCTCGGTTTTGTTGTTCAGCAGCATTGTTTCTGCCAGTTGGTGTGGGAGTAGAACAGAAGATGGTCCTGAGAGAGCTGCTTTTTCTTGCACTATGCATACCAGACTGAACTGCTGTCTTTGATTTCAATTATCTTTTCTTATGACACCTATAGATAAGGATAAAACGCATTGCCAAATTAGAGGAATTCTGCATTGCTTGTTCCAGAGCTGTAAACATTTTTAAGTGCTTTGGGATGCTTACCTCATGAAATCTCAACTTCAGTAAAAGCTGAATGCAGGAACTAGCCAGCAATCACTTTCTCAGTTGTTTTTGCTCTCTTTATTTGCTCCTTCAAATGCTGCATATTGGATACGATGTTTAACTTTTAACCTACATGGGGTGTGCTACAGTTTAAACTGCCCCACTTGCTTAACGGGAGGGCAAAAGAAGAGAAAGGAGAATGAGTGTGAACAGCGAAGCAGGCGTGAAGACAACACACTTAGCTGACTTCTGGAATTGCAGGTGGAATGTTGTGGAATTTGATACAGATGGAAAATAGAAGTTGAAAAGCATAAAATTTCCAGTGTGGGTGCCATTTTAAGTAGGCTGTGTGGGTGGAGAATGGTGCTAAATGCCAGGCAGGCAAGTAGAACTGAGAGTCTCTTTCCAACTGGTAACAGACAGCTAGCAATAGAGAGGAAAAAAAAAAAAAAAGTAGTTTAAATGTCCCAATGCAGCTGTTTTGTAATGAATCGCTAATAGTTACTGGTAAAGCTCAGCTCATCAGCATTTGCTGCTTTGTTGTCTATAGAGGTCTTTTCCACAGCAGTTCCAGTACGATTTTTGTGATATCCTTATTTAATATCTTACTGTATGTAGTCAGATGGTTCATGTGGCTCTGAAATCTTTCCCTGGTCAGACTGTATGACATATAGCAGGTCAAAAGTGGTTTTGAGCATTCTGGTTAACTATCATTCTTCAGCATGAAAGTAGCATTATTTCTAAGAATGAAGTGTTGTTCCTTATAGGGTGAACACATAATACTAGTGTACAGGACATCTCTGCTTCTGCTTTGTTCTCAGATCCTCAGCTCAAGTTCTGGTGCTTTGTTTTGGCATCAGGCCCAGCTCCAGGAGCAGATCTTTTCTCTTCATTTGCTCCAGATGTATTTACTGTGTGTTCATGTGACTGTTCTTCAAAAAAAGCATGAGCGTGCAACAAACAATTAATGATTTAAAAAAAAAAAAAGGTACCTTTCCCTCTAGGAAACAGCTCCAGTAACTTCTAAGAGGCACTTCCCTACCTTGAGAGTACATGATAATATGGAGGAAAAGGGGAAGGTCAAAGTTATTCTTCTTGATAGTCACTAAGTGTTGAGAGTGTCTTTGGCTATTTATCAATCAAAGGTGGATCCCAAATGACCTGAAAAAATCTGATATTCAAGATGGATTCATGCCCCTTTGATCACAGAAATCCTTTGTAATGAATGGCCCAAAACTTTTCTTCTCTCATGTGAGGCTTTAGAAGAACCTGTAAAAGCTTTTGAATATTTATATGTATAATACTTCTGGATCAAATTTGAACTAAGTGGAGGTCATTAGTAACACGAAAGTGTTCCTTAATTTTTCAGAAGGATCTGACTATTAAAATGCAGAGCATCTCTACTGTAATGCAAATAATTTAACTCTATCTGTGTGTAGGAAACAGGTTATAGGGGTTGTAATCACTTGGCTTTCATTGTTCTTTTTGTTAGTCTCCAGCTTCTGAGAGGAAGGTGTAGTTCTTGCAATCCTGTCCTCTACAAAAGACCACAAGAATCCCTCACAGTAATATTTAAAAATCCGCTTTCAGCTACAGCCAGAAAATAAGGCTGTGCTATAAGTAGTGCATACCAGAAGTGGAAATGACTCAGTTCAACAAGCTTCCCAAATTTATAGGTGGTTCCCTTCTGAGAGAACTGACACTGCAATGCATGTGGTAATTATCTCTGTGAAAGAAGCACACATGCTCTTGTGATTGAAATTTAAAATTTAAGAGCAATGTTGGGTGTGAGGCAGTAATTGGTAAGTCATTTGAGATGCAAAAACAGTGAAAATGGGATGGGTCTGTATACAACCGGAAACTATAACCATAGGTTGTTGTTCATAAATAATACTAACATCAAGATTTCCTTCCACTGAATTTTAAATGGTAAATATAGGGCTTGGAGGAGGAAGATCATTTGTTCTTTTATCCTATACATTTGTAAAGTATTTGGAAGCACCAGGACTGCATTCCAAGTCTTCCCGCTGCAGCTGGGGGAGAAACATTGTAATGCTGATGTCTCTCCACGACTGGCTGTGTTTTGAAATCATAGCCCAAGCAAAGGGAAATGCATAATTTTACCACCTCTCTCAGCTGTCGTCACAAGAAACACTGACTCAGACACACCTGTGAGTCAGAATTCTTCTTGTTTCCTTCCTGCTGCCAGGTAGTAGTAATTTGCCTCTTATTTTAACTGTAACCTTCACTGCTGTTCTCAGCCTCTGCATTGTCTCACTTAATCTGAACAGGCAGCAGAAGTGAAATTAAGCTGTCTCTTACTGTCCTCTTTCAACTCATCTATTCTGAAAAGAGGGCAAACAGTCAGAAAAGTACTCTGTTGTTCTGTGCTTGAGCACAAAATTTGGGTAGAGAGTAAAGAATTATAAAGGCACTTCTCTTTTTCTCTGAACTGATAAGTAACCAAGTCATAAGATACATCAACAGGAACTGGACTGAAGAAAATCAAAGGTCACGGTGTTTCTTAAACGCAGTAGAGGCTCTTACACAAGCTGCATCTCTGAAGGATAGCCATGTGGTTTATTTAAATTAGTTTTCTTTCCTCTTGTTTCACAGGCAGTTATGCTGTTGACTGAGCCTCTGTTGTGTTACACTTTTACTTTCCAGAACATAATTTGCTATTGATTTTTAACCTTTTAAAAGTACCTACTCTTTCAGCTTTTTTTTTTTTTTCCCAAACACGATCCAATTACTTTCCTGCTTCGCTTTTTGTTTGTCTGCCTTGATTCCTCCAAAGGGTCTGATGGAAGTGCTGAATTACCTATTTTTCCGAGGTGTTTCAGGTTGGGTATCTGAAATAAGAGAAAATTTAGGAAGCAAAATCATGTCTTTGCATTGATAATCGTAATGGTAGAATACCTACTGAGACAGTCAGACAATAATCTCTAACAAGTAAAAAAAACCCCTACCCAGCAGTATATTTAGACATCAGTAAGAAATGAAATGAGTTAACAACAGGAGAAACAAATGGTCTGCGGTTAATTCGATCACTTCCTTTGCTACAAAAAAGCAATCATCAAGTTTTAGAAGGCTTATTCAAATGTGACGGGGACAGCCCCTAAGCAACAGTAGCAGGAACATCCACCGCTAATCATTTTCCTTTGCCAGTTTTTATTCCAGTGCTGCAATTGTTCTGCTCACAAAAAGGAAATATGACAGATGACTTTGAACAACGACAGTCAGACTAAATGTTCAAAAGTACAGCTGCTGAAACTTCTTAGAGATTTAAATTTTCATTAAAAAATACTTTATAATAAAGTGTAGCATATGTAACATAACTAACAAACTTTGTGCAGAAGTTGTCTTTGCTTTCCTTTTGTAAGCACAACCTGCTTCAAGCTGGGGAATACTGGAACAAGAAGTAAGGGTGTTAAAATGCTAAGCGCCTTTTGCTTTATGAGTCTAGTTGGACAGAATTAGAGAATCCTATACACATTTTGGTTCCTTAAAATTCAGCATGATTTGGATTCTAAACTGTACACAGAAATTTAAATTTGAGATGGAACCAGAGCTAAAAGAGGCATATCTTATGGATCTGATTTTGAGTCAGATTGGGAGCAGAAAGCTTTAAAAAAAAACCCAAACAAAACAAAACAAAAAATCCCATGAATTTTATCTTCTAACCCCAAATCTAGTAATGACGATCTAAGAGCTTGGCCCTGGCAGATCTGAAACAACTCTGATCCTGTTTCAGTATCAAGTCTGAATTTGGCTGTTGTTCAAAATATAGATTAAGAGAGTACATCCATGGCAGATTTTTCATTTTAAACAGCTTATTAATTATTTGATGGCAGAGTCATCATTTCCCCTTCACCCCACATCTCAGTGCTTTCACACCGTATGGCCATTTCATTACATGTTAACTTTTTGCATACAAAAATGTCCTGTTTAAATTTGCAAATTCAGTATATGGAACTACTCTTTCCCTTTGTAAGCAGTTGGAGTATCTCTACAAGCATTTAGTGAGAAAACCTGCAGATGTTTTTCTTTGTAAACACTTAATTCTTAGAAGTTTGTTGAAAAGTTTGGCATTGCTCGGGAAACAATCCTTTGGAGTGTTCTGCTAGCTTGAGAGATGGTTTTGCTATTCATTCAGGACTTCTCAACTTCAAAGGCTTATCTTTCTGAGCAGTTGCTAGATTCTTTGCTTACTTGGCATCATCGTGAGTGTGCAAAAAGTAAGTAAATGCAACCCACTTGCCGGTGACCCACATTGAAGAGGCTCAAGAGAAATAGGCCAAAGCTACCAAGTTCTTAAGGTGAAAAGACCAAAAGAGTTAGCCATTAGGAATCCCAGAGCAAAAGTAGCCTCTGGAATGCAATGCAATGTCTATGTGTATAAATCCATGTCACGTCTGTATGACATCTGATGAAAGCTTTCAAAGAAGAAGCCACTTAATCTGATTACTGATAAAAGATCAGCACTTTTGCTAACGGTAACAGGCTTTCAGTGTATTATGTTTGAACTGCAGGAAGAAAAATGCACTGGACAGTAGTCTTTGTTATAGATACATATTATTTTCTGTCTTTCCATCTTGGAACAGAATTTTGGTCTTTATTTTGTTTAAGTTCTCTACCAGATATTTGTGTATTCACCTCTTTTAGGAAGTGAGACCTTTTTATATTATTATATTTATAATTTTATATTTTCCTTTTGTGTGTGTATGCATTTTTTGTGAAGTTGCTTTGGATGATGCTCACCATCCTCCAGTTACCTTCTTTGGTGAAAGTGGGCATTTGCAACCAACAAGCTGCTAGCATTTGCAGAAAATCTTTTCTGAAGCACCTAATCTTGCTTGTAGTTGAAAGTGGTTTTGTTTGGTTTTGGTTTTTTGTTTGTTTTTTTCCAGAAGCCATAAAAATCTCCTAGGACAACTACACGAAATGTGTGAAACAGAAGTATACTCAGGGGAAGAAACAGAGTAGTCATTACATTCTTTTTATCTTGGGGTTTTTTTTTTTCCCCTTTTCATTTCAACTGTGTTGCATTTCATTTAAAGACTAACATACGGAATCTCCAAGTGTAGGTGGAAATATTGAGGGCAACTGACATGAAGTTTCACTAGTAACAAATAATTATCATCTATATACTCTTCCAAAGAACTTTTTCTGTCATATGAGTAACCAGTTTGCAAGAATAATTGTGGCAAGAACAGCAGAAACCATGAACGTTGTTCAGTTAGAAGGAGGTGTATTGTATTAAAGAATACATTTTACTTGGGTATTTATAAATATATTAATTTAACAGATTATATTCCTTTAGCAAGCCATTTGTAATAGTTTTTCTGTGTTATTGCTGTTTGTATTATTAACAAACTGAGCTCATACCCTCTGTTAAATTGAGTAAGAGTCTGTATCAACCAGCAGCAGGAGTGGGATTGATAGTCCATTCTCCCTCTTCCTCTTTTTGGGACAACTACCACTGTAACTTATACTTTTGGTAAGCACCTCAGGTATAAGTGTTTGACTGCATATGGCTGTTCTACTTTCAAATGGGCTCCAGATCCTGGGATGTTTACATTACATAGACCATTAACGGATGGAGGAATTCTTTTCAGAAGCAGGAAATGGTAGCAGCTGAATAGGAACATATTTTTATTCTACCAAGGGTTTGAAGCATACTTTCAATGCCCAAGCATGTTTTTCTACTTGCATTTTGATTTCTATTATTTATTTATATGCTTTTGGAATGAGTTTATTCATGTTTTTCTCCATGAATTGGGCCACTAAATATTTGGGCCAAACTGCCTGCTAGAAAATATTTCATCAGGGATGCATCATTTTCAGGATAGGTATATACAACTCCGCAGGCAAATACTTAAAAGCTCTTAATTTTAGTACATTTGGAAATCTAAGACTCGGTGAAGGTGAATGAATCGTGATCTTGAATGACAGAAAGTGGCAGTAGTAATACACTGAATGTAAGTGTAGGTCATATTTTAAAATATATAGAAATTATATATATGTAGTATTTTGCAGACTCTGAAAAACTTAAAATCTCTGACAGCTGTGGAAATCTTATGGTTTCGTTAACCACATACGTGCTCTGTACCCCTAATAAAGATTGTAGTCATTGTACATTCATGCTCTAAAGAATTTCATCAGTCTCTGGCAATGTGGCTTCATGAAGACCTTGACTCAGATTTTGAAAAATGTCTGTGGTTAGTTTTCAATGGTGACTTGAACTTTTGGGGCCACAAATTTCCTTTAGAAATAGGAGTTAGGAACCCCTATTGAGTCCTTTCTGTTAGGTTATTTATAGTAAGTCATGAGTGGGTGTTACAAGCTAAGGTTATAGAACAATTTTATATGATATTCTACGACTGTGCATAAGCGTTGGCTGGGCCGCTTACATGCAGGTAATCATCGATGTGTTTGCAGGATTGACATCTAGAGGAAACAAGAAAATTGGGAACATGTGGTGAACATAGTTCTAGCTCTTTGCTAGATAGTTCCTGTTAAATATTTATATGTCAGCGTGATTTACAGCAAAGTGAGTGCTGCCAGTGTCTCCTGGTCATCCAGTAAAACAAAGTGCGTTTGTCTCTGTGTGGCTGAGAGGTGAGTGAGGGGTCTTTGCAGTCTGTACCACCAAACCCAATCCAAGTGCAACATTGCAAAAGTCATTTCTGTTGCTAAAGTCCTTGCCTCTTTCAAGGTGTGCTTACTGCTCCAGCATTGCCTTAAGTGTAGTAGGCTCTGAAAAATATAGCTAATCCTTTTCCAGCAGAAAATGTCTCTTTGTCTCTTCTTTGGGAATGCTGTAAGGAAGCATGCTGTGTATAAAAGGACTTCATTCCAGATTTAAGCAGGAAGAGAAGTATGTGTTTGTATACAAGGATAGAATTAACAGCAAACCTTCCTTTCCTCTCCCCCCCGCCTTTGTTTTTTTAATTGTGTAGCTGGCATCAAAATGACAGCAGGAGAGAACTTCTGTTTCCGATGTACTCACACAAGGAGTATGGGAACTTGAAGCGTCAATGCATGTCCTTCTTAAGTTAACAAGACAAACACCAAGGCATTTTAAGATCTGTGTTCAGTCTTTAGCACTCTTCATGAAGCTACTTACAATGGCCTTCTTTTTATTCTACTGCAGTATAATTTTTAATGCCGCTGACAGGCTTGGATGCTGAAATTCAACCTCTGGTTATGCACAGAGCAGATATAACAGACAGTGCAGTTGCATTTTCTTGAGACTGTTCCACAAGTAAGGCTTCTCCCCAACCTTTGGGGACCACTTACATGGGAAAGTGAAGAACTTCATGTCAGTATTTATTCAATCCTTGCACTCTTTTCTAAGGTTATGCAAAATGTCATGGCAGCATTGTCATAGCAACCATCACTTACTTGAAACTGAACACTGACCGCCACTTTTACATACAGCAGCTTTTTCTTTCAAACTTGTACAGATTGGAGCTAGTGACCTGTGGGTAGAAGTGCTTTGTATGCCAGTATCGATGTGCCTAGCTAAAAGTTAATTTTATTAGAATATAATTGGTGGCAGCAGTGTAAGGAGTTAATTTCATGCTGAATTTTGACAGTTAATTTAGGTCTATATTTCTCTAAAGTGAGGGAGAGAGTTGGGCTCATACATTTAGTTTTCTGAATTGTAACAAAACCGCTGAAAGTAGATTAATCCTCCTAAATGTGTGCACTGTACAAGTCTCTAGTGCTTGTGAGTGAAGAGGCAGCATAAAGAAGTCACTGAGTACCTACCTATCAGCACTTTAACTCCTTTGCAGTCAGTCAGTGTGCAGTCCCTTTGGCTGTAAGCTGTAAGGACTGGGAGACATTTAAATGTATAGATATTGTCCTATTTTTATACACTTTGGGCCATATTACTCCACTTTTAAGTGCAGAATCTTAGTCAGAATCTGGTCCTAAGTAGATAGTGAAGTGGTATATATGCTTATGATGCTATATGAATGTTTAATTTGTTTAATAAAATAATGCAATTGAACACATTTGACCAACATTTATGGTTTTAAGAGCTCCTGGAGAATAATGGGTGAAGACAGGAGAAATTAGGGGTTTACAGTAATCCTCTTGACTCTTTTCATTATAATCCATACTACTGTATTATAGGTAACCCTGTATCTATTCCAGCTCTTAATGCTTCATTCTGAACATATAAAAATAAAACTTCCATTTATGTGGACAGCTGCATAATTTGTGAAACTTTTAAGGGTTTGGAATTGTCCTGCAATGTGGTTAATTCCCATGTGGGGCATATTTCTATTCCTTTTTTTTGTGAATGAGTATGTTTTGGTTCCTCCTTAACATTTACAGGAACAGGAAGCAACGATGCTATTACTGCTCTGGGCATGGATTTTTGGTTTTTTCCAGACAGACTTCTAGCCATGAGAGTGAGTACGTCACTTGGCAATTTGAAAAGCTTTACCTTCTTGAAAATGAAGTTACTTGCAGCACCGTATAAGGGCATGAGTTCGTTCTTGTTGAGCAACAAGTTTTTGCTTGTAGGGACTGTTATTTCTGTCTCCTGGAACATTCAAGTTTAACAAACAACTTTATACTTTTTCCATGGCACTTCTGTGTACAGAGAGAAGTTAGGCTGCTCCTAATCTGAAAACTTAGAGAGCAAACTGCATCTGTAACAGAATAGGAAGCAAGTCAAACAGCAGGAGTATTTTATCACTACCTCTATAAAACATAACAGTCAAGCTGGAATGGAGTTTCAAAGGTTGGTTTCTAAGCTGCGTTAGGTTTTAATTAGTGAAAGAACCTAGTGACTTACATCGTCGCTTGTTTATGAATAGTAATATTTACTGTACTAAAATTGTGTAGATACATTTTATGTTAGACTGCCACTTCAATTCTAGTTCAGTGTTTAGTTTTTCAAGTTTTACTTTATTTTAAAAATATACTTCAGCCAGTGTCAATAATAAAAATGCCTTGATAATTAAAGTTTTCCATCTGAATTAATTCCATCACTGTAATAAAAAGACTAGATTAAATGTTTTGATGACTTCAGTGCCATTACAGCCTATAATACAGCAGCTGTTTAGCTATAGCCCAGCAACTGTATTTCATTTTAGAGAGGTTCTGAAGTCCTTCCTTCTCTCTCTCTCCACCCTTGTAATATCTCTTCTTTGCCCGAAACTCAAAGGATTTAAAAAAATATATTACAAAAATTATATAAAAAAAGAAAAAAATCCCCCTGAATCATCCTTTGCTGGACAGTGACTCCATAGTTCTGTTTTTCCCAATTTAAAAATCTGACTAAGGACTGTATCATGATGTTCATTGCAAGGAACATTAATGAATTGGAAGAAACCCTGGCTATTAGTTTGTATGGAAAGAGGAAGGAAATAGCTACCTGTGAAGCATTCTTCCTTACCTAGTAGAAGTCTTATTATATCACATTTTCTCAGGGGAGAGAATCCTATGTGATTTTGGAAAAAAAGTGGATTCCTGCTGGCTACACAAGGAACAGCATTGTCAGCTCTCTTAATTTTGTTACATTTTTTATAGTGCCTGAGGTAGTTTACCTGTACTCAAAGGTCCAGCTGTGCCTGTTCAGGTTATTACCTCAGGAGCCCCTGAATTCACTTTTAAAAGAAGCTCCTAAATGTCACAACAGCAAAGAAACACCTTGGAAGTATGTCTCCTCAACACCTCAACAACAGAAGCAAATTCATTCTTGCAACTGATTATTAAAAATGGCAGCCTTAACCAAAACTCTGTGATAGTTGAGTGTGTGTGGCTGCCTAGGACTGTCTGTTCTGAAACCAAGAAATTAAACCCAATATGGAGGTTGAGATGGGGACTGAAAGACTTCAAAAGTCAGGTGGCCACCAAGTCTATATTTCCTAAACAAAAAGTGCCTTACGAGGCAGAAATTCGGTGGTGCACAGCATATCCTAAGCCACAGTTTGCATCTCAAACTCTGATCTCAGCACGGCTGACTCACAAAGTTCAAAGCCTGCAGAAACATGCTAAACAGCAACTTACATGCTTTACAACTCTGCATGTCTAGTTTGTGGTGGTTTGCAAAACAGTGTGCATTGACAGGAATACCCTGAATAAAGTAGTTTTGTAGCAATGCAGTGCATTTTTGGAAGTTGTCTTGCCCTTTTACATATATATATATATATATGCGCAGCCTCTTGCCCTCCCTCTCTCTCTCCATGAAGAGAAGACATTATAAAGTTTGGGGGTTTAATTTTATTTTTTTATTTTTGTTTTAACATCAACAAGATTTTTTCATCCTGGAATGTTATTCAACAGAGCAGTCGTCTTTAGCTTTAAAGTTGTTGAATTGGACTCTGGGTTAAAAAGAACTAGTTCCCAGCCTATCTCTATAAACAGTTGCTTCAGGCTAAAACCTGAATTTCCTTTCTTGAATCAGCCTGGGGGATCCTTGTTGTGGCCAGATATGTTACACGATTATCTAATGAGATTCACCCCCCCCTCCATTCTCAGTTGAGTTGGTGCTACCTGGTCTTAAGACCAGCTACTGTACCACAGGCTGTCATGTTTGGAGAGTGATTATGTTCCCCTAAAATCATATGGGGATCCCATTTTGCTGTCACAGGGGTGAGTGGTGCCAGGCATTTAAATTGTTGCAGACTTTGGGTGCTCCTGTCAATTGTCCTCTTAATGATATAAACAAAATGAAGGCGATGCAAGTGCCATGAGCCATTTTGTCTTGCCTTTCAGTTGTAGTCTAGTTGCTACTAAATATTACATACTTGATAAAATGTTCGAATAGAAGACATTGCTTTTTAATTTAAAAAACTTTTTTTTCCCTATTAAGTCCACAGGTAGCTGTTTTTATTTTGATATACACATTAAGTCAAGCGAATTGCTGCTTGAAGTGGTTGTTTAAGTGTCTATGATATCAGCAAATGACCTAAGTTTAACTTTGGGAAGTTTTTTGCATGATTTCCAGGAGCTGTAGAACGACTAAAGTAACAAGCAATGATGACTCATGAAGCGTAAAAGGAGCTGAAGTGGGAATTTACAGGAAAGAGCATAAGCTATGGCTTTTCCCCTCTGTGATATCAGGGCTAGTTTTATTAGAGGCAAAGGAAATTTTGCATGCCTAGGTAAAAGGCGAAATGAACAGAGAAACAGATATTCTTAGAGATCAAGGTAGGTGCATGGACTAAGATACTAATCATCCCCAAATTTTGGTGCAGGAAGAACCAGGAACTAGCCCGTTTGATTGTTTTTTTTCCTACAGTAATGGAATCTGCTGAGGTTAAGGTGCGTCCATACTACCTTCAGGGTCTCAACAGTTGAAGTTGTTCCGTAGTTCGCAACCAAATTCTTCAAATTAGAGATATTGAAGGAGTTCACTGCTGTCCTCAGTATGACTGGAGTGTGAAAGCCCCTATCTGGCTGTATATTTTACTGTAACTGGGGTGAAGGATGCAAAACGTTATGACCAGTGTCCTCCTGAGTCCTGTGTTACACGCAGAGAAAGGCTCGCGTATGTGGAAGCTGTTCTTGAAATTAGGATAAAAAAAAGACAATACTGCTTTCAACAAAACAAACAGAAAAATAACAGAAGCAAGCTAGATGTAATTTCTCATTAATACAACATCCCTTTCTTTCCAATGTCTGCCAGGTTTTCAGAAAGCTCTTTCTGCGATGGACAGAATGGCTCTGTATAGCTGGCTGGATTCAAAGTGGATGTTTGTGCTTGTGTATCTGTGAAGGCCTAGCAGCCAAGCAAGATTTGATCATTTGAAAGACCAAAAATAAAAAACGGATTTTAAGGAACCTCATAAGATAAATTCTTGTGTTACAAAAGCTCTCTTCCTACTCCTCGCTGTGAACACAGCAAGGAAATGTCTCCTTACAGCTGCCCTGTGCGTAGCCTGTGTCAGCATAACTCATCCACACCCACAAAGGCATACAAAACTATTTCCAAGGCTTTTGCTTTGTGCTGGCATAGTGCCATCCAGAAGTAACAGCCAAAAGGAAAAATTCCTTTCAGTGACATTCATGGCCCTAAGAAAGATATGCTTCTCTCTTTCATGCTTGTGGAGTTAGAGGGAGTGCCAATATAAACCATGACTGAGGCTCTGAAATGATGCGGGTCCACGTCACTACTTCAAATTCAGTGATGCAACCCGAGTTTACATTAACTAACTTACTTTTAAGGATTCAAACAATGAGAATTATCTGAAAACATTCCTACTGGTTTATTTTTCTCATTTACATGTGTTTGCTACCTGCATCTCATTCAAAGCAGACATGCCTGGTTTGCTTGTGTTTGCTCTGGGAATTTGCATTAAGAACCATTGTTAGAAACAGTGCTCTGATCTAAGGCTATAACTAAACATGTTGCACTCCCACGTGGAAACTGGAGAGGAAAATGTTGATGTATACATATAAAATATACTAAAACAGCTGATGTTTACCTTTTAAGGTGAAATAAAAAGCTATTAACCTGAGAAGCAACAGGTTGTTTCTATGTGTCCTTTAGGGAGAAGGTACTGTTCTGTATCTTGGTCCTGTACAAACTGCTTATACATTTAGTTACGTTGTCAGTCGTCCAACCTACCATTCATTGCATTGTGTGTTCCCCCAAAAATAGATTAAGTACTGAACACAAGACCAGACAGGTAAATAATGCTAACATGTCAAATTAACTTGTAAATGTGGGGGTTTTTGACTGTTTGCTGTGCACTTTGTGAGCTCTGCTGTACTTCAGTGAGGGTGATGTCATCCAGCCTGAGTTCGAAGACCAGTCCAGGTCTACCTGTTTCAGCTGCTTCTTTTGTTATAATACCTTATGGACACCAGAAGAAATCGCAGATTTGTAAAATTAAGGTAGTAGAAAAGTTCCTTCNTTTTTTTTTTTTTTCTCTCCTTTTTGGCCATACAGTCTTAGAAGGAAGGTCACACTTTTCTGGCCTTTGGCACATTGGAAGGTATTCTGGGCAACTTGATATGGAGAGCATACCGGAACATTTCACATTATGTATATTATACTTGTTTGAAATGATAATTTCATACCTATAGTATGCTACAGGCTAAAAAGTAGCCTGTGCCTCAGGTACTGTCTTTTATGCCTTTGCTTTTTTATTACTGCCTTGTAAAGCTTCAAAAGGGAAATGAAATTATGCTATACAGAAGGAACGCTGCTTACCTCCAGTTGTTAGGTTCTGCATTTTTTACTGAAACCAAAGGCAGTGGTCTTACTGACTTGAAGAAAGGAGCTTTAATTTATCCTGGCTTGTTTACCAATGAAGAAATGTGAAAGAAATACACGTCCTTCTATCTGAAGAGAAGGTGAAAGAACAGATAATGTGAGGAACACAAAGATCTGCTGGGCCAGAGTCACTTAAGACTGTATCTGAACTTGGAGACTCTGACCACCTCAACTTTCAGATCTAGATGAACAATGAATGTTTTGGCTGTGGTCTAAGAGCCAGGTGTGCACAAGCTCCCCCAAGCCAGCCAGTCTTCCCATGACTTGACAAAACAGAAACGCATGCATATAACCAAATAAAAGCTGTAACTTTTAGCCAGGTTCTTGACCTGAGCGATCAGGACCCAGGAGTTTATATGCGTATAGTTTATATGCAACCTAAATAAATACTGTAGTCAGAGGTCATAGGGTCAGATTTTGAAAGGTCCCTGATATAATTTGTCAACTGTGTTCATTCACCTAAGTCCCTTGGAAATTAATGCACAGGTCCCACTGAGAATCTGGACATAGATGCTCGCCTTCACCGTTAAACACCGAAGAACTAAGATTTATGGTAGCACGGAGTAGGGGAATTTGGTTGGGAATGTTCATGTAAGTCAAACAGTTGCAGATCAGGAAAAGTAGCATTGGCAGTCATTAACAGAAAATAGTAACAAAAAATATTAAACAGATTTCAGAAAGGAATGAGAAAATATTTGAATTTATACATTTAGAAATTTAAAGTAGAACAGTTCACAATAAAAACTGTGAAATGTACCAAACCAGTGAGTTCTGTTACTGTGAATATGGAATAGAAACTTCTATGTTCACTTTCCAAGGGGAGCACTAGGAGATCAAAATTTGACATTCATATCTATTGATCTAAATTTAGCTTTTAGGAGTCACTGTCTCCTATGCACCTCTCTCTTCATCTCTTTATTTTGCCTGCCAATAAAAAATGAATAGAAATGCTGAGACAGGTGATGATTACAGAACATAAACTCAGCGTGTTGATGCAGCAAGGAGAGTAGTCAAAGAAGAGGTATTCAAACCTCAGATTGTTTAGTTCACCACGCAGTTTGATTTAGATGCTAGAAAAATATGAAACTTTCTAGAGATCAGTTAGCATACAGTATGTTAAAAGCAGTATAAAGCGTTTTGTACTTTAATGTACCAAACTTCATTATTCGGCATGGAAAGCTATGTTAGATAGTAGAACAACTCTAGAAAGATCATCAAGGTATTACAGGGTAAATTTATTTTTAAACCTCTGTCATTAAAACTAAATGAATTCAATATATCCTTTCTAAATACACACAAGGTAGAGGAATTCACCAAGAACACAGAGGAATGGATTTTCTCACCTTTTTAATGTTTGTTTAGGATTCAGATAACTGGAAGGCAAGGAGAAATATTTCTTTGATAGGCAGCATTAATGTTAGTTTTGTCTCAAACAGTAATGATTACTCACTAAAATCCTTTTACTAATGACAATATGGAGGAAACTTAGGTAAAGCAGTTGTTCTGATCTGGACTGGAATACTTTCAAGTTTTCTGCACATGGCACAATTTTAAGAAGTCTGTGCAGACAGCATTGGCAACGCTGGGCCTCTTAAGGAAAAAGTGAGGTGGTAAGTCTGTGATTTATGTAAGGCATACTTGAAAAAAAATTGGTGTCTCTCTTGACAAAATCAAAGCTACCTGCTTTTTCTTTGCAGACCTGTTCGCTTTTTGTCTAACTGCATTAAAGACAAAAGCCAAGAAACTTAAAAAAAGAATTGTATTCATTCTCCAAGTAAATCACTAAGGAGAATGAAACTGCAGATGCCTTGTTCATTATTATACAAAAGCTTTACAAATTTGAAACAGCTCTAGACCCTTACACCGTTTCTAACTCCCTTGACATTCTTCTCTGGAAAAAAAAAACACAACAAAATTTGACTTTTTTATAGCATTTTTCTATCACAGAAACCATCTCTTTTGCTTTAGTTTCTTGGATAATATTGATGCTACATTTTCCTGAGACCTACATCTTGTTTAATAATTTGTAAAAAAAATCCGATGTTCAGCATGAGTGAATGAAGCATCTATAATCAACGTGTCAGCTGAGGATCTGGCCTCTCCTTTTCAAACTGGAAACAGTATCTACCATATCCACAGCACGTTTCTGTGCATACTCCGCCAGCTTGTTAGAAGCAACACAGCTTTGCTCTTGTAGCACTGAAAGTTGCCTAGAGGTTGAGCAGCAACAGAGGCCACCACTGTGGTGGCCTAAATAATCACTGTCATCTGGGGCCACTGCAGAAGGCACAGACAGTGGGATGCAGTCTTCCTGCCTCTTTTGCTCTGGGTTGCTGTTCTGGAAGGTATATGCTAGGCAAGGTACAAAGGCAAAGTAATTACTGTGCATCTGTTTTAGGTAATGTGATAGAGTAACGACAAAGTTATCCCCCAGGCTCTGGCCAGAAGGCAGAGAGGAAGGCTTTCAGAGAGAGCTGAACTAGGAATTTCTTTAAGTCCCTTCTCCTAGCCGTACATTCCCACCATCTCTTATAATTGAAATAGTCCAGAAGCAGTATGAGAGGTGGAAGTCAACAGTGCTTGTCAAATTCATGCAAATATTAATTACTCTTTTAGGAGAAAATCCAAACTAAGGTTCATTGGTGCAGAGCATATGACCAAATTTTATGTTTTGGAGGTATAGATCACCCCATGGTTCCATCTGTTGCTGGTGTAGTTCTGGTGAAGGCATACTCAAACTACTGTCTGTCTTTTCAGGTATTTCAGCAGTTAAGTGGATTTTAATATGTTTGATGATATACTCCCCACCTCGGAAGAACTGCAAAACTTTTAAACACGGCACTATAAGGAGGTGAGAGTCATTATTTTTTGCACAATTGGCATAGCCTGCACCACCTTTGCAGTAATCTGCATTTTACCCCTGTTTTCCTCAGTTAAATCTACCCTGTGAGCAAGCTTAGTAATTTATGTAAATAGATTGGTATCCCATTTCCACAGAATAGCTATTTAATCATTTGGAAATTTTTCTCATTAATAACTACAGTGAAATACCTTTCCTAATAACTTCATAATTGTGCCTGTTTGTTTAATTTTTCTTTGAATCTCTAGTTCTACAGTATATGAATGCCAAGAATATTCCAAGTCTCAGAGCAAAGATCTCAGAAAAGCAAATCTAAATAACACTAATGTCAAGAAAAGTAATCCTGATTTTTATTTTTATCTCTTTTTTATCTTTTATTTTTAATATTTATTTTTATATTTATTAACCTTTATCTCTTATTACTAGATAGAGACAAAGTCATGATGACAATTTTGTCTTTAATGTCGATTATTCACCGTAGACAAAGTTCAGGCTCAATGCATATTTTCCTTATAGAATAACTAATGGAAATAGGATTCTGGTGTACCTCTTTGGAGCTAATTAATTAGGACAACTGTAACCACTAAGCCCCTTCTCAGGTTATTTTTATTGGTAGCAAAAAGCAATCAATCAGCCTTGAATACCTTGAAGCCAAGTAAATAAGCCTATTCCACAAGGTCTCTTGGTTCCACCCTTGTTAAATGAAATCTGCTGGGACTGGGTCATTTGACCTTTGCTATGTAGGAAGCTGTATAGGAAGCATGAGAACATGGGGACTGTAACACCAGTGGAATTTGAGGCTCAAGTTATTTGTCTTGTGGGTTGCTTTCCTACAATGGTGAAATGGACTTAGTGCTCTTGAGTAGTTTAGCCTTTCCACATGCTTTCTATAGCTTCTGTGAAATAGTCTTAGACACTGCATGAAGTAGTTACATTAAGCATGAAATGTTGGGGTCTTCCAAACGCAGCAAGACCTTGGTGGTGCCACGTCACTGTATAAACTGAGAGCTTGTTGGAAGTGACTGAACTTTGGAAGCTGACAAGTAAGTATTCCTGTGTTTTGCAGTTTTTGTTGAGAGGAGTTACAGGCTTCCTTCACCTTATCTATTTTCAGTGGAATTACTTAGATTAATTCTGAAATCCTTTTTTTTTTTTTTCTCTCTGAAGAAAGCTCAAGTGCATATGGGTAGGCTCGATCCAAAACACTGTTAAGTGTTTGTTAAGATTTAACAACAGCTTGTGTGCAAAATATGCCTTAATGTGAATTCAGTTTTTTCCTTGTGGCTGAACCAAATATTGGGATCTGTCCTTGAGCTTGAGTGCATTTTTAAAGTAATACCTTCTTATGTATGTGAGACATGCTTATCAGTTTGTGCAGCTAAATTATTATAGGGAATGAGGAGACAAATAACATGTGTTGGGGGAGGGGAGCTAAAGTGAGTGGGGAAAACAGAGCAAATTCAACAAACTACAAAATGCTGATTTTTTTCTCTTTGTCATTTGTCTTATAAACTCAGTGGTTAAATGATTTTATTATGTATTTGAACTGGTCTCCTTGGAGGAAAAATATTTGGTATATTTTCACTTTACCTGTCTTTCTCTTTGTATGTATCCCCTATTTCAGATTTATGAAGTACTGATTTCTTTGGAGCAATGCCAAGTAGGATTATCACCTTTCTTTTTTGGTTTTGGCAATTATAAATTATTCTTCTTTGAAATGATAAAGGAACTTTAGAACATATGGCCAAAAAAAAAGTGGCCATTTGAAGCAATACCTTGAGAAGTGATGAGAAATGTGTGATTTTTAAGATTTTAATCTTAGAACATCTTCATTCTTGAAGTATCTGGGGTTTAAATGCTGCTTTATCAGATTTCTTGTCCTTTGATAATTCTGGAATATGTTTTACGTGATAAATATTGAATTTATTTTCAAAGACTTATTTTAAAATTTTAACAAAAGTATGCTGAAAGGAAAGAAGTCACTATCACTATTGCTGAAGCTCTTGGCATTTTTTTTAAAAATTTTTAGTAAAATGTAGAAGAGAGAGTATGCTGGAGTTTATCCTTCTTAGTTTGTAAGTATCAGATAGCTGTATATTGATCAGTGTGTACTTCTCAGACCATGTTATTTCATCAGTAGTCAAACAGGTTTCACTGTCTCTGTAAGCTGTTTGCAAATAGTTGGGGGTAGGAGTGATTCAACACACTTAAATATCTTAAAGGGAAGCAAGAATCTCAGCAACTGCAATTTGAGCTGTGAGTGGCAATGCTTGTGAAACACTGGATAACTTACCTAGCTGCTTAATTTTAGTTTTGATGGAAGAGTCAGTCTATTTTTATGTTGCTTTCTGTTTGTATAACATTAAAAAAAAAAAAAGTTGCCATTAAAAAAAATAACCTAAAGATAGTAACTGCAGTGATCTAAAAATTATCCATTTCCAACGGGTTTCAAAAGAAAGCATGGGTTTGTCACTGTATGAATGAATATAGTCTTGGGGAAAAATATAGTGGTTTTGTTGTATCAGCCTGTGACAACATATATTGTTTAGAGTTAATATTGCTTAATTAACATAATTTTAAAGGAAATAATCAGTGTCTTCCATGTTTAGCTTGAACTATTGTGTCAATGTGCATTCAAGACATTGAAGGTTGGGGTTTTGTTTGGTTTTTTTTAAATTACTTTGTAGAGTACTCAGCCTCAAGGAATGTGCATGCATAAAGAATTTGTGGTTAATTTCTAAAGTAGTGCTTGGGAATTATTGTGTATATGCAAATCCTTGCAAGAAGAAATGAACTTGTTCTTGCATTTTGTGTAATTTTATTTTCTGTGGGATATACTTCAGTAACAAGTTCCTGTGAGTCTGTGTGTGTGTGTGGCCTTAGCTAAGGTTTATCATTCTTGATAAGCCTCATCCTAAGAGTCTTGTCTTGTGTCAGACAGGAGAAGAGTAAGGAGTCTTGGTAGAAAGGTGCCATTTAAGGGGATACCTTTGGTTTCTTTGCAGAAAAATAAAATAAGCCAGTAGTATCAGCACAAATAAATGTTTCATAAATGACTTAGTAGTAATGTGGACACAAATGAAACTGTAGTAAGAGGCTTGTCTTGGTTGCCCAAGGCTAATGCTGCTAGAGCAATACAAGCTCATGCACTGGGATAACTACAGACTCGTGTAGATTTTGTGAGTGCATGGATCTGCTTCCATTGTAACCATCTACACAATGTGTTGAGCATGGAGTTTAGTTTCCATATCTGTGATGTGGGAATAATCATCCTGCCCATTGCTAATGCACATCTTGTGATAAGTAGCTGCTTGTTGTGCTAAACACCAACTACAGCCTATTTTCATTTGTTGTCTTTGGTGTGATTGAATGCATCAGATGCAGATCTGAGGCCCTAAGCAGAGGGAATAAATCAGGATGTGCATCCTTTAGAACACTTTTTCTTAAGTCTGGAAAAACTGTCAAGAGTAAATTCAAGCAGAATTGCAGACCAATAGTACAGTCTGCCATACGCTATTTTGTACTTCCAGCACATAACTGCATTAGTCCCAGGTTATCACATATTTCAAAATATTAAATAGCCATAATGGGGTGATATATTTGTATAATTACAGCTAGTGGCAGGAAGAGAATTTGGAACCTGTTCCTGGGCACTTACAAGGGCTGTGCGTGAGGCAGCTGTTTAAGACCATGATAGGTACATCAGCTATCCTTTAAGAACGCTTCCAGCAGCTTCTGCTTCCCACCACTGCTGTTCTGTCAAAACCCACTACTCTGGTGATGTAGACAGTGCTTTCCATCTAATTTTGTTCCCAACCTGTTAAAACTTGGATTTAGCAGTCTTTGCTTGAAAACTGGTAGTGGTGTTAGCCTGTACTGTTATATTGTTAATCTAAAAGCACATTTTGTGGCTTTAAATACCAGGCAACAAGAATCTCTCTGTTTAATAAGACTTTTTCATTTTCTTTGAAGAAAAGGAAAGAAAAAACAAAACAAAAAATCCACTACTGAATACAGAGCTTATCAGAACAGCTTTCCAGTTATAAGAAAATAATGGATATCAGAAATACTTCTTCCTGACATGGGACTTTTCACCTCCTGGGGATGTAAAACTGTTCACTGCATTTTGTCTTTGGTGCTGACCGCATACTTCCAGTCTCAGTCATAAACTATACTTGGATCAATGGGCTCAGAGCGTGCAGATCTGATGGTCGTTTCACCAGAAATACCAGGTGAAACCATAATTTTTGACTAATGAGATGTCATTTCTAATTATTCTCTTTTGGTTTCTCATTCCCACATTAGTTTTAAACCTGGAAGATGAGCTGTCTTTTAAAGCTAGTAACTGATTTGTAGGGATTATGTGAATGTCTGTCTGGAGATTATTTTCCCATAGGAAATTCCCTCATCCACTTTAAAATTGGACTGTTACCTAGCACTGGATACAAATGGGTGGTTTTGGTATAAAACTCAAGGGGACATTATTTTTGTATATGTTCATGTTGCAGGGGGGCTGGGGGGTTATTATTCATACTACTGTTGTTTCTGCTGGCTTTGACAAAATAGCAACTGGTTCTACCAATGAACTTTTAAGGTGCCCGATTTTTCTCTCCTGTGCGCTGCAGGGAAATAGATTCCAAAGGGAACATTTCCTGGCATAAGTATTCATGAAATGACAGTATAGTTCCCAAGGTGTAGTCTCTGCTTTATTTCCTTGACAGAGCTCTTCCACTGTTTCCTTCACCTGTGGTAAGCCTCATGAAAGATAGGGATGAATAATCACAGGAATCAAATCAACTTGAACGTTGGACAGATTCACATCTGAATAGGAATAGTGTAGTTTTCTGAATGCAGAGGAAGATTTGCAAAGATCCTTTGGTATTCCTCTAAGCTTGCCACTTGGAAAGTCAAGGGTAAAACTTTTAGACTTTAAGGACACCCTGGCTATGTCAACGTTTAACCTTAATCGTTCAGGTTTGAAATGGCTTGTATAAGCAAGTATGTGTCCATCCAAAGTCTTGGCAACGATATCAAACTGTTTTTCTTCATCAGTGCATGCTGTCTAAATTAAAACTGTTTCTAAAACCAGTTGACCAGCTGATGTATTAAGAACTGAAACTAATTTCTTTAAAGCAGTCGTCTTGAAACTATAACTTCTAGCAATTTATAGGCTTTTGATTTATATACTGTGAAAACAGCGGTTATTTACAAACAGTACATTCTCACACAATTAACTTATTTTCATTAAAATAATGCAAAAGCCCCACTGCAATAAGTATATGGGCTAGATCAGTGCTTTAAACTCTGCAGTACGTATAAATTCACAAGTTCACAAAACCTAGATTAAGGAATAATCAGCCCAATAAACTATGGCTTTTGACTGTTTGTTTTTTCTGTATTACATTCATGATTTTAAGCTTTTACCCAGAGTGCCTAGAACTTCTACTTTATTTGTGAATATACTAAAATGTTCAGTTTAGCTGTGTGATTTGGTGAAGACTGGCTGAAGATTGTTACTTCTAATAAAGAGTAGAAAAAACAGTGTAACTTGATGCTTATTCCTTCCATTACAAATTCATTCAGTATCTTTTGAACCTTTGTCCTGCTTGCTTTTATGAGTCATGTTATGATAACACCTATACTTTCTATTGGAAATCAAGTCCATACTGTATTAGGACTTTGTACTGTAAGAGAACACCCTCTCTAAAACTGCCTCCCAATTGATGTTAGTAATTTTGTTCTTCTCCCTCTCTCCCAGCTGCCACCAAGAGCTAAGAATTTATGTATTGTTTGCTTATCCTTGGTGAAACCTGCCTTCTACTTCAACCAAGCATCAATTCACTTCTCAGCCTGAGGCTTCAAATCAGCAAGGCTCACCTCCAAAGAGAATACCTGAGCTGGATTTTTATGGGATGTGAAGGCCCTTGCTGCTGCTTAGGGAAGTCTTCTTTAGGTGGAGGGCCTCAGAGGTTTGAGCCAGAGCTCAAGACATGTGCATACCTAGAGTGCGGAGAGGAAAAAAAAAAAAAATCAAATTTATAGTGAGGAATAGTATAGGCAACATACAAGGTCAGTGAATCAGACATAGGTTTACTAGTAAGGAAGTATTGACACTTCCTGCTGTGATATGTATCTCATAAAAAAACAATGGGGTGAGAGCAATGACACGGCCACCCTCAGCCATCCATTTCTTGGATGTATCTGATGCTGATGTAAACTTTGAAACAGGCATTACTGGCTGATAAGCTCCTGAGAAATGCCCCTGAACAATTGCAGGTGACACAAATAATGCTTTTTGTTTGAATGAATGCCCATGTGCTTTTCAGGTATTTGTTAATCTCTAATTGTCTACAGCCCTTTCTCACTTCAGCTGTTCTGGACTGCCTTGGTAAAACCAAAGGAGCTATAGGATCCGATTTCAAGGTCTCTCCCAGAGTTTCTACACAACAAGGAGTTTCTACACAGCAGAGACAGTAGTAATTGAAGCTTAGCATTATCCAACTCTTAGCACTTGTAAGCATTGGCTCTGGGTTTTATTTCCTTTCTTTCTGTCCACCTCCCACCTTTTTAAAGGATACGGTATCAAAACAGATTATGCTCTTTTAAGTTATATCACTGATGGGACATAACAACAATACAGATCTTTAACGCCTCCTTCTCCCTACCTGAAATGAAGAAGTAAGAGGAGGCCATGGGCTTCCGTTGCCTTTAGTAAATCTGCAGGGTCAGTAGGGATCTGTTCTGCTTCTATGAACGTGTGTGCAATCACAAATTATAAACATCTGAATTAGAGCGAGTTAGTTATTTAATAACTCTCTGCTGTGCAAACAGCTCTCTCCTGTATCATTTTCAAAGCACTGAACAAACACTATACATAGCTAAAATTACCACTGATCATTATAGCTAGCCCTTTATTCTGCAGTCTGAACGTGCATTTACCTATTTTATTGATCCATAAGCTGAAGCCAAAAGAGGAAAAAAGCCCCAGCTTTCTCTACTAAAGCCAATGGGGAGGGTCTGTACTGCTTTTCGAAGAAATTTGATCAGTTTAGGGGCATCTTGCCTGAGGCCATTTAATAAGTAGTTTATACAGGTAGGAGTGGAACAAAGGCATCATATGTTCTATAATAATTGTGTTCTAACTGCTCAAAAAGGAAAGCATAGCATTAAATGTGTCTTTTGTTAATGTCCTTTTAGCAGCAAAAACCACAGCATCCTAATTTTTTTTTTGTTCATGAAGCAAACCATATTTAATTTTTTAATTTATTCTGGTTTTCTAATGTTGAAGACATTCGTAAAGATATATGGTTAAATTCCATCCTTTGTATAGTTGGAAATTAAGTGTATCTATCAATGGAGTAATGTATCATGCATTTTCACTGGTGTATCAAACAGCAAAATTTGGCCCTTCTAATGTCAAAAAAGAAACAAGTGCTCTTATCTGGATAGAACTGGATGAAATCTAACGGTAGCCTATTTATTAGTGGTTTTAATGTTGAGTTGTAAATTTGGAATAAAGAACAAATTATTCCTAATTTCCATATGTCCATAAAGGAGATATTTAAGTAAAAAACACAACAAAATCCCTAATATGTTTTTTCTTTGTGCCTTTTTTGTCTGCCTGTGTTTTATAAAGGGAAGAACTTCAGGTGGTAAGAATGATGTTGTCTTTGCTTTTGACAGTCAAAGCGGGTTGAGCTTTTGGTTCCGCGTTTAGACTCCAGTGAGGTGCCTGAGGCAGCAGGAGTAGAAGGTGGAAAAAGTATCTCTCCAAGAAGATTCAGAAATAATTTTAATGTCTGTATTGCTTTGCTTGACTTGACAGTTTTATTTCTTTGTAGCGCCACTGGCTATTGCTGTCTCTGATTCTCCTAACTCAACATGCTGCAGTAAAGCACTTAGTACCTTACAGAATCTGAAATTGTTTTTATGAAGGCAAAGTGGGGGATGGGGGAAGAGAAGTGACAAAGATGGTGGATTTAGTAACAGCTGCCGCTAGCTCTTTACAGGACTTTGACTTTTGGTTCCTGTTGGGTCCCTGTGGTAATTCAGATTTAAGCAACCGAAGTCTTGAGAGGTGGTGATATGAAAGCCTCAAGGAAGAACAGGGAAACAAGCTGAAGCAGGTTAGGCAATAAGAAGATATATATATATGCAGCAGAAAGGAAAAACAGTGTGATAATACTTGTCTACATCAATGTACTTCTTCTTGAATGATTTTCTTAATTTTTACTTTCCGAAGCCACGTATAATTGTTTCAGATATGCTGTGTGGCTTTTGATGCCATGTGTCCACTTGGAGCTGCTCTTCTTCTGATTGCACGCTGCTCAATATATGCACAGTAGTGTGGCAAATAGTGTGTCAGAGCTGCCAGACTATGTCCTGCTCTTTTAAAGTAGTTGGGTAGTATGTGTAATATCCTGGGTTGTGCAGGGGAACCTAAATGGAAAAAAGCACTTCCATCATTAGCTTTGGGTTCTGTGCCTTCTGAATTGCTTCTTTAAAAAAAAAAAGACACAAAAAGACACTTGAAGTCTTAGGCCAGGAGGAGGTGGTTATGGTAGGCAAGAAGTTGGTCTTAAGCAAAAATAGTGGTGGTTCTTTGTCACATGGTAACTGTCTTGTGCCTGGAATTGCTGTCCTCCATATTAATAGGAGTGCTCTCCTAAGTGGAGGTGGTGAGAGTAAATTTTTTGTTGTTTTCTGGACTCTCATTGGAGTTTATGCATAGGAAAACTTGATGGAAGGGAAATGTACGCACTAGACTTGGGAATCTCGTGTAAATATCTTGTTCGTGTTTTTCTGTTTTTATTGAAATAAATAAGAGTGAAACTTCACTTCACTCTTCCATCAGCCCTGTATTCAAGAAATCAGGAGAAAGGGGAGGGGCACCAGGTTGGCTCTGGGCAGAACAGTGGCAGTACTGGCTGTATGGATATTGCTTATGTGCTGCTCAAATTTGGACATCAGCAGTTTTGACAATGATAACTGGAATGGGAAAAGTGCTAGGAGGTGGGGAGTGCTGCTGTTCTCCTCATGCAGCACGAGGCTGGTGGGGTGGTATCACTGACTTACTCGACAAAGGGCTGCAAACCACTCTAATTTTCTCACTCTTTATGTAGAGGAGAGGCATACTGGGGACGTCCAAAGCTTTATGAGAAGCTACTACTGTTTCTGACCCTGCTGTCTCATTTGCATACTGTTTTAAGAGCTCTGACAGAGCTATGAACAAAGCTTTTTACAGGGCGAGGGAGGAAAGAAAATGAAATTCATGCAACAGCAGAGAAGAAAAGGCAGAGAGAGAAAGCCTGGGGGGAAGAAGGAAGGCAAATATGTCATTTGGGGATTTTTCAGACAAATTGCCCTCTGAGGGAGGTTGTGTTCAGCGCATGTTTTGCTCTGTTACTCAAAACTGAGAGCTGTTTTGAAATTACAAGCCTATATCATATGACTGTGCATACAACACGTCTGCCTGGCCACACTTACACCTCCTTCAGGGGTCTCTGCCACTATGATCTCCTTCTAACTGTGCAAAGCACATAGAGAATAATGGAACTAGTTACCACTGACAAATAACAGTCAGCCCATATCTGCTCAAGTCATTCTATTTTAATTTAGACCTAATGCACCACATTGAAGATATGACAACACTTTTATTGGCTTAAATGAAACAGTCCATAAGTAGACCTATTTATGTGTCGAAATCCAAGCCTACAGTACTGTGGCAGTAAAGAGCTCTGGATTTCTCTACAACTTGGTAAAGCTTTAATTCATTTTTTCCCCCTCTTCCATGGGGGAGTGTGGACTTGCAATTATGCTGGAAATCAAGATTACACAAACTTGCAGTTGATGCCTGTTATGTGGCCTCTGGCCAAATCTCTCGGTGTATTTTCTATAGACTCTTCTGCCAAAATCCTGACTGTTACAAGCTCAGACTAAAAAACGGAATTCCTGTAGTAAGTCCCTAAGTCATTAGGTACCTTAAATGCATGTAAAATTCATAGTTAGTTATTGCTGTCAGTATGTGCATATGTGACACAGGATATGACTGAATAGGTACAGCAAGATAACGAATTCTGAAAAGTTCTAGAATAACACTATGGGTGCTTGCCTGGTATCTTACAAGCAATTATAACTTTTGCCAAGAAAACAGACTTTTCTTTTACAGTATATCTCTGCTCTCCGCAGTAAGAAGAGAGAATATATAACAGCCAAGGGGCTTAATATTCAGTTTTGCTACAACAGATTTGTAAGGAGGGGG
This sequence comes from Himantopus leucocephalus, assembly GCA_003993805.1. Classification (NCBI taxonomy): domain Eukaryota; kingdom Metazoa; phylum Chordata; class Aves; order Charadriiformes; family Recurvirostridae; genus Himantopus; species Himantopus leucocephalus. The sequence goes on along the minus strand of RSEF01000001.1, from coordinate 109,604,147 downwards.
GGAGTGGTTGGAGGGAACATTCTGCTTCCTTTGCTCTTTCAGAGTTATAACTTTGGAAAATGAAAAACTTTATTCTCTTTGCTGTAATGCTTTTGATATTGGCACTGCTAGGCAAGAGTAATCTTCACTTACCCGCTTCATGCGCCGGTGAAGTTTTTCATGGCAGTGCCTGTGCAATTAGATAATACTTCTGAAATTTTCAGTGTCCAGTGGTGGAACACAAGTAAAAACTTGTGAGCTTAAAAAGTGCAGCAAAGGGTAGAACCCAACTAGATGATATGTGAATTAGAGAACCAGTTTGACATTCAAATCAAATGAAAAAATCAGGCAGCGGAATTGTGAAAAGTTTTTCCTCTGAGACACCCAAGTGAATTAAACCTAATTTGAATCTCTTTATTCCAGTAACAATTTGCAGATGACATTCAGCCTTCTGGGCTGCCAAAGGCTTGGTATCAAATCTAACCATGTTTGATTCTGAAGACGTCTTGAACTCAAGGTCCTGCCCACAGGAAACTGTCAGAACAAGAAGGCTTTGAGGTATTCAGAGGTGGTGGTTGTCCTGCAGGCTCTGCTGTCAAAACAAGACCAAGATGCAGAAAGTGAATGCTTTGTAGCTTCAAGCAGGGGGAAGGAGAGAGAGAAGGGATGGGAAGAGATTGATACAAAAGTTTGGGGAGGCTTTGGGTAGTTGGTTTGAAGATGAATGCCTTAGAAGGCTAGGGGGAACTAGCAAGAGGGTGGGTGGAGGAAGGAGGGCTCACTGGTTTCTATGGACAATGCATCAGTCCTTATTCCTCATGGTCACCCCACTTTCTTGTCCTTTCACTTCTTTTTAGCCAAAATTATTAAATGGCATTTACACAACTGCTTCAAAAGTGAAATACAACTAAAGATGGGGAGTGGGGAAGGGAAGTATGATAGTGATGCACTCCAACATCTATTCATCTGGCAGAAGACTCTGATGGCCAGTCTCTCAGCTGCTTCAAAGCAGCAGGTGTCTTGGGGTGTTCATAGAGGCTGACTACTATAAATTTTCCAAAAAATCTATGAATATGTCTGTACCCATAACATGAGTAAAAGATTCGTTATGAGAAATCTGATACATTCTTTATTCTGTTATTTTCCCCACCCACAGTGGGACAGCTTCTGCTGCTTAAAACTGAAAGTGAGAGTGGCAGGTGAGATGGGAGAGACATTTTACATACCTGACACCTCATTAAGTTTTCACATCTGAAAGTCATGTACATGTTTTGAGTGCTGCATTCATTGAAAGGTAATTCATCAGCTAGGCTAGTTTAATAGCTGCTTCCCACTAGGTATCCACAAAAAAAACCAAAACCAAACCATGATTTGTACCCAATGTACTTTGAGGTCACAAGTTACACTCTGCTCTGCCTAAAGTGTGAATACTAATACTTGGAAATGTCTGTTTTATGTTAGGCATGGAGAGTGTTCTGCAAACAACAGGTAAAAGGTGCTGAAGTTGTACAGCAAAGAATCTTTTAAATACTGAATGCTACCCTGTTTGCCTGGCAATGAAACTGCCTGCATTTTTCATCTGGACAAATAGTCTAGAAGTTGGAAGAAGTAATAGAAGAGGCCTTCTTCAGACAACTGAAATAAGCCTCATGTTTTTAGGCTTTAGTCTTCATGGGGACTTTAATCAGCCTGGTATCTGCTGAAAGGTTAACACAGAAGGGCACAAGCAATCCAGAAGGTTTCTGGAGTGCATTGATGATAACTTCCTGATAAAGCGCATGAAGGACCTGACAAAAGGAGGCACTCTGCTGGGCCAGATACTTACAAATGAGGAAGAACTTGTCAGGGATACAAAGGTAGGGGCACTGGCTGAACTGACCATGGGTTGCCAGAGTTCAAGATCTTGAGAGAAAGAAACAAGGCAAATTGCAGGATCACAACCCCTCAACTTCAGAAGAGCAGATTTTTGGCCTGTTTAGGAGTCTCCTTGGAAGAATGCTGTGAGATACAGCCTAAGCGAGCTGCTTGGGTTTTTTTGTTTTCTTCTTAAGGTTCACCTCCTCCAAGCTCAAGAATCCCAACATGCAGGAAGTCAAGCAAAGGTGGTAGGAGGCCTGTGTGTATGAACAATGATCTCCTGATGAAATTAGATGTAAAACAGATTGTAAACACAGTGCAAGAATGTGAGCTGACCCAGGAGGAATATAGAGACCAAATGTGCAGGGACAGGGTTAGGAATGACAGAGCCCACCTAGAATTGAATCTGGCAAGGGACCTTAAAAGCAACAAGAAGGACTTCCTACAGGTGTATCATCAGTAGAGGGAAGACCAAGAAAAACATGGGCCTACTGTTGAATGGGGAAGGGGACCTTATGACAAATGGCATGGGAAAGACTGACATGCTCAATACCTTCTTTGCTTTGATCTTTACTGGTAAGACTTATCTTCACAAATCCCAGGCCCCTGAGACCAGTGGTAAAGTCTAGAGGAAGTCTTACCTTGGTGGATGAGGGTCAGGTTAGGGGATTTTTAAACAAACTGATCATGCACAAATCCACGGGACCAGGTGGAATGCACCCATGCATGCTGAGGAAGATGGCTGATGTCATTGTGTTGATCTTTGGAAGGATGTGCTGATAGAGGGAGGTTCCTGAGTACTGGAAGAGAGTGAATGTTGCTCCTGTCTTCAAGAAGGGCAGAAAGGAATATCTGGGAAACTGTAAGCCAGTCAGCTTTACCTTGATCCCTGGGAAGCTGACCGAGCAAATAATTCTGGAAACCATTTCCAAACATATCAAGAATAAGAAGGTGATTGGATTAGTCAGCATGGATTTATGAAGGGGAAATTATGCCTGAACTGCATGATAGCCTTCTGCCTGAAATGACTGATTAGTGGATGCAAGTAGATGAACAGTGGATGTTTATCTCCACTTTAGTAAAGCTTTCAACACTGTCTCACAAAACCTCCTCACAGACAAACTAATGAAGTATTGACTAGCTAAGTGAATAGTGAAGTAGATTGATATCTGGTTGAATTGTGAGGCTCAAAGGGTTGTGATCAGTGAATGAAGTACAGCTGGAGAACAGTTGCTAGTGGTATACCCCAGGGGTTGATACTGGGCCAAATACTTTTTAATATCTTCATTAACTACCTGGATGATGGGGTAGAGAGTAAGCTCAGCAAGTTTGCTGATCATATAAAAGTGGGAGGAGTGCTCGATGAATCACAGGATGGTAGGGATTGGAAGGGACCTTTGGAGATCATCTAGTCCAACCCTGCTGCCAAAGCAGGTTCTCCTGGAGCAGGTTGGACAGGAATGCGTCCAGGTGGGTTTTGAATATCTCCAGAAAAGGAGAATCCGCAACCTCTCTGGGCAGCCTGTTCCAGTACTCTGTCACACTTAAAGTAAAAAAAAGTTTTTCCTCACGTTGAGATGGAATTCCCTGTGTTCCGGTTTGTGCCTGGTTCTCCTTGTCCTGTCACTGGGCACCTCTGAAAAGAGTCTGGCCCCATCCTCTTGACACCCGCCCTTTAGGTATTGAAGCATTGATCCCCTCTCAGTCTTCTCTTCTCCAGGCTAAACAGACCCAGGTCTCTCAACCTTTCCTCATAGGAGAGATGTTCCTGTCCCTTGATCATCTTCATAGCACTCCTCTGGACTTTCTCCAGTAGTTCTTTGTCTTTCTCGAACTGGGGAGCCCAGGACTGGACACAGTACTCCAGATGTGGCCTCACTAGGGCAGAGTAGAGGGGGAGCATGACCTCCCTTGACCTGCTGGCCGCACTCTTTTTTTTTATGCGCCACAGGATACCACTGGCCTTTGTGGCCACAGGGGCACATTGCTGGCTCATGGTCAACTTGTTGTCCACCAGGACTCCGAGAGCTGCTTTCCAGCAGGTCCACCCCAAACCTGTACTGGTGCATGGGGTTATTCCTTCCTAGGTGCAAGACTCTACACTTGCCCCTGTTGAACTTCATTAGGTTCCTTTCTGCCCAACACTCTAGCCTGTCTCCCATTAGCTGATAGTCATCTCCCATTCAGAGGGACTTGGACAGGCTGGAGAAGTGGTCAGAGAAGAACCACACGAAGTTCAGCCAAAGGATGTGCAAAGTCCTGCACCCTGGCAGAAATATCCCCATGTGCCAGTACACGCTGGAGACCTGCCCAGGGAGTTTTGTAGAAAAAGACCTGGGAGTCCTGGTGGACAGCAAGGTGAAGATGAGCCGCCAATGTGACCTTCTGGCAAAGGCGGCCAACAGCATTGTGGCCTGCATTAGGAAGAATGTCACCAGCAGGTTGAAGGAGGTGATCCTTTCCCTCTAACCAGCCTTGGTGAGACCATGTCTGGAGTTTTGTGTCCATTTCTGTGTTTCCCAGCACAAGAGAGACATGGACATACAGGAGTGAGTCTGTTGAAGGTCCACTAAGGTGATTAAGGGAGTAGAGCATCAGTCATGTGAGGAGAAGCTGTAAAAGCTGAGAGTATTTAACCTTGTGTGTATCTTCTCATTGTGCATAAATGCCTCTTGGGAGGAAGTAAAGAAGATGGAGCCTGACTCTTTTCAGTGGTATCCTGTGAAAGACCAAAAGGTAATGGGTGTGAACTGAAATACAGGTAAATTCCATTTAAGCACATTAAAAAAAAGCAACCAACAAACAAAAAAACTAATTTCTGAGAGAGTGGCTTTCCAGTGTCTTGGTTCTCAGGCAGTTTGTGGAGTCTCCATCTTTGGGGATGTACTATGTCCTGTTAGACTTCATCTTGAGCAGCCTTGCTTTAATTTACTCTGTTTTGACTAAGGGGGTTGCACTAGAAAATTTCTACAGGTGTCTTTCAACCTCAGCAATTCTCTGTGTGAGTCTATGAAACTGAAATAAGACCACCATAGAAACCAGAATCCCACGGAAAATGGAGTCTCATGAAAATGGTACTAAATTATAGCTTTTGAACATAAAACTATAAATACAACTAAGTGATGGGGTTTCCATACTTTTAAGAATTAATAAGTATCCTGATCTTTCTGTCAATAGCTGAGTCCCAATGTCTGCCTGTGGATGCCCTGTGAATAGAGTTTGCAGAGTTGGCAGCATTACAAGCACTTTGAAGAAAAGAGATAAAAATTCCCACCCCGTCAGAGGAATCCTACCTTCATCAGAGAGACTTCTAGCTTGTAGCTCCAATGTTGAAATTCTCATTATAGACTCTTTGACGATAGAGAAAAATTTAAAAAAAAAAAGAGTTAAAACAATGTGTAGCACAGTGGGCAATAAAATAACTTTTCAAATGTTAAGCACTTGATCAGATTTTTTAAATACGGGTATATTATGTGCATGTCATGGACTAAGAGCTGTTTATGACATGCACATGACACGCTAATATCAACTGACATGCTAACATTTTGGTCAGCATGTTCAAACTGGTGATGCTTGGCTTGGTTCTAGTTCCTGGGACTTTCTGGTGTGTATAGTTCTCCTTATAGGAGGTAGGAAATGGTTATTTGCTGCTGGGTTTTATGATCTTGGCTGCATGTTGACAGAGACATTTCTGCATCTATGGGGGTTGGGAGCGGGAAAGGAAGTGGTATTGGAGCCAAACCCCCTCTGTATGAGTCCATGAAAACGTTGTCTACAAAGAGAAGTATGAAATTGTGACACTCCTCTCGTCTGCTGGATCCCTTTAACTGTGGGACTCTTGTGTTCGAGCAGGGCTCGCTGGTTTGGTTGTTGTTAGAAACATCTGGAAATAGTAATGGTAACATCCATGTTTCGGAAAAGGCTTTAGTAAAGTGAGAGTATGCACTAATAAACTTAGGACACTCATATTTGGTTCCCTCTTCTGCTGCAGAATTTCAGCTTCACATCTTCCATCCTCACAAATATGATCTCTTTTTATGTTCCCTTTCTGTACGTTTCCCTAATTTGAAACCTCTTATAGGCCTAAGGTAAAAAAAGGGAAACTCAACAGTGTACGCCTCATGTCACAGGAAAAGTTCCACGCTTTTCCTCTGTGCTTCCAACACTGTCACCAATACTTTGGCTCTAAGCAATTTCATCCCCAACTTCAAGTTTAAGTGTTAATACAAAGTCAGTTTTCCTTGTTATTGGCTCATCTGGTTATTGATTTGGCTGATGCTTGTTATTTGTTATTCTGGCAAACCTGATCAGCTGGAAGGGACACGTCTTCAAGTCTGAGAGGGGCACCTATCCTCTCCACATCTGGTTTTACAGAACTACTATGTAATAGTGTGGACTTGTGTATTTAGTAACACTGTTTGTGTGGCAAATATATGGTTACATACAGTAAATTCCCGGTTGTCCAAACCTCCATTTATAAACAGTCTCTGTAATTCCCTCTTCTCTTGACTGCTGATCACTTGAACTCAACATTATCCAAATACACTGGAAAAACCAAATGTGGTTTGGCAACCAGGCTGCTATTATATTTAAGCTTGATTCATAATGTGGCAATAGTCCGGTAATGATACATATCCACTTTTCCATAACGTACTCAAAAAACCTGTGGATATAACATGGCTGCATAAATGCTAGGACTGTTTTTCTTCAAATTACAGTGGTGGGAGAAGAGAATGTGTTTTTAAGAGCACACAAAAAATGTTTCCTGCTTACTCAGTTACAACGGACTGCAAGGAGCAGTGTAAATGCCTCAGTAGTGCTTTCTGTGATGCTTTCCCTACCTTTCCTGCAAATGTTTTGGATATGGAACATCTTACCGGGTATGAGTAAAGCTATTTGAATCTGACCCGTTTTTGCATGCTGCTACAAGCTAATTTTTCAGGAAATTGGTAGCATGCTGCTCAGCTCCCACCTGTATCCACTGTCTATGCTCTGGAATAGTGAAACCACCTCCACTTTCCTTCCACTGAAGAAATGGTTCTGTCCCAGCTGGTGGCTTAAATGTGACTCCAGCCACGTGACCGTTTGTATCTCCTGTTTTAAAGCAGGAGATACAAATAAAAATTGCCTGAGGCTTGTGCCATACCTGAGGGGGAGATACAGCTTGTATGATTCAACCTCTTCACTTTGGCAGGCCTAGCCTCCCTCCTTCTGCTGAGAGGGCTGTGACAACCTAGTTCCAGTTCAATAATCCATAAAAAGGAGATAAAGTTTGGTCCTGGTAGGTTTTTGCCTGCTCATCACCCTCCTATGCCAACAGTCTTGCAACTGCTTCGGCTCTCTGATACTGCCTTGGGTGCCTGTTGCTGAGGGAATTGCTCCGTGTTTCTCTGGCAGGCAGAAAATGTTCTCAGGTCTGTAGTCAGAAGTATCTGCTTTGGGAGAACCTGTGGGCAGCACTCTGTTAAAACAGTTATGTTTTAACTATCTGAGGCTAACCTGGCCATGTGACTTATATACACCATGTACTGCTACGTGAAGCCTGACCTAAGTCTATGGCCAAGTAAAGATATGCCCAGTAGAAACAAATTACAGGATTGAAACTTTTGTTTCTCGTTGTGGCAGGTGGTACGGGTTTTGTTTATCAGTGGGCATATGCTGCTAAGCCATGTTTCCTTTAAGAAGAAAAAAAAGAAAAGGCATTGCTGGGCAATGGGGAGGGGAGGTTATGTGTGAGGCACCCTGTTTGCTTTGCTGTAGCTATTCTTCTGGGGTTGTAGGCGACACTCTGTAACAAAGGGAGGTGTCCCCTTCCCTAGGGTCCAGCAAGCCTCTTTGGGGAAAAAATGCACTTTTAGGGAATGAGAGGGAAAACCAAAGAGATGGGAAAGGCGCACCTCTCTCTCACACACGTATATCCATCTCGCAGCTGGCATCAGGAGCAGGGAGGCTGGAGGAAGAGCAACAAAGGGAGTAAAAATCAGGCCTCAGAGGTGAAAAAAATATATTTTTCACAGAGTCCCCCAGGGGACTTTACAGAGTTCACTGCAGCACAGCAGACCAATGAACTGATTGCTGGAAAGGGAGCACACCTGAAAAAAAGAATCCTTCCTACCAGCAGACAGGCATATTTGGTTACAATATTTCTATACTGAGAATTATATATATTTCTATAACATGTTTTGAATTTGTTGTTCTAATAAAACCTAGTTTCCGGGTTTCAAAACCCTTTTGGTGTATTTTGGTGAGTTCAACTTGCAAGAGAGGTTCAGGAAAATGCACTTGAGAGTTCTTGCTGATTTTAGTAGTTTTGAATTTGAGTAAGTTTACAAAAAAATCCTTCCTGAGGACAGTGAAACCTCAAAAGTTTGTGGGGATTTTCTGTTTGTTTGTTTTAGAATTGATTTTTCTCTTCTCTAAAGCAGAGATACAAAATTCTGTGAGAATTTGAATACAGTCAACCAAAAAACCCCACTGGAACTTTATCTTCAGCCTAGGTTAAATTTCCACACTTACTTAAATGATTGTGAACTTATTGGAGGTACCATTTTTCTATGGAATGTCATCGTTGTCTCACTTAATGAGAAGATCCTGCCCTTCTAAGAGTTGTATCAGCTTACTGGATTCTTGTTTTCTGGCTGCTAAAGAAATTCCTGCTGATGACAAACTGTCTTTGTATGAAGTGTGAACCAGAGTCCTTCTGACCAGTTGTGCTTGCTAAAGTTCCCACGCTATTTTTCCAGTAACAGTGGAAGTGTACTTCTTTGCCAGACTATGCAGTACAAAATTCTATTAACAGTAGGTATGCTTTGCCTAATGAACCTACTCTCCTACTCCCCCGTGTCTTCAGTGCAATTTTTAATGGAGTCTAATATAATTCCTTTTGTCTAAGGCCATAGCTTTTTCTTTTTTTTTTTTTTCTTTTTTTAAGTAAAACACATGGATTCAGAAAGCTCAGATTCAAACTGTAGCTTCCTTGCAAGTCTACATATCTGTGACAGTTCACATCATTTAATGATATGGGGCCTCAAGTGTTTCTTGATTTTGGGTAATTGGAATAGAGTCTTTTTCTAGCCCTGTGGTTGAGAATGAACACTTTGGATTGGATTTAATGTCAGGATTTGTGCTGAATTCAGGAAAGAATGGATTAATAGCTGGAAATGACTGTTGGATCTCTGGTCTGTTGAAGATGTGGTTAAAGTCTCTCATTCTCTCGCTCAGTTACTGTGTGACCTTCGATAAGTCCTTCCCCTTCTCCTTTCTCCATTTTCAGTACGTAAAGGATGATAATGGTTACCAAATCTCTTAGGTTTATTGTGAGAATTAATTGACTAATAATTTTAAAGCCCTCTAGCTCATCAAAAGATAGTTCAGACTATTATTTTTTCCCCCTCTTATTAATGACCTAAGAGAGGTTTGAACTAATGAATAAGAGGTGAAAATATATATCCCATTATTAGTTCCAAGAAACATCCACCACTTCTAAATCATAAAAAGGAAGCACAAATTGTTTGGCAGGGTTTCCAACACTGGCCACGAATGATTCTTAGCGAAATTGCTGAATCATTCTGCACAATGCTTTATGTTCTTTAAAAACCCGCATGTTCAGTAAATCACCCTGCAACTCCAATCTTACTTAAATTAACAAATGAGTTTTATCAGGCCATTAATTCAGGCTTTTAAAAATTTTATACGGCTGCTATAGATTTGTGTAAAGTATTCAATATGCTTGATCATTCTCCATTGATTTTAAAATTCAAAAGCATCAGCCTAAGCTTTAACAGCACCTCATTGGTTTGAACCTCCTTTAGCTTAATGGCCTTAATTTGCTTTAACTGATACATATTCAGTGTGGAAAACTTAAGGACTAAAGTAAACATGGCGAAAGGCAACAGAATTGTAGAACAGCTTTAGGAAACAAAGGAAGTGGCATAAAGGAAGATAAAGTAGATTTGGGCACAGTCCAGTTGGAAGAGAAGAATATCAGAACAAACAAGTATATATGGTGCTCCCAAAAGCTACAGGTGACGTGGATGTCTTGCTGCCATTTGTGCCTTTGGAAATCTCCTAAGATTTGGAAATATCCTAAAGCCTTGATTCTTCTCCTCTTGAATTCAATAGCAAATCTCCTGATGACTTTGTTGGAGCAAAATCAAGCTTTAACTGTTTGAGGTATCCCACAAAGAGGTCAAGGAGCAGATTTTTCAAAGGGTATAGGAACAATTAATAGGCAAGTATGGGGTGTATTTGAGGAACAGGTGGGATAATTGCCCATTTTCACTGCACTGATAGAGAAAGCTGACAGTGGTTGCTGTCAGGTTTGTTTGGAATAGACTTGATAGTTGCCTCTAGGATGTGGAGTAGTGAGTCAGCGCAACTTTGGCTTTTATTTTTCTCTTCCTGCTTTGATCTTTCTAGTGGGAGCCTGGAATGGACTCCTTTTTGTACAAGTTTTTCCTGTTATCAGCTGCATACTTATCTACATACAAATCTTACTGTAGTGCAGTCATTTACTAAATTTAGTAAATACTTCAAGGTTTTTATTATGCTGTTAACTGTCTTTAGATGAAAAGCATTCTATTTCTGGGGATGAATGAATAGATACCAAAAGGTTTAATAGTAAAGGAATTGTCATATAGTTTGATAATCAAGACAAGTGTTCTAAGCAGGCATCTCTTGCCTCTTCATCCATTGGCAGAATCCAACTTAGAGAAATATAAGTTTTTTCTAAGATTATAATACATATTGATTGCTGAAGCCTTAGGACATCTTTCTTCTAGGAATAGGTGGCATAATAGTAGTAAAATTCTGTCCAGTACATTTATATGACCCCAGTTGCCATCCACTGCATCTATTACAATCCAGCTGATTAAAGACTTCGTGACCAGCAGCCATAAGGATCCTGTCACTTGGTTCTGTAATCTTCTAAGCCAGCTCTGTTGCTCGTTCTAAGCAGCCTCACTGTGTGATTCAGATTTCTGACCTGATGCCCTGTTTGGGAGTAATGATGCTATTGCTCGGCTATCTCTAAATCCCATCAGTCCTGTTTTCTCACTGTCTCCTGATTTCCTCAGTTGCTGTTGTATGCTCCAGCTTACTGGGCTTCAAGGGGGAAGATAAAGTGAATTTTGTATCTGCAGACATTCCATTCTGAAAGCATCTGAGACTGATTAGAAAGTAATTGCTTTGAAATAATAGAAGACTTGTGTGCTTACACTACATCTTTCTCCCCAGTTTTGGGATTTCAGGATATGGCAGTGCTTCTTCCTGGTCAGAGGCTGTGGTGATGGACATTTGCACATCACAACAGTTGTATAGAGCTCGCTTCTCCCAGGTGAATGCTGAATTGCCCTCAAATGGTGCCCAATCCTATGTTCTTATGGTCAGAAAGTCCATTTTTCACAATGATGGGCTGATGCCTGACAGGCTTATGTTGTTAATGTTCCTAGAGTTGATTGCATGTGTCTTTTTAGGGATAGCTACCTGTAGTGTTTTCTGTTAGGACACGGTTGGTTTCGGAGAATAGTTAGTCTTTTGTCTGGCCCAAAATGCAACAGGGAAAACCAGTACAAAATAGAATTTGCAGCTTCTTTCAGACATGTCTCAGTCTCTTTAACATATCCTCACTTAGCAGTCTTGTAGTATTTGCTCTTTAAATCTCTCTGGGATTTCCATGTTCCAGGACTAACCTGTGCTTTCCGCTACCTATCCACTTTTACACTTGTGGAAGAAGTAATAGTGGGTATACTGGTAGTAGCCTGGTTTGTCACCGCACTGAGAGAGGGTAGCATGGCCACAGAAATGGTGCAGAATGGCTGCATCTTCGGACAAAGTCTTTCATTGAACCTTATTGTCCTTATTAATCACTATTATATTTTGGTAGTTGAAAGCAGAATGATATCTTCCTAGCTGCACGCTCTGTTACATATGATGAAATGCTCTGCTCTGGAGGAATTAACTTTCTCATTGCTGCCACCTTTTCTGTGCATGAGACGATATAATGCTAGATTTCTGCACAAACATTTGGATAGAATCTGTTTCTTGTTCTGTTAGCATCATGTTGTGACCAAGGGGATTAAACACTTGTGGAATCAGGTGCTTTTCACTGTCAAGGAAGAGATCAGTATGTGGTTCTAAAGCATCGTAGATGTGATGGTGGGTCTTTAGAAGCTGCATTCTAAGAACAGGTGGGCTAATTGGGTCTTTTACAGCTCTGATAGAGAAAGCTGAAGGTGGTTGCTGCCACTGTTGTCTTTCATGTGTAAGGAGAGTTCTGCGATCACACTGATATATGCTAATGTCTCACCTTTGTTGTCTGGGAAATCAGGTGCGGTTTCTAATTCTTTGTTCTGTTTTGTTTTATGGTGTCACTCTGGTGAACAACTTGCTAAATGCACTCAGTTATGTTTTTTGTTAATACAAAACCTGTTCAGGCTAGAACAGAAATCCAGCACTTGAGCAACTGGAAACCCATATCTTGCTTGCTCTGAAACTGGAGATGCAGATTGAAATTCTATTCCTAGTACAGGGCCACAAAGAAATACTACTTAATTTTGTTGGAGAATTCAGGTTGAAATCCCAGTTTGAATTTTCAGAGTGTTCTCTCTGTTCTACTTTTTTCTCTGTTGTTCCCCAAGTAAATTTCTAAGCTTTCAAAACCTTCACACTTTTTAATGTGTTTTTTCCATTATTTTGACAGAAACTGTCTTTTAAGGTGGTTCTTGCAACAGTCACTGGCATGTATAATAAAATTTCAGACTTGTGATGGTAAAATATCACTTCTTTCAATACTTCTCCTCTGTCAATATTTGTAGACTTTTTCACAAAGGTGAAAATAATTTCTGTGCAGGCAAACCATGCAGTCTCCTGGTGAACCATTAAGTTTCATTAACTTTCGCAGGGGTGGGGGCGAGTTTAAGAAATGCAGTAGCTGTGCGCTGGCTCTTAGTGGGAAAGAATATATATATATTTTTTTTTTTAAGAGAGCTTTGAGCTCTTGAGCTTTCTATACAGCTCTAAGTGGGACTCTAATCTGTGGTAGGTGCTGAGACTCTCAACATGGCAGGGTAAAGTTTGGCCTACAGACCTACCACGGACCGGTTTTGAATGGCACTTGCAAGAAACACCATGGCAATAGACTGGCACCGTTTTCACAGCTGAGATCTTTTGAGCTACGGCCTTTAGGTCAAGGTCTTCTGCTGCTAGGCTGTAATTGCTGAATTTGTGCGCAGCTTCTTGGGTGACCTGCGATAGGATGCTCTTTCTTGCTTGTCGGAGAGCGACAGTGGGAGCTGCTTTGTGTTTAGATCTGCAACGCTGAAGATTCAGTAAGTTCAGCCTGCTTCCCAGAGGGAAGTTGGGATGGTCATAGACCATCTCCACTACTTTTGTCCCTATTATGATTCAAATGACCATACAGAAAATCTTTATAGATCTTTCTTCCTCAGGTCTCAGAATCCTTTCCCCTCTTATCAGCAGAGTATGAATAAAAGCTTCAAAATGCTGGAGTAAGAAAGAAATGGGATTTGTGCCTGGATAGGACTAGACTAGCTTAGAAAAGACAATGCAGATGTACCTGTTGGAGGGGAAAAGATCCATTACTCAGAGGTAATATTTCTGTCATGTACTTAACTAGAAGAGAATTGTTTCTTATCTATTGCCTTTTGCATTCAAGGTACAGCAGAATGCTTTGCAATAATGAATTAGAACTGCAACACCTATGTAAGCAAATGTAGCTGCAATCATATATTTGGCAAAAAACTTGCATCCTGTCTAGAACAAGTTTAAGGTGTTATAAAACACAAAGATGTTTGGTTCAGGACTAGAGTGTATTGTCCTCCAAAATTATCACGTAGTCTTAAACATCTGTCTGGAGCCAGTGGCAAGCATCAGACTCTCTTAATCTTTTCTGAGCATGCACCTCTATTAGACAAATGTTTATTATACAATGCCAAATCCATTATAATCAAATATTCTAGCCAAATCTGAACCCACGGAAGCCCACGCTTTTATGACTTGTTATGTATTCTTCAAAAAACATTAATCATTTAATGTATACTCTTAAGTACAGATACCTGGACAAACTCACATAAAATTGTTGAGAGAATGTTACTGATGTCGGACTATGAGTAAATAGGTAATGTAGGAAAGAGTAAAATTTACTCAAATTAACTATTATTATATTATAATATTATTATTATAATATTAACTATTCACATGCTGATGAGGGTTTCCCTCAAATTGTCAGAGGGTTTTTTTAATAAAAAAATAAAGAAAAATAATCTCATAACCCCCTGCTCAAGCAGGGTCAGACAGACCATGCTGTCCAGCTTGATTATAAATATCTTCATGGATGGAGACTCTGCAGCCTCTCTGGGCAACCTGTGCCAGTGTTTGATCACCCGCAGATTGTTTAAAAAAAAAAAAAAAGTTTATAGGTTTATTCTTTCGTTCATACATATTTTTTTTTGTATTTCAATTTGTGCTAGTTGCCTCTTGCACTACTATGTCTTAGTTTTGCTGTACTTTCTCTAATAGCTGTTATAGTTTGTATATGTAAATGTTAACAAAACAGTTAATTTCCCAGTTTTGTTTTTGAAAAAGTTCACTTGCTACCACCCTAGTTTCCTCAGGGAAAACAGATTCCATAAAACTAAAAATTTTTAAAGAGGCAGGAGGGGAACCAACAGGCTGCAAAAAAGACCTTTCTGTAAGCAGATGAGTAATTTCATTTGTTTCTATTCTGATTGTGCCATGCTTACAGTGGAGTCTGGGGGTGGGATGGAGGGGAGATAAACCAAAACCCAGAAAGAACTTGATTTGGGTGATTCTGAGCCTTTACACGTAGACAAAGTAGATAGGTACCTATGATAGCCAACTGATGGCTCCAGTAAAATCGTAGCCTTGAGGAAGAGTACCATGAGAAGCAATTTCTAAATTTATGTTTTGTCCTCAAGAATGAAGGTGTTACAAGGTTTGTCCCTACCCCTGAAGGTGAAATGATTCAATTTTGCAGTCACAGCAACGTCCTTCCTCAAGGCAGGCGCCCTTTCACTGTGTGGATAATGACACTGAGCTGAAACAAACTCACCCTTTCAGAGATGCAGGGCGAAAGATTAAAATTGTGACTTTATTTTTTTACACCAGCATAGGTAGATACTGTATATTTTCTGTGGCTCTGTCCTTGCTGTGCCTCCACACGGTACCCTCTTCATGACCCTCCTGAAACTATTTAGTGGTGTTGGTCAGGAGGAAAAGCGTGGCGGGTTTCTATCTGTTGGTTATGATCCCCTCCCTCCTGGCTGGCAGAGCCAAATGCAGAGTAGGGCCATGGCTTTTCTTGCCTTTGAGCAGTAAAACGCAATTTTGTCTATAATGTGGACAAAAGCTTGCACTAGTCTCAAACTTGACTATTGGCACGGAAAAGACTTCTTTCCGGGCCATTATAATAACAACTAAAACTCTGTGCATAACCTCAGCGGTTACTCTTGAGCACTTCAGAGAAATGCATTAGTTAATTACTAACTATTATTACTGCCAGCTGGTACCTGGTTAAGTCTGCTGTTTATTTTACTGCAGCCTGCTGTGAAATAGCTCTTCTGTTCTGTGGTATGCAGTTGTTTCCCTTGAATCTGAGAAACTCTGTGTAGAGGTAAACATGCTGGTTGTTCTCAATGGGCGGTTCTTTTGTGAACCCTTATTTCTCAGATATCTATTTCCCATTTATTCTGTTACCTGCTTGTTCTCCCACTTTCTACGAATTCAGTGCTGCATTCTATGGCTGCATTCTGCTACCTACGGATAGCATAACATAGGCAACAGAAGTTGCTTCATACACTATTGCAGCGGTGACACCTGTAGAAACATCTCCATTTAATGGTCCCCAACACATTAATTCATTCTTACAGCAGTAAAGATGCAAAATCTGATTGTTAGCTATGTCTCTATCACATAGTAGCTCTGATTTAGTTATTTCAGTGAATATAACAACATCCATGCCTTTCATCTGAAGGATATTGGTGTGATGATAAGCCTGTATGAATATGAAGTTATCTAGTTTAGTGGCCAAATTGGGTTGGAAGAAAATAATTTCAAGTCAGCCAAAGCATATTATTTACCTCAAACTAAAATGGGTGTGTTTTTCCTGAATTACATAATATCTATGCCTTCCTGTTTGTTCTTTATTAGAAATTTTATTTCAGATTTTAGAACACAGCATTTAGACTTATAAATTTTTTTTTCTGTTGGAATTCTCTTCTAAATTGTGTGAATTGCTATGGTAAACTTCAAATTGACAACTTCAAATAACACTTTTACTTATTTCTGTAATATATCAAGTGTAGCATCTACTTGGTTTTATTATTCTGTCTTGTTGCAAGTGTTTATACACTCACCAACACAGACATATTTATGAACTACTTAAAAATCGTTTGGACCCAACAGAAGCTGCATTATACTAAATGGATGCAGTGTAACAGAGACCCTTCTCAATTTAACTGTTTTTCACCTTTCTGCTGAGAGAACCTCATAAAAGTACAGTTTATCATACCACAGCCTCCCCTTACCTTGGATAAACTTATTCACCCTATTTTTAATTCTTACTGAAATATATGTTTCATAATGCAGCAGTTGCTAAATGACTTCTAGTAACATAACCTGTTCATAATGGCAATTAAAAAAAAGTTGTAAATACCTGTAATACAACAGTTCAGAGAACTGTTCAGAGTTCAGTTCAGAGGGGGTTCAGAGAACTGTTCAGTTCAGAGGCGGTGAAGGCGAAATAAATCCACAAGAGGTTTTACAATGAGGCAGCAGAGATTTTGAGTTTCTGTTTTTGTGTAACGTGTAAAAAGAAAAAAAAAAAAAGGCAGGAACAAGAACTTTTCTTCGTATCTCCCTATCTCCCTTCTCTGCCTCCCTCCGTTCACCAACCCAAAACACATTAAATTGCTTTCGAGTTTTGAATAAACAAAATCCTAATATATTACACAGTGGCAAAATGAACAGGGGATACAGTGAAGCTTTAGCTTTAAAAAAAATAAAAGAAACAAGTAAATCTTGTCTCTATGGCTTTACTTTTTTGTGATAGGGGATTCTGTCTTGGTATTGGTTTGCTAAATTGTTCATAATTGAGCATTTGTGAACACTTGGTGTATACTGAGTTTCTGATTTATGAAATGTGCCTAGTGGTCAAAAGATTTATGATTCATATCAGTAATTTATGTGTCTGGTGGCACCTGATTTATTAATCAAGAAAATGATTTCCCAGTCAGGCAACTGCTTTGTGAATATAACTGATTTATAAGTGTAGGAAATAATGGATAGTTCATGTACCTGATTTATAAGTAGCATTACTGTCATACAGATGGTTTGAAACTCAATACTTTATACTTTGGATGTAAATATCTATTAATAAAAATGGACTGATTTATATGACTGATTTGTAAATCTTGATTCTAGATTTTAGCAGAAGTCATGCTCTGATGTACTTTATTTCTCAGACAGGTTATTTTCCAAGGTCCAGATTTTGTAATCACAGTTTAGTTTATGGATATTTATTTTACATTCTTCTCTCTTCATGTTCTTACCAAGATGAATTACTTTCTTTGCCCTTTTTAGGGGTACTGCCTTGATGAATGTTGTATATGAGTGTTATTCTATCACTTCACATCTTCTCTTATAGTGATGCTTTATGCACAGCCTTCATTTTTACCCATAATTTCTGACCTCTGTTTTCGTCTGGATGCCACTTCAAGAGCATCTAGTGCTTTTTCTTAGTAGCTGCATACACATTACCGCAGCAAACAAACTAATGAATGGATAGAAACTGTAGCCAAGGTTGATAATACTTCACAAATCTGTTAGAGGCTTGGGAATTTGCGCTATAAACCAAATACTTTGAGATAGCAAGCTTTCAGTTACATAATTAAATCAAAAAGATTTGTTCCATCTGAGATCAAAAGGAAAAGAAGGTGCCTGTAAGGTGGATCTTTCTGCTGTTTTCAGTCAGCTTTGGATCATATCTAAAACTTATATTGCAGTATTTAATCTCATTTTTTTTCTTTTCATACTATTTCTCTGTTGAAGACCTAAACTCAATTTTTACTGACACCTATACCTCCCAACATATTCTTTTCACAGTGGAACTCTTGAATGAAGAGCAAAAATCTTAAGCTTTTTATTACCAAAAAGAAAAAATCAAGCTCTTAACTGCAAATTATACAGCAGATTTGAGTCCATTTTTTGGTATAGCTTCAAAAATATTAGTAATCTGGAAGCGTACAACCAGTACTTTACACAAACACTTTCTGATTGAGCTATTCATAGTGGGAATTCAGATCATTATTTAAATGCTTGTTATCAGTCATCTGTTTTTGTTTTCTGATTAGTGGCTTAATCTTCATACAGTCTCAACAAACTGCTACTAAATGAGTTGTGATTATAGTCACTACAAACATATGCAGCAACCACAACTCAAGCTTACTAATTTCTGGAGAAAGTACTGGTCAGGAAGATGGGGTGAGTGAGAATTTGCACCAGTAGTTACATGTAACATTACAGCAGTATTTTGAGGCCTTGACTTGAGTTTGGTGTCCCTCATTTTGCAAAGCCACTGTCAAGGAGAAGAAAGAACAGTTCATGGATATGAATAACCCAGGTCACTTTCACATTTAAGTTAGGGACAGATCCCGTTATACTATAAATAGTACATAGGGAGTTGCAACACGCTGTGAGAGAGAAAATGGGAGCTATGACCTCTTTCGTCAACAGTTAAATTTTTGACTGTTTCGGCAGACATCCCAGTTAATATACCAGCTTACTGAGAATTTATATCACGGTCAGGGTGGGGCATGATCAAGCGAGATTGCCATGGAGTAAAGCCAAGTGGAAGGGGTCAGGCACACAAAACCTTGCAGGAGCTGTTAAATGTCATACAATCACATCCTGACTACTGGTCATATCCTTGATCTGTAGAGCTTCAGATGAATGAGGTACATTGATGGGGGTGGAGAGGAATTCTGGAAATCCAAAGCAATGAAATGATTGGCCCAAGGCCAGAGACAATGAGAATGAAACCCAAATATCCCAGTCCTGTGATTAAGTGGACTCTCACAGATTTAGAAACAAAACTTTGTTCGTGTTCTCCCTTTTCTAGTCTTCAGTCACTCCATTTACAACAACATGAACCACAATAAACTGTACAGGGTTTTGCATGGCAGCAACTTCAACCAGATCATATGTTAATTAGAATAAGCTTGAGACCTTCTGAAAAGCATCATTTTTATGATGAAGTTCATGTTGAAGAGATTCACTAACAGCTCATTAACTCACTGTAAAAGATCTGATAAGGTTTAGATGAGCTACAAAATTGACTGTGTTTCTTGCAACATTAATTACAATTTAAACTCTAACATGCTTACAACTGTTGCTTTTAGAATAAAAGGACAATTTAAAATGAAAAAAATGTTAGGATTTTGTGGATTAGGAACCTAATGAAGTTCAACAAGGGCAAGTGTAGGGTCCTGCGCTTAGGGAGGAATAACCCCATGCACCAGTACAGGTTGGGGGTTGACCTGCTGGAAAAGCAGCTCTGCAGAGAGGGACCTGGGAGTCCTGGTGGACAACAGGTTGACCATGAGCCAGCTATGTGCCCTTGTGGCCAAGTAGGCCAATGGTATGCTGGGGTGCATTAAAAAGAGTGTGGTTATCCTCCCCCTCTACTCTGCCCTAGTGAGGCCACATATGGAGTACTGTGTCCAGTCCTGGGCTCCCCAGTTCAAGAAAGACAGGGAACTACTGGAGAGAGTCCAGCAGAGGGCTACAAAGATGATCAAAGAACAGGAACATCTCTCCTATGAGGAAAGGCTGAGAGACCTGGGTCTGTTCACCCTGGAGAAGAGAAGACTGAGAGGGGATCTCATCAATGCTTCAATACCTAAAGGGCGGGTGTCAAGAGGTGTGGGTTTTCTCTTTTCAGGGGCACTCTTTCAGTGGTGCCCAGTGACAGGACAAGGGGCAACAGGCACAAACCGGAACACAGGAAATTCCGTCTGAATATAAGGAAAAACTTGTTTTACTTTGAGGCTGCCCGGAGATGTTGTGGAGTCTCCTCCTCTGGAGATATTTAAAACCCACCTGGATGCATTCCTGTCCAACCTGCTCTAGGGGAACCTGCTTTGGCAGTGGGGTTGGACTAGATGATGTCCGAAAGTCCCTACCAACTCCTACACTTCTGTGATTCTGCTTCATTTCCACTACCATATTTTTAAGTGATTGTGGGTTTAAATACTGTAACTTCAATTTATAGCTGGCTGGAAATTTTCTGACAGTTTTTGTATAATGAAAATTTGCAGCTGGAGAAAATATTTAGCAATCATTTTCTCTAATTTTGTGTTCTGAAAACTGAAAAGAAATATTTTGATCTGACTGAAGTCTGAACAATTGGCTTCACAAATCAGAGAAAAGCAGAGTTTGGTACTAAACCGATTTCCAGATTAAAAGAGCGTTAGAGCTGTCTGCAGCGCATGGAAACAGTTTTGTTATCTTGAAAGTCCTGCTAACCTCATGGTTTGGGCTTTCTTTCTGAACTGCAATATTCATTATGCAGTGTGTCCTCCCTTTGCCTTCGTCCCATCTGTCCTTTCATGTATACACTAAAGCCCTTGTGGTCTTGTCTACTGACTCTGAGTTGGACAGAAGGAATGGGCAAATAATATCAAACCACAATTTCTAGACCTACTGCAGTAGGTCCAGTGGAGAGATTTTTGTGTTAAGTTAGTTCAAAACAAATCTTGTCTGATTTGACAAAATTGTTTTAGTCAATTTTGAAATGTTAGAATATTTTTATTTACATATTTCCAGAAATATTCTGAATTTTTGCTTTTTCTTTTACCAGTATTTCAAGTTTACATTCAAATTCATAAAAAAATCTTAGAATTTTTTATAGGACAAAGCCAATGATTTACAATGATTTTCACCTCTTGCTGTGTTTGCACCTCTTGCTTCACTAGTGTTTGCGTAGGCACAGGGCTTTGGATTCATGCATTTGGTTACAGCACTAGTGCCTATGTCGTAAACCTTGAGGGTCTTTATCAGTACGCGTAACAGGTTTCTTCAATTCCAGAACTGAAAGGACAACAGATTGGATTTTCAGCTGGTATAAACCATTTCTGACTGGAGTCTCCCACCATTTGCATCAATTCTTCGTTAGTTTCACTGTTGTTGACTTCTCATTCACCCTTTTTATACACAAACACTTTAGTGGTGTTATGTAATTGCCTAAGCATTTTTCTTAGTGTCTCACTTTTTATCTTTGAACATTTCTAGAAATATATATGCGCACAGTACATGCTACTGTCTTGTGTTCTATCCCTTTCCTTAGAAGGGTTGTTTTACTTCCCATCGTCAAGTTATGAATATAGCCTATGAATTTATCATGAGTTTCAGGGTGTTCCTCACAGCTGTAACTCTCGCGTTCCACTCCAGTACTTTTTCTCATGAGCCGTTTTTAAGATGAAATTAATGAGAAACGGCACTGGATGAATTGCTCAGTTCTGAGTGTGTGTGTCTGTATGCGTCTAGGGCTCGGAAGAAGAGACCTTTGGAAATATTTGTTTTTGGCAAGCCATGAAATTTCCCACTAACACAAGGAATCTTACAACTGTGACTAATGAGTAAGCGTAATGTTGTTTGTATAGTGCGTCATCAAGAGATACACACTCATTTTAAGTGAACTTGCTTCCTCTGTCATAGAAACATAGTGACTGTATTATTAACTCTTCTTCTGATGGCTAAATCTTTGTGCAGCTAGGCTCCTGTGTTTAGGCTCTCTTGTTAAAGTAAAGTACTACAGTAAAAGTCTTAGTTGCGATCTCTTGGAATGTTAAGGTAAATATTGCAGCTTCTGCGATAACAAATATACCAGCTTGGGTAAAGAATGCAGAACCACTGAAAGAAACAAAGCGGGCAGAGTGGCAACCAGAACATAATCCTGTATGTGCAGACTCTCTCGTTTGGAGGTTTTGTTTCCTTCCCCCACCTGAACCAGCAGGTGTAGAGGTGCATGAAAGTAATCTGTGAATGCTGGGACAGAATTGATCAACAAAATGTACTTGAACCTCCAAGGTTTGGTTGCTATCTAAGGCCAAATACAAAACACGGAGTTCTTTCTGTTTTTTACCCAAGCTGCTGTGCCCATTTCTCCTCTACACATTTGCTTGTATTTTGAACATCAAGCTGAGTGCATAAGCAGCAGGATACATCGCGTTATTAAACTGTATCACAGTTACTTGGATCCAAGCACCAAGCTCTGCAGTAGCCACCTAGGAAGCGCACGTCCCTGAACAAGGATAATGACTGGTGGAGTTAAAATGACACGGTTACTGGAGTACAGTGTTACTGTGGTGTATACAATTCCAAATTGGTTTGACAAAGCTGAGTCCCAAACAGTGTTGAAATACGGAATTCTTATAGCCCAATGTGTTGAGCTGCAATGCAAAGCATGTATTTAAATATTCAGCAAAGCATTATCTTTAAGAGCTTTCTTGGGAAAATCAGTTACTGTAGAAGTTAAACTACTGTTTTTAGCTGTGAGAGAGAAAATCTTAAAGCAATACTTACCATCTGAAGCAATATCATATGCAGTAATGGTACTAATTTGTTATTCTCTGATTGATAATGCCCAATTATTTCTATTGGAGAATGTAGTAATAACTGAGACACAGCTGAAATTTGGGGTGACAAGTTTCTTATTTAATTACTTAAGTTTGTGTGGAAGTTTCTTGTAATGACTTATTCACGCTAAGCATGCAGGGTGGCAGCAGCACAAACAAGAAAAGGATAGATCAGCAGTGAGGCAAAATCACATTTACTTTCTGTAGCTGTGAACCACTCCTGTGGTAATAATATCGGAGGCTGGTGGCTTTCTCCTGTTTCACTTAAAGCCAGTGAGATTTTGTATGGATTTCAGGAAAAACTGGAGCGGGCCACTGAGTAGACCTCAAAATTGTGAACTGTTACTGCAGCTGAAGTTGCTTTAGAGCTTTGATGTAGGGCTCTGGAAAAGGTCACTGTGAGGCTTTAGCTTCAGGTGCTTGCACCACCCCTCTGCTAGAGGCTATCACCCCCACATTATGTTTAGCACAATGTCCTTGTGCACAACTCTGACGACTTAAAAACACTAACGAGGAGTTCAACCTAAGATGCCAAAGTATGAAATGAAACCATTGGGATGCATGCATGTATTCCTTCCTAGTGGCCCTCTAAGGATGGGTGGGCTGCTGGGTAAAATAAGGTTATAAACTGCAACAGCATGATTTGCTAGAGCTCATCTGTTAAATCCATCCTTCGTTTCATTTTAGTTAACAACTCCCTGGCTTTCTTCAGAACATAGTCTGACCTTAATAATTGACGGTGGGTTGGATGTTAAGTCTGTGAGATGACCAACTGGGGGAGAGCTTGAAAAAGATGGTTTCATTTCTTTAAGTATTCTAGTTTATATTTGCAGCTGCGCTTTTGCTGTTTCTACAAACAAAGCTGCATTTTTTGTTTGTTTGTTAGAAAATAAAAAAAAAAAGGACTGTTGACTTGTTAGTCTAACATTTAGAAAACATGTAGGCCTTTCAATGACCTCAGTCTCATGTTTGAGTGACTAAGAGTTGCGTTGCTATGAGTTTATTTTAGATGCCGCTTTCTTGGCGGGTGTGAGTTGCCAGAATTTATCTGATTAGAGGTAAATTTTATCATTTTTTGAGAGCTGAAGTTCCAGCTGATGTTCGTATTTCTTTACATGTGCCAGTCAGTGGAATAACGATAATGTCCATTTCCCAAGAGAGCTGTTTGCCATCCAATTTCTTTCAATATCTCAGTGATATTTTAGATGCTCTTATGGGTCCAAATGTTGTGCCTGATGCTTCCTCTGTTAAAATTGTGCTAGTGACTTGGAAGGGGGGAAGGATTGGGACCCTTACTTAAAAAATTTCTAGTGATGCCTACAATGTCATTAAGCACCGGTGTTCTGGAGAAACCAGCTTTTTCCTCCTTCACTTGTAATATTAAAATCGGTAAGTCAAATAGCTGGCTTACATCATACCTTTTACTATTTGACCAGACTAATGTCTGTAATAAAATTCAGCTTAAAGCATGAGTCATAGTTTGTAGAAGAATGATGAACTTTAGTAACCATGATAATAAGCCTCACTTTCTTTTGCCCGCAGGTGTACATACATAGGTTATGCTTCTTGTCCCTAGATAGCCAGGAACACGAGCTTGGATGAGCATGTGTAGCTGCTGCAGTCCTGAAAAGACTTAAATGTTTGCTCATCTTTTCTTGTATGATTTTGCTCAATTTATTTAGGTACGTGTGCTCTTCATTCAAGGAAATGCAGCAGCAGCTATTGCCTAGAATAATAATTTTGTTCAGCTGAGGTGCTGTAAGCCCAAAACAACATCCCAAAATAGTGGAATACCTTCAACTGATGGTACAACAGATTACCTTGGCTTCTCTGTCTAACCTTTCAAAGCTGGTAACACAGTTTTGTGATTCCCAGGGAATTTATGGTATTATACTTTTGTGCCTGTGCCACAAACTGAGAGCAGACGCTCTGGATCACCGAAGCTGGCAGAAAATTGTGAGTGTTTGACCAGTGCCAAGATAAAACATCAATAGGGCAAAAAACCCCACTGAAATCTGTGCTTTTGGGGAGTAATTTCCTTAAACAGGTCATATTTATGTCGGCAAAACCCTCAAGAATGTTCCTCATTAATTGCAACAACATAAATGTTAATAATCAAGGACTTCAGGAAACATTTACAGAGACGACAGTGTTCTCTAACTAAATTATTAAACATTGCATTACTTTCACATATGAATCCCAATGAGCTTCTGTACTAATGTGGCTAGGAATTGCTTGGCACTGATTACAGGAAAAATAATTCTTTGTGAGGAGGTGATGAGTGTGATTTTGAAATCCAGACTTCTGAAAAATTAGTGACTTTATTTCCTGGCATTTGCTTAAGGGGATAATGAAGCAAAAATAGTGTTGCTGAAGATGTTTTACGGTAGCGTGAATTGAAAGTAGAGACAGCAGGATACCCCCTACAGTAATAATGGGGGAGGAGGATGCGTCTGGACCTGAGCTGGGGGTGGGGGGAAGACATCCCAGACATCCTAGCCATTCTTCATTACATGAGCCAGATTGCGCACTGCTGCACGGGTGCGGCAATATACCTTAGAGTCTCCTTATAAATCCATGGTAGCTGTAAATAAGAAGAGAGCGAGAGAGAGAATTAAAATGCCTACTGATTAATGCTCAATATTTTACCAGCTCATCTTTCCAAGAACAAGATTTAGGATGTGCTTGTGGAACGAGCTGCTTTTCCTTGAGCAAGCAGGGAGAGAGGGAGGGGTTAAGTTAGTCCTTAGTATGTTATGTGGTGCTGAGGTATGGGAGCAGGGAAGAGAGATGACATCTGGTGCTGATCTCAAACACCCACACAATGAGATGAATAGATCATCGCTCCATCCTTAATTCCTGTTTACTAGGAATCCTGTTCTTTGCTGGAATTGTGTCACCATACAGAATAAATCAGTATGCAAGTCAGGTTGCCTTACTTATGGTACATTTCTTCAATGCAGAAAGGGAAGAAGTAAAAATGCTAGTATTTTTATTTTAAACACCGTTGGAAGAAAAAAAAAAAGGAAAACAACACTGGCCATAGTAGCACCTCATCTTTTTATCGCATGCCTAGCTGTCTCAGTATGTCCACATCCAAAAGAGAATTTGTCTATGCTGGCCATCATTTCTTTATTCCTGCTACATAGCCTGGAATTTTCTCTTTCCTTATGACATATCTGTGGGGATCAGGGATGAATTGCTCTTTGAAGCCTTGATCACTAGAAGGTTTTTGAAAGAGGCAGGCTTTGCACTGTACTCCTGAAGAAACCAAGAATATTTTAATCTCTGAATATTTCTCAACCACGAGCTGTAATTTAAGGGATTTCACATAGCTGATCATGTTGACAAACTAATGCTTTAAAGTGTAATTGAGCAGGTAGGGATGACTACTGATCTACCCTGCATTGCTTGCTTTGAGGTTTAGTTTGTTTCTGCCAGTTTATGGCATTGTGGGAGGGGGTGTTAAGAGTTCTGAGCCACCTGGAGTTTGAGGTCCTTTTACTCAAACTGGTCAGTGTCCTTTTTCCCCATTTATTCCCACTCTGCATTTGTCTGGTTGTTTTTCTTTGCCTCAACATGCTAACCTGCAGTTTACTAGTTGAATTGCATCCTCCTTTTTTTTCAGACCGCTCTTGCTTTTTTCAGGATCATTTTGAATTCTATTTGTGTCCTGCAGCATACTGGCAATCACTCCCAGCTTAATGTACCTGCAAAATTAATAATCTTACTGTCTTTTTCATCAGCCAGGAAAGCATCAAATAGTGTTGTGCTTAGGATAGGCCCCTGTGGAACCTTGTGCCGTGTATTCCGAAGATATTTTCAAAATCAGTTCCCATAATGAAGTATACATACTGGCTAATAAACCTTTTGAAATGTTTTTTTTATATTGCTCTGGGAACTCTAATGTGTGGTTTCCTCATAAATTTTGTGGCATAACATACTACTTTAACAATTAGTTCTTAAGTTTGCATAAGTGAAAAAGTTTACTTTGGTTTGTTTCTTCTAAGAATGCAAACAGCTGTAATATTGTTAGCAAGGATCTTTTGGTTTATAGGGTAGTGTAAGTGAAGGGATCACTTGAGGAAGCATGCTGCTGTCTGCAAGAATGACAATAAAATCGGTAAATCCCCTAATATCTGTAATTATACATGCTGCATCCCAGATGGTAAAAAGACTAGGCTTATTTATGCTCATCTGGTCCCGTAGGCTGCTCATGATAAAAGTGTTCATGACCCTGCTTCGATGGCATAGATCTGATCTGAAGTTGGTATAGCTGTTTTACAGAGGGATCCTCCTCTTCCCTTAGCGGGGGTCTTTATGTTAATAGCTATTCTTCAGTAAGTTTCAGTAATTGTTATGGATAGGAACAGATACTATTTTCCATTTTCTTACTGCTGTGCTCAGAAAAACTCTCAGGAATGTATTGTCAGGGGCCTCGGAGAAGTGGATATGGAAATAATCACCTTGCAGAACTCATGCAAGGGGCCAAGATATGGTATGAGGACTGCCAGAAGTCATGCAGATGCTGTAAAAGGAGGCATAGAATATTCTCCAAGACAGAGAACATCTGATCTAGTAAATCCACCCAGTACTGTGCCATATAGAGTTACCAGTTAGGTAGCCAGCAGTACCAGCAGCATTGCAAATTTTGACGGTTAAACTGGGGTTGATGCCATGTGACTGCCAATATCTCCAACCAGTTTGGATGTGTATGCTGTGCTTTATTCATTCTTTCATTTCCAGGGTTAACACTGCTCTGGTTTGTCTGTAGTCAGCGGCATACATCTGCCTATACCCCATACATGCTGACACTGTTGCATCGGTTCAGCCAAAGGCACACTTCAAAGTTTCCCTTTTCTTGCTGCTAACATCTCACTTTTTAACTGAAAGCTGATATTTTGGTACAGTCAAAAGTTTGGTACCCTAGATGTTGTCTAAATACAAATCTGAAGAGATGCTGGAAAAACAGGGACTTTCTGGTTTATCTTCTAGGTATTTTTGAGGATGATGTCAGGGTGCAAAAGAAGCTCTATGTGTGGATTCAGCTGTGTACCAGTCTCAAAACATATGGAGAATAAATTAAAAGGGGGCTATTTTGCATTTTGTTAAATGGCCTGTAACCCCTATTAATGAAAACCAGTGTCTGCTGTGTGTGTGTGGTGTGTAAGTGGTGTCCTTATGAAGAAGTGAAGTTCCATTAACCTCACTCAAACTGGTGGGTCTTTGCAAGAAGGCTTGCGTAGGTTTGGAGGGATTGAGAGAAAAGTGGTCCGTGCTTTAAGAAATAGCAAACCTTCTGAACACATGAAGTACTGCAGCCCTGCAACCCTGTGCTGTGCTCACAGGCTGAAATATTTGGTGCTTCATGGATCACTGTCCTTAGTGGTCCCAGTCCTGCTGCGTGGGCATCAGTGGACTTTGTAGGCCCTCTCTTAATGGTGGCATTCCCTGTTGCCACTGGAGTCTAAAGAGGAGTTAGCCGCCAAACTGGTTACAGGATCTCAAACAAGCAACAGCCTCTTACGGTTGTATGAATGCCTTTTGTGGTAGACCTGTGTCTCTAATCACATTTTTGATTAATAAGTGCCTTAAGAAATAAGTATTTGGTAACAATATCTTTCTAACAAGAAGCATCTCTGGCACCAACAATGAAAAAGCACCTGTGCAGGCATACTGATACTTTCCTGCATTTGTAAAACGTCCTCCCCTGTGCAGTTTAAGCCTGACACTCAGTGAAGGTAGTTTTCATAGCTGTAGACCATCATGGCTATGAGAGAAATTTAGTACCTCTAATTAGAGGAAATACCACCTTTCTCTGCAAACCTGTCCTTAGTAATTGAAGAATACTGCGTTAAACCATTATGATCATTAAATATGTGAAGAAGAGGGTACACTTATTTCAGTTTGCCTTTTAAAAAATGGCTCATTAATAATTTAAAACTCTTTACTTCAGGGTTTTTTAAACACCTAACTAAAAATTAGACTCCTAATTACATGTTAATATTGCAGCGGCAAAATGGGAGGGAAGAAGAGAATCGTAATTACTTATTCTCCCTGGCCTTATTTCAGCAAGTCATTTAAACACGTGATTTAAAACCTTCAGTAGTTGGAGAAGAAAAGGACTGCAGGCACTAAGTAGCATAAAGACAGCAGTCACAGGAAAACCGAAACTGCAGTGTGGAAGTGGTGTTTTATAGTGCTCGCTATTAGAAATGTGTGAAGGGTGGAGGTTCCGTTTCAAGAGAAGCTTTGAACTTGGAATGAAGCCAAAATTGGAGTGAACCGTCTTTTAAAAAGCAAAATAGAAATAAGCATACTACTCTATATGAACACAGAGATTTAATTTCGACAGAGTTGCAATAGTTAATTTTGAAAGGTGACAGGAGAAGGCTGTCTGGTGCACGGGCTTATTTCTATCACAGATACCCATGTGTGCTTTTTGGGAAAGGGGGTGGCTTGTGTTCATGAGACTTGCTCCTGCATAAGTGTATGTATTGAATTGCCTAAGATGTGATGGTTGGCAGATACTAGTGGAATGGATTCTTGCTTTTTAAGATGGTTTCTTAAGGCACTGTTCTTTTCTGTGAAATGGTGGCGGTTTTTGCCGTTATATTTCTAATGAATGGTGCATGCGCTAAGTACTGGTGAAGTCGTTTACTGCTTTGACTCACTCCTGGTGGCAAAAGATAGCATTTTAATAGCTTGTAAAGACCAAGAGAACCTTTTTAATTGCCTTAGACAAATCTGCTAAATTTAATCTGGCATAACCAACTTTTCCTCTGTCATTAATAATCAGATTTTTGCTGTTTTCTTAGTTGTGTCCAGATGACCAGAATAAAAGTAAAGTATCAGATCAAAGGTAGTAGAAAATAAAAGCACGCCCTGTTTTAAGTCCTCCTCTGACATGTTGGTTTTTCATTTATATTTATATAAGTACCAGATCATCTTAGTGACGTGATTGCACAGGATGAAGGATAACACAGACCTGTGATGTGTCTGCATATTGCTGGTATCTTGATGACTATTAACTGAGCAGCTCACCTTATAGTTGCTGAAAAATATTGCAGACTTTTGCAGGCTTTAGACTTTGCTTTGATGAATCTGTGATTAAATCAGCATTACCACTCCATCTTTTGGCTCAGAAAGTAGAAAGTCTCAGCTCCCTACTTTAAGGAAGGTCTTTCTTCTTTAAGGAAAGTCTGTCTTCTTTAAGGAAGATCATTCTTTTTCAGTGAACTCTGGATGGATTGAATGTTCTTTATCTTATTCCCCAGAAATTCTTTGGCTAGTTTCAGGGAGTCAAATCTTTCTCATGGTCTTTTCACTGTAGAAGCAAAATGGCAATATAGTCTGCGCCGTATTGCAGCAAAAAAGCATTTGTGGAGGCTTTTACTCTTTTTGATGTGAGAGATAACCTACCAGCATATTCTTCATTTGCTTGATTCCTTTTATAAAGTTACATGTTTTGGTCTCCAAAGGGTTAGAATTTTTCCCTGGCTCGTGAAATTGCTAAGTGACCTTGTTCCACCTCTGTGGCATGTTCTTCTTCTTCTAAAAACATTCAAAGCAGAATACCATAATTTTCTGTAATTCTCAAAGGTATTAACAGATGGTTTAAAGCTTTCAGCCATATAGCAAACAATGAATTTTACTGCCACAAAGATAAAGGTCCTCTTGCAGTAGAAGGGAATGGCAAGCAGGAAATAGAAGAGCTGGAACAGAGAGGAAGGCTTGCTGCTCTTGCCTTGAGGGTGGTATGGGGGAAGATATTAACTGGTGCTGGAGGGAGATAAGCTCTTTGTCCCAGCAGTCTCCACTGGCTTGCACACAGACTGTTCTTGCTGGGACAGTAGCCAGAAGTTAGGTGTTTTATACAAGTAAGGGCCACGGAAACGTGACTGCATCTCAGCCCACAACAATTTATGAACCTGGGCTGCAGCCTGTTCCATCAATTCTAGGGCTGATCTTGCTTGTAAATTAAATGAATGCCTCTATCACTAGGAATGTTAGGACTAAGACAATAACTGAAAGTGAGAGCCTTTTTCTTTGTCCATGTGTGGTGTTTTCTTCTAGTCTTCCAAAAGATCCTGTCACCTTCTCAGCCTAATTCAACTTTGTGGACAGCAATACATCCTCACTGGCTTTCATGGGTTTGGACCTACATCAACTGTGATGCGTTTTAAGTGGGACTGTAGGCATCTATCAGAACTGTCCGTAATAGACAGAGATCATCTCTGTCGGCTGTTCCCTATGTGCTGCAGGTCTGAATGAGCATGGCTGTGCAATATGCCCGTGCTCCTCTCGAGGAGAAAGCATGCTGATGCTGCTGTGTGCCTTCCCACTCTCCGCTTGATATTCTCCACAGTATGACAGTAAGGCAGTGGCTGAGAAGCAATTGCTAAGTAATTCAGAGAGCCACAAAATAACTGGACTGGATCCCAAGACTTACTTAGTGTATACACGGCACAACAACTCATAGGGTTTGTAAACAGTCTACGTGATTAATCATGATGTCCTCTTCTAAGTTTTTTCCTGTTTAAAGTGAATAAAATGGAAAAAATGCATTTCCTGGGGGAAACAAAATCGTCTTGTATCCCTATTGAATTCAGTCAAGTAATTGCAGATCCCGTATTTTAATATCTTGAATGAAGCAGGAAGTTTCTCTCTGATCATGCCTAGGGAGAGGACCAATGGGGAGTCAATAATTACTGAAGGCAAGTTATTGCTTTCCTTCAGCTTTCTTCCCTTTCTATTTCAGTTGCCCAGATTGTGAGCTGAGACTTTCTTACACACTGCGTGCACTTTCATAACAAACAAGAAGTTCAGTAGAAAGAGAAATAGGCTATGCTGTAATTTGGGGAAATAAGTGAAATAACTGCTCGGGGAAAAAATACAAAACTCTTCAGGTCAAGGTGTCCTTCTAGAACAGAAAAAGAGTAGTTCAATTTTATACATGCATGTATTTATCTATACGTTTTTGCTGGCCAGTCTTCATAAACAAAGGCCCTGATCTGCCAAAAAGTTGCAGCACTGAATACTTAGCTTTATTGCCATGAAGACTGCAGAAATAAATCTGAGTGAAAAGGATAGAGTCTTTTTTCCTGAGATTCAAAGGAGCTTTGACTTTGACTTTCAGTAAAATGGCAGATGGGCCTGTTCCCCCCCCCCTCCCCGGTTTCTAGAATAATAGTATTTTTTCCCTCTACAGCTCTGAAAGCACTGTAGAAAGGTGAATATGAATGAATAGAGAAGCCTTAGAGATGGAGGAAAGCAGAAACACATAGATAAGGAATTGCATGCCCCAGGATCTTAGCGAATCAATAGTAGAGCTGAGAACAGAGCTCAGGTGTCCTGATTTCCCATCTGGTACTTGCTTTATACTGCACCTCACTGTCTCTGGTGAAACTATTCCACTCATCTGTGGCTTTGCCAACAGAATACATAGTTGCTTCCCTAGTGGTTGCCTTTCTATAAATGACCTAGATGAGAGGGAATTCTTGCCATGAAGAATTTAAAGATGGACAAAACTATGGGAACGGAGCCAGGTAACAGATGTAACTAGCTTTAGGATTTGGAAATTTGGGGAGTCTTTATAGGAACTGGCACTGTAGTTCCAGTAGTTCCGCTTGTATTTGCAGTAGGATTTACAAGTCTCTTCAAAGGTTCCCTAGAAGTGATATGGGAAACTGTGATTTGAAACTGAGAACAAAGAACAGCTACATAAAGTCTCTGGAGCTTCTCCAAGGTGAAATGGATTTCCTCTTTTTAATCTCTACATTAGTATTGGAATTAGAGACCCAGGCAACTTATTTTCAAACAGTTTCAAGTATTTATATATCTCTGATTACCCTTTATTATAATAAGTATTTATGTATTCAGAATTTCATGATCTCATCAAAAGAAGTTAAATTATTAACAGCTGCAAGTTTTACTGCAGTAGTCAAACCCAGATTAGTAGTTTTGTGCTGTCTTCTCCATCCTATATTGATTGTGCAATGTAGTCTTAAGCCTAGTAAGTCTCTGAAGAGATCACTCCTCAAAAGAAAGGCTATCCAGTGTTGTACAGCAGGATGTAGGCAAATCATGTCTGAAAAAGCAGCATGAGCAATGTGTGTATGCTAGAACAGCCAACAGGCTGCTCTAGGAGAAACGAGGTTGGAATGGAAACCCTTCCAGTCGTATGACTGTATGTACCAACTTCTGCCGGCCAATGATGGAGACTGGTTGACAGAGTCCCTTGGGAGGCAGTCCTGAAGGGCAAAGGACGTTCTTCAAGAAGGAAATCTTTAAGGTGCAGGAGCAGGCTGTCCCTACGTGCCATAAGACAAGCCAGCAGGGAAGAAGACCAGCCTGGCTAAACCAACAGCTTTTGCTGGAACTCAGGAAGAAAAGGAAAGTTTATGGCTCGTGGAAGAAAGGGCAGGTCACTCAGGACGACTACAAAGATTTTGTGAGGCTATGCAGTGAGAAAATTAGAAGGGCCAAAGCCCAACTAGAATGTAATCTAGCTACTGCTGTAAAGGACAATAAAAATTGTTTCTATAAATACATGAACAACGAAAGGAGGACTAAGGAGAATCTCCATCCTTTATTGGATGTGGGAGGCAACATAATGACCAAGGATGAGGAAAAGGCTGAGGTACTTAATGCGTTCTTTGCTTCAGTCTTTAGTAGTAGGACCAGTTGCTTTCCAGACCAAGTGTCCCTTATGTTCTAGGGGTTTGTCTTGGCTCTCCATTTTTACCCACAAGATCTCCATGTACCACCCTCAACAGTTTTAGGGACAATCAACTCTAACAATTACTTGACACCTCTAGCTGTCGTGGTGGTAGTGCAGAAGAGGGATGGTATTTTAACACATCCAGGGTACATGTCTCTCAAACTCTCACTAGTGCCCTTTGCTTATCCCTCTCTATTTGGGAGACTGTTCGCACCATCATTTTCATCATGTGAGGGGCTCTGTGTCCCTGCTTCTGCCATAACATGATTCCCTGGAATTCCTTCACGCCAGTCGATCTGTGAACCCTGTAAGCCACAGTCCTTGTTTTCTTTTCCCAATTCTGACAAAAATTCTGTCAATATCTTCACACTTCCATGTGTGATTAAAGAAGGTGTTTGGAATTGTTTTAAGAACTAAGGCAACTTAGTAATGATGGTGTAAGAGAGAAGAAAATATCTAAAAAGGATGTACTGACCTCAGTTCTTACAGCAGTAAAACTTGAGACATTTACAATTTTCCATTTATTTCTCTCCCCTGTTTCTGAAATGACTTAAAAACAAACAGACAAAAAGCCACCCAAAAAAGTCTATCTTGGGCATAGAAGTGTAAGGCCTTTGCACTCTTCATGAATGTGCCCTTGTAGAAGTTACCAATGCCTCTGCTGAAGGCTAACGTAGGCATTGGTAAGCACCATTTAGCCATGTGAAGCAGCAGTGTTGTCAGGTCTTAGGATTTTTGTGGTGCATTGCATGAAGCCTCAGGTCTCCAAACTGTTGTTATAATCTGGAAATCTTTTTCATCCTGTTTCAGAAACTGATATTCCAGTCTACAGGGGAACCAGAGACAAAGGTTTCTGCCGTTCCCCAGTGTTCAAAAGCTAAAAGGAAAATAAGAATGCCAAAGTCATGACTCAAAACTCCAGCAGCCTGACTTGAGTGTTTGGGTTTTGGCAATACTGAAACAGCTTTACATCAAGATGACTGAAGCAGATTGCATCTGAATACAGGGAATTCCCCTTTGTGCTTTCTGTAAGAGGACTTCTTGTTGAAGGTTTTATTAAAGAGTGCCCATACATCCTGTGTGCTATAAGGATGGGCTGTGCCCTGTTTGGAAGGGGTCTGGTGAAATGAACAGTGGACTTGCATGCAGCTGGATGGTGTGTCCTGTTTGACTTCTTGTATTGTGAACAGTGAAGCTGATTTTAATCTAGATTGACTGGAGGATCCTTGAGAGAAATCTCAGGGAGTGGAAAGAGCTGTCAGTCTTGCACAGTTTGCGTAGAAAAGATGTTGCTGTGTATTGTTTTTATTTCTCCTGGAAAAAACATCTGCTCTCAGATCAGCCCAGGATTATGTCAGTTCTCAGAAAATAAGTCATTTCCAGAGGGCGAATGCTCTGAAAACAGGCAGTCGTTTGCTTGAGGGGGGCAGAAAGAATATACCCACTGCCTCCTTAATATCGTGACATACAACTGACTTTAGTCTGTACTTTGAATGAGATGATAGTCCTCTGAAAGCCCTCTCTGAGTTCATTGGGATCAAGGTTGCCAGCAAGAGCTTTCTTTAGGCTGGTGGCTGCTAAACTGAAAATCACTGAGGTCTCCTGTTGTGGTTGAGCAGGGAGACCAGCCTCCCTTTTGCCTCAGGCCAAAGATAGTAAGTCTGTGCGGAAAAGCAAGTATAATCTACTTTTCTGATATTTAGTGGTGATAATGGCCAGGGATAAGGGCTGCACTGTGCTAGACACTATTAAGTTAATCTCTGCCCTGCAGAGCCCCTGTTCATAAAGATGGCAAGACCCAACAGGTGTTAGTACAGAACTACAAGTACAGGAAAGATGGGCTCATCTTTGCATAAATTAATATCTTAGTGATCTTAATTGGCACAAGGGAGGCACTGATCTAACCAGTGCCAATGGGCAATAATCCGTCAGCATCAAAGCAGCTGTAGGTGTGACTCCAGTTCAGCTGTGGTAGGGTGCAGACACGTCAGCTGCTCTGCCAGTGCAGAACCACAAGAAGAAGAATAGTAGTTGCTGCTGTCCCAGGCTCCCTTTTCTCCTCCCTTTCCCCCCCGCTTCCTTTGCTTTCTCATTTTGTCCTCTTGCAGATGCAATCTGCTGACTCTTTTGCCCACTTGGATAGAAAGGCTTGGGGCAGAGAATCAGTCCTCTTATAGATGGAAAAATATCCTGTTGGTGTGCAGCTGAGGGAGGGCTTAAGGCCAGCTACTGCATCGCACAACAGAGTTTTTATCTCACTTTCAACCTTTCCTACCTGTCTCTTCAGGCGGGACAACACTTCACACAGGCAGCTTCCCAGAGGCATCAGACCCCATAAGGACTCATGCTCTAATGATCTAAATTAGTCCTGCCCTTTAAGTTTTCTAAATTGCAGAAAGAGCAGGCAGACTAACTGGCTCCTTATGTCTTCTCCACATGCCCAGATTTCAGAGAGACTTTGGTGTGGCTGAGAACTTTCCACTTCTCCAGACGTTTCATTCTTCTCTTCCATTGCTCTTCTATGCTTTATTCTGCCTGACTGCAGTCCATGTTTTCCAGGTGTTTGGGGGACAGAGCATTTTAAATAGGACACTTAAATCCTTTTGCTCAGTTTGAAAGGTCCCTCATAAAGCAATGAGTCAGACATAGTTAAAACCTGAAGTCCATTGGCTGGTGTAATTTTCTTGCTATAATAACTTTTTGTGGACTGGTTCTCCTGAAAGACTTTGGAGAAATACTTGTTTGTCCAGTACTTAAAGCAAGGGATTCTAATTCTGCTGTCAAGGTGGTGGTGTAATAGTAATATAAAAGAAAAAATTCCTTCCTTTGTTTTTGGGGGGAAGGGGTGGGAGGAGAGAATGAGAGACAGGTAGATGATAAGATGTGTAGCCGTGCAGAAAAGGCAGTGTTATAGCTTTTGAGGAAGGGATTTTTTAATTTTTTTTTTAAATCAATCAAAATCAGATTCCCTTAAAATGTTCATTGCAGGACTGTCTTCTGCTAAAATCTAGTGCCAGGCAGTGTTGCATTCAGGAGAAAGCTGAAGTCACTGTGGGGTGTTAGTGCTTCTCTGGCATTCACTGGAGATAGGCCTGGGCTGCGTATTGTTCTGGTGGGTTTGATGCCGGCTTGGTCTAATTCACTTGCAAAGAGCTCAGGCAGCAAAACCCCACCTATCTTTCCTTCAACAAGGGAGGTCTTCTGTTTGTTTGGTTTGGTTTTTTGTAAGTTATTAACTGGAAGCTAAACTACTAAGCAAATTCTACTTACAGTCTGCAAGTTATGGTAGCCATTTCCTCCCTCTTATTGGTTTCATGGCTTCCATTCTCCCTCCGCCTTCAAACACCTATAAAAAATGTTGGTGGGGGAGGCAAGAATTGATTTGAGCCCACTAGTGCAGAAAGTCAAATTTATCCATTTTGATTTTTCTCCTGCTTTGTCCAAGTGGTGGAAAATTGCTTTTTGCTTGTAGAAAAGAATCAGAACCAGCACTGTTTTTAAAACAAAGAAAAAGAAAAGAAAAGGAAAAAAGGTTGTATGTTTATTGAAGGGACAGCAGAGCTGTTGCCTATTTTGTTGCTGTAACTTTTATTTGTAGGTTTTACTTCAAGGCTTTATGCTTGTGGGCTTGAAGAATTCCTCTGCTCA
Source organism: Himantopus leucocephalus (assembly GCA_003993805.1). Classification (NCBI taxonomy): domain Eukaryota; kingdom Metazoa; phylum Chordata; class Aves; order Charadriiformes; family Recurvirostridae; genus Himantopus; species Himantopus leucocephalus. The sequence goes on along the minus strand of RSEF01000001.1, from coordinate 109,567,268 downwards.
GAAACAATTGAATTGAATAGACTCATAGACTCAATTGATAATATGTTTTTTATGTGTATTGTATGGATAGGATTTTCCCATGTCCTCCAGTAGGAATCTTTAGTGGTCTTCCTGTGCGTGGCTTGTTGTAAGGCCTATTTTTAGGTAGTCTTCCTGCCATTGCATTTAAAACACTGAGCAGAAGCAAGAGGGGTTCTCCAAATCTGAGCTGAAACAGTTTGCCAATTTTCTCAGTTGTTTTCATAGGGAATTTAAATCTTGGGTCCTAACCAATTGCAACAGTTTTTACATCATGAGGTCCTGGTCAAACCCAATGACTTACCTATTACATATACCTTGCTGACTGTATAGACTTCCATCTCATTTCAAGGTGGTATTTCTCATCATTTCCTCTCTTGTGTTATAATGTTTCTGTCCTTATAAGGTTTCAGCCAAAATTGGAGTGAACCGTCTTTTAAAAAGCAAAATAGAAATAAGCATACTACTCTATATGAACCCAGTGATGAAATTGCTACTGCTTACCAGAAGAGAGGCTGAATTTCACTGGTGCCTTGAGAATGCAACCATAGGAGGTAGGGTACACTCAGAGTATTTGATACATTCGGGCCAGTGGATTTAGTGTGAGATATGTGCTTGCAAAAAGAGCCTTTTGGAAGCACCAGAGAGGCTTGAGGAGCAGGTGTATGGGGAACACAGGGCAGAATTAAATTAGATGCTGTGATGAAGGGTCAAAATACAAGTAGATCAGAGACTTCTGGGGGCTAGCCTGAAAGAAAACAAAGGGGACAACTACTGTTTAAACTGAATGAATTCTCAGTTCAATGATATTGCAAAAGGTGTCTGATTGTATTATGGGATGCAGATACAAAGCAACTTCTTCCAGGGCAAAGACGTTATTTTTGCCACTTTTCACTGTATTGAAGAGAGCATATAAAACTTTGTAGGTACACTTTGGTCCCCATTTTCTGAAAAGAAATTTCAGATGACATGGAGCTTGGACTAAAAGGAGGTCAGCTGAAAGGATATGCTTCAAGAGTATGACCCAGGAAGGACTTCATTCCCACTGTTTCCTAAGGTTTATATATTTTACTAATTGACACCTCTGTTGGCAGCTTGAATATATAGTCAATGAGAAGAAGTAATTGAGCATTTTCAGAGTATAAATGAGCTATATTTTTAAGGTAAGAGTGTTTGGTTTGCCATATGTGTGAAGGTATGTAATACATGGCATAGGGCTAATGAAAACACCCTTTTTTAGGTGCATGTTAGATACTTTTAGAAAATAAAACATGTACTTTAAATCTGATACCTTTGAACTTAGATACTGCTATAAGAGCTTAGAAATGGAGAGAAGCATATTTGAAAAAGTAATCCGTAATAATTTTTAAGAGAAGTTTGGTAAATAAACAAGAATTGGAGCTGACACCTATCTTTGTTCTGAGGAAGCTGAACCCTATTTATTTTTCCCCAGCATTTTCACCTTTGTATAAACTACCACACCACCCAAAAATCATTAGAAGATACAGATGCATTCTCTTAGGTCTCTGTCAGCTATGTTAGAAAAGAGAATGTAAGCATATGAATTTATGATCCTTTGTATTCTGGTTTTTCTGTGAAATCAAAATACAGCTGTACGTTTATATGTGCATACTAAAGATGAGTAGGTGTATGATGCAGATTTGTGGATTTTTTTCTGCCCAGCTGCAAGCATGAGAAGAGGAACAGTGCGATGGGCAGACTTTGCATGCAAATCTCAGTTCCACAACTCAGTCCACGTGTCTGTATTACAGCTGACCTCTACTTTTTAGGAAGCTCTGACCTGTTTTGAGAAACCGGATATGGAAATGAACTGAACACCCACATTTGAAAGCTCGAAAGTCCAAACGTTCTTTGCCCTTGGTTTTGCTCCACAAGAAGTTTGTGGTCTTGAAGGGTTGTTGGGTATGCATTTATAAAAAGCAGAACTTATTTTGTAATGTTCAGGATCAAAACTATCATTCTGACTTAAATTAGCTGAAGTTATGGGAGTCTGATTTTGACTGTTTTAAAACACAGATATGCACTATGATTTTAAATCTTCTGTTCAGATTCCCATTCTAATGGGATAATTGAGTAGCAGTAGGCTTATTGGAAGCTCATCTTTAATGACTGGTTGATTAAGTTCACCACCCATCTCTTTAGTGTAAAGATGCAAACATAAAACCCTACACAGTTTGGAAGGTGGGAGCTCTGTCTGGCGGAGCAGAGAGTCTTGGAAAGCCCCACCACACTGTTGGAAAAGAAGGCAAATGGGGTGTGAACAGTCTGCGAGCATGATTGGGAGTAGTTTTGAGTGTCACTGTTCATTTGTGAGCTCTCACCTAGGTAATATGACCATCCCCAAACTCCTGAGACATTTTATAGTACCCTCCTTTGTGTCCCCTCGTGGCTGCTGCAAGCAGTGATGGCACATAGACTTATATACTGTGCACTGATGTAAGTGAGGCCCTAGACATGTATTTTCAAGTCTGTTTTAAAGTTGTTTTGCAATCAGCTGGTCTTGTTTTATGCCTTCTAAACACACAGTATCTGTAGATAATTAACTCACTGTAAAAAGACAGTTGTTATGGAAATGCTAGAAGGCACATTCCTCCCTCAGGCTAGGTCTGACATGGGGTCTGCTGAAGTCGCATCAAGCCGTCACGTAATTTATTTTTAATTTACTGAATATGTTGCCTTGGGGTCACGTTATTGCTAGGAAATCTGGGGTGATTTATGTCATGCCTGTGCAATTTCCACGCACAAAGTTGCTGCAGACACATTGCGATGTTATGATCATCGATAAGAAAGAGGCAGTCCTCTCATAAGACAGCGCGTCTCTCGGGCTTCCTGTGATGAGTGATGAATTACAGGGAAACAGAAGAATTGAGGATTCTCTTCAAATAGTTTGTAGAGGTTTTCCCTTCAAAGCTATCTCCTGAAATGTCAGGCACTAAAGCTTGCCTTATGGACAGGAGTGCCGGCCATTTTCCTGAACCCTGGGGGCCTCAGCCGGTAAGCGCAGGTGTTATCTTTAAACTGGGGGTACAAATGACAAAACTGACAAAGTTGAACACGTGGGGTGGAGCTCTGCCTGGTGGAACCCAGAATGCAACACTGCCCAGAACAAGACTTGAGATTCGATGACTCATTTCTCGCTTACGAGATACTCTGTGATCCCAGAGCACCAAGTGTTGCTGGCAGGTGCTGCCCTGGAGAGATCTCCCCTCATTTATTTCAACCTTAGGCTTTAAAAAAAAATCAAAAAAAACCCCAAAAAACTCACCCCGGCCAAAACAAAAGGAAACATCCCTAAAAATCTCTTGTGGTGTTTAAGGAGAATAAAGTATATTGAGAATTATGAATTTGCAAAAGGTGATTAACAAAGAGTAGGGGTGAGCACAGCTGGTCCTGATGAAGACCCTATTGGATCAGGAAAGCCTCGGTGACTAAATAAGAAGACTGTGTTAATCAAATGCTGTACTGCAGTGAGAAGACTTTGGATGAGTTGGGAGCAATGGAGAACTTGTATCTAAGTTTGTGTCAGAAGTGAATTTGTGTGAAGAAATGAGGATAGATGTGAAGCTGAACTACCGTAATTGCAGGTCCAGTCATTGAATTTATTAGAAACATTCTTCCCCTTCCTTCCTTTGCTGATTCTTTTTTGTGCCTTTTGACCAAAAGAAAAAGGTCCTCAGTGATAGCAGGCGGCCAGCTATCCTTTCTTGTTTTTCATTCTTTTGCTGATTATGAAAGACCATAACCAGACCATAAATATTGATAATCTCTTCCTGGAACATCCTGGAGGGTTAAAAAACAAATGCTGTAGTCTGCTAGGAGATTCCTAATAAATGCAAGGACTTCCTGATGGCTTTCCTTGGAAAGGAGAACATGAGGGAGGAAGTGGCTTGTGCTTGATGCTAATCGCATTTAAGGCCATTAAAAAATATCTTGAAGTAGCCTCTTTTGAGTTGTATTTTAAGGGTTTTGTCTCCCTCATCTGTAGCAAAACTCATTCGGTTGGGCAGTCATGACAGGAAGGATATATAGCAGACTTTGAGCAATAAGTGTTTAATGTTCGCATCTGCATTTTCTCAGCATCACTCTGACACTCGATCTGTAAAAGAAATACTGGCTTTACAAGGATCTAGAGCCGTAATGCCCTGAGAATTTATTTTTTCAGTTTCAACCAGAACACACACAAAATTCAAGAGCCACAACATTCATATTTCAAAGTTTTTGTGTGTAAGGAGGGCAAGAAAGTAGGCAGAAAGTAATTTTAGCATTGACAAAACCCAGCAGATAGGTACATTATTCCTATTATGTTCTTCTAGCAGACTTTCATGATAATAGTTCTCAGTGTACAGACAATAGCAGGGTCACTGCATGGCCGTCTCTGTGGAGTAATGATGCCTGTGATGTATTGGCTTCAAACCTGCTTTATTAAATTTCTTGTCCTGAGTCAGATCCTCAGATGGTGAAAATAATGGTATCCTTGGCAGAGCATCTGCCCCTTGTTATAATTTTTTTAAGTCAGAAAAGAAAATCAAAGCTAATTGGATGCAGCCACGTGTGTATTCCTTGGTATAAATTTCTGACTTGCACTCTCTTCTACTTTCACTTTGCCTCTTTGACCAACTGATACGTTGTTGGACAATTTCCAGTCATACTTGACTAGATAACAGTCAAGTATGGACCAGTCTGGGTGCAGAACCACATACATGCAAAAAAGATTGTTACTGTCTCAGAAAGATATCAAACTAAGCATCACTGAGGAAGCAATGAAGGTGATATTACTAAGTAACAGTGTAGAAATAAACTATTTCAGCTAGTTACCACTCTATTAGTCTGCCTAGCTGGGAATTTATATTATTGTCACAGAAATTCACAGTGAATAAAACACAGCTGTGGAAGAAGACTAACTTAGCTATTGCTGAGGGTTTTAGGTGGGACTTGTATCATCCATATCATGCACTTATGCTATCCGTATCAGTATGGATGATTTCCTTCTCTACCTGGCTAAAATAATTGCATTTGTTTGTGCCAAGGTGGTGGTAGTAGTAGTTTGAAAAGTGTTATGGGATGATAGAAAAGTGCCAATGGGTGTATGTGGCAGATGAAGGGTGCAGGCCTGGCCCACTGAAGGGAATGGCGGGTTCTCAAGGGTGCTGGTGGTGACAGGATGTTGAGTGAGTCGATGAGCACCAGGCTGAGAAGTCTGGACTAGGGCCTAGGTCGCTTCACTCCCCCTCCCTGGTGCTTCCTGTCAGGAGAGGTTGCTTGTTAGCAAGGGCCCAGATCCCAAACGCCTCAGTTGAAGGGTGTGTTGTACTAGACGAATTTTCAAATAGGTCAGGCACCGTGACCTGGACTGCTGTTCAGCTGTGCTTCAGTGTGATCAGAAAGATGAGTAGGAGAGGATGCAGCTCATGTGCTGGGTGACCTTCACTGAGTGACTTAATGTCATTGCATCTCTATTTCCCGTAATGTGAAATGAAGATTGCTACACACATCTCTAAAACTGCTGTTTAAGTTTTTGGATATGACCTGTTATTTACATGTAGGTGATAACTCTAAATGTTGCTGACTTTCTGAGATGGTCTGTCAGATTTACACTACACATTTAGTCCGGGGAAAGGGAGTCAAAGCATGCTTAGTAAAATGGTACCCCTATTCTGATGCAAAGTAAGAACCTCCATTTGAAATTGATAGTACATTTAAATACCCTACTTTTAGAACTGATTGAACACTTATTTTTAACGGTGTACTTTAAACAACAAAATTGGGCTTTGCAGTTTTGTGCATAATAAATTACAATGAGTTTATTCATGCTACTGAGAGTGGAAAATACATATAAGACGCATCTCAGCTACTTCTTCAGCATAGTGTGAGATTCAAAATGACTGGACCAAGGATGATTAAATCTTTCTCACCCCTCACCCACTGCCCCCAGGTATGTTTTGGTTAAATTGACAGTGTTCTCCTTATGTTCTTAGTCACGTGAAGCATGTCATAAAAGTCAATAGTGCTATAGGAAGGGCAAAAAAGCTACAGTACAGGTACAGACTCTAAGCTCTAGCGTCTCTTGGTTTGTTTCACTTTTCAAATTCCATTTACCGCTTTAGAAGTAGATGGTGGATTCTGGAAGCCAGCAGCAAAACAGGCAGGGTCATGGAGGAGAGCTGTATAAAATGAAGCTGAGGACTGTGGAAGCCCAGTTGTTTTGAATCAGTTAATGGCTTTGAAAAATCTTTAAAAGTCAGTGGCTTTCTAAGTGCCTGGCTTAGTGGAGCAGGATATATTTGGTTATACTGCTGCATGTGTATTACGTTAGGATATTGCTTGCGGTGTATTTTGAAGATGAAATACTGCCTGTAGTTCCCCTCCTTTTCTTCTTTACAACTTTTTTCTATTTCTGCATAATGTCTCACTTACACTTACAGGAGTCCTACCTCTGGATCTGAACCCTGTTGCGCTGGGTGTTGCACTTTGCACAAAAGCTATGCTATCGCTGTCTAAAAGAGCTGGCAATCCAAATAACTATGGTAGGAGGATCTTCATTTTCTGCAGCCTTGTATAGCTGTTGACATTTGCACAAAGAAAGTACAAAATGCCACCAGGATTACAATTAATTAGCAAATCTTTCAGTGAGACTTTTCCCCAGCTTCATGTAAATAATAAGGGAACGTGCAAGGCAAAGGGGGAGCAATGTTTCCTATTTGAAGTGTAGGGTGAGGTTTTAGTTTTGCAGCACACTTACAGCACAGGAAACAAGAAATGTGAGGATGTGATCGTACCATTTTATCCTGCTATTCCGTTTATTAGTGCTTTTGCAGCCTTACTGCTGCAGGCTGTGATTTTTGTCAGCTGTTAAACTGAATTTAACTTCATCTGTTTTGGACGATGGGTCACCCAGGGAAACTCACAGTGAAGACAGTAACAATCCCTGTGGTAGGAAATATTCTTCTCTTTCAGGACTGACCCAGCTTGGTGACGCTAGTGACAAAATGCTGTTTAACACAAGTCGCGGGATACAGAGTGGCGGATGAGCGGTATGTGACCTGCGTTGCTCTGACCGCAGAGGCTGGCCCCTGTGTGGTGGAGGAGAGCAGCCAGGACCCTCTCAGCTCTGCCGCCGGTATTCCCAGTGGCCTGTAGAGAATCCTGCAGGGAGCCAAATCCCTACCTACACTGCGTGCCTTCCATTCCCCCCAGGGCTGTTATGGTAGAGATAGGGCTGTCTGCTACAGGGACAGCTTTCACCCGTCTTTAGTGTTGCCTTTCCTCCCACCCCCTGTAATGGAATTTTCCACCTGCCGCTCATGCCCAGGGTCCAGACGCTTCCCCATTGAACATTGCCCTCCAGCAGAAGCACAGGTGATGAAAGGAGTTCTACACATGGGATTTCCCATTAGGTAAATCCCCCTTACTGCTAGCTAAAAGCTTCACCCCAATAGAATGGCACTGACTGCCCTTTGAGAAACTGCTCTGTGCCTTTGAACCATTGAGGCCTGAGGCTCAAGTGGAAATGAAGGAGAGGCAAAGGAGCGTGGACGGAAGCAGTGTTTTCCGCTCTTCAAATAATTAGGGTAGACAGGGAGGCCCTTTACTAACTGTTTGCCATTGAAATACTTTGTGTGCAGCTGTGTCCTATTCTGATTTTCAGCATAAATTAAAAAACATTTTTCAGGAGCGGACCCTGTGTAAGTGGCCAGTATATGATGGAGAGGTCCCTTAGGTAGTATTAGTTTGCATGCTCCTTGCTCTTCCAGTATGTATTCAGATTTTGCCAGTGTAAAGTCAGTGCTTGCACTTGTGTTACCAGGTGTCCTATTTTTCTTAACACAGCTTTGTCGCAGACTCTTTTTTCAGAGCATACAGCACAGTTGTCAGGGTTCGTTTTCATCAGGGCTGGACTTATTTATGTGAAGGAATAATCTGTGGGGTACTTATTCATTATACAAAATTCTCACACTGTCCTAATAAATTTGACCCTAACTTAGTGTGCACAGTTAAAAAGGATCTGAATGTAAGCTGAAAAAAATAAACCTTGACCATTCCTTCATAATGTACCCTTGGCATATTCATTATTGCTGCAGGTTGTGTTTGCCACTCATGATCTGGTAAAAGTGGCCATTAAATGTAAGACCTGCAAGCTCATTTTTTAAGAATTAATATTAAACTTTGTCTTGTGCAGTCTGCAGCAGCATTTTACTTAATGGCAGATTCTTCCTTAGGCTATGGGGGATTCTCTACCAACTTGTGCAGTTCTACCCTATTCATAGCCTTGTTCATAGTTCTGATAGAAATGGTTGTCTAAAGCAATAGAAGTGAAAAGGCCAAGCCAGACATTGGAAATGGCATATGTTTGAGTCATGCACTTACCTGTGCACAGACTTTTTTAAAATACCTTTGAGAGGCACAAAATACATTTGGGAAGAGGGAAAACAATGTCATGTGTATTATCCACATTCTATACAAACATACTAGATCAGAATGACAAAACTATGGACAATTTCTAATGCGGCCTTAAAGTTTGCCTGCTGGCTGGAGGTCAGCTGCTGGGTTATAGAGTTGGTCAGCTCAGGTGACAGATAAAATCTATACGGCTACCGAAGCATAGGGGTGAGAGGGGAAAGCACAACTATTTAGTTTCCTAAGCAGTGAGGACCCAGAAATTTCTTTTCCAACTCTGTCACTGACTCAGCATATGCTCTTAGTGCAGTCATAAGGTTAACACTTCAAAGAATGTCCATTTGTTCTGAAGGTCTCAACATCTGAATAATCTTGGTGCTCGTGTCTTGGAAGTGCGGTGAACTTTGAAAACTGCTATTGTAGCAAAGGTACCAAAGCACCTGGTACTTCACTTACGGAGAGATTTGCAGTTAGAATACCCCTAATCCCAAGATTTCCCAAATTAATAGACATTTTTGAGAATGTTGCCTTTATCTTCTCTGGATCTGGTTTTCATCCTGTACAATGGACATAATCGTGCCTTACAGTATTGCAGTGTACGATTAGTATACAGGAATGCTTCATGATCCCCGAATGATGGATTTTCTAGATAAAATACAAGGTATTATTTACACTGTCAAAAGCTTTGATGAATTGGTTTTTCAGAGGCTGCTCCAGTCTCCATTCCCAAGAATAATCACACAACATCATTTTTCAAGGAAGGTATATATGTTAGTGGTGCTTAGACCAGGACAGTACCCCTGGCTCATCCTCATTGTCATGTGAAGATGCACTGGAAGTTAGGGATTCACAGACTTACACTATGAGTAGTATTTCCTTGCTCTGCCCTGACTTTGGGTGTTGCTTGAAGGTTGCTCTAACGCTGGGCCAATGCCATGAGCTCCTGTTCCCTGCATGCTTTGTGGAAGCTATTTGCTGTTGGTAGATTGTAATCAGTTCTGATTGTGGTATCACAGGTGTTGGTATCCCAACTCCAGAGTTGGAGAGGAAGAAAGTAATTATCTTAGCACTGTTTTTCAGTCTGTTTCAATGGAATTTCTCCAATTTGCAGTATCAGTAGTGAATGTATTATACAGAAAGATATTAATAATAAAAATGCATTATACCTGTTTAGATTTCTTAATAAAAAAAAAAAGTAAAAATCCTGTTCCTTTACTTGTAACTTTAAGTGTGATCTTGAATACCTGGCTGGCTGCCAGTTTGTTGACTTAGTGGCATAAGCCAGAGGACAGAAGAGTCAAGAGAAAGATGTCCAGTCAGACTCTGGTTTTGCACTGGAGCAACGTCACTGAATTTGATTGCTCTCTTACATTATGCCAGCATTTGTAAGATCAAAATCAGGCCTACCTTTCAATTGGAAGTTTATTTTCCCCAGGATAACTCCTGTGACTGGAATTTGACTTGTAGAAAAGGAGGGTGTTTGTTTGAATGTAAACCCAAATAAGACTGCGGAAATGGAAGGGACAGAAAGACCAGTGTTACATTTAGCCAATGCTTGTGTCTGCTAAGGTGTTAGTATTCATGCAGGTTGTAACTATTTTCTGCTTCATTTTCTTGAAGCTGTAGTGGAAAAAAGTGGTGTCTTGAGTCATTCTACTGTTTATCACCATCAGATCAAAGGGCACAGAATTAGGTTTGTGTTTTCACAGAGGAGATTGATGCTGACACACAGCTGTCCTTTCCTCCTCCTGAGCACATCAAGACTGAATGTTTTGCAGATTGTAAGATTGGCCCTGGTTAGGAGTCTGAAATAAAACTTCTATTGTCTCAAGTGTTTTGGTGTTTGCTCTAAAGAAATCATCAACCTTGGTTGTTTATTTTTTCTTCTGCAGGAAAGGAGGGGGGTGGGTTGGGGGGGTAGCATCCACGCATCTGTTTGCAATTCTAGCTTTAAAAGTCTAAAAATAAACAAGCCCCACAGTCCACCCAAAAACTGTGTTTGCTGGCACTCTTGAACAAGGGACAATGTACACTTCAGAATCAGTTTAGCTTAAAAAATTGTATGGACTGAAAAAAATCGGTGATGTGGTTTACCACTTTAAAATAAAAAAAAAATATGTATTTTAGACATCTGCACAAGCACACTTACTTCTAACAAGGCCAGAACGCTACTATTTAAATTCCTCTTTGTAATCCACTTTTTCTTTCATCTCTTGTTCTGATCCTTCAGAGGATTGAGTTGGATGTGAGAAACCACTGAAATACTTCTGTGCTGATATGAAAGGTTAAAGAAGGTTATCTCAGAGACAGGGTGTGCGCTCAGTATTTTTGCACACTGGGCAAAATTAGCTTAAAGCATGACAAATCTTCTGCAGGGGAACCCAATGAGCTGCCGTCTATATATGGCATCAGTTAAGGTTTCTACCATGGGGTCTACATAGAAATACTCATAGCTAAGGGGGAATGGTAGAGATGGCTTCAGGACAGACTAGATGCTGTGGTGTCTGTAACCCTAAAATTATTGCTAACCTACAATATTGCTATTATGATTTATGGAATGATTGAGCAACTTCAGGGACCTGTAATGTAATGTGTGTGTGTGTCTGTGGTCCCCTTTGAATTTCCGGGGATTTAATACCATTTCCTCTGGTGTGTAGAGGTATTTACACGGCCATAAAGACAGCCAGTATTTAGAGCTGAGGAGGCAGCTGTAGCACATGAATAGACACTTGTTTGCTTGTATTTATATACATGCATATACCTAAAATAAACACAAAAATCCACATCGTACTTGTAATTAAATTAAAGAGATATTCAGTGTTAAGAGTCCCACAGTGTCCATTCGTCGCATGAACAAGCTAGTTTTCTCTGGATCTGCTCATCACTTCCCTTCCCCCCCCCCAGCCTTCTCTTTTTCTTTATTAGTCCCTTTGAAGCCTCGTTGTATAGGAGAATCCAAAGCATAAAAAGCAGGATTGCCTGACTGGAAAGGTCATAGCTTTGCTACCTCTGGTGAATTTGGTTTGGGTGGAAAAACTGCTCGCAGAGTAGTATTGCTATTGGGAGTTGACTTAATGTTTGTGGGTGGGGATGGGATCCCTGTCCAAATCACGTAGGTCGCAGGGTCTCTTAATTCTTCTTTATTATGGTGCTTAGAAACACAGTGGTCTCTTGTAGAGAATATAGATACCTCCATAATCTCCAAAGGCAGAAACTGGTTTAGTTAAAGAAAGCAGTAAGAGGCCCACATGAAGATGGGGAAAACTTTAAACTCTGGAGGGGAGGGAAGGCTCATCTGGTGTTACGCACCAGAGGAAATCCCCTGTGGGGAGGCTGTCTTTACGAACTTCTGAATTTTGTTCATTTTTTGGAGTTGTCTCACGAGTCTCCCTGGATTAGTTGCTCTTTGCTAAAGTTCCTGGGGCAAGTTGCAGTCTGTTTTTTCTTAATTTCCTCAAGCAGGCTGGTGCATTTTCTTGTTTATTTAAATCTTTGTCTCTCTATCTCAGGATAGTTTCTTCCCTCTGTAGCTGTTGAGCTACGCACAAGGTCGGATGATTACTCAGAACTTCCTGGAAAGCCTCGTGTTTGTTTTAGACAAAAGTACTCAGGAAGTTCCTCAGTTCTTCCAGCAGGGCTGTACTGGCAGCAGCCTTCCGATCCTCCAACTGCACTCACTGCATTTTTTGGAAGATGAGCTAAAATAATTTTTAGTCCGGTATTAAACTCAGGATATGTCAGTGTTGTTCTATATATTTCAAATGCTGAGGCTATTTTTGAGATCTCCTGCACCACAGTTAATAGAAAAATGTCTCCTCGCTCGCTGCCATGGCAATGTGACAGTCAGGATTTTTGGTGTCCCCACTAAGCCTGCCATCTTCAGTCTAACATGTTCCAGCTCCAGGTGCAAATTTGGCACCTTCGCAGCTCATCTCCCCCTTCTGTACTCAGGCTTTCAGTCTCACTGAGTTGGTGAGACTTCACCCCGCTTCAGCCACTTTCTGCAAGGCACAGACTCAAGCATTTAAATGTATGTACGTTAAAGGAGATAAAAGGAGGGGGAAGAAAACCCAAACTCAAATGGCTTAGCACGTGGATTCTTTTTAGCCTCACAGCCCCTGGTGGCTCGTTTCAAAGCACTTGAATCTATACAATTAGACTGAATGTTTCCTGTGATGTTGGGTGATGGAGCAATCATTTTAATGTATTTATCTCTTGATGCTATACGCTGCTCTCGCAGCCCTCTATGAGCAGAAACATGCTGATATGAGTAAGGGAGCAGTGAGAGACTCTTGTGTGTAGTCTGTGTGTAAAATTTCAATTCTCCCAACAGCCATCACACACTGGTATCAGCAGCTCCTTCCCGCTTCTGCACCTCCGAGTCCTCCACACCTACATGATGAGATGTCCGTGGGAGGGAGGCCTACAAGCTGTTGAATTCAGCTGTTGCCTTAGAAGTGATAACTCTCTGTAAACAAGTCCAGCCACTACCAATGTGAAAGTGCTACTGACGTGGCTAAATTAGTTTAGAGACTACTGGTGTGTGAGAGTGCTTGTAAGGCTGTCTTTAATCAATATAAGTTCTGTTGGCATCTTAACTTCAGCCACCGCCAATTGAATGACACTTTAAAAATTGATTATGAGGTCTCCACAGAAGAGGCCTGTACTGACTTGGTTTCCATGAGCTGGTCAAATATTGCTGTTGTAGACTAAATCATTTTGGAATCAGCTTTTTAATTCGCAGCCTGTGTCTGCATTCCCTCTCCAGGAAAAAAGGTGGGAGGGGAGGAAGCTCTTGGTGCTGGGGCCTGCGCTCAGCTTGACCATCAGGACTTGGAGGTGAGATAGACTTTGAACTGTTGCCTTGCTGGCAGCCCTGAACCTCATTGGGATCTTATGTGTCTGAAGGAACCGGGTGAACCTCAAAATGGACTCTAATGATTTCCCTGAAAAAAACTCCAAAACAAAATAAAACCGCACAAACCCAAAACACCCTGAAGTACACATGCCTCTCCTACAGCAGCAATTACTCTTCGGCCAAGTGAATCTCACTATCAAACAACATTTGGTGGAACCTAATCCAAATGCTTTGGGGCTGAATTGCTTTCCAAATTGCTGAGACTTTGTATGGCTGCTCTTTGGCTGTTGCTCACACAGGTATATTCTTTAGATACACCACTGATTTGTTTGGGTCTTTTCCTCTACAGAAAGGAGGGTGCTAAGAGAAGGCAAAGCAAAAAAAAAAAAACCAAACCAAACTTTGTGCTCATCTCAATGGATTCAGTTCAGCTAGTACTGGAAGAGTGAGGTTTGTTTCTCTTTGTCCTCCCGGCATGCCAAGAATGCCTGCTTTGCAAACAAGTGGAACTAGGCAGAATGTAAGTGCAATTTATCATTCCTGTTGTTTTATTGTATCAGGAAACCGGGAAACTTGGTTTTGCAAGTGGTTGTTGCTAATTCTAGATCCCTACCTTTCCTCTTTCAAAGCAGATCTTGGAAATTTGTTCCAAAGTGTCATGAAATACTGAGTTATATTGAAACTGTAGTTTACTGATTCTGACAAAGTATTAGTCAAGGCTGAAATGACGAGAGCTGGTAGCGTGAAGTGTACTCTACTCTTTAGTGCTTGAAGGTCATCAAAACTAGGTCATAACTGGTGTGCATGTAGAGCTTTCCTGGCTCACAGGGCATGAAGGCAAATTCAGACTCTACTTCATAGGTGTCTTTTAACATCGAACCTGCAGGTTTTAGATTATAGGTGTCACTTAAATAAAATAATCTTGAATGATTATTGCACCAAATGGAATTTGTACATGTCTTAGCAAAATATTGGTGCCAAAATATAGTAATTTATAGCTATTTCAAAACTGGATCCAAGCCCCACAAATATGTTCACAAAGCTTATGAAAACTGCAACCAATTAACACTTTACTTTCTTGAAGGGGAAAAAAAGTGCTCATTTCAACCTTTTAGTGCAAAATTTATAACATTCTTTTTGTTGGACAAGTTCTGAATCTTTCTAATATAAGACGTTATAACTTTTTTCATTTTTATTCATGGGAGAGCATGACACCTTTCTCTAGTTCAGCTTTTTAGCCTTAATGCTTCTGAAATTGAGAGATTATTATTATTTTGGGTACTTAATCAGAAACTGGACAGACGTTAGCATTCAAAGCATGACAGTAATTCCACAGTGACAGGAAAATTATGGTCAGACCAGGCAAGGGATTTCGGTAGTAAGAAACAGATTACATCCTCGAGAAAAATACACAATGTTTGTGGATGCTTATATTTTGCTGTCCTGCTTCAACTTCTTGCGTTCATGATGTCTAAGAGCTCAGAATTCAGTTATGTACAGGCACTCACACTTGGTCTGTCTTTGATATGATTGCCAATACCATCTCCATTTTTGAGAGGGGTGTGCACACGTGTGCAAAGAAGAGGAGAGGAAAAGGTTGCTGAGTCTTGCATTTAGTAAGACAGAAGAAGGTCTGCCAACTCATTTCACATGGACCAGGTCACAGCCAGGCACTGAAAGGTTACAACTTCATGTCTACTAATATGGATTGGATTCAAACCAGCAGACCAGAGATTAAGTGATTTGTTCTCCTTTGCTAGTTCCCTTAATTCTTTCAACTGTTGCATTCTCTCTTTCCTAGACTTGATTATATTTATCACATAACATGTTTGTGGCTAATTGAATATGTATGAAGGGTCCACCACTTGTTTAGCAACTGAGAAATTGGTTATGAAAATTGCCTGCTGGAAACATTTTCTACCTAGGCAGCTCTGCTTATGCTGTGTTTTTTTGGTTTTTGCTTTTTCTGCCCCTGCCCCTCCCCCCGCCCCCCAATTTAATTCTCAGTAAGTGATCCTGCTGATAGTTACCCACTCAATTTGTAAGAAGCCATTTGTTTATTGTACTTGCAAATCGATAAGGATGGATTGTTTGTTCAATAAATCTTGTGGTCATCCACTCTGTAGTTTAGTTGCCTAACAAACACTGAACTGAGCCTCTTTCTTACCTGCATGTACGTTCAACATTTTTTGAAATTATTAGCATATTGCCTTCCTTAGACGCAACTTCTCTCTGCGCACAGTCTGTGAGTATTTCTGCAAATAACAGAAGCTCAGTGTTTCCATGAGTAGTAACCACTCGTCTTCAAGTTCCTGGAAAAATAGCCAGAGGGGAATAAAGGAGGCCAGAACAAATTACAACTGGGAATGCATGAGTATATCTGTGGATATTATTTTCCTGTTGTTCTGCTATTCTTAGAATTTCACATAGTCTTATGCTTTTTAAGACAGAACAAACTTAATGAGACAGAAGAACAATAGTAAATGCCAAATAGCTTTTGTGATAGAAGCACAATCTTCTTTAGTTCAGATTTCCAGTAATTTGATGGGCTTGTATTTGAACTATCATTTAATTTGTTTCTTTAGAAGACTAAGGTTATGAAAGAGGAATTGCTGAGTGTTTTACTTGTAATAGATAGGCTAAAGCTTCCCAGAAAGTCTTGGAGATCCAGCAGTTCAGTACTAATAGTGACAGCCGTGTGCTTTATAATCTTTCCTAGGCAGTACGTCAATCTGGGGTGAAAGGAATTCATTACAATGGATCTCAAGGAATGACAATCTAAGTCTTGCTTTTCCAGCAGAGACTATGTAGTATTTCCTTAATAGCAATTCACCTCAGGAAACTCAATTTTTTAGATTTGAACTTAGGGCTTGTGAAACTTGCTATATCAATAACCTTCAGGGTAAGCACAGAGTAACATTTCTCCTACTGCTCTTTGCTGCTGTTGCTGCGGGAGCTCTGCCAGTAATGCAGAAGGATAGTTAAGACCCCATGGCTCAGATGGCTCAGCTAACGAGTACCACTTGTGATGTCCGTGTCAGGTGTCTGAGCATTAGACTGAATTATTTTATGAAAACCCTATGTCAGAAAGAGATTATTTTGAATTACCACCAATCAGGGCTGAACTATTGATTAAAGAGGATAAGGTTTTGTATGCCATAACCTCATATTTAAAATGAGGAATGTGGCCTTTCCAAGCAGGGGGAGTGCCAGGCTTGCTGCTGATATGCATGTAAAAGTTGCAAAAAACCCGTCAGTACTGAACTTTATTTGGAGGGATGGGTGGGCAGAGATATGTGCCTAATTCTAATATTTAAACTCACTTTCCTTCCAGATTTGCATTCTTTGTGCTTTACGATGTCAGGTAAGGTGCAAGGACTAGATTTTTTTCAAAACCACAGGTGACCTACAAGGGATAGACTCTGCAGTCCTTTCCTCTGTGGAGCAGAGTTTTGGAAATCTAGCAGTTGCTTAATACTCCTTAAAATAATGATTTACTGCTTCCTGTAATTATGCAGCTGTGTCTTCATTTTTGTCCTGTGAATCTCCAGATCTCATGGAAATGTATCTGAGGGCAGTTCTTTCTTCTTGGACTATTTTGGCACAGACATTGTGCTGTCAAACGGCTGATTTGATTAGTAGGGGGAAAGAGCAGCTCTAAATTTACTGTGTGGGTTTTTCAACGGAGACTTGCCAGCCTACTCTTGTGCAACTAAGACATTTGATTCATTCTGCCGCTCAGTGGAACTGCCTAATCTTTACCATGTTTGACATTTAACAGTTCAGTTGAATTTGCCCAAAAGAAGGGGGTGGGGGGAGGTAATTAAAATGGATTTTCCTGCTAAACTAAAACACAACTTCAGCTGGAACAAGTCATTGCCAAGATGCAGCAGTCACTACTACTTGAACTGCTAAGGAGACCAAGCAGCAGAGACCATGGATATCATTGAGGTAAAGAAAGAGGAGAGGCCTGTTGCCCTTGCTGGGCTCGCTGATAACAGCCAAATCTAGAGTAGGCATGAAATGGCATTCACTTTAGTGCTGCTGCCTTTGAGAGTCATCAGGCGTGACAAGAGCAACCAAGAGATCTGCACCGAGCTGAACTCAGATCGTCGCAGTGAAGCTGCCTCTCAGCCAGAGGTGCCGGTGTATGCTTTCCTGGCTTGCTGCTTTCCAAATGCTTCCTCAGCCATGTTTTCGTTTGTTCACGTTGCAAGTGTCTCTGACCGACCCTATTAAAGTTTTGTGAGGGCTTTTCGAGGTTAGTTTATTCTCAGAGAAGTTTTCTTGTTGGGGCTCCTCTTGCCAGGGAGATAAGGATTTCCTAAAACCCTTTTCCATCTATTTGCATCACCAGTTTTGCTTCTGTCACCCTCTGGAAGAACTTTTCTTACTATTTCCATAACCCGGACTTGGAACTTAGTTCTATTTGGCACGCTTACAATTATTACAAAGCACTACTATGGCATTTTGAAGTAGAAACGGAGGCTTTGCATTTCTACAGAAAGGCATTTCCTGTGTGTTTGACTCCACATCCAGTAACTGGAGTTATTTGAGCAAAGAACAAAACTATCAGTTTGACAATTACCTGTTCGATCAAAACCAATTGTATCTGCTTTTGAGTAAAGTCCTAACTTCTTTTTTTTTTCTGTTTTTCAACAACAAAATATTTTTCTTAAGTTAAAAATCTGGGGTTTTTTTCCCCTTTTTGACAAAAAGCTGTAGTAAATCTAGATGATACAACTTCTTATGGGTTTTTGTTTGTTTAGCCAAAGGTAGAGGACCGAGGTAGAAAAAGAAGCAACGTTATTTGTTCACCATTTTAAGAAAGGTAAGCTAAACTTCAAGAAGAACAGGATCAATAGGAGCTGTCTTGGTTATAGACTCTGCTTTTATTCCCCTCCTTATCTGTTCTGACACCACAGGTGTTACTGTTTCTTGAGCAAATATGGATATTAATGTAATTTAATGATTTGATTATAGATCCGAAGAATAAGGAGTACCATCCTTAGAGGAAGTATAACCTGGCAGTAAGCCAACATGCCTTAAAGAATGAAGTCTTCTGAAGGGTTGGGCAGTGTCCCAAGAGGCCTCAGTAATTTCGTGTAACGTATTATACCAACACTACCACCTACAGGAGTTCAGCAAAAGGGATACAGCACTTTACAAAATGCAAAATAGAACAGAAATCAAGGCTCTTCCAGTATGGTCAATATCCAGCATTTTGGGGTATATCCTTAGCTATATCAGGAACTGCTAAGACACAGTTCTTGCCTTATGAATCTGAACATTTCTATGGGGAGCCATACTTTGAGAAAGGCATGTGTTGCTGCATTGTAACCCAATGTGCTAGAAATTTCTACTCTCTTGTTCTTCACGTTTTAAGTGTGAGCATGTGTGATTTAAATTAAAACCTCACACATGTCTATAGATCAGAGTCACATCTGCATAAAAACTTGGCTTAGGGTAATGTGCACATTACCATTTTTTGGTTTATGTATAGGTATACGACAGTACCAGTATTTTAGCCTGTGTGGTAGTTGTATTACTTGCACAGATGTTTTATCTATCTCACTGCTTTTTAGTAAGCTGCTGTTAAGCCAGCACAAACAGAAATGTCTGAAAATAGATGAAGGGGATTTGAAAGAAAATATGTCATCACTTGTGGTATCTTTCAGTTGTCCTGCACTTTGAGGGATTCTGTTTTCAGTCATCCACTATCATTGCTTACACTATTTCAAATTATTTACCTGAAGAAAGGAAATTGTGAAGCTGTAGCTTTGCAAAGTATTTACACTGAATGAATGGCAAGTTACATTTCCTCACTTTATCACTTTCTTGTTGGTCATTGCCAAGCTGAGATGACCCATAAATAGCAGACAAGTATAAATTTGCATCTTTAAAAGAAAGGAGTGCTAAGAATTATTGTCCTGGGCAGTAATACACTTAAAATTGTGCTCAAGCTCAGTGGATTTCAGTGAAGCTTAGCTGGAGAAAGTGCTGTGTAAAATATGTGTATTATGTAAAAGCAAAGGTTGCTTAGCACCCTGTGGAATCCACCAAAATGCACCAAAATGGCAATTAGATCATCCCCATCAAAATTATCAGCAAGAAATAAATGCATTGAGAGTTGCTGTGGAGGTTTCTGTTCTGTGTTGTCTCATATGTTCATTGGCATCTCAATTTTCTCTGCCAGCTAGCAAAAGCTCGAGTTTCTGAGGTGATACTATAAGATTTGCTCCAAATGCTTGGTATGTGTGTATTTATATCCCCTAAACTTGCTAGGAGTTTCATTCTTGCTTTTACAAGAATATTTCAGGCTCAGTCCATTGGTGGTGTCATCTCTGGAGGTCATTGAGTCGGACTTCCAAGCATTTGGCCTAAGTAGGAGAACATGTAGGATAGGGTCCCTGTTTAGCCTGGTGACTGTGGGGTAGAGAGGGCAACCCAGGAAGCTTTTCTTGGTCAATGACTGTTGTAGGCAGCTGCACTTCCCAGGTGGCTCGGTACTGCTCAGAAAGAACATTCTCCATTAAGTAAAAAGAAGTTAAAAGCACCCAGGGAAGCAGGGCAAGAAGGCAATTGATTTGAATATTTAATCCACAACTTCACTGCTTTGTTTTCTTTAGCTCTTCTAGGCTAACTATGCTGCTGTCAAATGTGTTTTTTTCAGTTGAGGAGGTAAAATCATGAGACCTTTTTAACAAGTGAACTGTGGAAGGAGGCAGTAAAATCTGCTCGTGGAGGAGCTGGACAGAAAGACTCAGCGGCTGAACTGAGACACATAGACAAAACTCATAATAAAACATTAAAATAGAGAAGTAAAACTGACTTGCCTGGGATTGTTCAGCAATACTTCCTGTCAGCTCTGAGAAGAACATTGATACCACGCGATAGAATACAAGGTTACTGGTGGTCATCATATCTATAAAGGAGTCTTGAATAGCTGCAGGATGTTGTACAAGCCCACTTTCACACTACATGTAAAACTATTGCTGTGGGAACTCTAAGGAGTTCTGGGGAGGCTCTCCTGTGATCTCTGAGCAGTAGCATTTGGGAAGCTTCTCTTAATTAGAATTTCAGACAGAAGCAGACAAAAAAAAAACCCAACACCAAACCACCAACCAAAAACCAAAGGCGTGAAAGAGAAAGAAAACCACTGAAACAATTGTGTCTGCAAAGTCAGACATCCAAAAGATCACAGTACTTGGTTCTTCCCAGTGTCCCTTGGGTGTTTAACCCTAGTATTTTCACAATCTTCTCTATATTAAACCTTGTAAACCACTTAAGACACTTAAAATGAACAGTGCCAGTGTTAATTTATCTGTCCTTGGCGTTGGAGGTTAACACGTTACTTTGTGATACAATATGGATTGAAAAGTTCTAATATGAAAAAGGTAAAAATATGTTTACTCAAAATAATTAAAACTGAGCAGTAGAATAATAATAATTATAACCTTGGAAAGTCATCATGAAAATTTACCATTCTCTGAAAATAATCTCCTCTGCTTTTCCCATGATAGAGGAAGTGTGGGTTTTAGGCAGGGGGATAACGAACTCCTCCTCCTGGGCCTTTGGCCAAATAGAGTGTTCAAGTCTGAAATACTCACATGCAGATATTGCACTCTGCATGAGGGTACTGAAATATTTTCTGTACCTTGCATTTGAAAGTAGTTGACTTGGGCAAGTCTTTCTATTAGTATTTTACAAGTTTGCAAAGCACACAAGGACCCTTGCATTTGTTTTAGTACTTATACATATAGTATGTTTTGCTTTGGGGAAGGCAGCTGACACGTTCTGTTTCTGGTCAAATGTTTGCAGAATCAGGGCTGAGTAAGCTTTCTGTTTTCTTTTTTTGTGTATTACTATAATTACAGTAGGTGAAAGCTCGGGATACCAGCTCTGTACATGCTTTGTCTTTTCATAAAAAAAAAAAGAGACTGAAATACAGTTGTCAGTCCTTCTCCAACTACCTCTGTTTAGATTGTAAGTATGAATTAATCAAATACATAGTTTACTTGAGCTCTCTAAAACTGGCTTTAACATTGACTATCAAACCACTCCCCTTCTCAACTCATTGTGTGCTATTTAGTCTGCTAGCAAATGTAAATGCGCTTTATTTATTTCAATCATCTCTAAACTTGCACTGAGCTTTGTAGATGGGACCTTACAAAGGATCATTTTTCTTTCTGTGCTGATAAAAAGCTCATCTGTTGGCCAGTCTTAATTCCCCAGCATGATTTTGCAGGTGAATCTCAGCAACCAGCCAGGGACTTCACAAACACTCAGAATAGATCTGACAGACTGTCTGCCTGAAAGAAGGCCAGTGCCCCTCTTAGAAGACCCGTTACACTGAAGTAATCCTAAATATGACACTACTGGCCCTTCTTTACCACTTTGTCTTCAGGCCTGCCTTTTTGCTAAGCAATGCCAGAACTTTGTGTTGGCTTCCTCATGATGGACAAAATCAGTAAGGGAGAGTAAGTGATAGTTAAGTGTTTTTTATATATACTAAGGAAGTGTTCCCAGAAAAGGGATGGTCACAAGAAATGCAGGCTCTTTCTCAGAAACATGATGTCCAAATTGTTCACAAGTCTGGTTCAAGAACTGACTCTAAACTGTGAATTTAGAGAGTAATCTAACTGTCCAGCAGCTTTCACGACTTCATCTCCAAGGCCCACTCTTTCCGTGTAAAACTTTGCATAATATAGGTGAAGATTGAAATACCAGCTTTTCCTAAGTTTTTCTGGCAGGAACACCTTTCATTCCAATGGTTGGCATTGGCATTAATTAAGTAATGTGACACATGACCTGGTGAGCACACAGTAGGACCTTGTCATGCATCATCTGTTCCACGGAAACAGTGAAAGACAACTGGGGCAGATTGGCCCTACCTGGGCATAAGTTATGGGACCCTTGACTTGCTACAACTGAAAGCCTCCGTGTGGTCAGTTACTCACCAACTGTTGGTGTGTAGTACCTCATGCACATGGCAGAGATCTAGTAAATCTGTAGCCTGAATTTTGTGTGTGTGGCAATGCAAAAGGCTCAAGTGCTTGACGAAACACTTAAAAGATGGCTCATGACCAGCACGTTTGCTTTTACCAAATTGCTGAGTTTTGATTGATTCATTTATGAAGTGTGAACAGTTTTAACAAGTGGCGTGGGTTCAGTGAGGATGATGCTTCTACCACCTTTACATTGCTGTGAGGCTGATTACGTCTGCATGGTTAGATTAATTCTTAATTTACACACGAGTAAGATCAGAATCAGGCAGCCTCTGTGAGTTTAAATGGTGCATGTAGTAACTATGTGCTGTTTTTAAAGAATATGTATATACTGACTGTGGTGCTGAATGTGGCAATTAGTGAGATCTTTAGCCCTGTCTATCTGTTGATGCTAAGAGAATGCAGAAAGAATTAAAAGGTAGTTTGGAATAGTACTGATTTGCTTGTTGCTCATTATTGCAGCTCATAAAGATGTTGATTTGCATACTGCATATATTCCTGATTGTATTTTAAGGTTATTTCATTTCCTCTTACGGTTGTAACATTAACGACCTTTATATATTGAGGAATACACTGTCCTCTGAAAAAAGGCTGGAAGGTATTCTTTCGGAAAGGTAGGGTGCAGGTATCATTTTGCAATTGCTATGCTTTCTCTGTTCTCGTTTTTTTTTTTTTTTACCAGGGAAAGTGAAAGTTCTTCTTAAATCTGAATGTATAGCTCTCTGCTACACCCACGGCAGCAAACTCCTCTTAACAGCAGCTGAATTCCTTTAATTGAGTCTTCCAGAAGACCAGCTCGAGGCACACAGCAGGGGGGAAATACATTGCATCAGTGGTCTCACTGAAGTTGACTTCACTGGAGCAAAGAGAGTAGGATTGCACTAAGAAGTAGAGTTATGAGTGCTTGGGGAAAAAATAATAATCCCCCAAACTAGGCATGAAAGTATTCAGGCAATCTTAGCTGTAATTATCGCCCTGTTCTTAGCTATAATGATGTTGGGATTTATGTAACACTTTTCATATGTGAATTGCTCATCAGATTGCTAATTATCTCATAACTTGGACAGTTCCTTGCCTGAATGTGGCTGCAAAAGAGTGTGATGATCTTTCCAACAATCACACGTACAGGCAGCTATTGCAATTTTCTTTTCATCTTGTATCCTTAGGAGATGATGCTTTTGTGACCACACCATGCACCTGTATCTGTGTCCCTGCCTAATAGTGTCAGAGCACTTTCAGCCAAATATGACAGAGCACTGGAGGTCCAAAAGATTCAAATTTCCTAAACATTTTAAGAAAATAGAAGATAAATACAGGAAAGAGACTCAATTACTATTTCCACTGAGGGAAAGGCTGCAATGTTTCCAGTTTTCGATGGGACACCAAAGAGTTTGCATGATACAAACAGGGAAACAGCAGGAAACTCTTCAGACAGTTTTCACCCCTTAGACACAAGAGGATCCAACTACAAGACAAAGGCTGATAGGAAACCAGATTTCATTGCTTGTGATATGGTGAAGGAAGAGTTAATTCTGGCTTCTTGTAAAAACACAGTGATTCTGAAGCAGCTCCCCTCCTGTGAAGAAGCAGAGACGAGAGAGGCAAGAAGATAGAATTCAGCCTCCACTTTTTCAAGCTTGCAGTAAATTACTTTCCTTGTCATCCAAGATGAGTATCATGAAAGGAATTGAGACTCTGGAAAAAGTCACTGAAAATACATTTTCCTGGACTTGTGAACATCCAGCTGATACAGCTGGTCCCTTATGATTTCAGTGTCCACAAATGAAAAGTCACTGTTCCCACACTCGTAGTCCTCTGATTCGCGGGACTGGGCAGCCCAAGGCCTATCAGTATTATTAAATACTGAGGCAAAACATGCCTTCAATGCCTATGCTTTGTCTTCATCCCTGTTAGTCAGGTGCCCATCTTCAACAATTATCAGTCCAATGTTTTCTTTAGACCTCCTCTTTCTATTAACATACTTAAAAAAGCCCTTCTTGTTATCTGAAACAACAATGGCCAGTTTCAGCTCTGATTGAGATTCAGACTTTCCTGTCTTCTCCCTGCATATACCAACCACGACTCTGTAATCTTCCTGTGAAGCCTGACCTCACATCCAGAGATCATACATTTTCTTTTTCCTCTTGAGCTCCACGTGGAGTTCCCTGTTCAGCCACACTGGTCTTCTGCCTCACTTGCTTGACTTACAACACAGTGGAATTGCCTGCTCTTGTGCTTCTAAAAGTGGTTGATAAAGACTGACCAGCACTTGTGGACTCCTAAACTCTGAAAAGATTCACAGGGTACTATGCTAAATAGTTCCCCAAACAGCTTAAAGTTTGCTCTCCTGAAGTCCAGGGTAGCAACTCTGCTGTCCTTTTTTCTCATTACATGGAAAATTTTAAATTCAACCATTTCATGACCACTATGGCCAAGACCGCCACCTACCATCACATCACCCATGAGTCCTCTATTCACAAATAGCAAGTCTAGGAGCTTCTTTCCTAGTTGCCTCACTTGAGAACCTGTGACAAGAAGTTATCTCCTACAAACTTTGAGAATTTCCAAGACCAGCTTTGTCACAGCAGTATGATATTCCCAGTTGATGTCTTGGAAGTCAAAATCTCCCATAAGGACAAGGGCTACTGATCTTGAAATTTCTCCTAACTGCCTACAAAATAACCCATTAGTGCTTACATCCTGGCTGGGTAATCCATTGTAGACACCCACTAC
Source organism: Himantopus leucocephalus (assembly GCA_003993805.1). Lineage (NCBI taxonomy): Eukaryota > Metazoa > Chordata > Aves > Charadriiformes > Recurvirostridae > Himantopus > Himantopus leucocephalus. The sequence goes on along the minus strand of RSEF01000001.1, from coordinate 109,542,236 downwards.
AATATCTCCTTTGTTTTCCATCCCCCTAAGCCTCACCCAGAGGCTCTCAACCACATTATCATGAACTGTAAGGGCTGTACAACCAAACCTCTTCCTTACGTATAGTGTGACACCCCCACTTCACCTGCCCTGCCTATCCCTCCTGAACAGCCTGTAGCCCTCCATCCCGGCACTCCAGTTGTGGGACTCATTCCACCAAGTCTCACTAATGCCAATGATATTGTAGCTCTGTGAGCTGACCAATGCTTCCAGTTCATCCTGTTTCTCATACTGTGTGCAGTGGTGCACAAGCATTTCAGAGAAAACAGGTAAAATGATACCGCCTTGCTCAATTTCTGTAGTGTCTCTTAGAAACTGAAGTAATAAAGCTATTCTGAAATTCTCTACAAGAAAAGGAAGATGCTTTTTTGATTGAAAATGGTTAAACTCAGTTCAATATATTTATCATTGAAGGAGGAAAATGCTGTTAGGAGGAAATGGTCTTAATTGTGGCTAAAGTTAATATGAAAACATGTATTAAAACGAAGTGGAAGGTTAGTATGTTATAAGCCTGTGACCAAGGATTTTCTGCATCTGGGAAATGGTGTGAAGAGGGCAAGAGAAAAGTAATAACCTGTAGATCTGTAAAGTTTTCTCAGAGTTTCACTTTCCCAGGCACCTCGTTGGTGACAGACGCTCCAGTTTTCTCCTCTCTGTTTCACTAGGCCATCCTTGTCAGTGTCTTTGGGTTGCCCAGTTTTGGGGGAGAAAGAAAGCTAAAATAAAACAAGAAGATGCTGAGACTAGGCAATAATCCTGCACACTAAGCCATAGTTATTTCAAAATTGTCAAGTAAGCTGCATGAGAAACAGTCCGGCAAAGCTGTCCCCAGCAGTTTGCCAGGTAACTGGGGGTGCAGCCAGGAGTGGAGCAGCAGTTGCTGGCCCAGGAGAGGCGGTTTGTGGCGTGGGTACGAAGGGAGCTGATTCACTTTTTCCCCTTGTGAGCTGTGGAGTGCTGTGTGGGACACTGCTGGTCTGGCCTGAAACGAGTAACGATGGCTGGAAACTGTGAGATCTGATTTGGTACAAACCCCACACTTGCCGTCGCTGTAACTTCATTTCTTTATTAGTCACCCAGGGCTGGATCGCTCATGGGAGCCATGTGTGGTGGTGGATTGAAGGTGCTTCATGATGCATGTTGAGTTGACCCTGAAAGGTACGGAGTGCTGTGGCCTTAATCCAGCCTAACACATCAGCACATGTATGAAGTTAAATTTAGAACCCTACTCACTGCTGGAGGAGGAGGTTAAGGGCTTTGTACACTACATAAAACTTCAGTAGCTGCACCTGTAAATACAGAGGCAAAGCGGAATTTTGCTCCTCAGACATCTGAGAGCAGCTGGACTTCTAGGTGTCTTTCTGAACCAGAAGCCTAGAGTAATAAAATGTATTGCACCTGCATATTTTGCTGCTACCATCTAGCTTTTCTCACCTACCCTGCCATTTTTCATCAAAGAAGAAACATTAGTCTCTTGCAGCTTCCTACCCTACCCAGAAGTGTGAAAGAAGTCTGAGTTTTACACATGAAAATGCATTGCACTTGGGGTAGGACAAGCATGAGTGCTGGTAGTGCAAGAGAGAGATGAGGTTAAAGCAGCTTATTGCGTAGCTGCAGAGGTGGACAGCCTGTGAATTGTTATCGAAGATTCATGATCTGACTCCCAGCATTACAGAGGCATGCTCTGTGCAAATCGCTGGCCATAAATAATTATTAATAGTAATCCACTGTTGCTACAGAATTCGGACGTCAATATCAATGAAGTGAAACTAGCAGTAACTTTCTGTGTGAATTAAGTGTTGACCATGGCAGTTGATGTTAATCAGTTGTGAATACTGGTGAGGTCAGATGCATGCAAATGAAAAAGATCATTCTCAAACTATTGCTTATGGCTTTGCCAGCTATCTCATTTCTTTCTAATGTTTACCTTTTGTCACCCTCCAGTTGGTAGGTAGAGTGGTACGGATGAGTCTGCGTGAGAGCTCGTGTGCCATAAATAGCTGCTTCTGCTCTTGGAAAATGATCAGTGTCACCAAGATTGTGCTGTGTAGTGAGGCAAGAGTGCAGCGTGGCATATTGTTGAGGCACAAATTGCATATAAATTAGTTGAAGTGGGTTATTTTCTGGGAATTCTGAACTTGTGAAAATGTAGATCTCGGTGGATATACAGTTCAAGAAGCATGGGGAATTCCTGTAATAAAAAGAGAAATGATCTAACCCATTTTGAGCTAGGCAGTTTGTCAAAATCCACAGCAATGTGGGGTAAGAAGAAAAATTTATGTTAAAAGTCAGGCATTACCTTGCATGTAATCCTGCTTACTTACAAAGAATATTCATGGTGGCTTTGTTCATAATTCAGTCTCCTTTCTAGCCAGCCCTTATCAGAAGCATGGGGTTTTTGTTCCCAATAGTATGTTCTGAGGGCTACATTTCCTGAGTGTGTGCTGGCTGTCTTCCTGAGGACCAGAGACAGTCGTGGCTTGGATCAGTCTATGCTGCTGCAGGGAGGAGCAATAGAAGTAACGGTGAGGGTTGAGAAACGGGGACAGGAGCTGTATCTTTGTTTTGCCCTTTCACCTTCTGCCCTCTGCTGTGACCCATGTACAGCTCTGTCTCAGGCGGTGGCAGGCCCCATAGATTGTGTTATGGCTACACGAGCACAGTAGGAGGGATCTTAAATGGGAAGTGAGGCTCTTGGTGAGCTTTGTTACAACCCTTCAAAAGAAGGTACTTAGTTCCATGGGACAGCAGACCCAACAAGATCAGCTCACCCAGAGAAAGTAGATGCAAGAAAAAAAAGAAGGGAGAAAAAAAAAAAAGGACATTGGGAAACCTGTCTGATAGACGGCCTTTTAATCAAATGAGTGGGTGGTTTTCACAAGTTAATTGTGTGGATGAGTGTGTGTCTGTAGAGTTTGAAGAATTACTGGTGTCTGCATACTGGCAGAATAGAAGCAGCTAAGGTTTCAGAGGTCTGGGAAGTTATACTTTGCTGTCTTTTGGCTGCTGTGCTTACCTTCGCATGGGCACAGCGGAGCAACCTGACCTGTCATGATTGCATATAGATGCTTTTGTTTCAAGAACATACATTTGCATCATCCGTTGCTGGCACTATCTCCATTGTCTGATTTTGAGGGTGTTCAACTAATATAAAATTCAGCCCTTCTAGAAGTGTCGCACCATGCAGCAACTTACCAGTGTGTTGTTTTGCCTTTTCCCATGGCAAAATTCTAGAACCAAATGCAGAGTAAACAGCACCTCTACCTGCCCACACTCCTTATTGAAATTTGGGTGCAGTCCTCGTTCTCAGCAATTGTCTTTCCCAGAACCTCTTCTGTTCCCTCTATGGAGAGATTGACAAGCTGTAAAGAAGGCTTACTGGCCTTCCACCCTTTGGGCAAGCGGGTTCCACAGTAGAGTTTGCCTTTTTTTTCCCAAGGCTTTTGTGCTTGTGTCTCTTGTGTGTTTGTGCGTTCAGAAGGAAAGGGTGCTCTTTTGTGGTTGTCCCTGTACCAGAAAGCAGCACTGCTCACGGTGGACAAAAGCCTTCAGTCAGGCTAAACCTGGAAACAAGACAATGTCAGTGTTTTTTAAAAGCACTGTGTTTTGAAGAACTTGCAACACCAACCTGTGACTGCACCAGGAGAAGAAAATCCTGTGGGGTGCATAAAGTTTCTGGAGTGGTTACTTTTGAGGGATTGTATTTTGTCCTCAGCCTTAAGGCAGGACTGCTGTCTGTGCTTGGGGTGCACAGAGGCTAATGTTGGCAAGGTTCCTTTGTTAAATAGTGGCAGAATACCCATTCGAGTCTAGATTTCCCTTTCCTCACAAAAAGTCAAACACAGGCTGTGATGTCCTTAATCATCCTCACTATTGATCTTTAGAACATGGCTTTGAATTTCACTATCAAAAGCATCATGGACAAAAGCACAAGTCTCATTTCCTCACACAGAAGAGATTTTTTTAGGCTGTATAATACAAAAAATTAAAAGTCTAGAAGAAATATTTTAAGATATGTCATTTAATTTGAATTGGCTCAGTTATGGGAAAAAGGCTCTTCATTTTATTAAAGTAATTCTAATTTCTATTTTAAGGATCAATTGAGCATTTGAGACTTTGGCCCTTCTTTGAGAAAGCATCACCACAGGAAGCATTGTTCAAGGCTACATACCTTGTAAAAGCTCTGGGATCCCTATGGCTGCAAATCACCAGTCCACCTTAAGTGACACTACCTGTTAAATTGATAGTTTCTGAATTGTAGCAGAGAGTCAGACCCATCAGGACACAACCAGAATTTCTGTCTGGAATTTCCCATATAGACTTGAAGCCAAATGACATGGCTCATGAAGCTCAGTACGGGAGCCTGTGTGGTACAAAGAGGGGTTATCTTTCTGTTCTTCTCTTCCTGGCACTGTGGAGAGTGCATCAGTTCTTGGCATATTTTAGAGCATCCAAAGGGTAAGTTATGTATCACATCAGATGGAAAATTGCCCTGTGCTCTGCTTTCAAATACTCCATGTCCTAACTATTCTTCATCTCCTACCACAGACTGTGAGAAGTGCCCCTGTTCTTAGGTAGGAGCTTTGTTATTTTTATACCGCTTTAGGATCCCTCTGTGGCAGGAAAGCTCTGCCCTTGTGCTAGGACACAGAAATAGCACAGAGGAGAAAGAGCACATGGGGTTAGGGTCTACCCTTCAGCTATTGTTATAATCTGTAGTTCTCTGAGTAGGTGTCTCAACCTTTATGTGGTGCGTTTCGTCTAGAGTGACGGTTTCATCTAAATAAAGACTTCTGCCCCCACCCCTCTTCCCAAAATTTATGTTCTTCATTTGATTGTTTTAACAATATAGATTTCTTTTTTCAATAAAAAGAGTGGTGATCTAACCAGATAACGGTTGTGTTTTGAGAGCTTGCTTGATGGCTGGTGTGGTCCTTTGGCTTTGCTTAAACCGTCTTTTTCTGAGGTCGTTTGAATTGGACTATTTACTAGTAACTGCAAGAACTTGGGATTCAGCCAATTGGTTTCCCCTGCCTTAATCTTGTTTCTGAATGTTTCAATTAACGTTTGCCTGAACTGGTTTTCATTGTGAATTGTTTCAAATGAGTCTGCCGAGTCCCGCAGCCTTGCAAATCGCTTTCATTTAGAACCATGATTTTGTAAGAGCTTGCCCAAAGAGCACGAGAGCAAACAAATGGGAGATCCTTTCCTCCTGAGCTTTACCAGGTTGATTTGGGTGTTAGCTGCCAAAGCATGTAATTTTAAGAACCTACAGAAACAATGAAAGCCTAGCTTAACTCTCCAGTTAGATCCCAACCTTGCTAACAGCAGACTCGGGCATGAATGCCACATGTTGTTACACTAAAGAGTTTGCTCAGGAGCTGCATTTCCATGCGCTGACCCCTAAAAAATTCACTAGAGCTCCCATCTGCTTCCTGCTGTGACAACATGTGAGGGGGCGAGGAGATGAGCTTACATCTCCTTGCCGGCACTTGAAAGCTGTTAGAGGAGACGTGGAGAGATATACAGGTCACATCTTTTAGTTCCATTCTCTTACACTGGATCAAGAAAGGTCTTCATGTATGTGGAAAAGCCTGAAAAAAAGTCTCTACATTAAATTATTAAATGAGATTTCCCTTTGCAGCTATGTAAATGCAGTGCTTGAGTTCTGCATGACCTCCCTGGATATATAATTAAATTATAAATTGTATGCTCTCCAGTATTCTGTAAGGACTGTGTACTTGGGAACAATTAAAGCTAGTCCAGAATATGTCTGAACTATACTAGTAAGTTCGGGAGTAGTGTAGACATACTCAAAATAGCTTTATTTTACCATGCTACATAAGTTTGATGCAGCAGCACGGAACACTGTGTAGGTTAATTGAACTTGGATTTTAGGCCTGTGTCTCACTCTGCCACGGCTACAGTGGTAAGGTCCTGAGCTAATAACCATAAAGTTAGCAACATCTTGTTACTGCAGTCACTGAAGTGCAGGCTCACGTGGAGAAAAGCTTGGCCAGAGTGTACGTAATAAAGAATTTATCAAGCTAGCTTCTGTCCATCTGGTTACAAACTCTAATAGCTGTGATGTGGAGAAAGAAGATTCATTACAAACTGATTTCATTTAGGATACCAGAAAGTGGGAGATCTGAGGTTTTGCAGTTCCAAGACAACATGTTCCTGTGAAGGCAGTAACATGATCATCTGTTGTGCCCTGTTTTGCTCCTCACTAATCTCTCAAGCTCATAAAGAAAAGGGACATTTTTAATCATATAAAGTGTAATTTATAACCATTTCACTAAGCCTTATTAATAGTAATGATTCAACAAAATATATCATTAAAAATGTTCCTACACAGTAGATGTTTACTGGTGTTAATCTTGCCTATGCAACTATGTTTTTCCATTATGGTAGGCAAGCTGGTAATCCTAGGTAGGAACAGGAGTCTTGGTCTGTTGTGAAGTGCTTTGCTTGCTGATGGACAGTTATAATTGATTGCCATACTCTAATTTTATTTCTCTCCATGAAAAAGACAAGCTGCAAAAGCAACCTTTTAATAAATAGATAAATACATAAACCCTTCTTTCTGCTGTAGCCTTCTATAACAGGAGATGATAAGCTCTTTTCTGTGTGGGCCTCTAGAGAGAACACAGAGCCAGAGGCTGGTTGACTTTGCCTTGGAATAATGAACCCAAAGACTGAAATGTGAAGTTGCTTTGCCAAATTTTGCTGGTAGCACTGTGATCCACAAAAGACTTGCTAGGGAAGAAGAGGAGGTACGAGGAGCATTTCCTTTCCTGTTGCGAATGGACCTATAGGAGATGCGATGTTAGGTGTCTTTTTGCTGGGCTTTTGCTTGCCAAGCAAATGCTGCCAACCACAAATTCCATGTGATGCCTGGGAAGTATAAGTGCTTATAGCAGGCTGAAGGTCACTTCATGGGCCCTGAATGTCTTCTGCTTTTGGGTCTTGCTGACTGTTAAAGAGCCCCAATTGTGTTTTTGAAGTGCAACTACCAACTATAGGGCTGATAGCTTTTTCATAATCCAAGCATTGTAACTTCAGGTATTCTTTAAGCCACAGGAGCAGATGGTTTCATTCAAGTAAAACCTTGGGATTTTTCGTGGCAGAGAAGAAAAAGAAGAGAAACACAGGAAAAATATAGTAGAACTGTAATTGTTCTAAACCAGAATATTTTCCAAGAGGCACCAGAGTCCCTTTGAGGCATGCCCAAGCTTAGCAGAACACTTTGGAATGTGCTTCGTAGCAAGTTTGTAATTTTATTGGAGTCTTTGTCCAAAAAATAAGATAAGGCAGGACGTTTTTTTCCTTTAGATTAGTTTCCAGTATTCTTCACCCAGACTGCCTCATTAAGCAGGTTGTTTTGTAAAAGCACACGCTCCTGGAGGATTCCAGCAGCAAAGTGGGAGCTTCCTCCAGGAAGAAGATAGGTGAAATAAATGTTTTCTCTTACTTTGCCTCCGTCTTTTTTCCATAACAGAAGGAGCAACTCAGAAGTACAAGTTTAAGACATCACTTAAAAGGTAAACAACCAGTAATCACACCTTATTAAAAGGTATACTATTTTAAAACTTCATAGCTAGGCACTCACTTGTGTAATTTGTGCATCAAAATATTATGGTATGTTAGTTTCCACAAGGAGAAAGCATACAGAAGCCACCCAGTATGGCTCTAATGGAGAGAAGGAGGAGGGAAGGGATATTTATGATGATTGCCATGGGAAGGTGAGGGTACAAAATTACCCCCACTGCTGCTCTAATGGATTGAGACTACCTATGGCAAAATACTGGAGGAGGGGAGATCTGAAATGCATTTGCTAGGAGGCTGATGAAAACACATGCAGAGAAAGTGATTATCTCCAAAAGTCATTGACTAATCTAAGCAGGGAAGAGCGGAAATCTGTTTTAGTTAGTTGAAGAACTGCTGTTAGGATAACCAGTATACATGTGTTGTTCTCCAGTCAATAAAGTGCAGGACATACCTCAGAAGAACACGATGTTACCCTAACATAAGCCAGGAAAATCATTGCGGTCAGGAAGTAAATAAGATGGGTGAAATTCTGGCTCCAGTGAAGTCAATGGTAGAAGTTCCCTGGGAGAATTATTTCAGTTTGTGTGCTCACTCCTGACTGTGTCAGAGCTACCCCTTTGTTTATCAGCCATAGCAGGTAAACATTATTTAATGCCAAAAGTAAATAATTTTTTTGTGGCTTTCTTAATGTTGCTGTACCATATTATCTAAATATTTTCAGATGCTGTTTAGAAATGGTTTATTTTAAGCCTTATGGGAACTCTTCAGAAGCAACCTTCCTTTTATTTTAGCTTCAAAAAATGTGACTAGTATATCAGGATAAAGAGATTCTACTGTCCTACCATCAGTTAGAATTAAATTGCAAGGTCATATGTATAGATAGGAAACTGTGACACCTTTACTTTTAAACATTCTCTACATATAAAGCAGCGACGTTGTGTGGGGTTTTTTTCCTTCTCAGGGTCACTGAAGCCTAATGAAGGCATGGTGTACATGTATGCACAAACATACAAGCATACCCAGTTATCCTGTACCTTTTGCTATCCTCTGTCTTTCACTTAAAATTGCGAAGCGTACAGTCCAGGCTGTGGACCACTTCAAAGATAATGATGGAAACTTGGCGCGGCTCCCCAGGGCAGAGCATTGGAGGTTTGATGCGCTCCTGGCAGCCATGTTGCTGGAGAGGCATGGGGCATTCTCCTCTTAGCTTGAGTTTCTCAAGGGCTGTGGCTTCGTGCCAGATTACTCTGCTGGAGTTTAGATAAGAAGATGTAAAGCCAGATCAGCGTTTTCCGGGATGGGATTGAGTCTCCGGCCAACTGGAGATTGTAGAAAGCATTATTCATGAATGCTGCCAAGTTCGAACTTACTATTTTCTGAAGAATCCAGGACTACTACTAAGCTGGAGATTGATCTGGTATTGGTACGTTCATGCTGTGGAGCTATAAAAACTTTTGCTTTTTTCATATTGTAGAGTTACTGCTGTCTGATACATAACCAAAGTGAAGCAGTAACATAGCTATGCTTAGTCACTGGGACAGAAAGATGCCAAATCTAACAGACTGAGCAAGTCTAAAAAATGTGTCTTTGTTTTACTTTTATTTTGGAAACTGAATTACTGATAAATGCAAGAAATCTGTGGATAAGAGTGCATTCTGAAACTGTCTTTACCAACAAAAGATGTACAAGTAACTAATTCAACCATGTCCTTGCCAATGGATACTTTATATTCCCATGTGGAAGAGTCTTGCTGATAGTTCCAGTCATTTGCTAATTTTGTTGAAAGCAATTATGCTTGCTAGCTAGATAGGTGTTTAGCTAAAGCATTTCCAACTGTCAGGTGTCCAACAACTGATACTTTCCAACATTTTTTCCTCTTGGAGAAATGACCTAGCTGGAGAGTTTGAAAGAATGGAGTAACTTAGTCTAGAGGAAAAAGTACTGTGGCAAGAAGAATGGGGGCAAAGTAGCTTTTCATACAGGCTCCTATGATTAGAAAAATAATATTTTTCTCATGTAGTCCAATCCAGGTAAAGCAGGAAATAATGGGCTTCAATTGCAGTAGGAGAAATTAAGGATAGCTGTTGAGAAAAAACTTTTAACAACAAGTGAATCGCTGGAAAAGATCATCTGCAAAGGTTATGGAGTCTCTGTTGTTGGAGGTTTTTAAGAACAGGTCAGGCAAGCATCAGAAAAAAGTGAAATTAAGCTGTATTTAGGACTGATTAGTTGTCTCAATGTTCACTTTCATCGCTTTTTGTGTGATTCTTATAAACGACTGTGGCAAGGGCTTGTTGCTTGGCATGGCAACAAGGGGAAAAAAGTAACCTCTTTGTTACATCAAAGGGCTATAACAGCAATTTTTTAACATAAAATCACTGAGAGAGATACTATCTTAATCTAATTAATGCTATTTCATAAATAGTTAAACTGGGCACAAATATGTTGGTGGGAGCAGGGAGAGGAGAGGAGCGGAGAGGCATGTTGGAGGGGCAGAGAATGGAGTCTGTAATGTGGTTAACCCGTGGTTCCAATTTAGAGAAAATCTGCATCTTCTCTGGCTTTCCCCTTAAGTTATAGGAGGAATAAACACCACCACCACCAACAAAAGCCCAAACAATCTACTAAGCTGCCTGTCCTGCTCCACAGTGAAAACAGAGCAAAAGTGAATGGCAGAGCTTTGCCCCGTAGCGAACGGGTCAGAGGGAAACAGATCTGCTGTGTCCACAATAGATGCCACAAAGAACTTGCATGTTAATCTAGAGAAAGTTTTAACCGGTGCCTTTCAGATCCCATCTGCTCTGGCAGACCCACAGACAGCCCTGGGGACCAAAATTATCATAGCCTCTACAATTTACAGAATGGGCTGTATGTAGCCGTAATTACCATGTCGCTACTCCAGCCATGTCCATACAACATACAAGGGAGTGTTCAGAATAAAGCTGTTTAGCCTTGATCCACATTGCTGGTGTGAGAGGTTGTATTTTAGGATAGCGATGGGGGCTCTTTGGGGCCCTTTTGCATTAGGGAAGACAGAGTGGGCTCTCCCCTTTTTGAAAAATTCTCATTGATCTTTTTTTTTTTTTTTCCATGCCCTTTCCTGAATTACACACTTATAAATGTAGAATATTCAGCAGTGACATTATTCTCATTTGCCTTTAAAGCTTTCTCCGCAGTTCTCTCACTGGCATTCATCCCAAGAAGATGTTAAAATTATATCATTGAGGAAAACAGTTTAAAGCTTACTGGAAAAGAGTTTTACAGTTCAACTAACCTCTTTTGTTTAATTTTGGTATATGCTTAACTAAGCATAATCTGTTGGTTGCAAGATTAAAATACATCCACAGAAAAATGTCTTCACTGAAATATGTACAAGGCATCATGACCAAACCAATGCCATACCCAACACTTGAGGTCATATTTTTCTGTTGATGTTGAGGAAACTCTACTGGGAAAATAGGAAGGAAAATTTTATTTTGGTATTTCTGGTGGCAAAATATACTATTGCATTTTTTTGTCTTGCAATTTTTCTTAAGAACAACCACATCTCATAATGACCGCAGTAAGGGCCCCATGCTGTAAGTGATCCTGACAGTAAACAGCTGGTGTGATCTTATCACGTGTGTTTATGTAACAAAAAGACAAAACCTCCCTTGATATTCATATTGATATTCCCATTGACTTCCACTGCCTCCCAAGAGCAACTCACGCAGCCATGACGTGCCTTGAACCTCTAGCAATATGCAGTAAAGCAAAAATTACTTTCATGATTAACTTCTTAGCTAATAAAATGTAAACTCATTAGTTGCCATTTACTTCTAAGAGGAGAGCTGTATAGCCAGAAATATTGCCTATAAATTGAACCATGGTGTCTTCAGGTCAGGAGGCTGAAATATGACCTTTTTTTGCATTCAGGCGTTTTGGGACAGCATCTGCTGAGGGAGGTCTGGCATCTGGATGTACTATTGTTTCCACTGCCTGAGAGCTTTCCTCTTATAGACTATGTAACCTCAGTCTTGAACTTTGTTTATACCACAGGAGTCATGTTCTCTATGACTCACAGAGCCTTTGGCAAACAAAAATATTTAGCCTTTTTTGAAGGGTAAAGAGGCTTCAGAGCAATGCTGAATTGAGAAGACTTGTTAGCTGTGCTGAAGAGAAAGCCTCAGGAGAAAGCTGCTCACATGGACCTCTAGTTAAAGACCGAGGATCTTAGATATCATTCAGCAGCAATATGAAGTGAAGGAAAATAGAGGGAAAGCTTGGGGGGGTGGGTGTGAAAATTCATAAATAAAAATCAGTGGCTGACAGGGCTGAAGAGAGAACGCAGGTGCCTGATCCCTGAACACTGAGCAACCACATCAGGCGTCAGGTCTCTGAGTCTGGGCTGCCCTCAGAGGCCACAGTAGGATGCTGAAGTCCCTCGGACTGTCTTTCCACTTCTCCAAGTCTCCTCCTTGTTAGATGTTGAACAGGCCCCACTGAATAACGTAGGACAGACTTCAAGTGAGAGGGTCACGACTAATCAAAATTGCTTATTTTTATCCCCCCCCAATAATAAAAACTCTAGAAAATTCATAGAAAAGACAACATAAAATATCTTTTCTGCTCTTAAAATCATTCTGCCATTATCTCTATGGTCCAAATCATAAATTCTCATTTGTGAAAAGCTGGTAATTTGCTGTAATCAGACTGTCCTGTAAACAGGGAGAAGAAAGGGTGAAAGATAAGTACTGAGAAGAGTACAGATAGAAAACAGTGCTGGGAAAAGAGAGAGGAATGGAAAGCAATAAATTAGAAAGCACTACTGTATCATCTCGGGCACAAAAATCTGTGATTAAAGTTCGTTGCCATGTCATGTGGAGGGAGAAGGGAGGACACTGGGAAACAGCCAGGTGGTGAGGGGCAGCTTGCGGTTTCTCTGGATGAGGTGTCTGTGTATGAATCACAGCCCATGTGATTTGTGCCTGTTTACCCACAGAATGACTTGGAGGAGATTCCCCTTCCACCTTCCCAGGCCTGGGGGGTCCCTAGGGGCTTTCACAGAGCCATGTAGCCCAGGTCCCTTAGCAAATCCTAGGGAAGCTCATCTACACTACAGAGGGAGAGCTTCCCCAAAGGGAGGACCACCATGCAGGAAAAAGCTCTGCATGGAAAAGGTGTTACAGTCCTTGATGGTTGTCTTCCCCTTGGGAACCCCCAGGGAGCAGAGAGACTGGAAGAGGTGCCTTCTCTGCTTGCTGTGCCTGTGATATTCACACCTCCTTCCTGGGCCTGAGAGTATCGTTTTGCCTTCAAAGGAGTGTAAAGCGTACAGAGGACTGTAAATCTTGTGCGGGAGGAAACAGGGACAGGGGACGAAGGAGGAGGTATGAGACTGACAAAGATCACGTTAAGAAAGCTGTGTTAAGGGTCTTGTGGATCTGTGTGCTGTAAGCATCATAGTTCTCTGAAAGAAATGGTGAATTGGGTCAGCTTTCCATTTTGTCTTGGCTATCTTTGAGCTGATATGAGGTGTTTCCATTGGGCAGTGTCCCAGAATTACTGTGACGGTTTAGCCGGCCCTGCACAAAGTTCACTTACCTTTTTTCTTTTGCAAGAAAAATGCGATAAATGACATTGCAGTTGTATGAAAAAGTGCTGTAGTATCAGCATATTTTGGAACAGAGCAGGTCTGGGATAAGACTAATTCAAAATAGACCAGAATCGGTGTTAACTGTGAAGTGCGTGCTCGTGCAGCCAATGAACAGAACATGACATTGGTAATAGTACTGTCAGATTATTTCAGTCTAGCTTATCTTTTGATCCCTTCTCTGGTGGTAAAGCAATTCCAGCCAGAGCTGTATAAACCTGGTGTTCCTTGTTGAACCGTTGAATAATAAGCACTAAGTGGTTGATGTCCATTCGTATACTTACCGTGCTTCATGCTGATAAGCTTTTTCCATAGAAAGGGAAAATAAAGTCCCATATTAACCAGGGCTTTAGTGGGGCGCTGTGGCAGAGCCCTGTAAGGCATAAGAGAAAGTAATTTACGGTCAGAGATAAAGAGGCCGGTTCTCAGTCACAGCAGTTGGTTGAAGTGTTAGCTTATATTCACTTAGGATCTGGCTGTGAGACCTTGTTTGGCACTGTTATCCCATATTTACACTAGCATAAGCCAGTTGGAAATCACCAAGGACTTGGGGTGTGGTTCCTCGTAGGGAACACTCAGACGCCCATTTTAGTTTAGCGCTTTCTTGTTGGGAAAAGTGAACACTTTCACAAGTCTAATTTTCACAACATAAAATTAAGAGCCTTCTTTTGGCAAGAAAGCTAGTGTTACCATAAAGGAACATGATTTATATGCCAGTTCTTTTTTTTTATTGGCATCTCTGAGCTGCAGTGACATTATTTGAGCTGAGCATTTCCTGAGGACAGCACGTAAATGCTCACAACTACAAGATTCCTTTCCTTTTGTGTGCAATTTAAGCAGGTTTTTAAAATTTCTTTTCAGTCTTGAGATGGGGTTAGCATTCTCAGTGTATATACCTGCCTTTCATCATACACCAGCTAAGATGCTCTTTCATTCTCAGTAATTCAGTGACATAGTTTCACTGTAGTTGACCAAAGTAATTATTTGTCTTTGAATGAGATCTAAAAAAGAGGCTGAAGATAAGGTTTGTTGGTGGGAGGAGATTCAGTCACTTTCTTCTGAGCTGTGACCTTTAGGGAATGAGCCATGCTTTTGCTGCATCCACGCTGGCTTGCTGAAATGCGGTTGGGGACTTCCCCCCGCCGCCTTCTAGTTAAGACTTACTGGAAGCATCACTTAAAGGAGAGAACGTAGCCTGTTTGCAGCACTGTGTCTCTTACAGGGTGAAGATATTGGAGCTCTTCATGTCTGAATTAGGTTCCAGTTCATTTAGAAGTCCAGCTCAAAGGCTCTCCTCTGGTTTGTAAAACTTGTTGTGATTTGTGTTCTTTTTTGCACCACTCACTGCTGATGGTACTGCAACAGCTGAGATCTGTTGATGTGTCAGAGCTTACAGATATCCATTTCTTGCTCTTTAACAGCAAGGAGCTCTTGCCCCCTGCTTTTCTCTAGTAAAAAATATCCTGAGCCTATGGTGCTCTGTTACATTGGTCATTTCCATCCCCAGCTTCTCTCTGAAAGAGTAGTTTGGGTTCAGATGAGTGTGTTGTGGCATGGAATTGTGAGGACCTTGAATGCAGCTGCTGGTGTAATTGACCACCTGGAATTTAAAATGCATCTTCCCCCATTCTATACTTTGTCCAAGTGCAGTTCAAAAATCTGCAGATTATGATGCAGTTTCAGACACCGTTTCTGGAAGCTCCTGATGCTCGGGTACAGGCAAATTGGAGGAAATTCAGCACACAGCAACACAGATGATTAGAGGGGCTGGCATGACTGCTTACAAAGAAAGACTGAAAATTTGTGATGTGCCTAATTTGGCTAAGCAACAGCTGATGTTCAAGTGCTAGATGAACACAAATGGGGAGGAATCAGTGTGGGCATGTGAAACGGGACAAACCCAGAGGCCTGAAGCATTAAAGCAGCCAGTGTCACAAAGAGAAAGACCTAGGGGATCAGCAAGTCCCAAGCTTCTTCATACTGGGAATTCCCAGCATCTCAGTCTCCCCTCCTGGGGGGAACAGGCTGGAAAAAGAGAACAGACCAAATAAGAAGGGCAGAGAGGTTGCAACCCAGCCTTTTCCAGGTAGAATAATTTATGTATTAGATGTAGCATGGTTTTCAAAGAAAATAGTGGAAACTCCATGAAACATAAACACAGACAGGCCAGTATACCAGTGAATGCTCCACAGGGGTCGATTAGGAAACTGTAGAAGGATGTTTTAGGGGGCCTATTAAGAGTTGTTCCATCTCTAAACTGTAAGATTTATGCCAAATGCACTCAGCAAACAAAGAGAAGCTAAAAATAAAATCACAAGGCATAATGATTTCCAGTTGTATTTACTTCCCGTCTCGTTCCAATGATCAGACAGTAAAGTTGGCAGCTTTTATCCCTCTTAATCCATGGGTCACTGAGTGCACCGTTCTCAAATTCCAGGCTCAGTTTTTGCCACATGGATTTCTCTCTGGTGAGCAGTTCCTATGACACAGGTTGCAACTTTTCTAACTTTTCTTTCTGGTTTTTTTTTTTTTTTTTAATTTCTTTTGGGTATGTGCAACCAATACATCTTTCCAAGGTAATCAAAGGAAAGGAGTAAAGAATTATATTAATCCAAAGAACACCATGGGTACCCGCTCTCTATTTAGTCTAGCTGTTCTCAGTGTACACAGGTCATACAACACTGTGATACTGTGTGTAAAAATATGTCCTATTGCCAATTGCCATATCTTGTAGTATCTTTTACCTTTGGTCTAGTACCTAGGGATATTGCCAGTCTTGTAATGTCCATACTTAGACTTTTCAGCCTTTTTGAAGTTCAGCCTCGTGCAAAGGTACGGGTAATCTACAAACCACTTGAACAGCTATATAGGAGCCTCATACAAAATTCTTATTGTGCTTGTCAAGTTGTGATAATGTGATTATGTGCCCAAGAAACTGGGACCTCAACATGTTTTTGTCTTTTGTACACATAAAATCTGCCACTACTTACCTCATTTTCCTACTTAAAAACCTATGAGATTAGGAGAGGTGTACTTTCTTTTTTTTTCCCCCACTCCTACGATGCTTTTTGGGAAACCCTGCTGTAGTAACAATTCATGCTGACTAACAGATGAGCAATTTTTGATGAGTTTCAGAAGGCACTTGTTTCTTTTCCTGGAATTATGTGGATTCTGTTAACACAGTCACTGAAAAGTTAAATAAATTTAGCAACAGGAACATTACCTCTAGGACTCTGTCTGGCTAGCATCAGTCACACAAGTCTGGAGAGAATCTGCCAATGGAAGAGCGAAGGGTTAAATTCGGTTAGTTTCTGTGATTGCTCCTATTGAAAACAGTAGCTGTATGGAAGTAATAGAGCAGTACTTGGCCTTAAGCCTTTCTGAACAGCCAAAAAGTGCTGCATTATCTGGATACACTTTTGCAGACTTTCTCCCTTCAGGAGAAAATTGTGTGTACTGGATGTTCTCAAAATAAATGAATAGCACCGTAAACATACAGCCTTATAATTAACCCATCTTGTCTAAAATGAGTGTCTTCCTAAAATGTGCTGAACCTCGCTGGGATGGTGGTGTTCAAAACCCAGCTGTGGTAGACAGCTCTGAACTGAAGCACTGTAATAAGGAGAGAATTTGTAAGGGGAAACCTCTGAGATTAAAAAAATGTGATAGGTGAGAGCGAGGGTGGAGTCTAGAATCAAAATAAGGCAGTTGGTTTCTTTTTTCTTTCTTTTTTTTTTTAAGGTAAAAAAAGTGGAGGCAGGGGAGACAACTCCCTAGGCAGGGTTCAATTGGAAGTTTTAAATCCCTAAATAAATGTCTTAGGAAATAGGTATTGATTCTTGCCTGGAGAATAGTGCCAAAGACATTTATGAAAGGGGCAGGTGAAAAGACTGGGGACTTTTGTTTGTTTGTTTTGTTGTGGTTTTCTTCAATGTCCTATGAACACAAGCAGTCTGAGTGGGGACTTTTATTATTAATATTTTACACCTCATCCCATGCCACTTGCACATATGTTTTTGAAATAAAGGAGATATTTTAATCTTTTTCTTTCCTGTGGTGTATTTAGATGAAAGAGTGCCTAGTAATCACCATTAGGCATCTGGCTATCCCCACAGAGTGGGCACATGCCTGATTTTGCTTATTCTCCATAAATGTTCTTGGATTTTTCCCCTTCGCCTTTAAAGATGTTAAACTTACAGCACTGTGCCTCAAGCTCTGTTTATTGAATTTCATGCTAGGATGAGTGTGTGCGTGTGGGGAGGTGGTTAATAAACTCGTGCTTGGTGTTTCTCTATATATTTATGTGCTCTTCCCTGACCCTGCAGCTGCTTGGTACATCTCGCACAGCTGGCAGTAGCTGGAGTGTCCATCGCTGCTGATGCTCGTTCACATGTCTGGCAGGTTAAGTGGAAACAGGTATTCCTGGAGAGCACTGACTGCTCTCTTCTTGCATTTTATCTTTTTTCCCCAACAGCTAACAAGGAGGACTGATGCGAGGGTCATTTATGAGTTGGAATTTACAGGGCCTGTTTTAAAACAGGGGAAGAGGCAAGTTCTGCTCTCTTTTCAATAGGTGTGTGAGCATGGAGGACTTAAGCCAGTTTACCTAAAGGGAGGACACACCATGAATTTAGTTTTAGCAAGGTAATTTTCTGTGTGGAAGTCCTCTTGTCTGTCTAAGCATGATCTCTTTTGTCTGAACTGTGTCCTGTATAATTTTAAAACTCTGGTGACAATGCTGAAGAACCTTTGCCCTGATTTATTGTTCCCTTTAAGTTGTTTAGTTTTGAATGCATTAGGAGATGAAGAGCATGCTTAGAGGAAGTTAATCATTGTGACTTCTGTGCCTGTGTGATTCCACATTGCTGGCTCTTAATCCAACTATACAGACCGGTTATAGCTTGCACTTGAAATGTTCAGGCTATGCTTAGGAGGAGCTTGGAATAGAGTAAGATGAGCCTTCTTGGTCCTGGATGTGTATAGGTTTAACCACATCACCTGGAACATAAAGGTCAACCTGTATTACGTTGTATAGGTAACACCTGTCAGTGTTCAGACTCCACCTCAGGGAGTTCCTGAGACTGCTTGTCCTCCGTCTGTACCTCGGTTTATATTTGTATATAAGCAATAAAGAGAGAAAGCAGGTTTGGCCTGGAGAACAACTTCAAACTTGGGCTTGACTTGCAGTGTAAACATACCTTTAGAGCCATTTGAAGAAACAGCAACCTGTCCTTAGGATGTCTTGAGAAACTGCGGAAACGTGTACCAACCTTAGGTGCAAACCTTAACAAATAATGGCTAAATACTTTCAAAGCCATTGACAGGAAGAGTGTGGTATGCGAGGGATGTGTTACAGTTGAGGTTAGACTGATTAAGGATGATTTAAGAGCAACGACTATGTATTCAAGTTGTTATGCCATAAAATATTTAGGGCTGGATAGGAACAGACTGAAATGCCTAAAGGTGCAAATGTATATTTATTTTGATAATTAGGACAGTGCAAAAAAACCCCAAATCCCAACACCCCATCTCCATCTACAGGAGTTTAGCTGTCTTTGTAAATCTGGGCCCTCAGATATTCCAGAAATGAGAGATGTATAAATGTCCTGCAAACCGACAGCTAGTTAGATAAGCAGAGATTTGGGAAAAACTTGACACAGCCCCATAGTGAAATTGTAGTCATGAATATCTGTCATTGCCGTGTTCTCCTTAGCAAGCCAGTGATGCAGCAAGAGCATCACTATGATGTCCTGGCAGGTTATCAATGACAAAAGATACTGTGTTATGAGAGCTGTACTAAAAGTATAAAAAAATGCTGGGGTAAAAACCAAAATACAAAAGAGACAAAAGATGAAAGAAAAACTTCTGCAAGTACGTTTTTTCCTCTTTTTGAAAGTTGCTTTTTCAACTCTAACATTTCTTGAGTGAGGAAACTACTGATTTCTTATCTATGTATTAATTTTCTCTAGTAGTGTTCTAGGGCACTACAGCTAGCGTGCATCGTCTTGTGTAAAAAAAACCCCAGACCACTAGGGAATTCAAGAAAAGCATCTGCATTTTAATTTCTTTAAAATGAGGAGAGTTACTGCATTTGGGGATTTTGCCTTAGATTTCTTTCTTATGTAAGAAGCCAACATAAGAGCAGGAACAGAAATGTTCATATTTTTATCTTGGAACATATCCATTCATGTTTGTACTGTATTTCAAAGGTGAAAGAATACTGAAGTCTCATTTAGACTTTATTTAACAGTTTCTTCATTAAATGCTATAAAAATAGGAATTGCCAAATAGGCAGTGACTGCAGCAGTGGAAGAGTGTTCTCAAGAGTCTTCTACAGATACCTTCCACTAAGGCAATGACAGAAGAAGGATAAACTCTACCTCAGTTTTGGTGAGCATGTACGCCTCTTCTTGTGCACATAGTTTGACAATAACCAGCGGATGGCTCCCAGGCAGCAGACAGAGATGCCAACATCCAGCAGCTATAATGTGAGAAACCAGTGTGGAATATTTATCTTCATTTTGAATATTGCATATGTAGAGCAGTACCTAGATAATTCACTTTGCAAAAATGTGAAATGATCTGCCTTCTCTCATAATTTGTCTGTATAAGGAGATCACAGCCATTTCATTGCTTTTAGAGTTTACATAGGAGGTAGTCATAATATTACTGCAGTCATGTAGGACAGTTTTGTGAGGGCAAGGATGTGCCTATACAAAGAGATTTAAGTGCTTGTGCATAGTTTTACGCATGTGCAGGTAAATGTGTCTCATTTCAGCTTGGAGCTGCAGAATAGTTCATGAGATTTTCACAAGTACAGATGACTCAATTCAACTGGAAACATATTCTGATTTCTTTTTTTTTAATGTTCCATTTCATTGTGTGTAAGTGCTGCTGAAGGAGCATTGTGTAGGTGGAATTACTTAAAGGTTAGTAAGGGTGATGTCACCTAATGGGAGTAATTGTTTGGACTCAACAGGATAGCTAAGCAGTAAGATATGTCTGATTTCTTTCTTCACGCAAAACTGATGTGAGAAGGATCCCAAATAAAGAATAGTTCACACAACACATGGAGAAGATTAATGACAAGAGAACAGTCCTGAGATAAGCAAACCGATTTTATATATGTACAAAACAAATGCCAAACAATCTTGTTTATCCACCCTCACTCAAATTGATCACTATTTACTCTCAGGAATAATTGCATTAAGGTGTGGGTTGTTTTTTTTTTTTTCCTATAATCACAGGGATTAAGGTGTTTTCAATTCATCGGTGCCCTAACTCACTGGTAAAAAAGTGAGCATATGGTGATTCTCTGAGAAAGACCTTCAGAGAATATTTGATCTTTCCTTGCAAGTTCGTAACCACTTTGCTGCTGTAGGCATTGCTCTTTTTATGTGTCATTATGAATTTTAAGAGAGACATCTGTGGATCAAGTCCTGAACAACTGTTTGTTTGGGGACGTATACACAAATAATGGAGATGGGTTCTCTTCTCTTTACTGAAGGGTTAAATACAAGGGGAGAGAAGAAGGACAGAAAGACTGGAGAGAACAAAGGAGACAACTGAGTTGAAAAAAGAGGAAGGGGAGAGGTAGATGAGAAAGAAGACATGAGTATGAAGGAAGGAAAATGGTTTGAGAAGAAGGAACTGAGAAGCCTCAAGGGAAGTAATCTTTGACACTGAGAAAGTTGCCATTTTCAGTATGATTATTCTGAGACTGGTATCTGAGGCTTAGAGAGTTTCAAGAGCATGAGCCAAGATGTGCCTGTGGTTGGGTTTCTCATGAGGGGTGGGTGTTATTGGGTGCAAGATACTGCCCTCAGCTGGGTAAAATGTACGTCAGAGGTGTATGGGTTGTACCAAATGTGCATCTTGAACTACTGGGAATCACTCATTGCCACATTTCCTTAATAATCTGAAAATGACTGACTGGAAAACAATAATACACTCATACAGAATTGAATAAAACCTCTCAGTGAAAGTAATCTTAGGTGGGCTGTGGAAATGAGACAAGGAGAAAAAACTTCCCAAACTAGCTTCAGTTAAGAAAATACAGTTTTGTTTTTTCCAAATTCAAATATAAGTTTTCTTGATTCTTGATAAAGCTGAATTCTGTTCCCAGAAAGTGTGCTATTAAGGTGAGCTGACATTACACCAGCTACTACTTCCCTCCGTGTCAAAGGCTTATGTCTCTGAGCTACTCTGACAGCAGCCTGGGGCTTTTACGTGAGACTGAAATGACAGGTGACATCTTTGTTTCAGGGAACCAGAGCAGAGAAATAAAATATTGAATGCACCTCTGCAAAGTTACACAAAATCTGCAAACTTTTAGCAGTCCAATGGATGAGCACTTTTTGACAGGACAAGAAGAGAGTGGTTTTGGCAAAATTCTATTTAGGATGTGCAACTTTTCACCAAGGCTTAATTGTCAAATTGGTCAAGATCTCTCTGCTGCTTTCCTCACCGTGTTTTCCCACCAAGGGTTTTGTGATTCAGCACAGAAAATCTAAAAGCTATTGACATAAGTCCACTGTTTGCAGAATCATTTCCTTGGGTATAATCGATGATGCAGTCATGCTCACACTCTCAATTCACACACAGCAACTGAGGTGGTAGAGTAACAGCAAAGCTGAGGTATATGAAGATTGATCTTTTTCCACTCTTTGCTCTTCATTTTTGAATTACCCATGTTGATACGTTGTTTCGCTCGGCTGCTGGCATCTACCTATGTCTCAGAGTGGAAGTGGGAGGCACAGTGCAAATCTGCACACCTCTGGAGAAAAGAGGTGAGGGATTGCATTTCAGGAGACCAGAACCATTTCACTGGTCTGGAGTACAATAAAATCATATCCAGTTCTCTCCAGCCCTGTGACCTGCTCTCCCTGGCATGGCTTCTCCGTATTCTGGTATACCTCTGAGTGGTACCTTACCCTGGCTCACCGTTTTTGCGTGTACCTACCTCTGTGTGACTTTGGACTAATTTTTATTTTCCCCAAGATGCCTATACACTAACAAGGCAATATATAAGATCATTTGCTTTAGAAAGAACCAGGGTCTTTATCCTTTATTTTATTTTTTGTGAGCCCTTCACTGACCTAATGCTTCCTATAACTGGTGAGGTTTTTCTTTTATGATCATAGTTTTCCAGGTGCCTAAAAGGCTAGTGATATATTGCAAAAATAAGTTTTCTTCTTGAAGTCACAGAGTACTCACCATGATTTAAAGCAAAATAGCTTCCTCCTTTTTCCCTTAACTGTTTATGTTTTTAAGACCTAACTTTTTTTTTTTTTTTTTTTTAAATTCTTGGGAATTTAAGGTTTATGTGGCATGGGCTAATGGGAGTTAGAACTCCTACTAACCAGGGGAGAAGGTGTCCAGTTATTTTTTGTTTCTGACAGTACTGGTGGGAATTCTCTCTCCTGCTTGTCATAAAAGGTCTTTTGTGCAGTTCCCTGCTTTCTTTAGGCTTTAATCCAGCAAAACACTTTCAGCACACAAGTGGTCTCATTTGCTTTCAGTGACAATACTCACAGACTTAAAGCATGTGTTGGAGTGCTTTGCTGGGTCAGGGCCTGCTTTACTTGAGCTGTGTATCAAGTCTGCATGTATGTTATTCTAGAAGCTTCATAACTCCACAGTATCAATTCTTCATTGTACTTAATATTTTCGTACAATATATGTTTATAGAAGAGCACAGATTAACCAAAACACATGTGGACAGAAACACAGATGTGCACCTAGCTGTGCTCATTACAGCTAGAGTATTCAGGGAAGTAATTTCTTATACAGCTATGTTTCTGAAGAAAAAAGCTTTGTTTTTTTTTTCCCCCCCAATTCATTGTGTTTCATTTTGAAATTTCAGAATGATGACTTAGAGAAATAATAAAATAATTAAAATAGCCAAGCTTTGCCTACCCATGTTCAGGCCAGGCATAGTGATTAACATTGAATTTCCCACTGAAAGCACCCGTGGATACTAACATTACTTGAAATTGATCCCTGGTTTACTCAGGTCTCACCATCTGTCCATTTAAATTTTTTTTCTTTTTTTGGAGGTTGGCCTAGCTTCACATAGAGTCAAGAAAAGAACTTTTAGATGAAAAGAAAGGTTTGGGCAGCCCTCAGTTTTTGTCAGTAGTGAGCTAAGGGCATCCCTCATGTAACTACATTACCTCTCTTTGTGCAACCTTTGGAGCTTTGCCTATATAGGGCAGAGTTAATGTGTGCTGGCTTTCAGCAGCCACAGTAGCCCAGCCTCCCGTCAGGTTTCTGCACTGCAAAGACCTACAGCTGTTATTGCCTCCTCAGTCTATCATATCCATCTGAGGGTACACACCTGAGGGTGTAGCCCAAGGTTGTTTATGCTGAGACATGCTAGAAGTATGTCTATGCTGCAAATTCTCCTTTGAGATAAGGTGACTAGCAGAGGTATTGGGAGCCACCTACCAAGAAGTGATAGACCTATAGCTCTTCCCACGTAGCTGTTGGTATGAAAAGCTGAAAGCTGTCTCATGTATGTCTTTGCCACACTGCAATCATAAAAGCAATTTCCCTAAATGCCGGGAACAAAAAAGAGATTTATCTTGTGCTTAGAAGATAATAAATTAAGGGTCCGTGTGACACAGACAGGGAACTGGTCTCAAAGCCAAGTGTCCCCTGAGTCATTTGAAATGGTAACTCATGATGATTCCACCTTCTATTTTTGCCATTTGATTCTTTATAAATAATCTTATAACAAGAATTGATAGCTCTAGCATGACATTTGGGAGATCTCGGATCTGAAAACAGTTAACTGGAAATAGTTAACTGTGAGAAAGAGGCTTGACCTGCAATTTCAGTTATACAGGCAAACCCTCACAGTCTCAACCCTCTCCAAAATCCTGGACACAGAGTGGATTTTGATCCTGTATGTATTGCTGACTGCATTTTGAAGCAACACATAGAAAAAAAAATCTTTTCCCGTTTGAAAAATAAACCAACTTGTAAACAGTTAGACAGCAATTGTCCTAAAAGTTTTAGTTTTCTATTTTATCAATAAACTTTCTTTCTACATCATTTTGGTTTTCAGTTGAGAGCTTTGCTGAAACTCAAACCTGAAAATTCTATTCCTGTTCTCAGAGCTGTAGATATTTTGATTTTGATAGTGCATTTTTCAGTGGGCACAGTTTCTCAGTGGAGAAGTCTTCATATCTCTTTTGCACATTTGAAGAAATACTTTGACCTCGCAATTTGCAAAATGGAAAATTCAGTTTTAAAATGGGTTTTATTTTCCTTGAAATTGCCTATACAAGATGAGATGGATTTAAAAAAAAAAAAAATCATGTCTTAAAGTCTCTTTTAAAGCTGGGACCCTACCCTGCATAATGACAGTGCAGCTGTGGTGTCTTGTTCCGTATGAAACTGAAATAGAATCGGCCTCTCCTTCCCGCAAAACCTCCTGCATTCTCCAGGGCAGCGTAATCAGGAGTCTTGCCTCAGCAACCTTCATCAACTGCTAAACCAGCTCTAGTTCTCCTCCTAATAGAGAAGGGATGGTGATTTTACGTACTGCTAGGCATGGTCCTGGTGACCCAGGAGATGGTGATGTGCTGATGACATCTATTGAGACATACACCAAAGTTTCAACAATTTGTGTCAGTTAAGGTGATGGGGGAGACAGTTTCAAATTGTGTTACTGTGGTTAAAATTCTAACTTCATTAAATTCATTCTTCCTTGTTAAATTTGTCAGTAGTTGCAGATGCATATGTATTTTTCATTGCTTGTGGTGGTAAGGACAGTGTCTAGGTGATCCGAGACAGAATCTTTCTAGTCTTCTTTTCTTGTTTTGTAATGTTACTATTTTTGGTAGAGATTCATCTCTTATTTCTTTGTGCTGCATGAGATGTGGCTGTAAAAGAAGTAGTTTTTTAAATGTGGTTTGCAAGGGCCTTTAGCATTTTTCTGAATTGGAGATATATATGTTTTCTTTCTAAATCAAAATAGCAAATCCGTTCCAAAATTTCGTTTCTACTGGTATCCCTCAGAAAGGGACAAGCCTTGTGAGGGTGGAAACATCATAATAAGACTGAGTTAAGCTGTATATTTAAGGTGATCAATGCGTTGCACACTTAGCCAAAGTAGTGTGAGGAATGATGGAAGATGCTAGTGCAAGATTCAGCTGGGGAGGGTGTGCAAGACACTGGGGTTTGGTGGAAAAGCCAGCCTTGACCTTTGTCAAGATAAAGAAATTGGTGTGTTAGCTTATGCATTTTAATCGTTGACTTTTTGAACAGCATTTTGTGCTTGTCTCAGATGTGGTTTGTGAAGTTTTCGTATTAGAATGTGTTAGGTAGCTGACCGTTGTCTGTTAAACGTATCTAAAAGACGTTAAACCTTTAAGACAAAAGTAAAAATATACCTCCTTTCAGTTCCAGCCCAGCTAGCCGGAGATGTTTTTTGCCTCAGGCTTCTCATCATTACCCACAAGATGAGGAATTACTGCCTCTAGCCCAGTGATTAGTGTCAGCACTCCCTGAACCGCACATTAGGGAACATTAGCCAAGTTTGTGCAAACCATCCAATTAACATTTTAAGCTAACCTGTTGTTTTTTTCTGAGGTGGACTAGGGAGAGCTCCTGTGAAGTAGCTCTCCCAGCAGAACAGTGTGTGTTTGTGTGACACACACTTTGTAACTTTTGGGGAGTGATTTCCAGCAGAGGGTAATAACAAATAGGAAATAGCAGGGAAGAGGACATACGTTTTTCAATTAGTGCTGCTACGTGAAGAGTCACCAAATGTCTGCAGTCCACAGGCCCCTTGATCTGTGGGAGAAGGGAGGTCAGAGGTGCTGGGATGGGGACAGGATGTGTAGAAAGGCAACATATTTACATTTATTTGTGAGGGGCTTTTTGCATGATCCCTGTCCTGCACCCACCTAAGTGTGCCATTTTCCACATGCTTCTGTCTTGCATGCATCCTGTCTCTTTATCTTACTGAGCCTTGTATCTGTCGCTAGCTGAAGAAGCAGCTTTTTCTCACTAATGGTCCCCACATGATTGCTGCCTTCTCTAAATCAGCCCCAGAAGGTGTTTATGAGAATTTTGCTTCTGCTGTTCTTCTTCTCTCCTCTATACATCACCCCAACTATATCTGCGTTGGGAATCTAATGATCTAAAGCCAGATGTTTGAAACATAGATAATAAGACAGAAGGATGTTTATGCCTGGGGAAAACAGGGATATATCTTTTTTTAATATATACATTTTCTCTTACTCATACAACTCCTGCCACTTTAAAGTGGGAAGCGTATTCACTTTTAAAGAGAATAGCAGCTTTCCCATTGGGTATGCCTGCGAAGGACTGTAAATCATTTATGTCACTCTTCATACGTTAACCATTCTACTGTTATTTCATTCTCAGATCAAGGGATGTGCTGGGACAAAAAAAAAATCACATTGCCAATTTAGAGAGGATCTGAGAAACACATGCATTCCCAGTTGTCACGGCATAACCCCTGGTTGTCTGAAAGTGAGAAAGACTGAGTGGAGCGACAAATACAGGGGAAGAAAGTAAGCCTCCTACACCTGATTTTCACTTTCCTTGAGTCAGATAGATGAAAACCATCCCCATGACATGTCTAAATCATATCTGATCTAGTTAAGGCTTTGAAGAGTTGATACTGTAGTGTTAATGTTAACCTGACTGACAGAATCTTTCCTGGAGTTGACATGAGCAAATATATCAAGAGGAAGATAAATTAATCACTCTGGTGAGCTTCATTAGTACCAGCATGAGGAAAAATGAGATTGCATCTCCCATGCTAACCAGGAATCCTCTATACTGCTCCTACAAAGGGTTGTGCCTGAGGGAAGAATGGCTCAGAATGAAGAAAGTAGATTTGGGGAGTGGAAAATTGTTGATATGACGTGAATTCAGGAGGGAATAATTAATGGGACAGATGACTGAATCCTCTATGCTTGAAATAAAATACGTTTGCTCTGTGAATTCACCAAAGAGCATGACACTGAGATTCTTCTGATTCATGTAACATTTCACCTAAGAGATCAGGATAAACTTGTGAGAACCTGTGGAAACAATGGAAGCTCATGGAAGAAGTTTGAGCCCAGAACTTTTCTCAAATGGTCTGTATAGATCCAGTCACTGCTGTATTTGCAGAGTATCCAGAGCTAAACCACACTTTCCTGTAAGTTGCCATTAGCTGCTACCTCAATGTACATCTTTATGTAGACCAATGACTTTGCACTTCATAGAGTACAGTCTGTTAGGGAAGTCAGAAGGGAGGGCTCCTGATAACTTGTATGGTTTCTATACAAGACCTATCTAGTGTTTTCTACCCAAAGCATTTCACAAAGGTGCTGCTCTACTTGCTTTACAAAACAAGGGGTGCTAAAACATACCAGCCAAGTGGCTCTGGGCCTGGAAAGCAAGTTGATAGCAGACTGAAAAGAGAAAATCTTGTTTCCTGATACCCTGTGTAGTTGTTGGTCTGCTGGGCTTGGCACGCCAATCATCTTCTCTTTCCTTATGTCAGCATGTTGTTGTGTAGCCTCCAGAAGGCGGAGTTCCACAGTGGTGGGTGGTAACGGAGGCTTCGCTGCAGTACAGGCTTTTTTCTCATTTTTTTTCAAGATCCTGGTGAAATGCATTCCCATTATTTTGGTTCTATACCTTTAGTTCGCTCATCTGCAGAATCTTCTGAATCTCTCTTATTCTGAAGGAAACGTTTTTATTGAAGCCACAAATAAAACTCATGCTGGGTCACTAGGCACTTGTAGGAAAAAGTGGAGACTAGCATATTATGTATGGGAGGGATAATAGAGGCTGTAGCATGGACAGCAGTAGATACACGGTTGGGGGAACTACAGATGCTTGCTGGATGCGAAAGCAGTGAAAGATGATGACTGCCTAGAAAAGCAAAAGCAATCACGTAGGAGCCATTTACCAAATAGTAAGAAGTGGGATTTGTGAATTGTCATGCTTTTTAGCCTTAATGACAGTTTTAGACCTTTGTTGGGAGTGGACGAAGAAGCTATAAATTGAAATGAATCTGATCATCAGTCAAAACATTTAAGTGATGAACAATATACAGGGGTCTCTCTGAATCATCAAGAAAATGTAATGGACTGGGTTTTCCTTTATGACTAAGGAGTTGTAACTCATGACTTCCAAGTGAGAAACAGCTTCTTGGTCTTTATTGAAAACTGGAAACAAAAAGGTAACCACATGTCTTAACCTTTTTATATTCTTGGGATATTTATGTTTAATATCATATATTATTTCAGCTGCTCAGGGCTCTCAGGGCCTGCTGACTTTTTTAAGTTATAGAATGAGTTGGTTTAATGATCAATATTGAGGAAGGTCTTATCCTAAACAGTATGGAGGGTTCAGCACAGAAACAGAAACCCAGCACACACAACTGTGTCTGTCTTTATGTTAGCTGAAAAGGCCCCATTTTGTTCCAGGTCTGGAGGGATCTCCAGGTGCAGTGTCCTTGGGACAGTCAGTTTAAGCCCTGAAATCTGAACTCTTCACTCTGTGACTGTGTTTCTAGGCTGATGATCTGCTTTTCAAAGTAGATGTTTCCCAAATTTTCTTCTGCAGCTATTGGTAGCACCAGCAGTTCACACGCTGGTGAAGTCGAGGACTTCTTGCTCCACTAGGAAATTTGCCAAACTTCTGGCTTCTTGCTGTAAATTGGGTATTAACGCCTTGTCTCGCCCACACACAATGAAGTCACATACCCACGTGCAGAGTCTGAAGCAGTGTTTATTGATACACACTCTAAGGAGAAAGCTGTATTGCTATTGCATGCTTCTCTCTCTGCTAAACTGGTACTGGGTTTTCCAGTCATGCCCATATGTAAGCTTGTGGTCTGGGACCCATGGAGCGGGAGCTGTCCTCCACCACCTGTTGGGGAAATGGAGAGAAGAAAGGTTACGTGTGATCTGTTAGCTGAAGTAGCACCTCCCATACATTTCAGGCATATGGGTGAATAAACTGTGACTAATGGTAATTCTGTTGTGTGATATCAGAGATCACATATAATTGCACTGAGAGCGTTGTGAGTGAAGATATGTGTGTCGTTATCTCAGCTATGTGTTGTAAAGCGTCAAGGGTGAGCCAGGTGTGGTACTGATTATTAACTGTGGTATTACATGTATACCAGGATTGCAAGTGCTAATGTACCTTCTTGTTGATAGTAATAGAACTGACGTCTGGTCAGAATCCGGATCAGGTTTCTTCTTTATCTGTGCTACAAGAAGTTTTGGTCAGGAGCATGAAAATCTGGCTCTACTGCTGTTAAAGCTAATGAGAGGCCCGGAAGCATATCTAGAAAAGTTTGCTGAAGGACTATGTGAAGGCAACATTCACGAGAGTAGTGAGGTAGGACAAGATGAAAGAATTTAAAGGAGGAGACATCTTGTTACCTACTACAGAGAGAACTGACTCACGTCTTCTGACTGATGTGACACAAATGTCCCAGAAACGCAGGACAAGACCTTCTCTGAGAGGCTGGGTGTGGACCTGTCTGAGTTGCTTGGATGTTGCCAGTGTTTGCCAACAAACTGTAAGGTGCTTGGCAAATACAGGATACAGTGAAGGGGGAACAGTAGCAAATGAAAAAGGTGTTTGCCTTTGTGAAGTGACCAAAGACTCGTGAGGAAACCAAAGCAAGGGAATACTGACAGGAATACTTGAAAAGCAGGTACTTGGTGTTCATTGGTATTGAGACATAAAAAAGAAGATACTGTTTTTTGTTTTCCACCATCAGGTAGCGTTTCTTTCCCCTTCCTTCCTATCTTTTTTAAATAAAAAAAGTTTTTATTCTTTTGTATACACACTTAGTATTTACAAAAGGGAAAGCAGTATCTGCTTAGAGCGGCTAGGGAAGCTGTTTGCATTTTCCTACATTTCTGATGTTAGTTAATATTTGGAGGAGCCATTCTTGAGGCTGTAGAAGAGCCTATATTTGAACACAGAGCTTTCTGCCAAATACATCTGGCAGAAAGGTTACAAATACGGTTAGTTTTGGATGCAAGAACCTGTGCAAGGCTGAAATGTTGACATTTAGTATCTTTGCATGTGGTGTGCTTGCAGCTCTGTTGTATAGTGCATACATGTTATGTTGGCAAATATTTCGTTGTTCGCTGTCCTGGAGACTAAAATTCTTTAGCTGTAGAATGGGGAGAATTAGCAATATCAGTGCACTCTTCTGTTCCAGTAGTGATAAACATTTGACTGTCATTATGTTCAGCTTAGACTGTTTTGTAAATATTTTGAGCTCTCCATGTGCGGGTTGTC
The DNA here is from genome assembly GCA_003993805.1 of Himantopus leucocephalus. Classification (NCBI taxonomy): domain Eukaryota; kingdom Metazoa; phylum Chordata; class Aves; order Charadriiformes; family Recurvirostridae; genus Himantopus; species Himantopus leucocephalus. The sequence goes on along the minus strand of RSEF01000001.1, from coordinate 109,511,710 downwards.
ATCACTCTAGTAATCTAGCTTCATTTTGCAAACTTTTATCCATAAAATTAAACCAACAAGCCTTAATGGGACAAAATGTGTGAGGAAAGGGTACCGACAGGCATAGCTGAAGAAATGGGCCCTTAGAGAATGCTGTAGTATTTAGAGTCTGAGATAATAAATGTCTCACTAATAGGTAGCAATGTGTTATAAAAGCAAAAGCACCATTCTTGGAGTACTGGGATATGTGCTACACACTTGCTGGGTTTTACACTGGCAACAAATGTATGCTTTTCAGATGGATTCAAACGACATTTTGACAAACTTTAAGTATTTCAATTGTCATATTTTTCCTTTAAAGTTATGTCAGGCAACTAGTATGAAGCAGCTGTCATATTCCTGACAGGAATAAAATCTCTCCGTTTGTATTCGAAGCTTACAGAACCTGTCCTGGTACTATGAGAAGATACAAACAGAGCCGTCAAAAACATGTTACTTGTAGTGGATTAAAAAGCACCTGGTCTAAATACACACCTTTTACAAGGTTAGATTTCAGCCTAATTTGAAAGTTTTTAAAAATTTCAAAGCTGAGAGTTTTACTGAGGCTTAGGTTTATCCCTTACAAAAAGTATATAATTGAGGTTAAGTTTTCACAGCTAAGCTCTAAAGGATCAGGAAAACATCCCAACAGCTTCATAAATTGGAATAGATTTGTTGCCTGCTGAAACCAGGTGAACAATAGACTCATTCACAAATGTGATCCTACACATTTTACATTTCAAGGACCAGTAGAAGAGTCTAAGTTGACTGGATCAACTGTTCTGCTACAAATAATTCAGCTGCCTGCAATAGAGGCTGGGGATGGTAGGTCTCTGTAGTGAGGCATCATCTGCAGAGTGCTTTTCCTGAGGGAACCAATCAGATCCCACAGGAGCTGTGTTCAAACTGATAAGTCATTCCATCCTGGGCCTTGCCATTGTTCTTGATTATTTCAGCTGTCCTTCTGCACAGATGGGTGAGGGACTTACTGGGGACCTGAGGGGGCAGGATGGGAATGGTGGTGCCCATGTGCTGGACATGGATCATTAAAGTCAGCATTAATGGATTATGTAGGGCTCAGGTGTCTTCTTGGCAGGATATACCAAGTAAATTATTTATACAACTCAAGAATCATCCAAGGCAATTAGCAGCCATGGAGTGAAGTGTGGTGTGTGCTGGGCTGTCTCCCTCCCCAGGTTACAGAGCCAAACTCTTGTAAGCAAAAGGGTGTAAGTGGGTCAGTTGCTTACTGGTCCTGCCAAATCAGAAGTTGTACTTTTGGCTCAGTAGGAACAAATTGGTTGTGACTGCAATCATCCTTGCCACCCCTGCTCTAGTGTATTCCCTTGCATATACTGATCCTTAGATGATGTAAATTAACACAGCTTCTCTGATAGCAACGCCCTTCAGCTGTGCTGTTAGCATGGCTATGCATGGATTAATGGCATCTGCACGTCTCCTGCATGGTCGTCATTGTATGCAGCAATGGGGAACAAGGATATCCTGGATTATGGAACCTTTGATATTCTTGTTTCTGAATGAAGAGGGGTTTATGTAAACCAGCTTTGGTGTCTTTGTACTATTCAGTGCGCTTCCATCCGGAAAGGTTTATGGGCACAAATGCCTGGAGGCAGTTTGCATCCTTGAACAGGATAGTTATGCAGAGCTGGGGCTGCACGTATGGTGAGCAGCCTTGTGTGTGCTGAGGAGCGCTGGCGAGCGTGTTGTGTGAACAGCTGCGTGGAATCGGCTCACAACCAACTCTGAACCTGAGCTGGCTCCAGACAGAGCAACATAGCGTGTCTGCACTGCGCTCTACACGTTTACAGGTGCATTACCACGTGAACATAACCATACTGCTTCCACACCTGCACCAGCTCTGCATGCAGTTAGGGCCACATAAACACAATTTGGTGCCTGAAGTAATAAGCCATATCGGACATAAACTGCCTCAGTGGGCTCTGCATCCTCAGCAGTCTCTATTTCCATATGCACAGGGGTCTGTTACGTGCCTTTGAAGCACTAAATCTGTGTCCACATTAGAAAATTGCACAAGTGCAATCATATCAGTCAGCGTGCAGCTATGTAACCGCAGTCTGTTCAGCTTTCAAATGTGGAACAGGCCTTTAGGTACATGTATTTAGTTTTATTTTTGCTGCTGTGCTCCCTGATGTCCTGGTCAAGACTTATGCTGAAAGCAGAAGGTTCTGCTGTATGGGAGAGGGAAGAGGATAAAGAACAGCTGCTTCCAAGGAGCCACTTTTAGAAGTCCAATTTAAAGCAAAACTTTTCCAAAGCTCACTTCAGCCTTTTTCCTCTGTGAGAAGAGTGCTTTACCCTCAGTGCATCATACGTGAGCAAAATGGGTGTATTTTTTTCTGGCAGAAAGGTAGTTGTTTTCTTTGAGGTTTTTGTGTCCCGTGTGCATTTAACTGCCGTGTGGAATGACGTGAAAGGGGCTTTTTCTGGTTCTGTCTCTTGTCTCAGTCAAAGGACTGCTAGAGTTTTAGGCTGCCTATATTATCTTAGCAGTGATTTTATGTCACTAAATAACAAGCTATTAGCACAACCTTGCCATTGGGGCTTGTCACATTTTGTGTGTCAGTGTGTACATGTCCTTTTATGCTAAGTCTCATCTCTCCCAGCCTATAGTCTGGTCATTTAAAGCAAAGTTCGCAAACAGCATAATAATGCTGGAAATCACAAAAGAGGGAGCTAATGGCTGCAGCTGCTATTGTAAACCTGATTTCCACAGGCTCAGCAGGGCTTGGCATATCGAAGGCAAGTTCAGTAAAAGGGGCCCTGCTGCTGCAGCTGTGCCTGAGAAGTTGGATTTTTTGTGTCAGGCTCGACTAGAAGCTGGGCCGTGGAAGTTCCTGACCCCCTCCTGCAACGCGCTGAGTGGCCTCGACCCCAGCAGGGTGCTACAGCTTCCCTGAATTAAATGCAGGGTGTCGCTATACAGGAGGTCAGTATAAGCTCAGGCTGCAGGTGAGCACTGAGGAAGTTTCAGGGGGAGATACTCTGTGGTTTGCCCTCTAAGAGAGGACAACACAGCCCCAAAGGAAGTAGAGGAGAATGGAAGAATTCGTTTAATACCTAGCTCTGTACTTCTATGAGAGCTGAAGCAGTCCTTCTTGTAAATGAAAGGTATCCCGTGTCAGCTCAGAATTGATAGTGCCCTCTTTATGGCTTATTTTAAGCCTGTGATTTTCATAATGGAGGAAGAACATAAGGCCTTGTACTCCACATGTTTTCTGTACTTAAATATGTTTGTTGTGAGTATACACTACTGGTTTCCACTCAGTAATTCTACTTTTTGCATGTAATCTCCCTTGATGCCTTCTATTTGCTGTCAGGGCCAGGGCTGGATTCAGGCTCTGAGTACCTTCAAGGGAGACACAGAGTGGACGATGTAAGGATCAAGCAGTTTTCTTTTATCCTCTCCTGTCCCTCTTCTCCCATGTTACTGCCGTGCACTCCACATCATGTGAGAGGAGGGTCTGTGCAGTCCCAATGTATATACATCTCCTTCCCTAAATTAATATTTAAGTTTTTTGGAAGCACCTGTGACATTGAAAATGGAGGCTCAGGTCACCTCCAATAATGTCTCGGGTTTCTGTGCAAATACGGTGTTTTATTCTTGTACATATGCTGGCTGTGCTCTGACATTGTGCATGTTGAAGAGGCAGATTTTGTTGAGACATTTGGGCAGCCGGAAGCCAGCACTCCATGGGCTCTGTTTGTATGGATTAGGACGTGCTGGTGGTTTTCCTCTTTTCTGGTCTGCGGAGCTTTCAAAATGTAATGCAGTGCATTTGTATATCAGACATACCAAGCNGGCGGGAGGAGCATCTAGCACTCCTTGTTAGATCATTTAGGCCCAGTGTTGTAGTCTACCTATATTAAAAACATTAAGTTTATGCGGTTGTTTTGTGTGTCTGATAAGTTTAGAGCTTTCTCTCCTCATTTCAGGCAAATTTGAAATTATCTTAAAGATAATTAAGTACTTATAAACTGGCATCAGGAAAGAGAAAATCTATCCAAATGCTGCCCATACTGTGGGAAATGAGAGGAAAATTTGGCGATTGCATAAACTAACTAATCAATTAGCACATACACACTGCCTTGCCAATATGCATGCGTGTATCTACAGATAAGCCACAGCATATGGCATTTCTTGCCTAGTGGGTACGATGTGGGGGACATACAAGACTCAGGTGATTGCAGCAGGGGAGAAGGAACCCGAAACAGAAGGTGCAAATATGTAGGAAGTAGGTAAGGATGTTTACATTTTTAAAAGATTTTTTTTTTTTTTTTTGGTGAAAACGCTTTAGTTGTTCTATACTGAGGATGTGAACTACACAGCAGAACCTGCATGTGGTTCTTATGGCCCATGTTGTGTGTTACTTGGATACCTCACAGCTTGTATGCATTTGGCTTGGTCACACGTTGCCCTTCCTTGCATTGCTGGTGTAAGCATTATCCTTCTAACACATCAATACCTACAAGCCCAGTCTGTATAGTTTAAAACCATTAAAATTGCAGAATTTAAATGCTTCTAAAACTCTGTCCTTATGTGACTTTCTCAGGGTCTCATAGGAAGTCTTCTGCAGGGGAGGACAAGAACCTGGTTCTGCTGAGTTGCAGGGGAGCATTTACATATGCCAAAAGCACGGGTTGCATTTGCCAGCACAGAGCCAAGGAGGCTGGCAGGGGTTTGCTTCACTTGGTGTCTGAGCCCTACCGGATCACTCCTGCATAACAAAACCTGCCCCATTGCCCAGTTCATGCCAGAGCCTCCTTAACGCTGTTGCTCCTCATGCAGAAAATGAACGACAGTTACCCAACTCTGCTAGTGACACATCCTCCTGTCTGCAGGTAGCAAGCTGGAATAACGGCAGCGCTCCACTCCACATCTTAAGGACTTACACTTGAGGCATTAACTCATTTCCACAGAGAGCTGAGTGCTTTCAGCTCTCATTAAAGTCAAGTCAACCATCACTGAATCAGACTCTTAGTCCTTGTAGTAAGAGGGCAACTTGAAGCAAGGCAGTGTGTGGTGGTGGTGAAGGGAGTGGAGAGTTGTTGTATTTAATCCATAAAGTATTTTCGAACTTTCATTGAAAACACAGGGGGCAATTTTTGGAGGGAGAAGGAATGGTTTTTTAGAAAGCATTTCTTATTTTTTCTCTAAAATCCTTTCTTTTTTTTTTTTTCTGTGAAAATTTGAAAATATTTAAAGAAAACCAAACATCTTCACAAAAATATGTCTATACTGAAAAGAGAAAGTTCTGACAAAAATCTTCTGCCAGCTCCTACTCACTAACTGCATTTAACATGCATCCTTAATTTAAAAAACTCATAGTTAAAACACTTTAAAAAGTTTTCAAATTTCCTCCCTGAACATTTTTGTGTCTGACAGTGCTAATGTGATCAAATCAGTTCAGCTCAGCTTCAATTAAGAAGATAAATGTATTGAGACTCCCAACAAGGCTGTCTGTCAGTAGCACGGGATTATATGATCCCGCCATTTGGCTCCATGTTTGCTCTTGTTGAGGCTGATAATTTCATCACCCTCCCCGAAGTTGCATTTCATTCTCCATAAATTCTTTAGTGCCTCTTTAAGCCTCTTGTATTGGAACACTTTGTCTTCTGAAATGTCCTAGTTTGATCTGTCATTATGGTGGCATGTCACATTCAGTTACTGTATGTGTCTCGCTAGGTGCAATGTAATGCTGGCTGCCAACATAACTAATTGTGAGTGAGTCTTGCTCGTGAGGCAGTTTGCTGAATAACGCAGCCGAGAGTACCGTTTTCAGAGTATCTTCTCTTTGAACTGTCTTGGCATCAGTGAAACGCTTCATTGTAGAAAGACATAATAGAACCGTGGGCTGTATCCAGGCTGGGAAACTTCTGCCCAAACTCCCCACTGTTGCTACCCTTGGTTCGGCTCTCCCGGTGATAGCGACTAAGGGGATAAATGAATAGGCTGTTGGTTCCCAGAGCTTTCGGAGTGACACTCACAGTTGTGGCTGCCACAAACTTCTGCTCTGTTCGTGTTTGCCCTCTACAAGCCAGTGTCCCCCTTCTTCTGTCTGAAATGGCTACTGCTTATCTGCCCCGGTCCTTCCCTTCCTGCGTCCCTTGCTCCACGGCCCCTGTGATGCTGCTGGTGCTTTTTCTCCCACTCTGCTGCTGGCTCTGGCCAGTGCTGCTGCTGGACTAAGTCAACAAGCCCAGCAGAGTTTGTTCAGCTTGATTTGATGCCTTGCCCATAGCCCTAGTGTGCTTCGTCAGCTGGGAACTGGTGATGTGAACACAGCTCTGCTTGCAGCTTCCAGCGCAGACATTTCATCCTGTGCCAAGCATGTCAGTGTGACACCCAAATTTAGCATGCCAGTCACTGTTGCTTGCCCTGCTACAGCTCAGGCAGACAGAGTGGGAAATTGTGGCAAAAATACTCTATTATGTTCAAAGAGGGATTGATAGTGCCATTAATAAAGCTATTGCTAGCAAATAACCCCTCTGTATAGAGAGAGACTAGCATTGCCCTTTACAACCATCTGTCCCTTCTTTGTCTCTCTCCCGCAGTATCTTCACTTTTTTTCCGTAACATCTATTTGAAACACTTTTGCCTTATTGGTTCCCCAGGCTTATGAAAGTCGAGCTCCCTCTCCAAAGAGAATAAATTACACCTTGCTGTAAGCCTGCTGTATAGCATAAAAGGTTTGCAGTTTTAAATTTTAGCTTTCTGAGCCCACCTTTGATAGTCTGAATCACTGTGAATGATGTACAGGTAGTTTGAATGGTACAAACCATGCCTGATGTAAATCCTGCTCATGTGATCAATCCTCTCTTTTCTGCCCAAGAGTGGTATCATAAACAGTGTCACCACCTGAAGTATCACTCTTAGCATCTGAAACAGCAATGCATGAAGTGAAGGTTGTTGTTTGCAGGTGGTCTTCAAAGTCGGGTCATACTGCTAGCTCCATCACCTCTGACACTGTGAGTATGCTAATTTCTGCTCTCTTCCCTGAACCCATACCCTGGGATTATATACAGTAATACACTTTGGATTCCCTTCATCCCCAGTTTCTCAGCCTGTAGAGTGCTCTTGAAATACATTTCTGAGTGCATTTTCTCTGCAACCGTGGAGGATAAAAAGAAACTATTTCTAATGGAAATGGAAAATCTTGCCTTATCATTCCCCTATCCTCTCAGGATCTGCAGCCTAAAGAGAAACATTAAATATGCAATGCTGAGAGAAAACTGGAAGAGCTACAGTTATGTAGTTCATTTCATATTTTAAGGATATTCTCTGCCCTTTTAACAGCTAGATGTAAGGCTGTGAATAAACAAACAAAATCCAGGAGAAACTGAGGTTTAGAGAAAACTAAGACCTATCATGACGTTTGGCTATACATACCCCTGTGCTTCCTATGGATGTGTGTCTTCCATTCCCTTCACTGTCTTTCTCCTGGAATACAAGAGTGCTTTTACTTGTTAAGACTTAATTTTTTAAATATTCTTTGTCCCCAAGCACATAGAAATGGATCTGAAAGGGAAGCATGAAGCTTTGAAAAGGGCTTCCTTGACTTTCTGTTACACGAGCTACCAGAGCGGGTTTTCTCAAGAACTTATTACCAAGTACAGACCTGCCTGGGAACTGAGACTTCAATTTGTTTTAGAGCATATGCAAAACACCATGATCAGTATTTTACATCTGGTTATGGTTTTATGTGGCTATCATTGTCATTTCTGAGTCCTTTCTACGTAAAAGAAAAACAGCAAAGTCACTAAGTACTTGCAGGAGAGGAGAACCATTAGTTGGAAAGAGTTTTGAGCAAGCAGATTTTGACCCTGAAGCCATACAGTTTTAAAAATAGTCTTTCCGGAGTCTTCCAGGAGATGCAACAATAGCTTTGAGGATCAGACTCTAATGGTTTAACTTCCTGTATGTGCCTACACACCAATAAGCTACTTGTTATATCAGTAGTGATAATTCTCAAGGTCATGGGCGTTTTCTGCTCTAATCTTAGTCTGCTTTTGCTATCAAAGCGGGATGACAGCTGTGTGCATGTGTGCCATGAGTGCGAACTGAATTCAAAACACACTGTACAACATTACCTGATTTTCAAGGGCAAAGCTGGAGCTAGATGCTCTCCCAGTTTTGCTTTTAGAAGAAACTAAGAAACAAAAAAAAAAAAAAAAGAAAAAAGGGGGGGTGGGGGTAATCAGACAGTTGAGCTTTGTTACTGCATTATTTATTTTCATTAAAACCATAATACTAACTGCAAATAGCTTTGGAAATGTTTAATTACCTCTTTCATCAAAGGCTGTTTGACACACAAATGAAGGAAGAACCAAAGTGATGTGAAATACAATTAACAACTGCTACAAATAAACAGGCTTCAGGCCTGGGGGCCTTGGGTGACCTCGACTTTTAGCACTAGTATGGTCTTAGATCAATACAGGTCTATTATGACATTACAGCCTTTTTAAATTTCAATAGATTAACTTATTCTGTTTGTTTAGGTTTTATGATTTGTTTGAGGATTGTTCTTGTTGGTATGGTTTGAGAATTATTAGGTGAAAAAGCCTTGGGAGTGACAGATGTGACTGAGAGGCATATGATAAGGAGAAGATTTTGCTGTGAGTATTTTTTTTTTCTCTTTTAGGTGGAATGGCTGTGATTAAAGGTGAGCAAATATCACTTAAAAAGAGAGGTTTCCAAGTATCCATTCATATACGTTTACTTTACAGAATGCCTGACCTCTTTTCCCTTGCCACCACAGATTTCTTTCCTAAAAAGCTTTCGTTCCCAGGAACGAAAGTGTTATAGATACTCCTGCCAACATATATCCATCTGTGAATGCTGGTGTGAATATTTATATGTTTGAATCAGAACATGGGGAGGGCTGCTTGTGGCCTGGGAGTCATTCGGTCAGGAAGCAGATGGCTTCGTGGCTGCAATGAGCACACAACGCGAGTTACTAGGACCAGTCATGAAAGCTTTCTGAGCAATACTCATGACAAATAGTGAATACGTTGTGCAGTCTGGAGAAGAAGTGTGTTTCTATAAATGGGTTTTTCAGTATCTCTGCATTTGTAAATTTTGCTGTTTCATTACATCAGTTGCACTGTTGATTGTAAATGCAACGGCAACCATGTTTTTTGAATACCTAGCCAGGTGGCAGTTAGGTCTGATGCAGCAACACAGCCAACTCCATGTATGTAATTTTTGTTGAGAATATGCTTTAGAATTACAAGAAAATAATAAAAAAAAAATGTTTTGGCCTGTACTTAATGACAACACTGCTAGATTATTCAGGCCATTTCACTAGTTGACTTGTCATGTGTTCCGGTCTCAGGGACCAGAAGTTCAGTTTTCACTGAGAAATGCTGCCTCAAATGTGGGACTTGTTGTGCTCTGGCATGTCTTTGTTACCAGTTATGGCAAACTTGACTTTGCTGTTATCAGGGCTTCTGTTGCATTAAATGTTTTTCATCATTTGCCTGCATTGTGTGCTATACTTTAACCTCTCCAGGATCACACATCCACATAAATATTTCTAGGAACCTTTTAGGTCCATCATCATCATAATAATAAATAGATTAGTTATAATGGAAATATTACTTGTATGTGATTACACTTTTGCATAGCATTTTTTTAATCTAATATCAGAACAGAGAGAAGACAAAGAAAAAGTTCCCTTTGTTTAAATACATTTGCAGGAGCAAATCAGTTCCCTCTTCTGCTGGATCAGCACTGGTGTTCCTGGATCTCAAAATGTAAGCATGTCCTTCAAATAAAATATTATTTTCTTTGTAGGCAGTCATGAAACTCAATGCATCTTTCACAAATTGAAATTGCAGAAACATAAAATTACTGTAAAGGAAGAATTGGTCTGAAGATGGTATTTTTAATGAGTGTTTTGACTGCCATGATTTTATTTTCTCATATAATAATCATGGTGGTGATTGGAGCTTATTTACTTTAAGCTGTTCTCCATCATTCATTCATCCATAAATTGAGTTTGAATGTAGATTGAGTTCTAGGTGGAGAATTATTTCACACAGCTTTCCCCCTTTTGATGTTTTATTCACTTGAGCTTGTTGGATGTCCTGCTTCCATTTCCAAGGTTTTTCCTTCATCTTTGCCTTTGAATAGAGCACTGAAGAATGCTTTGATACTTTCTTTCAACCTAAAAGTGTTTTTCTTAACCTTTATAATAACTGTTAAGTTTAAGATCGAGGTAACTAATGCTCCATTTGTAATATTACATATATGGGGAGTGAAACTTTTCTCTGTTTCCTACAGGCTTGAAGCCTGTATTGCTGGGGTGGGGGTAGATGAAAAGAACATACTTGCAAGCCCACAGGCAGTGCACTGAAGCAGCCTCCTCCTCCTCCTATCAATGTCTTCATCACTTCCAGAAAAACAACTGCTCTTGTACTTTTCCCAGTGTAAAAGATTGTGTTCACTGGATCTACCCAGGATTTATGGCACTAGCTCTTCCCTTAGGATACCTATTATGTGTCATGCCTAGAAAATATTCTCCAAAAGATTCTGGGCTACCTCAGTCCTCAAGTCCTTCAGTGAATCTTACCCCAGAATCAAGAAGTGCAGTGAACTGCATTAAGAAATGTTGTGTCAAGAATAGCCATGTTGATATTCTCCTTCCACCTCCTGCTCAGGAGAGAGGCAAAAATTGCCACCATGAAGAGGCTCACTCACGCTGGGGAAGAATGCCACAAAGTACTTAAGGCTTTTGTGCATTCAAAATGTTTTGCAGATTGCAGAGTCCACCATGACAATCTGGGAAGGGCTTTGTCACTTCAATTTTGCTCTGAGATGCTTTGGCCAGAGTTACTCTGTTAAACTGTAACAGAACTGAGATTAGAAAGCTGGATACCTGAGTTATCACCAGGCTATGTAGGAGGGACCTCAATATTTTCCTTCTGTGCAGTTGTAATGATGCCTTTGTGTTGCCCTGAGTTGGCTGTGCTAGAACAGAAAGGTTGCTTTTACTGTCAGATCCTTCCTAACAAAAAGTCCTTAGTTTATCATCTAGCAGTGGTTTGTCTGTCAAGTTCAGTTTTATGGTGTCCTCAGCGCGTCCATCCTCTGATGACTTTAAGATATGTATTGCACTGGAATTATACCTCTCTTTGTGGAAATTTTATATTTCTTCACCCTCTACCTATGGCTGTGATCTTGCACCATTGAGCAATCTACAGAACAGGAGCTCCTTGTCTGCACCTGTAATTATCCTGCCTGATGAAACAGGATCATATTATTTAATGACTTTTTTTTGCCGCTTTTGGCTAACTACAGTCACCAGTATTTTATGAGACAGCCGTGTATCACTGGATTCCTGATCTGAAGAACTGTAATCCCACAATCATAACTAACTGTAATCCCACAATCATAACTACTTTATTTTAGCAGGTTTTATATTGGTGTTTCAAGTCATCTGGTTAATAAGCAACAATTGGTATAAAGCACTGAAGACCAATTTCCATGCTACAGTGCTGTGCAATTTATCATAGGAACAGCTATGAAGTGACTGTACTGGCAAGCGACACTGCTTTGTCCCAAAAGAGGCATAATCCAGAGGTCTGGATGCCAAACCAGACCTCCTGTATTCTAGATGTCATAATTTTACACAGCCTTACATACAAATTACATTGGTTAGGAATACACAAACGGTCTTTGATTGTGTCCCAGTTGGAGTGATTTTTTTCTTGATGGGTGCAATTTCAGACTTTCTGCATCGGTTGTGTACAGCATACTCCTGTCCGATCCCATGCTCAAACTTTTGGTGGTAACCATAAAGCCTATCTTTCTGAAGCAAAGTAATGATTTCTTAATGCAATCAGGAAATTATGGATTGGCACTTCAATATGCTATGCCAATCATCTGATGAATCATGTGGTAATATCATTCCCAAATTGCCCATTTGCTTTGAACACAACTTTAGTCACCATGTTACCAAGGAAGATATTGCTTTTCTTCCCTTTCTTTTATTCAAGCTGAAAGTTAAGAGGCGTGTTGGGGAATTTGTTTTGCCTGCTTTAATGTATTTGGTCTGGCTGGGCGGGGGATAACTTTCTTCATAGCAGCCTGCACGGTGCTGTGTTTAGGATTTGTGGCTACAACACTGTTGATAACCCACCAGTGTTTTGGTTATTGCGAAACAGCGTTTGCACGGTGTCACAGCTTTCTTTTCCCGACTCTAACCCCTCTGCCAGTGAGTAGGCTGGGGGTTGGGAGGGACACAGCAGGACAGCTGACCTGAATTGACCAAAAGGATATCCCGTACTATCTAACATCATGCTTAGCAATAAAAGCTGGGTAGAGCAAGAAGGTGGTGAGCGCTTTTTCTTCCAAGGTGGCCGTTGCTCAGAAACTGGCTGGACATCAACCTGTTTGTGGGAGGTGGTAAGGGACTGTCTTTGCATTGGTCGTTTATTTCTCCCTTCCTTCAGCTATTAAACTGTCTTTATCTTGACCCACGAGTTTTCTGGCTTTTACTCTTCCTATTTTGTCCCCCATCCCAATGAGCACGGTGGACTGAATTAGAGGCTGTGTGGATGCTTGGCTTCTGGCCGGGGTCAACCCAGCACAGTTGAAAACTTTTTAAATGAAAACTTTTTAATCCTCCTCTACATGAGAAACTGCCAACATCACTCTCCAGGAAGCTCAGCCTGCCTCTCTGGTCAGGCCTGTTCCTTACCCTCTTTTTCCCATTGCCAGGCAGCCCAATGCTTGTCTGATGGAAACATCCTATTCTGCCTCCAGTTCTGAGGAGACCTGAATGAGCCCTCTATTTACTAGCTACAATGAAATTAGCATTTCCCTAGCTGAATTGGTTGTGGAGTCATTGAACAAAAGTTTTTAAGGGACAGAATGTGACTTGTGATAGTATAAAGAACAAATTTTTGTTGAGTACTGTGGAGGTGTGGTGGTTCCTGGTTGGCATGTTAGAAGGGCTATAGGCTAGAACTTGATAGCAGTACTCCGGCTATATACCATCTGCATTTCTTTTAATGACAAAAATAATCACTGTTTTTCTGCACTGCTGTCAGAATGCTGAGCCAACGTGCCGATCTGGGAGTGTGATCTGGAGTTCTGGTCTGGCAACATCAGCTGTGCTTTTCAGCCATTTCCAGCAGCAGATTCTGTAATATTGGTGAGGTTTGATCCAGGAAAAGTACAGATGTTGCAGTATGTTGCAAGTACTTTGGCAGTTTGCAAGACTCAGTCCAGTCCTTGGGCCTTTTTCTATTTGTCTTACATGACACTTGTGGCACAGAGCAGAAGCAAAAGTAGGCAATCCAGTGAAAGCAGGGATTTTCCCAATAGAAGTATTTGTACAGTTGGTCAGAGCCACTAATAGCTCGTAATATTTACTCTTCTAACAGTTGCATTACCAGAGAGAAAGGATATTCAGCTGCAACAGTGGATCCTTGAACCTTGAGACAATTGGTTATGGCTGAGGTTAGGGTTTTTAGGGGTCAACAGAGATGTATTAGCATCCTCTTTGCTCACTTTTGTCTCTCAAACATACTGACAAGCCGCTTCTAGTCCTTATTGACTGAGATGACCTGGTCCGATTTGCTCTGACAGCCATTCCAGTAGTAAACTTAGAATCCTATGTTGCTGTTTCGGGGTGAGATTAATGTATAGACTTTACTTTTCAAGGAGGAGATCACTGAATAGGAGAGGGTACCTCAGGTTGTCTTGGGTAAGTCTTACCCTGCATTTGTGTATTGTTTGTTTTGGGTTTTTTTAGTGAGCATCAACAGTTACGCACAGGTGGCTAAAACACCATTTTATCAGAACTGCTTTAGCAGTGAGGGGAAGAAGCTGTTGGAGTTGTTCCAACATCTAGCCAAACCAGTCAGTTAACTGCATTCCACAAGCTTTACATTAACATTGCAAAGTTTACTGTTGTGCTTTCTTAAGAGACATGCATATAAGAGTAGAAGAACGACTAGGGGCTAGCCATAAATCCACCTGTTGCTCTAGTCTTAGTGGTATTAAACCATAGAGAAAGCATCAGTCTTTTCCCTTGCATTTTATTTGTGCTAGGCCATGTTGGTATGTGGCACGTTTTATACAGAAAATCCATGAAATGTATCAGTTACTGTGACTGGCTAGAGAGAGACATAATTTTTGGACCCTCCAGGAATATAAAGACCATAGTAAAGGATGTGTGATATAAAATACTACTGAATGGTGATGTTAATACGACTGTTCCGTCATGAAAATAACATGCAAAATTCTGCTGTAACAAATCTTTCTGAAGTCAGTGCTAGAGAAAACACCTTTTGCCAAATGCAAATGCCTCATTCAGACCTGACCTCCAGAAGTTGCAACGAAGTATGGTTCATAATTTCTGCTTGTGTTGCTCTGTGGAATTCATGTGCTTTGATCTTGACCTTGGATTTGCTCTTAAGCTTAAGAATGGTCAAAATACTTAGTGCACAGAAATGGAAAACTCTTTTGGCAATGCCTTTCTTCGAATGTATACATGATTTAAAAAGTAAACTCAGAACTTTAAGTTTACCTATGTTACACGCAGAGAGATGATTCTTATAAGCCTTTTGCAAGAAACTGAGATCCAACAGGAGATTATTATGGCAGGGGGGTAGGAACTAGGTGATCTTTAAGGTCCCTTCCAACCTAAACTATTCTATGATTATTTACCTTACTTCTATTTTTCTGTAGCACTACAATGAAACATGGGGAAAATGCTTTTATGAAAAGACAATAATATTTTCATTTTTGACAATTAAATAAAAAAAAAAAAATCATCCAGCTGTGTTGCTTGCATCAGCCTGTGACTATGCAGCTTTTTGCACCAACATTGGTGCTGGTGATATCACACATCTCTACCTCCACTGTCTTGGTCTCTAGTGACTCCTCAGTGCTCTACAGAATGTGGCCACCGAATGTTTGTACAGAGAAAAATGGACAGATTTCCATAACCAAATAGGTGATTTCTCATTCACAGCTTCCGTGAAATCACATAGTTTTGGGCTCCCCTATCTTTTCTTCTCCTTGAATCCAATTTCTTAAGTCTTGAGTGTCTTTGGAAATAATTTCAAAATTCTTCTGTAATCCTAACATACTGTTCTTTCAATTTGTCTCAAGTATTCCAATTTTTTATTCAGGGCAGTCTATAATAACTTGGGCTTAGCATTTTTGGTTTTTTTTTTATATTGTACAGAATAATGTGTCAGCACAGCACTACAAGAGAGCTCTGTAATTACTTTAGGGATCAGTGAAGGATGACCAAGTATGTTGATACATGCACTGTGCTTCCTCTTCAGCAACAGAAAAATCAGAAAGGTGTAGATAACAGCCTGCATGCTTAAAGCAACATTTGCACTCAATTGAAATAGTGCTGAATGTGACTTAAGATGGTGACATGCAGAAGTACCTACTGGATGTGATGTCTGTTGTACTGTTTTGTTGTATTTTCAACAAAATTTCTCAACTTGTGCTTTTACTGTACTCTAAAATTTTGCTCTGTATGTTCCACGACAATTCTAGATCCTGATCTGTGCTACCTTTTTTCAGGTAAACTCCATGGAAGAGTCAGGTTCAGGAATACTTGATGCAGCTTTGCCAGAACAAAGTTCCTTGAAAACCACCATGAGACTCAGCCACATCTGATCCGTATAGAAGGTATACCTCCTTATGCTACCTTTTCTAACAAGTAACAGCATATAGATTAAAGCAACAACACTACACACAACTTTCCTCTATAGAGCAGATGAGGAAGAGTTAATCATTTATAAAACAGAATTAACAATTTTTTTAGCTTAATATAATAATGGAGAGCTTTTCCTTGTACTGTGGTGGAAACAGAGAAGTGGTGACTGTTTGCTAAAGGGGCTCTTTAGCACTTACTCACTTTGTCCTTGGCTTGGTATTGTGCATTTTAGGTTAGAGAATCCAGCAGGTTTGTCGTTAGGAGTTGCTGACACACTTGCTGTCTCTATACTGCTTTTTAAGGGCAGCTCCAAGGTCTCCCGACTAGCTTCACTGATACAGTCCAGTGCAAGAACGACTGGAGCACACCCAAGAGAGCAGGTGCCTGAGTGTGCATTAGCTCATCTGCAGGCATGCTTGCGCAGGCTGTGCACATATGGGCAGGACATGGAGCGTGCAATGCCCACAACCTGTTCTGAACTTTCTTTTTCACTGTGCTGGAAGTGTAGACGTGCTGCCTCTGCTTTTGTGCCAAGGACACCAGGAGAGGGTCAACAAAGGAAAAGGTCTTGGAGTAGTGTGAAGCAGCCTTCCCAGCGCAGAGAGTACAGGCTGGCATGTTTCATTTGCCCTGGTCCTGGTTCTGGAAATACTGGGCTAGCTGCTTCAAGATGCCCCATCTCTATGCCACTCTACCAAATCTTAGAGGTCAAATAACAAGAATGTCCAGTAAGCTGAAGATTCCCTTGGGGGTACTGCACATGGTGGGGAGCAGACCAAAGTGGAGCCATTTCTAGGGTGGGGGAATCATAAAGAACTGCTTTGTGTTCTCCCAAATCAAGCTGAAGCCAGAGCTTATTAACTGCAGCTGGAAAACTGGTTCAGAATAGTAACGTGTCCTTTAGGAAAAGCATATGATATCTGTGTTAAAAACAGGTCTCATCCTTCTCTTTAATGTTCTGCAGAATGTTGTGAGGTACATTATCCCATAGGCATTAACTTCCCTGGGTCTACACAGACACCTCTTTTTTAATAGTTCTAAGTGTCCTTATTACATATCCCCATGACATTGAACACTGCATGCCTTCTGTTCAACTCCAACTTCTTGGGCCTCCCAAACAGTCCACAGTTTGCTGGCAAGTTTCACCTAGTTCTACCCTTTGGAGACAACAGGATGGTACACTAAGAAAACAGGCTTAGCAAAAGAAACACTCATGCAATAAAACGTAAAATATGACAGATCTATATTAAGCATTAGATTTTTTTAATGCAATCTGACCCTGGTCTTGTCCCTGGGTTTGGTTTAAATCTGCAGGAAAGAGCAAGTCTCTCCGTGTTGCCCTCTGGTAACAAATGGACTCCTTTTGGCTGAAGGATTCCCCTTTGTTAAACAGTCTCTGTCACTATTTGGTTGGGTGGAGAACAGTGCCTTTTTAACTTATATTATCTCAGCCTGAATATTTCAGCCCTCACCTTTGGTGTGTTTTTGCAGCGCGTGTCCAAAGCCAGACTCATTTTGTTGGCTAAAGGCCCATTGCTTCCTTCAGCAGTTCAGGTGAGGGATTCTTGATTTTTTGGTCTCATATTTCTGGACACCCTGCCAGTGTCTAGGTCTTCCTACCAAATGGATGATTCAATTCCCTAAGAATACAGGATACAGATAGAATTCACAGACACATGAAATTCATAGTAGCTGTACAAAGACATTTCCACAAACTACTGTAGTCTGCAAGTAAAATTCTTACAGTAGTTAGTTGCTGGAGGCTCATTTGATTCATGCATGGCTCTGCTGGGGATGTAAAGCAGCTCTGTTTTTGTCATCTAATGTTATGGTGACAGAAATGAGCCTGCTTCTGCAGACTTCTGCCCTAGAACCTCAGCCCGGTTGCCTTGTTCACCCTACACACATCTGTATTCAGTCCTGAGACTTCAGAGACGTATCTGCTGCTTCCCCTGCCACAGTAGGCTGCAGTTTGCTGGAAGGTACTGGGAGAACTTGTTTGAATTTCATGGGTGTGAACCTTTGGGATGATACTGCAACCCTGGTAGTATGCAACTGGGTGTTGCCTGCATTCCCTCCTCTCGGGTGTTTGGGTTGCTAGCAGAGTGAATTACACTCACTTGAATTTTGACCCCTGGCTTCTTTGCTGCCACCAACTTGGCTTTGAAACATTGTCAGGCTTTAAGAAAATGGCTGTTTGTTTGGATGGGATCCATTCCTGAGACAACAGTTCATTATGTTGACTGTTCCGTGAAGACAGGCCTAAGGAGGTAGATTCTTCCTGCTTCCCTCAAAGCCTTTTTATACAGATCCTCTCTGTCCTCTTAAGGAGGAAAACTAGAGAGACAGTGTTAAAAGGCACTTATGCTAGAAGTGAAAGGTGGCAAAAAGTGATCTCAAATCATAAAAGCAAGGGGCTGTGTGGTAGACTTTGTGGCATTCTGTCTGTGAAGATTCAGTTTCCACTGCAGATTTGATTAAATTGTAAATCTTTCTGTTGTGGTAGATGGATTCTGCAGAAAATTTCCACATTGCCAGATGGGATAATGCATTGCTTTAAAACCACAACTTTCTTTGGAAACGCAAGCCTGGCTTTACTATTTTTTCTATTGCTATCAAGAGCACAAGACATTGATTTGTCTACTTAGGCTGATTACCAGAACTAAAAGATAGCCTAAATTCTTTATGGTTCTGTCTAAACAAGAGTAGCCTGACCTAATAACACGTTTCCTCCTTTGTCTACATGCTAACTCTAGAATTACATTGTTTTTCTGTGCTTAGCCCCAGGATGTAAAAATTGCCTCCCTTCCCATGTGTTTGCTTGGCAAAATACAACTTGAGAAATCTCTTCCTTGTTTAGAAATTCTAATAACTGAAGTTTAAATATATTTCCCAAGAGAAGGATTTTTTGTGCCTTCATTTCTACTGTCTTTCTACCTGTCCCTTCCCTGTCCTGATGTTTAAAAGGAGCTTATGCATTTTAATATTTTCCAAGTTGTGCAGAGCTAAAAAAAAAAGGGAGGAACATGCAGCCATGGCAAGCCTCAGAGCTGCTGAAGTTGAGTGGAAGGCAAACTGAGATGTAAAGACCAGTCTCACCACCAGAGGCCTGAGGGAAACTAGAGAGCCATGTGGGGAGAGGGCTATGGTGTTTGCTTCTGATGCAACTTGGTGATGTGCCTGTCCGGGCTGGGTCGCGGTCTCTAGGAAGCAGAGGAAAGTATTAGCCTGTCTAATGTTCCCATGAAGTGGAGCAGTGCTATTTCTGTTTTGCAGATGACAAACGTGAAGACAAATGGAGGTCTACACAAAGACTAACTGTAGTCACTGAACACCAAAAGACTGGGCTCCTTTGTTTGGAGGAGCCTCTCTGTTTCCACAAGGTATAGGAAAACCAAAGATTTGCCAACCTGTTGTGAATCTCCCCCACTTTCACCCTCCCCAAAAGCGTGACTTTTTCTAGGTCATGCAGAAATGATTAAATAGCACCTTGGAGCAAGGAATGTCTCCCACTTCTTATGATTGCCAGGCTAGCATGCTGGCCACTCAACCATCTTTCCTGACTATTGTTCAGCTGCGTGTAACCATTAAATAAAGTTTTCCTGTGGATATTTATGTAAAGTGCCTATGATACTTCAACAGAAGCAACTGGCAGTAAAGTCTCTCTCAAATTGCTCTGCTACCACTGACTCCAGACTTTTTTAGATAGCAGCTGATAAAGTTCAAAACATTAATTTCCACCAAAAACCAGGAACTGGAAGCCTAGGGAGTTAATAGGGCTTTTTCATCTCAGCCTAACTCTCTGATCTAATTTCAGATAGCAGGAAATATGCCAACTTTAGCCGCTAATTAGAGTTACTCTTTGGAGATTATTTGTAGCAGACCTCCAAGCTTCTTATAACAAAAATGCACTGACAGTCCTGCCAGCATAAATATGTTAGATATTTGTAGTGTAGAGGCTGTTTGAATTATGCAATGAATTGTTACAAAGAGCTTTAAAATATATCAGGCTTCACAAACAGTTATTTTATCTGGAAACCATGAGTCTGTAGTTCCCCGGAAACAGTAAGTGTGGCAATGTTGCCAGTTTTGTCTCTTTTCTTGCAGATGCCAAAAGTTTTTAAATAATATAGGGTGAGGTGATATTAGTGATTCCATTTTATTTTTCATTTGTTCTTTGATCCTGTTTTCGAGAGTGCTCTTGGTAACATATTCTGCTGAAGTCTGGTTATATTCACTTGGGATTAGGCTTCTACTCCACCCTAGAATACCTCTTGCTCTCAGAAAATAAGGTACTCTTTCATCATGACAAAGAAGTCTGTCCATAATCCTCTATTCTCGGAGGACTCACTGTTGCTTCCCTCACAGTGGGCTTCAGCTTTCTCAGGAAGTCATGCCTCCCAGTGTAGCTGTATTTACTGCCCAGCAGAAGTAAGAGATACAGAATCTGAGCCAGAGAAATGAAGAATACGAATAAGTGTGTGGTGGCAGAGGTGTGCTTATAAGATTCCTTTTATTAATGTCTTTTTTTCTTGTAGCACTCATATTTTATGCTACTACCTCACTTTTCATTCAAGGTTGAGCTTTTTTATGTTCAATTTCTGTAACATGTAGGCATTAATGGCCACAAAGCAGTTTATAAAATTAACCAAGCCTCACATTAGCCCTTTGAGAAATTCCCTGAGTTTTATAGCAGACATAAAGTGATGAGTCAGTGAGAGCAACGCTGAGAATAGAACCATGTTCCCACTTCCACTGCTGTCCAATGCTCACTCATGAAGATGGAAAAATGTGCCGTTACTGATTGCAGCTCCTCCTTCCATGCTTTCTAAAGAGCGCTACTGAGGAAAACATAGTGCTTCCAAGGCAGTGGGAAAAACAGTAACCCACAGGAGAAAGGGGGCACACAGGTCCTAACCTTTACATTTTGAATGTATTTTTTTAATCTCTGTTTGAAAACAGAGTAAGAACGCGTTGTGTGCTGTACTCCTGGGTACCTCCTCTTCCTTTGCCTTCTCTAAACCAGATTCCCTGGCCAGTCTACAGCTTGCAGAATGATTTTTCACATCACTGAAGCTGAGAACTACAGTGCTTCACAGTTGACTCAGAAAAATGAGGATATGAACTAACTAATCTACAATATGCTTGCGATATCAGGAAGCATTTTCAAAGCAAACTATTTTCATTTTCAGGCTTTTGACTGTGGAAATATTTAATTTAGTTGAAAATCCAGTTTTCCAGCAAAGGCAGTTTGTGGAAAAATGTTGTCCAGCCCATGCCTGTGCCCTCTTTATTTTCCTTCTTTAAAGTATATCTAAAGAATTTCTAGTAGTCTTTTTTCTATGTGCATCTTGCATTTAAAATTCATGTCTTGTTTAACCTGAAAGTCTATGGATGACTGGAGAACTGGGAGAATGACAGAGAAATCAAGCAAGCAAAACCAAATTAATTTGGGAGGTGAAATGGGTTTTATTTTGATTCTCCATTGCCACTCAACTGTATGGCCATTTACACTTGCATGATATGCTAGTACTGATATAAAACGAGAGAGGGGTTCCATGTGGGTAGTGTTTTCTTGCTATGCCCAGTAAATTTAGCAGGAGATTTATAAGAGGTAGATTGTGTTGTTCTGGAGGAACAGTTTAAAGCCACGGCCCTCTTCCCCAGTGAAATGAATTTACAGCAGCTAAGAATCCCCAAAGTTGAAATCCACTGCTGAGCTCATATGCCCTCTTCCTCTGAGCTGTTCCAGTGCCCAGGCTGCCTGCAACACCTTTGCGACAATCAGGCAACTACAGTGATCTTGAAATATTTAAGCACTGTTTCAGTCGTTGTCTTCCCCGTCCTGCTCCATATTGATACAGCCTGGTAGTCCACACTGAGAGGGTGGCTGAAGAGCTGTGAATCCCTGTGCCGGCTGTGAATGGATCCAGGTCTTCAAATGACTATGTAAAACAGAAGGCATTAGAGTATCTGGGCCTTTGTTCTTTTTAATTAACCTCTATAGGAAGAAATACCTAAGAGAGAATGATTTCAACACTGACCTTTACTGCAACAACAGAAGAGCTGCCAATCTAAGGGGAACTGCAGAAGCATAAGGAAGATGAATACTGATATCCCTGGGTTTTCAAAAAGAAAAAAGAAAATCAGGCAGAGGATTGTAACTTCATTTTGGTTTGATTCTTATTAAGGACTCCACTCTTTTAGACCACTTTAAGGCAGATATGTTGAAATAAAAAACTCAAGAATGGAAAAATTTCCTTTGTTTGCAGATGTACACGGAAGGACAGCAGGAAATGTAGCTGTGGCCATGTGTAAGGAAGTGACCCCGGCTTGCAGTGCTCAGAGGTACAATGCCACTGCCAAAGCTGTGCCCCAGCGTGACGGCTGGCCTGCAGCATGCTCAGGAGAGAATGGGGAGAATGCATAGGGTGAATTATGTCCTAATGCAAAAGGTGGCTATGTACAACAGAAGATGCCATGGTGCTCCCAAGGGAAACACAGTTAGGAAATTCAAATAAACAGTTGCTTGGTCACTTCAGAGAAGACATCAGTGAGAACATTTTCTTTGAAAAAAGAGTATGTGGGTGGCTTGGCCAGCAGCAATATTTTGGTTTTGTCTAGTGTAGGGAATTATTTTTTTCCCAAACTCACCCAGCCAGCTTAATTTAGAGCAGATTTAAGTTACTCTAGGGGTAATGTTGGTATTAAATGAGTGCCAGGACCGTGGAGGTGAACTTCAGCAACACTGTATATTCAATATTGCTGAGAATTTGGATCCCAGCAGTAATTCATTAGAAATGTGGTGTAAGAAACCATAATTTTCACAGTATGAAATGGAAAAATGAGGAGAAGTGAAAAGCCATGTGCAGGACAGTGTAAAATAGCATGTACATGAGTGACAGTTTTATCTTACTTTTTTAGCTGCCTTCTCTGATGTCCCTCCCTTTCTGCATATAAACTTGCGCCTACCTATTTTCTGACTGTTTTATTCCATGGAACGTATATCACTACACATGATCTATCTGATCTATTAAGCTGCTTCCCTGAACTGCTGTAAGCATAGGTATAGTGATGGGTAGATGCCCTGGGATCACTAAAAGGTGTTGCCTAATGTTAGGATTAATGTATTTTAATCAATAGTATATATTGGATTTACTTCCAAGTGTCTGGACAGCCTGATACTTCAAAAACAATCATCACTGAAGCAAGCTTTGCGTGCCACAGGGTATTTAACACGTCTCAGTTTTCAGAAAGTGCTGAGCTTACTGGGTGGGATTCAAAAAGAGGGAGTTTAAAAAAGGAGATGGGAGGAGGTCAGCTTTGCAGTCTTTAATTTTCAGAGGCCGAGCTATGGGCATGGAATCCTGAACCGTAGGTTAAGCCCTACTGCCTCCCAGAGTGTCCCCTGGGAGCAGCAAACCCCCCAGATCAGATCCAAAACTACCACTAGTTGGAAAGCTGGCTGGAGCGTGTGCAGAAATGCAGGGGGTACCGAAGTGCTCCGTAGCAAGGTATCACCTTCCACTCTGTGCTCCTATTTGAAGAAGTAATTACATGAAGCAGTGACTCTATAAAATGCAGGTGTGGAGTTTGGGCATTAATACAGTGAGATGGAAAAAAACAGCTCTCAGGATTGCATATGTACTTGGCATTTTATCTAAAACTCACTTTCAGTGCCTCAGTGTTGTGTTGCTTTACACACAGTCCCTGAAAATTCAACCCTGGTTTGTTGCCTTGCTTGTGCATAGGAAAACAGAGGTTTCCAAATACATTTCTGAAAACTTTCTGAAACTTGAGTGAGGAAATGGGTTGTTCCTCAGAGCTGCTCAAGGTCTTGAAAGAGGTGTTAGCTTCACTTTGCTCACCAAGCCAAGAAGCTGAGTCAACAATCCAGTCTGTCTTAGCGCGCTCTGATGTCAGTGAAGGGAGAAAGGCTTCTCTTTGGGCATTTAGTTAGACTCCCGCTCTGAATCGCCCTCAGGATCTCTCTCTCCTCTTGTTATGGATAAGGCTAGGCCACTTTACTTCAGAGCCTAAGCTGGGTCCCAGCATTCGTTGATAACCGCTATTTTCCACTGCCTGAAATGACTCTTGCAAGGCTAGGTCCGCTGAACCAAGCTCACAGATCTGCTTTGGTGCAGCTGCCGGGCTGTGTTGAGCCCAGTTCTGGGCGACTGGGTACCTGAAAACGGCGCTTGGCTGCAGCTCAAGATCTGGGCCCTGAGTTCAGTTCAGGAGATATATCACTGCCATAGATGTGGTGTTATGCTGCTGAATACAAGTATCACGATGATGGGCTGTCATCATGGCAGTGTCGTGCTTTCACAGGCCTTGAGACCTGCACGGCAGCAGCTAAGCACAACAGGCTGTGGGGAATGATAAGCTAAAGCCCTCCCTCGTTTATTACAATCTCCTCTGAAATCGGCTGTGCCCCTGCCTAGTGCTCAAGCTGCATTTCTGCATTATCTGCCTCTCCAGACAGGAGAATGTGGCAAATGCAAAATCCCTGCTCCATTAAGATCCTTGTCAGGCTCACACATTTGAAAGATCTGGAAGAGACAATCTCAAGTTTTGCGTTACCCCTTAACAGCGACTCTTAAAGCTGTTGTTACCCCTGGGGTTCAAATCAAAGGGGAACAGGTTGGATAAATCGAGATTATTCAAGAAAGCTCTTGAGTTGCTTTAAATTGTGGGCACCAGCCCATACTGTCCAAATACACAGTGTTAATGGTTCTTAAAGAACGAAAATCAGAAGTTAATGAAGACATTTAATTTTCTATGCAGATCGCTTGTACTCATGCTAAGCCCTGGGATTTTGAAAGCATCTGACTCCTCACAGGGATGACATGTCTGGAGAAAGACACATTTCAATTCTAAATAACTTAAATGTTTTAATCACTGTGTTTTCATTATAACTTAATCACTACTGATAGATTTTTTTGTTTCAACTTCTTGTTATTCAAATATTATATCAAAGAAAGAAATGCAACCATGTCTGTTAACAATAAAAAATGTCTTATCGCTCAGGCAGCAGTTAAACGAACTTTCACCAATTGAAGATTGGAATCAAAATGTTGAGCTCTTCCCCTGTCCCGTGCACTGTTCAGTGATGTGGGGCTTTTTGCCAGCTTCCCACTGTCTGCAAGATAGCTAAATCCAGAAGGATTTAGGTTCTGCTTCTGAAGTGCTGTGAGGAATGGTTCCCTGGCCTTCTAAAACAAGGAACCAATGTATTTATCCGTACAAGAGATGAAGGAGAGGAGTTGATGCTGAACACCCAGTACTATACTATGAGCTCTGCATCTGAATCAACATGTGAGCTTCTGAAGTCACTTTGAACCAGCTTCTCAAAGGAATGAAGGTGTCAGCAAGTTCTTCTTATTCTGGTAATACATTTGCTGAAGACTGTTACACCTGTTCTCTGAGTAAGACCAGCCTTACCTGCAAAATCCCTGTGGACCTGTGTAGCTGTATTTCTATTAGTGCTTTTCTTGACCTAGGAATATGGATTGCAAATGAAGGGCAAGCAAAAAGGAAGGCACAACACTTAAGTTTTTATACTGCAAGAATTTCAAATGTTGAGCCAACTGAAGACTGTGGATATACCAACCTAATTACCAAGAAGTTAGAAGCATCTAAATCCATGTAATGCATTGACAGCCAGCCTGTCTGTCACTGTTGTTTTCATTGGCTTCAACATTCTGTAATTTTCAACACTGCTAAGCAGAAAACACTCTTCTGTGCAGTGGGTGGTTGTAGCTTTACCAGATACCATAACTTCTTCTGTTTAGGAAGAATGAAAAGAGCTCTGTATATGGCTCCAGCTCTGGTAAAGCAACATTGTGGTTGGGGGCTTCCGTTTTCAAAGTTCACAGAAATAAGGAGCTTCCACCTCTGGATTTTAGTTCTCCAGCACCTGTACATGTGTGCATGTCAGTGGACACACACATGAACACAAATATGCTCATACTTATTTTATCTTCACTGGCTGCTCAAAATGGGACAGTGTGGTTTGAGGCATGGAATTTGTTTTAGTCATTTGAAAATTAGACACGTAGTCTAAACTGTGTATGTGTGTGTATATATATATGGTCAGGGCTTCTGTACTCTGTCAGGAGAGACAGTCACCTCCAGGATTGTTCATCAGTTTAACATTAATTTCAGGGTATGATTAACTTAGACTGGATATGTGTCTTTCTGGTCATTAAAGCTGGACAGAGTAAATCCCATCCCAAGTGGCTAAGGAAACTACCCTGCAAAGTTGTCTAAATACCTTTAACTTTTATTACTTTTCCTTAAGATACAACAATATGCAGCATTTCAGAGTATATAAAGTATAAAAAGGAAGCATACCAGAGTTAGAAGCAGGGACCGTCTGGCCATGGACAGGAAGGGCAACAAGAAAGGCTTCTACCAGTAGATCAGCAGCAAAAGAAAAACAAGAGAAAACATGGGCCCAGTGCTGAAGTGGTCTGTGGACTTGTGACAAAGAACATGGAAAAGACTGAGTGCCTCGGTCTTTACTTGTAAGACTTGTCTTCAGGATTCCGAGGTTGTTGAAACCAGTGAGGAGGTCTGAAGCAAGGAAGACTCTACTCGTGGAGAAGGATCAGGTTAGGGAACACTTAAACAAACTGGACATACATAAGTCCATGGGACCTGAGAATATGCACCCATGAGTACTGAAGGAGTGGTCCAATGTCATTGTGAGTCCACTCTCAGTCTTTGAAAATTCATGGCAATTGGGTGAGATTCCTGGGGACTGAAGAGTGAAGATGTCACTTGTGTCTTCATGAATGGCAAGAAGGACAATCCAAGGATCTCTAGGACAGACAGCCTCACCTCTATCCCTGAAAGGTGATGGAGCAAATAATTCTGGAAACGGTTTCCAAACAAATAAAGAACAAGGAGGTGATTGGAGTAGTTAGATATATGAAGGGGATGTGATGCCTGAGCAACGTGATAGCCTTCTGTGATGTGAAAACTCTCTTGGTGAGCAAGGGGAGAGCAGTGGATGTTCTTTATCTTGACTTCAGTAAGGTTTTCAATGCTGTCTCTCATAACATCCTCACAGACAAACTACTAAAGTACAGCCTAGATACATGCATAGTGAGGTGGATTAAAACTAGTTGAACTGCAAGGCTCAAAGGGTTGTGATCAGTGGATGAAGTGGTATCAGGGGTTGATACTGGGCCCAATACTGCTTAATATCTTCATTAACCACCTGGATGATGGGGCAGAGTGTAAGCTCAGCAGGTTTGCGGATGATACAAAACTGGGAGGAGTGGTTGATAAATGACGACCTCAGCAGGCTGGAGAAGTGGGCAGAGAAGAACCTCATGAAGTTCAACCAAAGAATGTGCAAACTCCTGCACCTTGGCAGAAATATCCCCCTGTGCCAGTACATGCTGGAGACCTACCCAGGGAGTTTTGTAGAAAAAGACCTGGGGGTCCTGGTGGACACCAAGGTGAATGTGAGCCAGAAATGTGCCTTTCTGGCAAGGGTGGCCAATGGCATTGTGGCCTGCATTAGGAAGAATGTCACCAGCAGGTTGAAGGAGGTGATCCTTTCACTCTAACCAGCCTTGGTGAGACCACATCTGGAGTGCTGTGTCCATTTCTGTGTTTCCCAGCGTAAGAGAGACATGGACATACAGGAGTGAGTCTGTTGAAGGTCCACTAAGGTGATTAGGAGACTAGAGCATCAGTCATGTGAGGAGAAGCTGTAAAAGCTGAGAGTATTTAACCTTGTGTGTATCTTCTCAATGTGTGTAAATGCCTCTTGGGAGGAAGTAAAGAAGATGGAGCCTGACTCTTCTCAGTGGTGCTCAGTGAAAGCACAAAAAGTAATAGTCACAAACTGAAATACAAGAAATTCCATTTAAACATAAGAAAAAAGCTTTTTCACTGGTGTTGTACACTGGAACAGATTCTCCAGAGAGTTTGTGGAGTCTCCATTCTTGGAGATACTCAAAACTCAACTGAGTATGGTCCTGGGCAACCTGCTCCAGCTGACCCTTCTTTGAGCAGGAGAGTTAGGTGAGACAATCTCCTGAGGTCCCTGCCAGCTTCAGCTGTTCTGTGATTCTATGGTTGCAGAGAGGCTTAGGAGTTTCCAGAAATGCAGCCAAACCTTTCTTTGTCTCTCTTATCATTAACAAACCAGTAAGAGCTCTCTCCTCTGCAGCCAGTCTGCCTCTGAAAGTAGTAGAATGTGAAATCCGCAGAAATATTGTAGAAATGCAAAATATGTAATTGTTGCCTTTTTACTATTAACATGTAATTAATTTGATTTTGTTTAATGACAAAGGAATAAATAGCTCCTGAATGTATAGTTAATGAACAAAGAAAACCCACAAAACTGTTATGGGATAGCAGCTTCACAAAGGAACATCTGTTAAAGGAAATGACCTGCACAAAGTCATTGCAAGTCCATTATTCACTAACTGGCTACCTATTGAGAACTAAATGACGCAAATGAGTTATATTCACTGGCTTTTCATCTCCAGCAACTGGGTTCAAATCCCTAATAAAGCACCAGGTGAAAATGAGTCTCTAAGGCCTCTATTCCAAATCCCCTGTTCTGCACCATATGAATTAGCACATTAGCAGGCTTGCCTCAAGGGAAAAGCAGGACTAGGACAGCAGGTGTGTCACACAGTATAATTGAGATGCAGCAGCAGAGCACACTGGTGCTTTTGCACAGTGCCAAGCTGCTTCACGGCACCTCTATTGATCTGTAACTTTCATAAGCTCTAGACTGGCCTCTAATTTTAAAAGCCCCGTCTTCTGTTACATCCAGGAAGCCTTCCAAGGGGGGAAAACAAAAAATCACTGACGTTTATGATTGAATAGACCAAGCCATACAGGATCCCCAGGTATGAAATTGTTTGTCAATATTAATTTGGTATATACAAACAGTTCAGAAAACAAATGAAGGACAGTCTCTTTTCATTTTTTTTCTCTTCAAAGGCCACTCAGGCTGTTGCGAAGACTATGTTGTGAGTGAGAGGAAGAAGAGGAGCTGTCAGGGATTAGCAGGCTGTTGAGCACAGAAGGTGTTTTTTTTTCTCTGCTGGTGTAGATATGTCAGTGGGGTGAAAGACTGACACGGGGAGTCCAACACAGTTTTGGTAGGGAAAGACTTCTGTGAAAAATATGAATAGGGAAAGGAAGAGTAATCTTAGCAGTGTACAATGGAAAAAAAGAGTCTTATTGAAACTTTCAAAATTTTGACAGTCATTCCCCTACTACCATGGATTAATGTTATGATACTGAGTATTCTTTGTATTATAGGCCGTCTGTCCTTCCTACAAAACAGCGGCGAGGAGCAGGGTCAGAGTCATTCCTGTAAACTGCCAGGCCTGGCAGCCTACATTTCCCAACCTGCCATGCTAATGCAAGGTGTCATCAGCTCCAGGGTAGACAACAGTAGGTACCTGTTTGATTCAAAGTTCAAGGCTCTTGTACCATATATATTTACCTGACAGAGCACCAGAGCAATGTGGTTACTGTCATAAAGCACTGGGAGTGGGTTTTCTGGTAGAGTTGTATGCATTCAGAGTCACATTTCTAAGGCTTAGCTGAATTATGCCCGTTGACAAAGCAAGGCTGATATGTTGAAGCGAAGCACTGATAAAAGCAGTAAAAACACTTTGTTTGTTCTTATCAGGAGCTATTTGCACACCTGCCAAACTGGAAAACAGTCATTTTTTCCATCTTTTGCTTAGTGATTATAAAATTCCTATTAGTGCATAACCCTTCTTCCTTGTTGATGATTAAGCGGCTATCTTACAAAACTCTGGATTAAATTGATGCATTCACTGCTTTAATCTTGGGGAAGAAAATTAATCTCTCCTGACATTCTGATGGCTTTACCAGGATGACATAAAGAATTATATTGGCAGAAGGATGCGGGTGGAGTCCAAAAGCAGAGATCCCAATTAGCTGTTGTGGAATAAATCCCAGCTGCCGTTCGACCCTTCAAATGTGATTCATTGGATTTTGTACATTCTGTCTAGCTTTGGATCTGAAAAAAAACAAAATGAAAACAGGTATTTAAAAGGTATTTCTATAACTAAACAGAAGCCTGGAAGTACTGCTGAATATTCATGAGTATGGTCCTAAATTTAACTCTGAAATTGCCTTGAGTTCATGAAAACAAGAATTCTCTTTAATAGAAAAATGCCAGTGTGTTGCTCTTTGTTTCCTGAGGCAGAACCAAAGGGATACCCCTCTGAAATTATTCACATGAAGGGTAATGACAAGGGAGAAAAGATATGTGAAATTTGAGGATTAGGAAATGTCAATTAGTACAGAACAACAAATTGGCTAGCAGTTAGGCATATGCTGTAGAAAGAGCCACAGATCTCTCTAACTGATTTCAATCTTCTCTTGAATTATAGTCTCCTAAACACCCTAACCATCACACCATAGATTCAACTTCTGTAGTCCACTTGAGCTTAAATGTAAGGGCCAGAGATCCCTCGTTTTCTCTATTGACTACTGTGGTGTGGCATGCTCTCATTTTTTTCTTTTATCGACTTGAGAAACCGTATCGGGTGCAAGGTTAGCCAGGACTCCAAGGAGAGCCAGACACAGATCCAGTCTGCAAGAAGGGGGTGCGGCACCTGAATGAACTCTTCCGCTGAAGGCCCAGACGCAGGCTTTGCAGACACCCTTGCTGAGAATTATTTGTGCCTAATTCTGGAAGAGTCTGTGTTTCAGCAAATTAATATTGTTTGAACAATAGTAAGTAAATGCATAAATCATTACTACCAGACCCATGTAACTTTAGAGCATTTCAAGATCTCAGTCTCTAAATAACTTTAGGCACTATGATTGAAAATATTGTTGTTAGGGTTCTGTTTCTTTGGTGTATAGGGGATATGTTTCCAACTGCAGAGAGAATTACACATAAGCTTTCTACAAGGTTGTGGAAAATTCTGACCTTTTACATGGTTGTTAGAGGTCGAAAAAGAAACTGGAGATCTCTTCTGTAAAAGTGTGGGTGTCTGTGGCACAAATGTCTGAGTCTGCTGCTGCCTGCAGTAGAAATTTCAGGTAAGGAATTTCGATACCTAAAACAAGGTTTATTTACTTGCCTTGCATCAAATTTTGGTGTGACTTTTTCTTAGTAAAGAAGCAGAAAAAATGTATAGCATAGTACATGTGTATGACATAAATAACATTGTACCTATGTTTCCTTAGTTTTTTTGTCATACAAACGCATGGTTGCATTCATAATTTCATGTGCAATGAGCCAACAGCTTCACTGAATCACATCCCTCTGTTGGAATTTGGATTTGAAGCAAGTAGGGAATTTGAAGATGGAATCTCAGCTTTTCACTGCTGAATTTAAGACTGGTTTTGTTTCTCAATGACCATGTGGTCCGTATTTTGTAACAGTAATAACTGATTATAATAATATGGTTGCTGTGGAAAGACTATTATTTAAATTTTATTTATTTACGTGAATTATGTGGTATCATATAACATCAAGACAGTATTATAGAATAGTAATTATTCTCCAGCACGCTTCATTTTAAACTCTTACCTTGCACATGATCACCATATAGGTTATATGCCATCAGTCCCATGGAAGTCTTTTGAAGGAGGCATATGGCTTGGTGAGCTGCCAACACAGAAGGGAATCACATCATCAGGGGAAGGCCTTGGGACCTTATAATCCCATTTTAGCCCTTTAGCAGAACCTTAAATAGGGCTAAGATGGTTCATTCACATTGAACACTTCCTTTGAGCAGGGGAGCATTTCAGCCTTATGCAGTTGTTGCTATCAAGGTTAATTCTTACAAAACAATTGCTTCACTGATGTGTCCAAGATATTAGTCTTATCCGTAGCATGGTAATGGGAACTGCTGCAATATCTTAGAGTCCGCAAACTTAATTCTTTGATCCAAAGAAATACAAGATTACTCGTTTCATAAATCCTTAGGTGATGTAGGTACAAAAATCCTATTGACAGTCATAGCATCATAGAAAATCATCTAGTCTGTCCCTCTGCCTTAAGGCAGGATAAGCAATACATTAACTATTTCTGGCAGATACTGTCTAATCTGCTTTTAAAGACTTCTGATGATGGAGACCCCAATGCCTCCCTAAGGCAATCTGTTGCAGTACTTCAGTATCCTTGCAAAGAAACTTCAGCGGGAGGGGGGAATAGTATTTAAAAATACTGGAGAACTGAGGAAACAAAAGAGAGAGCAAGGGTTACAGTCATAAGCCAATCCAAGGGAGGTTTGTAAAACCAAGATTTTTTAACGTGGGTCATTACATAAAGGACATCTGAGGATAGCGGGATGATGTAGTATCTAGGGATAAAATGGTTCCTGTGAAAAACAGAAAAGATGTCTGTCTTTTTTTTTTTTTCCATCCCACAAACACTGGCATTCTACATTATTGGAAAAGCCTGGGAATGCAAAAGAAATTGTATTCTTTGATCACAGGCCTAACACGAAACCAATCTAACAGGGAATTGAAATTATAGATGCATTATGAAGACTTAGAATACCACTCATGGCTAGATTAAAGTGAAAGTTCTTGAATAATTTCCTCCTTCGCTTCAGAGAAAAACCCTTATCTCCCAGAAAAATCAAAACAAGGAAAAAACCACTCATTTTGACTGCTTTGTATCTAGTTCTGTGTTGTAGGCCAAGTTGTAAGGAGGGTGTTTACAGCAATGAGGTGCTAATGTATTCATTGGAACCCAGAGTGTTCTCTGAAAAATACAAAAGCAATTACTATTAATCATTATATACAATGAAAGTAGTATTAGTGCCTTCTAAAATAATACATTACCACCTAGGATAAAAGAGCAGCTTCTGCATTGCTATTGCTGTTATCTCATGAATGCTTATGCCCTTTTTTTTTTTTTTTGATGTGTTGCTCTCCAAGTGGGTTTTGACCTTAGTAAAGAGCATGGTTTTCCAACAGGGAAAGTTAATTCTACATAATAATGAAGAGCATAGCTATTGTAACCTTTGGGCACGCAAACTGGAAATATTTGCTTGAAGCCCTTAAATAGGGTTTTGCAAATGGAGGTAATGGCTTCTGCCCAAGTGAAATTCAGCTGCCACACAGAAAAGTGGTGCCAGCTCTCTGTATCTCTGTAGCCTGACAATTACTTAAGAAGATCATAGGCCAAGGGCTGCCCTTCTGCATCAAGTGTGTGGAATTGCCTGAGTGCAACTCGCAGTCAGTTCTAGCACAAGCAAAGAAGAAAGGTGGGGGGCAACCTGGGGCAGCAGAATTCAAGGAAGGCTTAGTCAAGGAAGGAGGAGCCTTTATCTGGTGATGAGGCAAGGAATGTCAAAGGAAAATGATCTGGCACCTATCTTTCACCCTATAATTGAATATCATTTCATATGCCTTAGTGATATCAGTATATCTTCTGAATTTGGAACATAACCAGCAGTACCTGAGGCACCTGCAATAATGCCACAGGCCTTGCAGGAAAGTTTGATGTCGTTGATGAGAGGAGCTGCATGGTAATTTGCCCTGACAATAGCAGCCTCTCCTGTACCTGCCCCATACATTTTGTCAGAGTAGCTATGGTCCATTCTGATGTGCTACCTGAGTGGAAATGAGCTGGTATCGAGAAGGCACAGGAGACAACAAACACCACGCTGTGGACATGAAATCACGCCTTAACATTTTTTTAATCTCTAGGTCTGCGAGAAAACCCAAACCTTTTGTGCACTGCTGGCAATGTTACTTAAATCACTGAAAGAAGATGGTGTGCTCCTCCTCTGACCTCAACGCAGCGGTTAAGGGAAAGCTCATAGTACCACTTCAAGAATTCATCCTTTAGGGGTGCCTCTAAGCAATTCTTTTCACCTTTTTTCCTAGGCGATTTGGGTGTCTGTTTATTAAAAGCCTATTACATTCAGGCAGAGCAGTCTGTTTAATTTTAGTCAGGAGCAGTTGTAGACGAGTGACTGTCTGACATGCGGCTACCTATGCTGGAGAAGATTGAGAAATAACTTTACAATTTTTAGGTTTCTGCTTAGCCCTCTACCCCTCCAGATGCTCCTTAAAACCTGAATTAGGGAGGGTTTGTTTTGCAAAAAATGTGCATTTCAGTCCTATGGAGCTGGGGAAAGAAAAAATTAAACAGAAAGTATCTCTCCTTTCAGGATATGTATTATGTACATAAATCTCTTGCGTTTCTACCTATCTCAGTAACTGCATCCTTGTATATACAGGAACACCTTTTATTCCAAGGAATGATTTAAATCAACTCTGAAATATAAGTTTACCAAAATGAGAAGAGCAAAGGTGTTTAGCATCTCACTAAGATATTGCACAACAGCTTAGGATAGCATAGCAGTTTCAAATGTTTAATTTCACTCTGTGTAAACCACATTTCAAGCAATTCTACAATTTCTGTACATTCCTGCTGTCAAGAGGAAGCTTTGATGATATTTCTTTACTGTGGGCTCATTAGAGCTAAGCATGAGCATTATGCTGATGTATTAGCCTATCCCTGAAAAACAGTAATGTAAACGTTTTGTCGTATCACTACAGCAACAGGACAAACCAGTTGTGTTTTCCAAAGTCACAGAAAAATTTTGTGTGAATGATCAGATCTTGTATGTTCTTGTCTGCGACTTCTGTTTTATGTACATGCCTGGCACCTCCAAAATTGGTTCTAGAGCAAATATTTTCTTGCATGATATGAAGAACTGCATGTATGACAAGTATAAAAATCGTCAGAGATTTTTGGAAATATTATAGCTTTAAGTAAATTGAAAATTCAGAAAAAGTATGGATGCCCGTTAGAATCTTTTTAGCACATTCTCATGTGTTTAATATAATAGATCCAAGAAGTTTGTTTCCTCTTTCATTTAATGGTAAAAGGTATTTGCCCTTACGTGTTCAGCCTTTGATAATGTCCATGTGAAAAACAAATTATTGGTATGGCGCAAAATGAACGTTGTGTTTATCTGAAATTGGCTTTGCTATGGTTTTGCATTGACTTTTGGGAAACATTATATCCTTGTCTTCCTGTAAATTTCATAAAATTACACCTATTCAGATTTAAAAAGGTGTCTTGGTTTTGTGCTTGTAATAGACTTAGCTATTGCATTTGGATTTGTCAGCCACCATATGTGTTAACTTCCTTTCCTTAATTTCAATATTGTTCCACTCTAACTATATGGGTATTTGTGTGTGCATAGCTGGAGATAACAGTAAAACACAAAATTACTGACAAAAAAAAAGTATTAATACTTTATTCATAATTAGAAAGGAGATTATTTGTCCCCAACTAGGTTTTAAGTGCATTCAGTCTAACATTCCTGCAAAGTTGCAACGCTCTCTGAAAATCTTCCACTTCAAATATTTAATACTAACTAATAATTTAGACATGAGGATTCGAGAGTACAAATTAACTTTGCATGAGTTCTCTTTAAGGATCTACAACAAATTTAAAAGCTTTCACAGTCCCTGAAACTTTCAGGTGCAGCCAGCATATTCCTGACCCATTTAAAGAGAAACTTGAGATGCTTCTTGTTGGAGGGAATAGCTAAATATGCCATGTGACTCGCAATGAATTCTGCTATGTTTAGATTTGATTCCTTCTCTCTCTCTCTCTCTCTTTCTTTCTTTTTTATAAAAAAAAAAATTAACAGAGTGCTCATCTTTGATGCGTAAGGTCACTACAGAAAGGTCCTCTGTGGTCACCTGTGGTCTGAAACTATGGGTCATTTAAGTTTTATATACTTCTCCAGAGTATTACTTTTCATTCATTTAATTTATTTGCATTATGTTTTTTTGGCTGCCATGTTAAGCATTGTGTAAACACAGAACAGGAATTAATTCCTTCCCTCTGGTATTGGATACTTGTGAATTATTTAGTATGGAAATTCCTGTTCTTTCTGAGTACCCACTGTAAAGATCAGGATATTTATAGATCACAACTGAGCTGCTCTTTCTTGCACTTTTTGATAAGTGAATTGAGGAGGATGAACCCAGCTCAAATTCATGTTCCAGCTCTGAGACAGGTATCTTATCCCACCTTAGAGGCAGGGATCTCAGACCCATGCAGATCATTGACTTAGCCAGGGTTTCTTAAGGTGTTTACTGCTACAGTGGCAGCCCATGCCATACCCTCTGGACCAACCAACCTTCCTCTCTCTGCACGAGTGGAGATCACCACTTAAAAAATTATGGGTTTCCAGTTTTTCTTGCTTTAAAATGTCGGGTCTAGCACAGATGCAGCAATTTCAAAGTTCAAAATGATATGGTCTCTTATGTTTAGCTCAAAAACTGTGTCTAGACACCAGATTCTGCAGGGCTATAACTTAGCACCGCACTGCATGGTGCTGCCCTTCGTGGTCCAGAGTTGCAAATTACACCTTTTGGCTGCCTACTGGCTTGTAAGTGTTGTGGGTGTGTAGAAGTCGGAGTTTGAACTGAAGGGATATCCCAAGGTCTCACAGTAAATAGATGTCTGAAGAATTCAAATAGAGCAGGTTCAGTAGAAATAGCTGCGTTTACGGGGAAATGGGCTAATAGCCAATGCATAGTGGTAAGGCAATGAAGCTGAAAGCGAAACTACCCTGAAAGGGTTGAGTACCTTTCTCTGTGGTGGGGGAGGAGGAGGTAGCAGGAGGATCTGTGCTTTGCTTCGAGTCCATGTGGGTCTCTGGAGAGAAATGGAAGTAAAGGGGCTGCTCTGTGGGTGAGGGCACAGCTGGCTGGCATCTGTGATATCTGTGCATACTGAGAACAAAGAAAGCAAGACTTAGAAAATACTTTGATAGGGAAGCATTGTTTAACCAAGAAGTCACTCAGTAACTCTTGCTGATGGTTTCAGGTACAAGTCAGTTTTTGGAGATTTTTGTCTTCACCTTGTTTCTCCTATAAGATCTGTGACTACTACAGGAAAAATGGTTTATATG
This sequence comes from Himantopus leucocephalus, assembly GCA_003993805.1. NCBI lineage: Eukaryota > Metazoa > Chordata > Aves > Charadriiformes > Recurvirostridae > Himantopus > Himantopus leucocephalus. The sequence continues at coordinate 109,475,034 of RSEF01000001.1, read as the reverse complement.
ATATCAGTACAAATATCGCAGGAAAACTCTTTACTTCCTGAGAATAGTACAGATGCAGTCATATGCAGTACGGTATTAGCTGCAAACCAAATATATCAATGTTTCTTTCTCTAAGTGGTGTTCTAGGCAAATACGTTGATCTTTCTTTTGACATTTTCCTGCCTCCTTTGGAATATGCAATCTGAAGGTTCTCTGTTGTGCAGTTTTTTTTGTTTTTAAGTTGGTCAGATCTAGTGAAACTGATGGGGAGAAGAGAGGCCAAGCCATGCTGAAGTAAAAGTGTACAAGAAACGTGATATTTATATCACCTGTGGATTCTTTCCTGTATCACTTTTAATAGTGTCTACTCTGAGTGTTCCAGGTTAAGAGGAGGTTAGTGTGAATTGTCACAGGTAATAAATCGGTAGGATTATTGAGGAGAGCAGAAACAGATTGAAGATGCATTTGACTGCAATTTGGTGTATTTGTTTCCTTAAGCCATGGTTTTCTACTAAGTTGTCTTCAACAAGGCATTTTCCAAAATTCTCCATGTGATTTCTTGGCTGAATAAAGCATCCCATCACTGCTGTAACAGCAGTGATGTTGTGTTACACTTTGTGCTGAGGCATCCATGAGGCTTGATTCATGTGTTTTGACAGAGGCTGATCAATATGGTGTGCTTCCTTGAAAAACTATAGTTCTCAGGACAAACACAGCTTTCACAACAAAATGCCTTTGTATATGATTTGTTTGCAAATATGCTTGGATTGCATGCATAAAGAATGAGGCGTCACAAGCACTTTGGGGATGATGGTGGCATTAGAGGATAGAATCATATCATCATATTCACAGATCAAGGGTGCAAGAGAACAGAACCAATGGATGATAATATACTCTTACCACTGAGTTAGGATTGGGGATTTACAGCAATTGTAGTCCTATATCAGATTAGAGATTGATGTTAAAAAAACCTTTGGATGGCTCTGTGAACTAATCTTTGTGTTACCTAATGCAAATCTAGGGTGATCTATATAGAAGCTCCTGTCACTAGGTGAAAGAAAGAATTTCCATTTTTTTTGTGGACTTTGATTACTAATGCTCCTAGACTGCTTGCTTGTTTGAGAATGGCAAAATGTCTGACAGGGTTATTGTGATATGAGTGCACTCTCAGTAAGAGAGCATTAAAATGCTCTCTTTTTTTTTTGATGCAGCATCAAAACTTTTTTAGCAGTGAGAGAGGGACTGGAGCTGTCACACATGCAGATTAGCAGCACTGTCCCCTCTGGGCAGTAGCATTATGGTTTGTTGGGGAACTGAGGTATCCCAGCACTTTCCTTTGGAAGAGACAGGCAAGGCTGTTAGAGGAGACCATCAAGCCTGAGAGCCAAGCATGAGAACAGACAGAGGCTTAGGTCTGCAAGCTGCTGCATTGACACGAGAAGGCCTGGAGGCATGTCAGCATAGCACGTGCAAGCCAGCGGCCACATATCTTTTGCTGTGCCTGTGCCCAGCTGGGTGTTTACATGCATGGCCTCCCACTATGTCTGTGAGCCCTCGGGATGCGGATGATTCAACACCTTACTTCTGAACCTTTTAATGGCAGGCAGCCTGCCTATGGAGGACAAAAATTACAGATACAGTCAGCTGGTATTAATTCTGCTATTTATTTTTTAAAAACATTGAAGCAAAACTGTAGCCTACCAGCTGACTGATTTCTAAGATAATTCTTCTTGGAGAATTTTTTTACTGGAGACAGATAAGGGAATATTCTTAAGGATCACATTGTAGAGGATGTTCCCTTCACAGTGACAACAGGGAAAAAGGTAGATGAGCTAAGATTAAGAGATATAGGTGACTAAGTGGTCAAGGCTGGTGCCGGCAGGAGTTGGAAGAGGGCAAGTTAAGAAGTATAGGAAAAAGGAGATGAGAAATCTAGACAATGCAAAACTCTTCATTCTTAATAGAGCAAGACTGATGGGCACTGTGCTGAGGAAAACTTCTCTTGTCTGCACATCTTGATTCCCAGTAACTTAAATGAGAAATCATCTGAGGAGGCTTTCTTGTAAGTTTATCAGTGCATTGTATACCGTGCTGTTTCTGCAGTCTGTGAAGCCTGTTGTAATGTATCTTATTACTTCCAGACAGAATAGGAAGAGCAGTCATTTCCAGAAATGAGAGCACTCTGTATAATTATGGGGAATGAGTTATGCATAATATATGCACACTTCAAAAATAAAGATTATCTGCTCTGAGATATCCACACAGTATTAACTGACTGAATGCAGGAATCTGTCCAGTGGCAAGCAAACAGGAATTAAAACAATGATAGAGGTGAGGATTTTGTAGTGGATGATGGGAAAGAACCATCAAAAAAGAAATTAAGTGATAAAATTCCTTGGCTGCCAGTGAGTTATTAAAGGTGAAAGCTTACAAAGGGAACATTGTGTATAAAGATGCCATCATTAAAGAATGATGCCAAGCTGGGGGGAAGGAGGGGAAGAGAGCGCTACCCACAGAGTGTCAGTCAGAGGTGCAAGGAGACCTCGTTTATTCCACCTGGCAAAAATATCAGGTGAGGGAACTTGCAAATGTGTAAAGGGAGAGATAGGAGGAGAGGGAAGTAAATGTGAAGGCAATCAGAGATCCCAGATTAGCTGAGACAGTCCTTAAATACAAGCTTTGTCTTGCCATCATGAGATCTCTGAAATGTCATTTTGTCTCAGATTTTGAAGGGAATACAGTAGCCAGCCACTTGTGCAGTGGCAGAAGATCAGAAGACAGAAGCTCTGCCTCAAACCCTGTTATTCATCCCGCTGTCACAGTGTGCGTGCCCTATGATGACAGCTGGCACTCACGGTTTGTTCTCCAGGATGGTGTGTATATATATGGATTTATGTAACACACACACCACCAGCATCAGATCATGTGGCCTCACACAGAGGGATTGTGTAAAACCCAAGGTAAAGCTCCTCCCTCACATGGATTTTTTTGTTGTTGTTGTTGTAACTACCTTATTTGGGGGCCTCTTTATGCTAACTTTGTGCTCTAGTGCTATGTACTTTGTTTTTAATGATGATATTGAAGGGATAAATAATGCCTTGTTAAGAAAACGTTTCTTTTTGAATTGCTTTAGACATTTATGCTTGTCACTAGTTCCTAAAGGAAAAAGGCTACTATTAAATTCCAGTATCGGCCAACCCTGTTGCTTTACTACACCTCAGAAACAGCGTGATGCTCAGAGGGCTTTCCCAAAGTGGCTGAACTACATGGTCTTACCCAAAATGACGTGGTCAAAACCAGGCTGGGTCTCCTGCAGACAGACTGAAGTGAGTCTAAGCTTGGCACCTCTTGACTCCCTGCTCTGATAAACAGCATGTGAAACTTTACCTGAAGGTACCTTGGGTAGGGCTGGTTCTTGTTTGGAGTTCAGGTGTAGTGTATTTGTTCTCAGTCCTAATTATTTTCATTCATTAGCCTCCCTACTTCCCTTATGTAGAGCTGGTCTCTTCTTCTGCTTTATGCTTGTTACCATAAGGTAGTTGGTACTGAACTTCTCTTAGTTATTTTTAAATTGTTACCTTTTTTTCCTAAGTACTCTTAGTATTTGAACACTAGGCTATAGCACTTGTAGTGTATGACTTCTGCCTTTCTTCCCTTCTGTGCAAAATACCAGATAGTAGTCTCTTCAAAAGCATGAAATTTTTTAAGTTCCATATGCATTTGGGCATTGGGTAATCTAAGTCCCATGAAAGTCAATTTGATTTATTCTCTAAACATTTTAGTCATACTGGCAAACAACCTCTAAGTTGTGTGGGTGTTGAGCTCTCACAGATTTCAGCAGCAATTGGACTTAGACAATTTAAGGATGTGCTTTAGGTTCACACCCTCAATGTTTTGTTTAGGTATGTTTTCTCTCTCACATTACTATTGAAGAAATCAGTCTACACTGTTGCTGGGAAATTCTGTTGGCATCATGGTCTCTCTGGGAAATGAGATCCATGCACCCTCTGTCTCTGGAGGCCAGCTGCCGCTGGAACGTTGCTGCCCTGGGACACCCTCCCAGCAAAGGTCCTCTAAATACAGTGGAGAGTTCAAGCAAGAGCTTTCAATAAACTTGCCCCTCTTCCGTGCTAGCCTAGCTGAATGCCACTTAGCTCTCTCAGTCTTTCTTTCTAAGCCAGTTGCATGATCTCGTTAATCATTTTTTCCCTTTCTTCTGAGTACTCTCTGGTCTGCTAATAGATCGTTGGTAATGTTGGTGCTCAGCACAGGGCACACTATTCCAGGTGTGATTGCATCAGCACCGTATTTTTCATTCAGCGATATCATTAGTCATCACTGTTTGCAGTATAGAGGGCAAATGGAGTGACTTTTCCAGTCCAAACAGTTTTAGTCATATATTGAGGCTGGCATGTAGAGGCGTGCACCCTGTAAAGGACCAGGCTCATGATTTCATTATCAAACCTAGCTCCTTCTTCCAGCCAAACACTCTTGGATAAATAGAATTCTGTGCTTTGCCATTTTGCTGCTGTGTATTAATATAGATTCCTTTGTGGGGGCTGAGAAGCTGATACTCAGTGAATATAGTTAAACCACATTTTCCATTATTATAATGAGAAGGACCTGGTGAGATCACAGGAAAGCAAGCCACACATACAGGGCATTTTCTGCAGTTTATATTAAAATTATAAATTTCTGCAGAAAAACAGGATGTTTGGGAGATTAAAAGTGTGCATTATTCCCTTTATGGCATTGCTTCTTCTGAACTGGCAGGAGCATTGCACTATTTGTTCTCTGCATGGCATCAAGCAGAGGTTGGGAAAATGGATGTCTACTCCCTAAAGCAATTTGTTTTAGCAATGCTGTTAAAACACAGATCAGAATTATCTTTAATACGAATGAGAAGCTGGAACCACTTGAAAAGGCAGATGGAGGATTTTCCAGACCTATAAACCTGCCTCCTTCATGTTTTGCTTGTGCGTTCATGGTGTTTCCTGCTCCTGGCAGCTTAACCTTGTTATGCCACACATAGGTTTTTACCTGGACCGTACTTGGCATAGCTGCCTCAGTATGAGGACTTGTTTTGCTCAGTTCAAAATCCACAGGACTGTTTCTGTCTCATCATTGACTGGCTTTTAGCTTGCACAGGGGAGCGACACCTGAATAGGGCTGAATAGCTAGTTCATCATCCAAGACTGAATAGACAAACCAGTAGATGACCAGAGTGATTACAGGCACAAGCTGGTTCACATTCAGTGTAGACCTTGTCCTTGTCTCACAATGTGAAAGGCTGCCTAGTTTCCATGGGATGGGTACTTTTTTCTGCCCAAGAAGCTGGCAACAGGTTAGTCAGGAAAAAAAATAGTAGATTTCTTTTGTTTTGAAGAAGGAAAAGAATTCTGATGATGAACTAGTTTTCATAAAAATAACTGAGGACTTTCATTAATTTCTTTTTGGGACAGCAGCTATGTTCCATGCTTTACTTTAGTTTAACATACAGCTTGCACGTAGTTGAAGGTTAAGGTGTCTGTTTTGGTTTTGTCTTGATTTCTGGTGAAGTCAAGTCATCTACTGCTTGTAAAAGGCAAAACACAGGAGAGGGAGTCTTGTAAGCCTGTACTCTTGCAAATGTACTGAATGTCGTACTGCTTGCTGTTAGAAAAAGCAGGCAGTTTCTCATCTTCATGGTAGCAGAGAAAAGGCTGGAAACATGGTAGAATGTGTCCTTACCATGTATTCATTTCTTAAAATATCGGTCTTGGAAATGCTGAATGTTACGAAAATTGGTCGAGGACACATTCTAGAGCAACTGGGATTATTGATGTTAACAGTGTAAAGATGGTACCTGAGTTACTCATAATCAGTCTCTCAGTAGTCCTCATCCAGGCAAGTCAGCTGCAAAGTAATTTTGACTCTCATATCTTGCGTAGTTTCAAATTGCTGTCTTGTGGCAGCCTGAGTTGGGTAAGTTACAGTCTGCAGCTTAATTCAAGTTGTAGAAAGACCCATCCGTTTAAACAAGGGACCTTTGTTTAAATGTTGCTAAATGTTCACATGTGATGTGATGTCTATCGTTGCTGGTAATAAAATTCATTTTTGCCCAGGTTTATATGTTTAAGAAGCCTAATTTACAAAATGATAAAACTAGTCTTTATATAGTTACACTCCTCAGTCAATAGAGGCCAAATTGTTTGATATGTTCAGTATTTTGGGTGTTTTGCTTATCATGTTTGAACTTATCATATTTGCTTATCATGTTGAAGGTCTGAGGTCTGACTCTACTGTACACTAAAACTACACAGACTTGTAGCTTTGAAGATGGCTACAATATCCTTTGCCTCCTGTCTATTGGGTAAATGCATATACAGAGCACGTGAAGGTCAGCCAGGTTTTCTTAGAAATGGGGGTGATATTAGAGGCTTTTACTTGGCACATGGTTTATGCTTTAAAAACTAGGTTTATGTGAAAATAATCCTGATGAGCATGTTTGTCATGTCTCTTCCAATCATACAAATGCTTTTATACCCTGTGGGCTTTCAAGCCTTTCTTTTTTAAATACTCTGTAGCCTGTACTGAAGTAATCTCCAACACTAGGATTTTGACTGTAGAGAAAATAATTGCTTCTTACATGATCCTGACTTGTAACTGAATATAAATTTATACTGGCAGTACTGGTTGGTGGGGTTTTTTTCCGTTAGCCTTTTATATCCCTCTTTCTACTTTATTGCTTCAGTTATCTGCATCCACCTTGCAGTGCATATCAGAGCTACAGGTCTTATTTTAGATTGAGTATCACTGCTGATAATTAGGAATTCTAGCCTAATGGACAGTAGCCATTTTTTTTCTTCTTTTTGTTGTGTCTGAACAGAACGTGTGAGCTTTTCTTTTTTTAACTTGAAAGAGATAAGAAATAAAGAGATGGAGAACTGGTTAAATGATGAGTCTTGTATAGCCTTGCTTTTCTTTGTCATCCCCTTAGGCTGTTCAGAGCAGAAATTGCATGAGTAAGAGTTGTGGTGGTTATATTAATAGATTACGCTTTGCATTATTTTGTATGTGAGCCTTACAGGGGGTCCCTGGGACCTGTACCTATATTTGATGAATTAAAAGAAACAATAACAGCACACTGGAGAGACTCGCCCTTTTAAAGAGCTGTGGAAGTGTACAACTGTTGGTCTTCAAAACAATGCAGGGAGAGAATGGTGCTAGTTTCTTCTGACACAAACAAAAGGAGAAGCATGGCTCGCTGCCTCACTGACTCTAATGTGGCAAGCTTTCTCGAATGACATGGGAAGGTAGCCGAACAGCAGCTATCCAAGCAAATAGCTATAAAACCTCCTTTAAATCAGTATCCCACTGCTTGACTCCAGTCCTTTCTGCCTTTCCAGCTGGCATGTTTACTTCCCGAGCACCTACAGAAAGTGTAAGGAGAGCGAGGCATGCTGGGTGAGGTCTGGAGAAACTCCAGCCAATTGTAATATCTCGCTCCCGTTTCTATTGATAGCTTGGGTTCCTGTCCCACCCCACTGTCAGTAATCTCTTTCTTGCTCCTGTGTGTTGGCAGAACTCCACCCTACCAGATCTTTTTCATTTGTATTATTCACCCTGTTACTGTTGCTACTCCCTAGTACATGCTTCCCTGAGGGTCTCAAAATCTCACCCTGTCTTATTCACAGCAGCTGTTCTCATTCCAGGAGTCTGTGTGAGGGCAGCCAGCATTGCCTGCTTTAGAGAAAAGTGCTTTAATCATCATGAGTGACAGGGAATAAAAGTCGTTTCTTCTTAACCTCCTCCTCGTGATGGGGAGGGTTGCTCTGCAATGTCTCTTACTTCGTTTGTAGTCTAATATGTTTATATAAATAGCTTTTAACTTGCTGTTTTTCTGTCTTTTGCACACATACATCTTATGAATGTGTGCAAATAGATCCATGTGAATACTCATTCATATTAACTCAACTGTTAATGCTAGTTATTTGTTAATCACTTATTAGTAACAGTTCCAAATATCTCTTCCACTGCTTGCACATCTGTCAAAAATCACTGGCATTCCATCACTTAGAAACTACTCAGTCTTCATTTGTTGTCTTTCTGTAAATATGTAATAACAGAAGCTGGCCCAGAAAACCTGCTGGGACAAAATTCCATCAAAAATACAGCTTCTAAGAAAAATGGATAAATTTTCCGAGTTGGGTACACATCACAATAATGCAGTGTTCTCATAATAAGGAGTCTGTTTAGATTTTCCCCATAAATTACTTTGGAATTTGTATTTTATTTCTGGATCATACTACAGTATAAAAATGTAGAAAACAATTGACTCTGAATATTTTAGTCTTTGAACATATTCCTTTGAGAATTTTGAAACACTCGATTTTCATTCCTGTCCTGAAAGCAGTGAGGTAGCAAAATATCAAAATCCTTCATGAAACAGATCTTACAACCTCTTCATGTTAATAAATCCTAATCCTGCAGGCTTAATTTGGGCTATATTCCCTTCATTTGAGTGAGCTCACGTGAAATCCAAGGTATCATGTTCTCATGAAGTACAAACAGATGGGTGAAACGTCACTTAATGTGAAACTTTACCCACCAGCCATCTAGGAAAACTAATTTTCATAGTGTGTGGAACTGTTACATATTCTTCTTTGCAAGTCCCATTAGTTGAAAGCTACCGAGCCCATTCACTAGTGTTTGAGTGGTCCTTTTTTCCAATACTGATCTTATGTCAGGCTGCAACTCTTCTGATTTTGTTTCTGGTGATCACCAATTTTAACTCTAATGAAGCTTGGATAATTGAAGAATGGAATTCCGTGAATGAAGCTGAGCATGAAGCTCAGCCAAAATGGCTGAGTAACTGTCTAGCAGAGAAACTCATCCTGAGTGACCCTCTCACAATCTGGCCCTGTCTGGAAGTATTCTTGTTGGATTTACACTGCCCATTTGAAAAAATGGCAGCTCTGCTTTCACCATCAGACTAAAACCAATTATGAACTATTTTAAGCTAATGGCTTTAGCACAAAAGAAATGAATGTGGTCTTTTTTTCAACTGCTTCTGACTAATATTCTGTCAGCCGAGCATTATAATTAATCTTAATTCACATAAGAGGTAAAAAGGCATTTTTCAGTACTGAAGTCTTTATACAAGTTCTCTGCTTAAATAATTGAGTCTTAACCTCCCCAGAATGAGTCTGTGGTGTGCAGTTTCATTCTAGCTGCATGTCAGAGTGGGCAATTTGTTTCCTGTTTGGCTTTTCTTCTTCTTTTCTCAAATAAGGTTCTAACATTAAAGCATATCAAACACATTGAGGCTACCTAAAGAAAAAAAAAAAGGTAAGAAAATCAGATGCAGGCAAATTGGTAATATCTGATGCTCCGTCTGTAGTAGCTGCCACTGTTGCTTGAGCTGCTTCTTCTACCACCACTGGTTATAGTACAAATATTCACAGTTTTAGATGGAGCAATTTCTTAATGGTAATTTCTCCTCTTGAAGGTTGAGGCTTGTACACAGGTGTCTCGTATGCCAGAACATATGATATATTCAACCGTATATCTCTAGGGCTATGAATGGTGTTAAAGATTGATGGATATTGTCTTACTGAAACATCAGAAAAGCCTAATGAATCAATTTGCTGTCCCTAGAACATCAATTTAAGAGCACTGGGTTTTCCACACAGAAAAGATCATTGGACTGTAACTTCAGTGTCCTACTTCTGACTCAGACAAGTGTCCCTGGCCCTCCTTCCCCTCTCCTACTCAAGGCATCACATCTGCCCTGTATCTGGGCATGGGAAGAATTTATTTTCTCAAATGATGAGTTTTCTCCTTTTAGCTTTATCTCTTTTTTGCTCCATGTCACTGGACATACTTGACTGAATGTAAGAGTTATAACCATACAAATAGAAGGGTTCATGTTGAGATTTCACACTGAATCTGTTCATTTCAGGGATAATACAGCTATATGTCAAGGCTGCAGAAAAGCCAACGGTTCACAAAAAAAGTGTGCCTGTTTTCTGTATAAATTTGCAAGCTTGTAATGGGGATAGAATAGACAGATCTCATGGGATTCGCCAGTGCATAATTCCAGGCAAATTCAGGCTTAAATCTGATACAGAAAAAGATGGGATCATTGCCATGGGGTACAGGAGCAAGGAGCACAGGCTGTTGGAACTGTTTTGCTCATCCTGGTTTTCTAGTATGGCTGACTCTGAAGCTGGAGTCCGATGATTATTAGTAGTTAGGGCCCTGCATGTGGGAGAGGAATTCAATGCTTAGTTGTTCTTAGCTTGCTTCATGAAATTCAAGACAAAAAAGCGTGTTGGGATTTGTGGTTGCTCAGCACAATGACATCCACATATATTTTTTGAAGACCTGAGAAGACATATAGACTATGCCTAAATTCTATCCATCCTGCAGATAATGGAGCAGTGTTAGAAAAGTATGGCTATTCTGATTAGTTTCTCCTGGAACTTATGAGCAAATAGATAGATTATTTATGTTGTGGTAGTTTTATTGCTTTTTGCTCTGTAATATTGTCACCAGAAGAGGCTGGACTAACTCCTGAGATATTTGCAGGTTTATTCTCTCTGGCTATTTCTAAACTGGATATACAGGAATACTTTCTGACTCTGAGAAAACATCATTTTCCCAGCTCCATCCAAAGTTATGTCAAGAGTTAAAAACCAGGAACATAATTCTTTTCTTTATTTTCCACAACTGCGCATCAAGCCCAGTTGCAGAGGTTAGAAAGAAAATACAGACTTTAAACATGTACAAAGAATTCATTCTTCCTTCTTCTTTAAAGTTTGGTTGCTCATTTGCCGTAATTTTGGACCTCCTACATAGGACCAGGTAAACAAGAGAAACACTACACAGTTTATTCATCCTGGATGGTGCATTTTTCAAGTGATGTTCAGAAAGTCTGCTGCACGTATGTAGACCTGATGAATACATGACACCTGATGCTTCTGTTTCTATCAGAAATATGCTTGTCTGCTTAGATATAATACCTTCATTACTTACTCAAAACCTGGAAAGATAGATCTGCATCTGATGTAAGTTGTCATTGACAAAAGCTGAGGAGGAGCTCCTGGAATCCATTTTGTATTTTAGGGCAGTTCATAAAAAGAAAATAGACTTACATTTCACTGCAACTATTTGGCTGTCTGACAGTTGAAGAAGACCAGTTAAGCAAACAGAAAAGGTGATGAAAAACCGAGTTCAGTGTTGGTTATGTTCAAAGTGAAAGGAGGGAAAGGGCAACACATTAGTTACTAAGGCAACTGTTTGTTTAATGCTAAATCATTTCCTCATTGAAGGGAGCAGCTTCTGTTTCAAATTAATTTCCTAAACTGTGTTGCACTACTCACTCTTTCCCCTTACCGTGTTTCATGATATGCACAACCTCTTGCCAGCATGTATTTTCCAGCTCCCCTCTAACTGTTGAACAATATCACTCAGTGAGCGGTCAGTGTGCAGGTACGAGGCAGAGATTATGTGATTCGTAGCCTTTGTTCTAATCCATCAGCACCTTCACAACACAAGCTTCCACGTAAGACAGGGAACAACTGCCACTGACTTACTGGAAAGCTGCATAAAGGTACAGTCACCATAGAGAGACGGGAAAAAAGAATAAGGTTAGTCAGGGTTCATTCCCCTGATTATTTTTGAAGCACAGATGGTGATGATCAGAAAAAATCAGTTGTCTTAGACGAGGCACTCTACCACTTCCTGAAGAAAACATAATAGAAAACACAATAGAAAATCTCACAGGTTACCATTTTAATCTCTTATCTAATCTACTCGGCACATTCCCCAATGTATTTCAAACTCTTTAGTTTTATTTATACTCTTTCCTCACCCATTTTGTCATATAAGGGCTTAATTCTAGTTTAATATCTACATTGTAAGTAGTTAAAATGTGCTCCATTTCCTGATTTCTACTTTGGAAACTTTGTATTTTAAACTAATCGTACAACAAATCGTTATTTTCTTTTAACTTCAAGGTAGGGTAACTGTGCTTCTGAATGTATTTCTGAAAATAAGAGAATTTTAATTTTCAGGAACAAAAGGGGTGTTAGAATTTTTTATTCAAAATATTGGTATGTCTTTATGTTTTAAGACTCGCAGACATTCTTATTTATTGATCAGCATATGTTTCTCAGTATCAAATAACATGATTTCATAAATAGTAATGATCTGAATTTGGTAGTGGTTTTATTTGTGAAAATATTCATGACTCCTTCTCTGGAGTTTTAGAATTCAATCCGTTTTAGTGCCTATTGAGGAAGGAATTTAGATGAGGAGTGGAATTACCCATATGTAAGAACATAGTGAGAACATATGTCAGAACTAGTGTTAAAGCTGCATTTGAGAGGTCAGGAAGTGCAGGGGTAAAACGATAACTGCCAAAAGTCAAGCTGAGACAGATCTTGTAAAGGAAATTTAAGCAAATTGTGAAAGATTTTTCAACCATGCAAATAAGAACAAGAAAAAAACGGAAGCACTGTGCACTGAGGATGGGGATAGAATTAAAGATGATCTCAATTCCCATTTTAAATATTTTTTTTAAATTTTCTTTGAAGTTGAGTTTGAGGGAGGTAGAAAGAAGAAAAGTATGGAGGAGATGGCTAATGGCAAGAAGGGAATGGAAATTTCCACAACCAAGATATGAAAAATAAACTTTGAGATCTCAGTTCACTCCAGCTCACAAGGACTCTTCCTCTTAGATACCTGAAGGGACTGGCGTACAAAAACGGATGTCCAGCACAAAGTTTTTCTACAGTGGAATCAAGTTATAGTGGACATTTATGAATAGAGAACAGCAAATGTATTGCCAATTGAGGCGCTGAGTGGCAAGGGAAAAGCAATCCAAAAAGCTGCAGGCCTGTCTTACTAAATGCATTTATGCATATAGCTTTGTACAAATTTTGAAGGGAAGAATAATAGAGTATATAAAGATAAATGAAAACAGGATCAAATGCAACATAAGTTTATCAAAGGAAGAGCATAGCATAACAACATATATGTTTATGTTCTTTTTTTCTTTTTTTTCTCTTTTTTGTAAGATACCTGCTTTTTAGGCAAAGGAAATTCAGCAAGTGTTGCTTAACCCACCGTAGAGCATTTGACAGGGTACAGAATACAAAATTAAGTATTCAGCTGAGGAAGATGTGGACTTGTGTAAGAACTGTACAGTGGTAAAGTATCTGGTTTAGTGAGGAGATGACACAGATTATTAAGGGAAGCATTTAAGCTGGAAGGATGCTATTACCAGTGTTCTTTAAGGATGGGTCTCCAAAGCAATCTTGTTTAGTGTTTTCATAAATAAACCTGGCAGAAAATGAGGGAGGACCAAATAGACTGCAGTGATGGCACAGCCCAAGGAGGGGCCATCAGTGCAGTATAGGACTGGACTGTTAACACTCTGAAAACTGGATGACCTTAAGGACAAGAAAAGAAATAGGATGAAGATTCATACTCAGTCCAGGGTAGTATGTAGGGTTAGACACAGAGGCAGAAAAAAACCTTCTGCTGTCAACAGGCTTGCCATCAGCTGGGGAAAAGGCAACATGAGGAGAGAGAAGCAGGCCTGTTCGATCACAGGATGACTATGTAGCACAACCATGAGGGAGCTGGGAAAAGGGTGAAAGTGGGGGCAATTTTAGGTGAGATACTGTCAACAGAGGGGAAATAGTAATTTCATTGTGTGAGAATCAGCTGAGGCCTCATCTAGAATATTGTGTAGAGAGTGGTGCTCTGCAGTATCTGGGTAAGATTAAATAAACCTCGACCAAGTGGGAGCTACTTGAATAATGTGGGGAATAGAAATCTATGAGTATTGACCTGGCTAATCTAATGACGGATGAGAGGAGATTGATCACCCTAAGTAAATACAGTACTACATAAGAGGGGGAGAAGAAGCATGTATAAATCAAGTGTGATTACATTAAGGCTAAAAGTGAAGGGGAGTTATCTAGCCATCAGAGGAGTCCTTAAGCAGACTTTCAATAGGAGTGGCAGAAGTATTCACCTGGTCTCAAGGTAGGTCTCATGTGGCTTGTGGAAGGACTTTATGTTGCGATGCTTGTACAGAGAGGGATTGGACTCTAAGACCGAGGACAAAGTGCTCAGTCCATGGCACTGATGCAACCTACCAGTTGAGCTCCTTGTACCAACACAGATGATTCTCATTGTGCAGAGAGAACCCAGTGGGCTCTGGGTGTGTCCTGCAGCACCTGCAGTTCCTGTAAGGAGTTATTTTTGCTGGCAGAGAGAGCACTCTGCAGAATGAGTATTTATGCACTGGCATCTGATTTCTTGAAGGTCATTTTTTGACTGCATCATTGTCTACTTTTGCCCTCTGTTGCCAATCTTCCTTCATTTTTCCCCTTTTGCTATCTACATTGGTTCATTTTACTCCCAGTCTTCATGTGTGGTTTCTTTTCTCCAGGGCTCCCAACATTTGCGATATTGTAAGCGAATAATAGTAAATAAGGCCCTTTGCTTCTAAGCAGAATATTCATGCGTAAAGACAGTTGGTTTCCCAAGGCATCCTTTCCTTTTAAAAAAAGTAAGAGTCTCTGTTATGTATTTTAGACCTAGGTTATAGCAGCAGCTTAAAAAGATAATGCCAGTATATTGTATTATTTTCCCCAAAGGAAAAGCATCCATGCTTAATGAGACATTGAGGAGAGGCAGTTCAGAGGCACATCATGGCCTTGGTTGTCGGAGTCCTTGTCAAGACACCTTTGTGCAACTCTTTTTTTCTGTCAGCATCTCTCCAATGCACTAAAGGATTTGAAGTAAGAGTCATGAAACAGGAAGGTTGTGGCTTTACTGCAGGGCTACCAGCTGGAGGCTTGTGCAGATGAAAGCAAATGAGTCCCTCAAAGACTAGCATTTAAGACATGCCTTGGAGGTGAAACAAAACATTCACAATAAAATGGCATGTTACCTACTGTGCTGAATTTTATGAGCTGTGTGTTGAGTACCACCCAAGAGCAGACCCAAATGAGGGAACTCTGTGGGGAGATGTTCTTTTGAATCACAAACCTGGCTGAACTAACTTAAATATCTGTTTTTGTGACGAGATTTCAGCTTGTGAAGCTTTCAGCCACATCCTCCTGTTTTCACTGCACTCAAAGAAAGGAAATTGTTTTTTGATAGATGGAAATTTAAGGTTATGTCTCATTTGGGTGGACAGTACATAGAGCTGTGCCAACTTACATGAGAATTAACAGTGTGCCCCAAAGGACTTTAAGTTTCCTTTCTCATTAGCATTCTGCAGTACTTCATATGCCAACTGATATCCTCAGTGGCATTCAGCAGCAAAAGCTTGGATAGTCTTAGATTTTAAATGGATTCCTGTCTTTTTGTTGTTGTTGTTGTTAAGTGCTTGTGATTGTATTATTAAAAAGCCGAGTAAGAAGCTCCAGTCAACTGATGTCAACTAAAATGCAGCTACACACAGGTAATTTCCTACCCTAAGTAAAAGCCTAACAGGGTGATTTTCATCAGTGTCTCCTGCTGACTTCATTTGGAAATATGCATCCAGGCTTCAGCTGAAATGCATCCAGAAGTCCTGTATGCTGCAGCAATATAGGTTGTGAAATGCATTGATTTCGCTCTTCTTGAGAGCTCATCCTTTGGGCCGATAGATGCAATGCACTCTGAGAGCCATTGTCGTCACTGGATATTGTCCGCTGTTGTTGAGTACAGTGGGGAAAATTGCATTGTCTGGCCAAGCTAGCAACTGCCTGATACTGAGCTCCTCCTACACACAGGTTGATTCTACATCACGCCATTCAGAGTGACACTAGAACAGGCCATTTGTGAGCTAAGAAATGTATTGGTTTATTGTGTGCATATACTTCCATCAAGAGTCTGCTGAAAAACAGCTTGTGTTTGCAGTTGGAATATTTATGGAGCATCTTGCAAATCATTTTCAAATTCTGCCGTTTAGCACCTTCTTCATGCCATATGTTCTGCCGTATCTTTCTGAGCTCCTTTTTCTAACTGAGATGTTAAATCTTGGTATGCTAAATCTCACAGTTCTGGGAAAGGTGCAGGGGGGTTGGAGGAAATGATGGGGTTTTTTCATTTGTTTTAACTTACAGTTACTGAGCTAACATATTTGATGCTCCTCTTACCCCCACCCCCAAAATGAAGCTTAAATATACGCTTCAAAGCTGTGCAACACATTTAGATACAGCATCTCTATTTATGGCCAGCCTATTGCATTTTATGAGGCAGAAGGGGAGGTGTCATCAATGCATCTTACTGTGCGCTCCCAAGTTTAAGCCTCATCCTAGGCTAGCATGGAACCTGACGGAGCTGTGAGTGGCTGGCAGGCCGGTGGCTCAAATGCCTGCTAAGCCCTGGTTTTTCCTTTCCTGAAAGCTGTCTTACAGTGGAGAATCTTTAAAGGAATCACAGCTTGTAGGACTGTTGTCAAGGAAAGTTATTGCTTATCTCTTTTTTTGGTGAGGGGTAAGGCGCCTTGAGTTACCTTGCATTTGTGATTAAGCAAGGGTGCTACCTGAGTGTGACTTGCTTCCCAAGCTCAGCTCAGCATCTCATCAGGCTCGCTTTTCTTGCTGTAACTTTTCTATATGCTCCAAGTATATAATATTGGCCTTGTAGTTGGTTAAAAAAGCGCAGCTTTTAACAGCTTTAACAACTCTACCCCTCAATTTGAGTCATGTAGTGCTAATAAACAGGCTACAAATAAGGGAGTGAAAGTAGGAAGTGAAGAAGTCAGCAAATTTTCAAATGGCACTGAAATTCAAGTTTTTCAAATGCTGTGATTTGGGTTCATTTGGTCTAATTTTTTGGAACGTATTTATGAGCTGATAAACTTGGAGCTAGTCTATTAAGTCCTCTCTGCCCGTATTCTTCCTAAACTGTTTACAATTGTGTACCATCATATTGGAAAGTAAATGACCAAAACATAAAAAGACAGCAAGTAGTTTTTATATATTAAAAAAATGGACTTTTGTGAATAACTATAGACCTGATCAGTGTAGCTCCCTAAGGGCAAAAATATTGACCTCTGGCTGCCAAACAATTTTCTCATAATTTCATTACCAGTCATTTTGTTGTTGGGGCTCAGGGCTTTCAGTGCTCTTGAAATTCTAGCTTCCTGTGTAGGCCTAGGTTTGTTGTTAGGTGCCTCATGTGCTGCACCTATGTTTTGAAAAGTTTTTTCTGAAATTTCCAGCAGGTCTGTCTGTCTCCAGCCACTCCAAAGTGACAGTTTTATTCTGGATGATTGATAGGAGATGTCTTAGCTCTACATCCAAAGCATAACACTGTAAATCACTGGGTTTCATTTGTAAGTAAAATTTTACTCACCATTTGCAACCCTTTATCATTCTGAGGCTAGGCTTGATATGGGTTCTTGGTTAAGCTCTCAGAAATCAGGGCATGTATCTTATGAAGACTGTGCATGGCACCCTTTTACACTTGCATATATGTCAATAGAGGAAACAGGTTTATATTTCCTCGCATGCTTTCTGCATGTTAATAAGCTCCAGCATATGACTGCATAAGCTTGTTGCTCAGAAGGTTACCAAGATGAAATTTTTGTTTTTACAAGTAAAGCAAAAACCTAATCATGCCTGCATCTTTGACTTCTTATCTCCTTAGGGATATAAAAAAGTCTGTTTATCTGAAACTTTTTCTTCTGCAAGCTAAAGAATGGACTAGCAACTGTATTTCTCTACATCAATTTGTCCTGTGGGAAATTGTTTCCTTGTATTTCCAAAGGTCTTGGTCTAAACCAACTCTCCAGAGGCACCTTAGGAGCCAAAACAGGTTATTATAGATGTCCCTGTGGTTATAGATTTTTCTCAAAACCTCCCATTTCCTATGTTTTTATTCATTTGAAGTTTTCCAAATGGGATAGAGACTGCAAGCACAGTTTCTGTTCAGGTTGCTCTCTCAACTGAGTGTATGCCAAGTTTGAAGCAAATAGTATTAACCCCTTTTCCTTTGACACAAGGGAAAGGGTACAAAACAGGGCCCAGAGCAGCATGTTCCACAACTGTAACTCCAGTAACTTAAAGGGGCTTACAGACTGCAGATTTGAAGTTACCATAGACTGAAATACCATTTTTCTAGGAGGCAACTACCCTACCTCAAGAATGCCCCAGCATTTTAGTTTTGTGTGGATACAATACAGAAGAGCTGGGAAAATTCCAGACTAGAAAATGAAGAAGTTATTCCAGGTCCTTGTATCAGATGTACTTTTTTATCAGGATAGTGCAAAGATGAATCTGCAGCTTCCCAGAGAGATATTCCCAGTACTGCAGTATCTTTCCACAATATATAGTCAGAAGCAACATAGCGATAATTTGTGTTGTCCCAAAATTAGTTAAGGATGTGAGCAATTAATCCTGTGTTTCCTGTACTTAGGAAGAATTGGGCTTAAGAATGGAAAAGGGCTTTGTGTTTGCTCTTTGCTCCATTGTAGCCTCCCTGGATTATTGATGACCTTGAGCCCACGTGAAGAAATAGGATACTCTTCCTACAGAAAAATACATAAAACATCAGAAAAAAAAATTTGCTGTGTGGAATGAAAGATGCAAAACTTGCAGTAAATCCAACATGAACTTCATTACAAGAGTGCACTCTTGTCATAGTCCAGATAATGTATATCAGCATGTAGACCAACATCTACAAGTTGATTTATCATGATGTAGGGCAACAGATTATGTCAACAACATGGATAAGTCCCCACTCCACTTAATTATTAGCGTTAGTCCAGAACATGCATTTTTTTTTTTAAATAGAAATCAGATCATGTATTTTTTCTAAGCAGTTTATTGGTATGAATATATGGGAAAGGGACCTCCAGACAAAATTATAAATCTGTATGGAGAGCAAGGCTTAAAGGAGTCTACCTTTTACATGGGAGGTTTGTAGCTTTTTATTAACTTTTTTTTTTCAGTGTACTTATTTCCGGAAAAAATAATATATTCCAAATACACAAAAGTAAAAAAATAAATGAACAAAACCATTTCACAGTGACAGAGGGAGGAAAGTCAAGGAAGGATAAGAAAGTACAGACATGTCATAAAGAGGTCATGTATAAAGGTCAGCAAGCTACATAAATGACACCACCATTTTATATATATTTTTTTAAGTATAAAGCTGATGCATTCAAGTTCACAAAAAGCAGGTTGAAGCCGTGTCTCATTCAATTACATCCCAGGTAACTGCATTTTGTTTTGCATGATGAGAGGGCTGAGCACAGGACTGGGCACCAGCTATCGCCTCGCTTGGTTAGTCGGTTCCTCTGTTCTTTTGGCTTCTCACCCCTCGACTCGCTCGCGGTGGCTTAATTGGGAGCGGTACCAAACTTGTGTTGCTTATGTTTACACAACTGAACCCTGTGTGTGCTTATGTTTGTATGGCTGGACTTTGTCCAGACTGACTGTTTTTCAGTTAAGTGAAATGTGTAGGAAGGGTAAAGCATGATTTCGCAGACTTTGTAACTGTATTAAATGATTAGTTTGCTTTGCTCCTGAATTTCTTCCATCCTTCAGCGGCCCTGCCCAAGGCTGTTGTCCACAACTGCCCTCATACTGTGGCACTGGTTCATGAAATGCCCTCTGTTTGATCAGGCTCTGAAAAAGGCAGGTGCCAGTTTTTAAAGGGAAAAATAATTATCTTTTAACCTTCAGTGTCTTTGAGTGCTCATAATCCGCCTGCTTGGTCTAACATCAGTGGCCACCCCGCAGTTTACATCCCTGGGTGCATGAGATGCCCTGAGGAAGGACCCCATGTGGATATGGTCCCAGTTATTCCGAATTATGGAGGAGGCCGGACCTTGCGCCTCTGTGCGTTGCCGTTGCAAGAAGCGGGGCAAAGGGGGGCCATGCTCCTTCCAGCCACGTATGCTGCATAGTAAGCTGCAAGAGAGGGAGAGCTTCGGCAGCAGCCTGGTACACACAAAGGCTGAAGGAGGGAAGAGGGGATGACCTACCCTCCCTGTCGTGCCTGGGGAGGGGACTCCTCTCCTGGGGAAGAGGGGAAATGCCCCCTCGGGATGCTCTAAGGGCAGCCAGGGCCAGAGCTGTGCCCTTCAGCTGGAGGGAGGGTGGTGGCCTCTGGGAGCCCCCGTGGGCAGCCTTCCCCTGCCCTCCTTGCTCTGACCAGGGACAGTGCCACCTGCCACCTCTGTGGCTTCAGCGATGGTCCTGTCCTACCAATCCAGCCCAGCCCACCAGGAGCTGCTGCTCGTTGTCTGCCATCCCCCACAGAAGGGAGGATTCTGCCTCCTGCCTGACAGGCTGCCGTGGGGTGCCATGGCCGGTAGCAGATCCACAGGGCTACCTACCATGGTTGTCCTCAGGGGCTTGAGTCAAGTGGCTCGGCCTCTCTGAGCTTCCTATGCAAGCAAGATAATATTTCTCTCTGCCAGTGGGTGACAGAAGGAAAATATATTCACGCTTATGAGGGGTCACATGCTGCAGTTGCATGGGATGTGATTACTATAGCTATTAATTACAGTTATTAGTTTGGATTTTTTCCAGCGTGCTGAGGGAGATTGCCTTTCCATGGAGCAAGAAATATTGGCGGTATACTTTTAAATTCAGTCAGTGTATTTTCTCCCTTTCCTGAGTGTCATCTGAGTTTCACAAGAAATAAAAATAAAAATAAAAAAATGAAAGGGGCTGAATTTCTACAGAGCTTTAGGAAGAAACTTTTTAAACAGCCTCCAACAAACTGAGGAAGTAGGTAACATTTGACCTTTCCAGTCACGTACTTTCAGAGAACATGAGGAGAGGATGAGAGAGGACAGGAAGGAGAGGACCTGGAGGGAAACCCAGAACAAACACAGGAGGAGCACGCATGGTATGTCTCTCTCTTGCCCTTCATTACTTACTATTTATTTTTGAGAGCCATAAGGTGAAGCTGGGACTAAAGAGGAATTTTCAAGCTCAGCTAAGGCTTATAAACTAGCTGCTGAGACAACAAGCTTTTCAGATGTCTCTAAGGTCATCTCACACGCAAACTTACATTGGCAGGGATGGTGGGCAAGTGCATGGTGCTCAAGGCTAAGTATAGCCAAAGTTTTGCAAGCACTGGGAACACGTATCCCTAACTGCACAGCACTGCAGTTCAACAGGCGGCTGTGAAGCACAGCGAGGTAGGTTTGTCCTCGGCTTTAGCCTGTGAGTTGACGCAATTGTGCCTGATGTGAAAATTTATCTCACTGAAAGCAAATGTGTCCATAAAGCAACTGTCAAACATGTGTGTCACTCAAAAAATGTCATCTAGCTGCTGGTGATAACTGTTATAACGGTGCTGCAGTCATGAAACTCCAAGATTCAAAAAGTAGATGGGTCATCATTCGGATAAGGTAAAAATGCACTGTGTGTATTCTTAGGGCATTCTTTTGCAATTTTCTTTGTACCCAATGTGGTCAATTTTCCATGAAGTCAGGAGAGATATAATGCGAAAATCAGAGATAGTGGCAGGGAAGGGTATGAAAACTCTGGCAGAGCTCTGCTTTTAATCTGTCAGGTGCCAATGGGACTCATCTAACATTCATACCTAAATTTGCATACTTTATTATCTCTAGAAAATTAACATAAGCATAATATTTTCTAAGAGTTGAATGTTTGTTGCATTGTACCTGCTTGCAGCATGTAGCCTTGTTTTTTAACAAAAAACCTCAAGGATAATTCTTCCAGTACGCTTCTTTCTAGGGCTCTCCCACGTAGGTATGGATGGGATTGTTCCCTGCTGCTTCCTTGTAGCTTTCATTTTACTTCCCACTTTCTGTAGCAATACACCAGTTTCATGGAAAAAGCATGGCCTTGGCTTAGAGAATAGCCATACCTGAGAGGATAATAGTTTGATAATTTATCAAATAGAGAGGAATGAATCTGTTTTTATGAAGCAGCAGTCCTACCTAGTTTTGAAAGTAAACAAAGCATTTGTAGGAGTTAAATCAAATATTCTGTTTGCCCAACCTTCTTGTTTTTACCTGGATGTGAAAATGCCATAATAACATGAGTGAGCTATTTGGCCACAAATCTATAAAAAACTTGAAGAGATGTGGTCCCAAAACTGCAGTTTTGGCAGTGCAAGACAGGAATAATGACTTCATAACAGTTAAAAACAGTTCTTCTGTTTCCCACTGCCTCCTGAGTTTCTGTCACTGTCTGTTTTGAGACCAGATTTGTTTTCTTTCTGTTAATGGAGATATGCTCCCAGAGGTCAGAAAGAAACCTCTGCTTGTCAACTGCCTGGGCATTGAAGTCAGGGTATATCATATGAATTTTCTCTCTCTGATTGCAGTAATACAGATGTCATTTCAGTGCAACAGAACCTTTTCATGACTAAAACGAGCATGGTGGAAGGGACTAGAAAGGCATATTCTGTCACATACTCTACATAGATGTGAGTAATTTACCTAAGAAGACACACTAATAGCAGTATGCAGAACTTCCAAGAGCAAAAAGCTTCAGGTAATTTCTCCTATGATGTCTCAAATGCCATTATTTTCCTTTATCGTTACTGGCAGACTGGTAGGAAGAATAAGAGGCCACTTAATTAAGAACAAATAGATGTTCTGATTTCCACCTCTGCCCACCGTTCTGCTCCTACCTCCTTTAATATGACTTAGCTGAGATAATCATCCAAGCAGCTATAAAGCAAAGACCAGCTGCCCCTTGTCCTTTGCTCTAACAGCTAGACTTGGCACTTACTAACATTTTTTACAGTTGCAGTAGAAAAATAATAGCATTCCTTCATTACTTCTAAGTGATGATCTGAGATAATCCCTTGGGCACCAATTGAACACCCTGTGTCCCAACATGCAGTCTCAAAAGGGGACAAGATAAATGACTGACGAAAAATCAGCTGTCCTCTCCATACATCTTCTGATCACCTCACTGCTTCTGTCAGTTGCTCTGTTGCTGAGAGTTGAATGAAGAATGGTTGGAGGGTGTTTTAGCCAAAGTATTAATAACTTTCCATCCCTTTGTATGGCAGGAGCCCACTTAAATGACAATAAAACATCACCGACAAGGAAAAGCATGTCCCCTTAATGATCAAATTCCCTAAATGAAAATGGCATAGAGCCTTGCCCATAACTCTTGCTGAGTATTTAATCTCATCTCCTTCAAACGTTGCTCAAAAGACATTTAGTGCTGCTGAGGATGCCTTTTCCACAGTAAGGTATCTGTGAGGGACTTTCTATTGAGAGAAAATAGAGCAGTCAATACTGCTAATGGTGCTGCAGAGAGACATTGGGGTGTTTTTATCTAGAAGATGCTGCTGAAAATGGTATAGCTACTGCCACCTATTGTGATAAATGGAATTTAATATTGGCTCAAGATGAAAAGTTATAATAGAGTGAAAAGGAATTGCCTGAACACAGTCCCATGGTACAATATCATTTAAGATACCCCGACATTTCTGACTGGAGATGATTGATTAACTGGTGTATGTATGTCTGTAAATTTATGTACATAATGTAACACAGCCAAAAAACATTGCTACAGTTTGTGCATTCTTCTACCTGTCCTGCTTCTGTGTTGAATTTGTTCCCTTTCAGTTTGGTTCAACAAAGCCCCAGAAGCTGTAGTTTAGAGAACTGTTTACTGGAAACTCTGCTGGAAGCTCTGTGAAGTTATTAAATATTAGGATTAGAGGTGGAACATATATGCAGATTTTAATGATAGATGTCCTTCTGCACCACTTGGAATCATTGGCAAAATTTCCACTGATTTTAATGATACAGGACCAAACCTCAGGGAAGCAAGCATAGTAGGGAAAATATTCACCTAGTTGTTGGCATCTGATGTAGCTGTAGCCAGAGGGAAAAACATCCAGTCATTGAGAATCTGGAGTTGTAACAAAACATAATTAAGATATCTAGGACCAAGGCTTGAGTTGAATATATACTGGGTACAATAATGAGATAAATGAATACTTTTCACTAGGTTATTTACTAGATAAGCTAATTTAGCATTTCCTTCTTTTTGTAGAATACCAAGAAACAGATCAGTTTTCTCAAATTTACTTGATAAATCACATGTCCTTGCCACATATTTTCAAGGTTTTTATTTGTAAGCTCTCAGTTGTTTGTGATTGTGTGCATGTTGAGTTATCTGAATTAGACTATGATTTCTTATGTAAGCCCTAGAAATGTTTTGTTTTTATAATAATTTTCCATTTAAAAAGCTGCATGAATGTATTTTATAGTCTCAGACAGCTTGAAAAGCACCTGCTACTTTGTAACCTTAGGGCAAAAAGAACATCCCCATTTAAGTAGGGGAGGAAAATAAACATGATAAAGATACCAGATAAAATGTTTTTTGTTTCTCTTGTCTCTGGGACACAAGCCAATTTGAAAAGATATCCGGAGCAGCAACTATTAAAAAAAAAATTCACAGTGCAAAATACGAAAGATATAGCCTGATCCCTACTGTTGCTATTTCCTTTGAAGTATTTGGCATTTGCTTTATATCAGTAGATGACTAAGTGAAGAATTAACCCAAAGAATTGGATAACCCCTGTTGATAACCCCTACAGAGAACGGATAACTCCTGTAATTGAATGCACGTAAAGCACGAACGAAACAGCATACGTCCTTTGAGTGAAACTGAAGTACAGAGTCGGATAATGTTAACTTTGGGAAACAGAATCTTTTTTCTGTGGTACATTTTTGATATACTGCTCTACCAACTTTTCCTTTTTTCTCCCTCTGTCCCCACTTCCTTTTTTTTTTCTCTCTCTTAATTCTTTCTATTTAGAAACAAGCCCTCCAGCTGCTCTTCCTCTCCCTTCCATCAGTAGGTTTTCTTTTACATCTCTGCAGCTACTGTTTGTAACCTCCAGTACCTGGAACACCCATAATGCTAAACTGGAAGCAGTCCTGCAAGCAGTGGAAGCTCTGACTCAAGCTCTCTCTTACAAAATGCAAGTTCTCCTTGTCAAATCTCCCCTGGCCTTATCCTCACATTTACAACAGTTTAATCAGATGTTCAAACACTCACATTCAGAGAAGTTCCACCTTCCACAGCAGGCTAGCAATAATCATAATACAACCCTGGCTGAGCTGTTTTGCAGTGAAAAGTGCTATTAAAATCCCTGCCTACCAGAAGAGGCCTGTTCTACTAAGACTGTTGAGCCTTGCAGGCAATCTCCACTGCTTCTCTCTCTGTAAACATCATCAAAGCTACTTGAGCTAATTAATTATAGACTGAGGGATTTTAATACTTCAAGATATATGTACCCAACACAAAAAGTCTCCCAGTGAGGAAATGAAACTTTTGACTCTATATTTGAGCTAGATATTTGAAGAAATACATCGTCACATTCAGGATGCCAGCATTTCTTTGGAATTACTGGAAACATACATAATTTTTCATTTTTCCTTGGAGATATTATTTAGCATCTTCTGACCAGAAGTCTTCACACCCAGAATGGTTCTGACCAAACCTGTTATCAGATAGTCCAGCTCACGCCACCTTTGCTGTCTGGAAAACTAGTAGGTGTGGGGCTCTTGTTGGCACAGTGAGGAGCAAGGACTGAAGGTGGCAAGTTCCTTTAACACCCATTAGCTTTGCAGCTGCCGCGGACAGGACGCAGTGTTCAGTGTCACCATATGGAATGCAGACTGAGAGAAATCAAAGGAAACCGTATTGCTCCTGAGAACTGTAGCTGCCCCTAGCAAAACATACCGTTTAAAATTCAGAGGTGAGGAAATGTCTAGAAAGGTGTAAAGTTTGTACTCATCATCTGGGGTACATTGACATGCTCAAAAATTCCTCTATGGCTTTGCATTAAATTTGCCTTCTCAGTGATGATTTTACCCACTTCACCTGCAAGCTGAGCCCATGAAGTACATTTTTGATCTTTTTCCCCTCACAGTTCAGTGGCAAAACTGTGAATTTCAAAGGTACCCTAAACAAGCCCTAATAGGAGTAAAAAGGAAATTAGCTCAGGTTAAAAAAAAAATTCTCCTCAAGGAGAAATTTCTTTAAAGTTTCTCTCCCTGAGCTGATCTCAGACTTCAGCGTCATGTCACACAATGGACAGCAAGTGTACGGGGGAGTCTTGTGCTTTGAAAAGGAACCTAATAGGGTCATGGAAAGGAAATTCTTGAGACACCGCTGTCATCACACAGGAAGCAGGATGCAAATACCATAGCAAAAATAATATATGGGAAAACTTCAGAGTCTAGGATAATACTTCTAGTCCCTGTTAACAGGCTTCTTGTTACAAATATTTCAATGGTTTTAATGAGTGAATCAATACAGAGTACACTATTGCCTTTCACTGTATTGGCATTACAGGCATGCTTGGAGGCTCCAAAGAAGATTGAGGCCTGCTGTGTTAGACAGTATGTATATTCAGCAAGCAGCAAGTTAAATGGTCCCTATCTCTACTTTTAGACATAAGAGAAACAGTTAGTATTGTTGTACAGGCAGCTATCTGAAACATGGAGGGTTTAAGTCATTGAGACAGAATAGGAAAGAACTGAGATCTAAATCCATATCTCCCAAGATCCACTCCGTGGTTTACCCATGAGTCTGTTTGCCTCTTCAGTATCTCATTGTACAACAGATAGAAGCAGTTGATATAAACAATTTTTTAGCATCATATAAATATAGATTGCATTGCTGAAAACTGGGCTGAAAGAGAATTGGAATAGACCTTGATGTTCTATAATATACTGTCCAATTATCATGCCAAAGAAACTAAGCTACATGGCCGCTTTAAGTTTAATTTGTAAAACTAAATCATAAACATCACCCCATACAAATGACTACAGGCAGAAGAATGAGTCACATTGTAACAGACAAGATGTATATGAAATCTGTGAATGTGCAAGCAGACACATGAATTACATCTGAATTATTGGCAGGCTTTGCCAATCTCCAATACCTCTATTCAAATGAAAAAATGTTATTAACCTTTGGTGTGACACATGCAAATAAAATATGATGATCCAACAGCAAATTCAAGTATCTAACTATCACAATTTTAGGATAAGCAAATTTATTTTAGGCATTGGATGAGTATATTAGCTTGGTATTGGACATCAAGTTTTTTTGCAAGTTGCAGTACTAGCTGACATCATAAAATGTCAGTTATTATACTATCATTTGTAACTGAATGTTACATGATGGAGGTGCTGAGTTGAAAAATGCATCAAAGTATTATCATTCATAAATACATATATACTGCCTCAAAGTTCCAAGGAGCGAGTCAAGCAGTGGTAGGTGCACAAACAGAAACTGGAGTGTTACAACCTAAAGCTCAGATGAAAAGTTAATTTACAGAATTATTTCATCCAGCCTGTGGTCTTTTAACTGCAGCCTTGCAGTTGCCAAAGGGTGGCTATTGAAAACATTTCACTAAGCCCTCTTCCTGTGCACTTCCAGGTACTTCCACAGGTGAGCCTCCATGGTATTGCCACAACAGGGCCTACAAAGGCACAGGGAAGGGTCCCAAAGTGGCTGCCAGTCTTCAATGTGAAGCTTTTAGACCACCCTAGATTTTGAAGAACCTAAAAAACACCTGCCTGCTTTTAAATTCTTTCTCCTTTACCTATTCTCTGTTCATTTCTTTGTTGATTTTTTTCTTTTCTTTTTCCCAAATGTCCTAAATATTTCCCATTCCATTTATTATTGTGAATCTCTCATTAGTTTCTTTGCATTCTACCCAATCGCTATGTGCCACTGTGGAGAAGTGAGCAAAAGGGAAGTGAATGCTGCTGGCCTTCAGCCTCTGAAATGCTGAGCGTTCCTTGTTGAGAGGAATAACAGAAGGTACTTTCCCATCCTGTTTTACCCCCAGCATAGGTGTCTACAAGTACCATAGTTCTGCTGAGCCTATAAAGAAAGACATTACTTATTTTGTCTTTGTAGCAAGGAGTGTTGCAGCATTTAATTCCTATAAAGCCTTGAGGGTGAGCTCTGACAGAGACGCAAAAGTATTAGTATGGTCTAATTCAACTTTCAACAGAAATCTCGGCTAAATTTGTCTATATCTTTGGTTCCTTATGTTGTACAGTCTATAGCTGGAGTAATATGTTTCTTATGGCTCAAATAAGCTAGTCTTGGATGATTCTGTAAGCACTGAACATTGCACCATGAATGGCACTACATGATTTTTCCACTTACATTTCAATTTTGGTGAAGATTTGGATGACTCTTCTCTTACATTTTGGTGAGCCATATTCTATCTGGTTCGATACTCTGTCTAGTGACATAGAATCATAGAATCATAGAATTGTTAAGGTTGGAAGGGACCTTTAAGATCATCAAGTCCAATCATTAAGCTAACCTGACAAAACCACTTCTAAACCATATCCCCAAGTACCATGTCTATCCTTTTCTTAAACACCTCCAGGGATGGCGGATCCACCACCTCCCTGGGCAGCCTATTCCAATGTTGGATAACACTTTCAGTGAAAAAATTTTTCCTAATATCCAACCTAAACATCGCCTGGCTTAACTTGAACCCATTTCCTCTTGTCCTATCACTTGTCACTAGGGAGAAGAGGTCAGTCCCCACCTCTCTACACCCTCCTTTCAGGTAGTTGTAGAGAGTGATAAGGTCTCCCTTTATGTCGTTCCAGAATTTGGTATTGTTAGTCTAGGCATCTTAAGAAATGGTAACTTCTTATGTCCTCTTCTGATATTTATCTGTATCTCTTTCCCTTCAGAGTAATATGAAGAGGGTCAGCAGTTTGTGCAGTCTTACATGCTTTGATATTTATTTTCAGGAATTTTGAGCAGTCAGAAAAAAAAACAGTGAAAATATGTATTGATGTTCACAATAGGGGAAGCAGCTATTTTTCACCTGGTTCCACAGAGAGGTTTGGCTAGAAACCTGCAACATTGGCCTCTCTTTATACAAACCTATAATTTTATTTATCTCTAGAATTTTTTGCAAACCTGTAATTTTATTCATCTCCGGTATTACATGCAGTGGTCTGAAAATGAACATTCCTTCACCTGCAGTTTCAGGGGAGACACTATTTGAATCAGCAAGGACTGTGGAAATGCTATTTGTTTGTACTCGAACCTCTCAGAAATGAATCAGAAGCAGAGAAGGTGCAGACTTCTAATCTGTTAGGTGAAACTGAGTCACCTTCTTTTGAGAAGGGCTGCTGCAGATGTGGTATGTGCTGAGAATTCTCATGCAGGAACTAAATTAATCCTTTAGCAGTAATGTACCATTTCACAATTACCAAGCAGTTACAAATGAAGTAGCCAAGGGATTAAGGTATTATTCATTTCAGCTGCCTAAGAATACAAAGAAAGCTACCTCATCTCTCAGACAGGCACTTCCATCCTATGATTACCTAAAAGATTGCAGATATTAGAAAGTGAGTCCAAAAATCTGTTTTGAGGAAAAGCCTATGTAATATATGCTAGCAAATTTTCTTATTTTGCCAGATAATTTTGCTAATGCCATTAGTACTTTATCTGTTAACGATGTGGTGTTAGGCACTCAAAAAAGTAAAAAATAGCGATGGTTAGAGTGAACTTAAAAATTCAGTGTTGCTCCCTCCTTTTGTGTGGTTGATAATGTGGTGTTTTAGTTGCAAAATCAAAATAAAATTCTGCTTTAATTATAAGGCTGTCACTCCAGAATAATTCCACTGAGGAAGAATAACAGATTTCATGATCAGAAATGATCTTTATTATTACCTAACATGACTTCTTACAAAAGACAGACTTTTCTTCAGAAATTCCCTTAGGAAGCTCGTGTTTTTTACTTGAGATGCAGCAAATCATCAGAAAGACCTCCAGATTTGATTTAAAGACTCCAAGTGATGGAGAAATGGCCATATTCCTAGGTAAATTATTGCAGTGCTTAAATATCGTCTCTGTTAGACACTTGAAGGTATGTCTGTACAGCATGCAATTTGCCATGGAATAGTAACAAATCCCATTTGGAATAGGCTGAGAAGGAGGGAAAAGCTGAACTGTTCCAGGCACACAGGCTGGATCAGCAGTCTGTACTTTGTATGTTGTTGTGTAGTTACATCCTAAGAGACAATGTGTAAAGCCTATTTTGTATAGGCTCATGACTCTAGTATTTCATGGCTATGTCAAAACTTCAGCTTTTATTTCAAAATTGCTATTCACATTCATACGTACGAGGAAGGATTTGAAAACAGAAACAGACAATGGCTACTATTTGGGTTTACTGACAAAGTGAAACAGCAGAATAGAAATACTGAGACAGCGTATTGAGAATTTCTATTAATTTTAGCCTGTGGCCATTTGGGCCTTCCTCTTCCCCGTGGTATGAAGCAGAAGTCCCCAAATGCCGCTCTCTGGTAAGCCTGAAGGTAAAGCAAGAGTAAAATACAACCTCTGCGTGGTGACTGTGGTAGTTGTTATATAACCCCATCCTTCTTTCTCTAAGACCTCTTACATTCTTTCCTTCTCCTCATCTTCTAACATTGCCCATGTGAAGGGGAATACTTTGTTCCCATTCCTTTCCTATAGAACATTTTACCTCCTGAGTAATCAGCAGTGAAAGAGCTGATGCTGCCCTTTGAAGTGTCGTACTGGGGACACCAGAGTGGCCAGGCTACCAAGGTGAATATCGGCCTGTCGGTTGCAATTTCAGACAAGCTGCTGGTAAACTTGTGCAATTGAAGGTGTGGGTGTGAGGGGAGAATGCATAAAAATAGTTGTGTGATCGTGAGGGGTAAGGCTTCCGTTACAACAGAAAGTAACCTCACTCTCCACAGGAGCCTGAGTGTGCTCTGGCGTAAAGCCATCTAGCATGCACCCTAGTTTTAACTTGCCACCCTGCTGGTTGTCCCCGAGCCCTGGATGGAGCACTCTTAAGAATCATTTTGATAGTCCCAAAATGAAGCCATTTCTGGTGGAGAGCCTGGCCATCGTTCTGTACCAGGAGCACTGGCTTTCTCTGTTTGCCTGCTGTGTTACAAGCTGTTGCTTAAAAACAACTGCTGTCATTGTCAGAAAAACGTTACTTATCTTCTTTTTAAAATCCAAATAATAACACTAAAAATAATACCACTGTCGAGATGACATAATACATCACAGCTGATGTTTCAAACTGGTGTTGCTTTCCATCCAAGTGTGGAACTCCATGTTTAGACATAGTTCAAGTCTCCAAACACCTTGGTATGTTACAGAATAAAATACTGCTTTTCAATATTTGTATGTGTTAGTGTGAGTGATAAAAAGTGGTGCACTGGTAGAAGTCAGTGAACAAAATCTATCAGAGATGGCAGCAAGGAACTATCTGCCTTTTTGGCTCCTGAAACATTGAAATAGCCCCAAAAACATGACTGTAGTTCAAACTGATCTCTCCACCTCTGTCGACAACTAACGTCCCTCCCATACGGTACCAAAAACTGGTCAGTCTTCAATTGTCAGAATGAATTTCAGGTGAAAGGCCTCTCTGTTTCAGAGATAGGTAAACTGAGGAACAGAAATATTTGCCCTGCTTTTTTTCCTGGGTGTGCTGCCGCAAATTAAGTTGCCACATGCTTAGATTGCAGGCATTGTTGAAGAGTTAGCCAAGAAAATGCTGTAGCAAGGGTGAATATGCATTGCAATATAGTATTATAATGTAATAGAACCTTTATTTTGATATATTCTCAATTTTAACTGAAGCAATCCAGAAAGGATTCCTTTATAAAAATGGTAAGAGGGATGAGAAAGTGTGGGGAGATTCATTCTAGCTTCACATTTCTTAAGCTGAAGTTTATCAAGAAGACAGGAAATTGATAGTTTTGAGGCTGTGTCAGCTTTGTTTCACAATATAGTTTCACAATATAGACATAGCTGTAGCTGTTCCTTGGTAGCACATGTGTTCTCATTTAGCTGGCCTTCAAAAAATGCAGCCACTACCCTTCTCCCAGTTCTTCTGGATTAGCTTCATGACTAATAGTGGTAAAGTTTAGGATGACGTGCAATGGGCTGCTCATCTGATAAGCCAAGGGGACACATCACCAACACTGAATGACGCTGATTTCCGAAGGAATTCAGATTTTGGAATTTCTCATCCCCTCCCACAAATCCTCTGCTGAGAAAGCAAGATCAGGACATATGCTTTAAAACCCAGGGGATGGTGTTATGTCAGACACAACAACGGATGCAGTGCCCAGAAGTGTAGGAGTTGGGAGGCTGATTTATGACTGTGCTCGGGGAGAGAATATTCCAAAAGGCCTCTTGCCATTTCCTCCTAACGCGATGGCTGTGCAGACTGGCCTTGCAGCAGGAGAGAGGTCAGCAGAACAGGATTACATAAGGCTGCTTGCTATGCAGAAAAACGCAGATGGTCTAAAAGTGTTTCATTTTTTTAAATGAACTCACATGCCCGAGAACTGCAGTTTGAGGCAGATGAGGAGTCTCTGAAGAACAAGTACAGCAAGAGTTGTTCTGTTCTCATTTTAATTGAAAATAAATCTGGAATCTCTCCAGGAAATAAGTTTTGAAGGAAAGAGTGGGCTCACTCACAGTCCACGCAATTTAGAATCACCTCCCATTATTTGTATTTCATCTTCAACCACTTCGGAGGCATATTCAGATACTTGCACAGATAGTTGTCTAGAAGAAACTAGTTCCAAGTTCAGATGGGATCACCTGGTTGGACTGAATTCCACATGGTGCAGCAAAACGAGGGTCGACAATTCTTTGTTTCTCAATCGACTCGTTCACCACTATTTGGTTTGAAATGCACTGCCGCTTCTCCTTTATACCCCAAATGCTATTCTGTCACATCTTAATCCAGAATTACATTTAGTGCTTATTATATGGCTACAAAAGGACAAATCTCAGTACAGAAATTATAACCAGTGCTATGCAGATTTACAAAATGAAATTTCAGCTCACACTGATCTTTTTCCATTTTTATTGCATGTTTTCATTTTTTGATGTTTGTTACAACTAAAAACTCTCACTTATTTCTGTGCATCTCTTATGGTTAAAGAGCCACGATTTCCTGACTTACAGTAGCCTTTTTTCTCCTTTTACTTTATTTCATTATTGCATATAATATAGCTTTTCTTTAAAAATATATTATAACAAAATCAAAGAAAGGTGGAAGAAAAGTTACTATAGAGCTCTAGTTGTATATGTCAACGTGAAAATCAATTTCAGAAACAGATGTGAAAGCAAGAGCATTTCAACAAGTTAATTTATAAATTGAGGGAATTACTATGCTAGACATTGTATGTTCAAGCAAATTCAGTGTTCCTAATAAATGAATTCTTCTCTTTAGTGTGACAATAGCACCATTTACACAGTGCTTCCCTTCATTTTTGCCAAAGATGCTTTCTTCCTTGCTTTGCCTCTCAGTGGACACAGCATATAGGGGCCTTGCAATCTTCCTAGGCATCACCCTGAGCCTAAGGCAAACTGCAGGAACTCTCAATCCTGACAGATTTTTGTGTAGCCTGCTTTGAAATACGTCAGAGGATGGAGACTCCATAGTCTTCTCAAGTGAACTATTCTCCTGTTTTCCTACCCATAAGTACTAGTAAGCTTTTCAGAATGTCTAACCTAAATCTGCCTTATTGCAATTAAGTTGGTTCTTCTTCAATTCACCAGGGACATGGACAACAGGTTGTTTTCCTCCTCTTTGCAGCAATCTGGACACAGGCTTAAAACTAGGTGGGAGAACAGATAGCATAATAGGGTAACAGTGTGGACAAGGAGAAAAGTAGTGGATCATCTGCTGAATATCTTAAGTGTCTCTGTATTAATCTGTATATAAGACGAAAGGAGTTTGGGAATAAGGTAGAGGATCAGGGAGTCCTCTGCATGACCAACATTATGTCTGAATTGTGTCTGAGTGGTGGCCTGAGTCACCACTCTGGAATTTTTGTTTAGAAAGGTTTAGCCTGTCAAGGAAGGTCCTCAGTTGGAAGTTTTCTTTTAGTTTTCTCTTCTGTTGATTAAAACCACCCACTTCATCAAACAATTCATAGTATCATAGAACGATAGAATGGTTTGGGTTGCAAGGGACCTTAAAGATCATCTGGTTCCAACCCCCCTGCCATGGGCAGGTTCACTAGACCAGGTTACTCAAAGCCCCATCCAACCTGGCCTTGAACACCTCCAGGGATGGGGCATCCACAACCTCTCTGCACAACCTGTTCCGGTGTCTCTCCACCCTGACAGTAAAGAATTTCTTGCTCATATCTAACCTAAATCTACCCTCTTTTAGTTTAAAACTGTTACCCCTCATCTTATCGCTATGCTCCCTGATAAAGAGTCCCTCCCCATCTTTACTGTAGGCCCCCTTTAGGTACTGGAAAGCCGCTATAAGGTCTCCCTGGAGCCTTCTCTTCTCCAGGCTGAACAACCCTAACTCATCCTGTCTTCATAGGTGCTCCAGCCCTCTGATCGTCTTTGTGGGTCTCCACTGGACTCAGTCCAACAGGTCCCTCTTATGTTGGAGGCCCTAGAGCTGGTCGCAGTGGGGTTTCACGAGAGTAGCGTAGAGGGGCAGAATCACCTCCCTCGACCTGCTGGCCATGCTTCTTTTGATGCAGCCCAGGATGCAGTTGGCTTTCTGGGCTGCGAGCACACATTGCCAGCTCATGTTGAGTTTCTCATCAACCAACACCCCCAAGTCCTTCTCCTGAGGGCTGCTTTCAATCCATTCTCTGCCCAGCCTTTACTTTTGCTTGGAATTGCCCTGACCCATGTGCAGGACCTTGCACTTGGCGTTGTTAAACTTCATGAGGTTCTCATGGTCCCACCTCTCAAGCCTGTCCAGGTCCTTCTGGATGTCATCCCTTCCCTCCAGCGTGTCAACCGCACCACACAGCTTGGTGTCATTGATAATCTTGTTGAGTGCACCCTCAACCACACTGTCCATGTCACCCACAAAGATGTTGAACAGTGGTGGTCCCAATGCTGACCCCTGAGGAACACCACTCATCACTGGTCGCCACTTGGATATCGAGCTGTTGACTGCAACTGTTTGAGTGCAACCATGCAGTCAGTTCCTTATCCACCAAATGGTCCATCTGTGAAATCCATGTTTCTCCAATTTAGGGACAAGGACGTCATGCGGGACAGTGTCAAAGGCTTCGTACAAGTCCAGGTAGATGATGTCAGTTGCTCTCCACTTATCTACCAATGCCATAGAAGGCCACCAAATTTTTCAGGCACAATTTGCCCTTAGTGAAGCCATGTGTGCTGTCACCAATCACCTCATTTTCCATGTGCCTTAGCATAGTTTCCAGGAGGATCTGCTTCATGATCTTGCCAGGCACAGAGGTGAGACTGTAGTTCCCCAGGTCTTCCTCTTTCCCCTTTTTAAAAATGGGGGTTATGTTTCCCCTTTTCCAGTCACTGGACTGCCACAGTGCCTCAAATATGATGGATAGTGGCTTAGCAAGTTCATCTGCCAGTTCTCTCAGGACCTGTGGATGCATCTTACCAGGTCCCATGGATTTGTGCACCTTCAGGTTCCTTAGATGGTCTTGAACCAGAAGTTCACACTTCTCCTACAGTGAGCAGTTCTTCATTCTCCCAGTCCCTGCCTTTGCCTTCTGCAACTTGGGTGGTGTGGCTAGAGCCCTTGCCAGTGAAGACCGAGGCAAAAAAGTCATTGAGTATCTCAGCTTTCTCCATACCCTGGGTGACCAGGTCTCCTGTTTCCTTCTGGAGAGGGACCACATCTTCCCTAGTCTTCCTTTTATCACTGACGTACCTGTAGAAGCTTTCTTTGCAGATCTTGTCTTTTGAACCTTTTCTAGTTTGTTTGGGGTTTCGGTTTGGGTTTTTTTTTTTTTCTGTTCACCAGAGGACCCTCTTCAGGTGGGACACTGAACATATAACCCAGTGATTGTCTAAGAAATGACTCAGAAAACTGGTTTCTTGAGCCCTGAATGGATGCTTCTTTATAACTGAGCAAGTGTTTTCATCTGCCACATGAAAATGCTGCATCTGCACCCCTAAAGTACAACCAGGCCAGGTCAGCCTTAGCATTTTTCCATGGTTGCTAACAAAAGTGCCCATTAGCACAGATATGATGTGTACACCTGTTCAACAAGAACAGGGTTGAGCTCACATGCCCACTTTAATGAGACATTCAAACTGACATTCAGTAGCCTTTAAATATCCCCTTACAATCAGAGGATCTTTTAAAGTGCGTGTCTAAGGAAGCAAAAAAGGTTCCTGAGGTAATTAAGAAGAGTTTGTAGTCCCTCAGTCATCCCCAAACTAGTTTTTCTATTAGTTTAAAGAGGAAAATGTCTTCTGGTGTCTCAGAGAAATGTAACGTGAGAATGCTGTGCCTGGTTGCATGAAGAGGAGCATCACCACGGCAGGACCCCAGACAGGGACGCAACATCAGGTGGTAGCAGAAGGATGTGCCTGCGAGCACCACGCTTTGAGGCATGGGGCCTCTGCTAAATGTCATCTTCCTAGCTGAAGTTTAGCGCCACAGCCTCCCCCGCTCTGTAGTGGGACCCCATATGCCTGAGCGAGCACAACTAGTGAGGGAATAATAAATCAGGGCGACCAGCTGTGCCTGCCAGGAAAGGTCAGGCAGCAGGAGAAGGGCGGGGGGAGGGGGGCAATGATGCAAATGCAGGCTTGGTTGCAAGGAAGGAGCTTGAGGCAGGAGTCATCTTTGTGAGTTGGGAGAGGCTGTGCGAGAAGCATGGAAGGTAGCTACCTCTTCAAGGGAGAAGATGGGGAGGGGGGAAAGATGGTGCACTCCAGTATTAAATGATTGAGGTCATGAGATCAGTGAGAGAACCCTAATTGCTGTGGAAGAGGAACTACTGTTTACCAAGGGGAAAAAAAAAAAAAAAGGTGTCAAACAGTAAGACATGCAGTCACTTAACTAGAATCTGCGTGGTTTTTACAGAGACACAACAGGAAATTGTCTACAACACCTGGCGAGCAGTATGCGCGACCCCTCACATTGAACAAAAAAATTAAGCGTACTGAAAATGGAAGGGCTTGTTTCTGGGGCCTCGTTGGATGTGTACACAAGTATTTCTTTGGTGGGTTTCGAGGAGGGGGTGGGGAGAAGAAGGGTTTGTTGCAGAATTGAAGACTTAATAGCAGGCTGATGAATTCTGGAAATATTTCCTGTCTACAGCCAGGCAGTACTTGGAAACAAGCCAGGATGCCTCTGATCTCCAGTTGCTAATGAAATTATATTGTGCTATTGCTTTGCTATGTAAAAAATATCCTGCAATATGTAGACGATAGATTTGCTAAGTTTCCTTCCCTCATTTTTGCTAGGTTTAGGTCTGACTGGCCAATTCCAATGGGAAGCTTATTAATTCTGTTGAAAGAACAGCAGACCTGCAATGAATTGTGGAGGGAGGGGATGATATCGACCTTATTGTCCCCCCAAATTCCCTTATTCCTGCCACAACCCCAGCGGCCGGGCCGGGCAGCCGCCGGTGGGGCGCCGGGGGCGGCGGAGGCGGGCGGCGTGCTCGGAGCTCCCCCCGCTGGTCGGTCCCGGCCGGGCGGGCAGCGGCAGCCGGGGAGAGAGGGGCCGAGGTGAGGGCTGGGAGGGATGGGGGCGTCTCCCGAATTTCCTGCAGTGCTTCTGCTCGGGCTGATAATGACTGCTATCTCGGAGCCCAGGAAAAAATCTGTGTACCCTACATGGTGAATTTCTGTATTGAGTAGCAATATGTTCTGGGAGGAAAACGAGGGGACGGCAGGTTTTGTTGATCTTTTTTTCTGGTTTTTTTTTGGTTTTTTTTTGTTTGTTTGTTTGTTTGTTTGTTTGTTTTGTTTTGTTTTGTTTTCTTTTCTTTTCTTTTCTTTTTCCTTCAAGATTCTTCTTTCCTGCAGGGCAGGTAAAGGTGAACGTTGTAGTACGTTCACACAGAAAGTTGTTTGTGACTAAAGGGACTCAATGGCTCACATGAAATTGTTCCGTGGCACCACTCTCATTTCCTGATCCCGTCCCCATGTTGCCCCCCAGTACAAACACGCACATGACCTGTGGATTATCACCAATGTGTTTTGGTAAAGGGGCATACCAGGTTACTGAACAGATTTGTCCGGTGTGTCACCTGACATACAAAATGGCCTGTTGGGCGCAGGGGTGTAGGGAAACAGAGTTAGGGAGGATGGAAACCTCTTTAAAAGTCACAAGTAATGTTTGCTTATGGATTTTACCAGACAATGCAAACAACATGCTGAATTTGTTACAGCACCAGCTCCTCTCTCTGTGTCACTGAGACAGCTGTTTCAGAAGCTGCATCTTCATGCAGAGAAGCTGTGATGCCCGGGCTGACAGTTTGTTGGTATCTCTCTCCATTAAGAGCCAGAGTCTAACATCTCCAGAGGCATTGCTGTTTCACCTTTCACAGGCGCCATGGTCTGTTTATCTCTGTTGCTTCTGTTGAAGTTTTCCATTCTCCAGCCAAAGCAGTTTTGCAAAATTCCTGCCTTATCTGCTAATTAACCCTTTTCCTCATCAGGCATCATTAAGACGCTTAAAATAGGTTTGGGTTTTTTTTCCCCTGAAGTCCATTTGTTTCCCTTTACACTTTGAGTTTCTATTTTCTGCTGCTCAGTTGTTCTTCTCCATTTCCATCCTCCTCATGGTTTCACTCTTTTGATTCATCCCACATTCTCCAAAAATTTCCTCGCAATTACAGTATCAATTGGGGAAAGAGGGGAAAAAAAAAGTAGCCAACAGCTGAAAGTTGTCCTTTTGATCAGCTCTGCCAAGAAACTGCTTACAGCCTCCTGGCTCCATTCACAGGCTACCATTTAATGACCTTTCCAAGGGTCAAGTACTAACAGGGATTGGTATTCATGTACAGAATATATTCAACCGCTGTATCCTGAAATGTGAATTACAGCATTTTGTATTCCAAGATACAACTTAAAGGTTTTTATTTGTCGAAGTACAGCACCTCAACTCACTTGAGGCAAAGTATTTTTTTCTGAGGATGTGCTTTATCAAAATGTCCTCCTCCGTGGGACAGAAAATTTCAGTGAAGTTGCCAAGGACTAAATGCTTTTCCCCTCTCCAATTCGTACTGTGCTTGATATTATCTTGGCTGCGATTTCATCAGAAACTGTGAGCAAAACAGTGTGGTAAGGCAGTGAGTAGAAGACCTTCACAAGAAAATTAAATGACACAAGAAGTGGCATTAGAGATTTGTAATGAGGGGGCTGCTGAGAGAGCGCTAGCAGCATAAATGTCAGGGAACAAGCATGCTGTGAGAGGTGTGATTGCTCAAATGAGCGTTGAATGTTCATGGTTATGAAAGGCCCCTGTGCCATTTTCCATAAAAGTAGCGACGTTAAAATCCAATGATCCACCAAATTCTTTCACTCTTCTCATTGCATAAAGTTCCTTATCTAGTTGCAATTTGATACGCAATTCTTCCTTCTTTGTATTTTACGCACAAAAGGGTTCTCATCTCAGCATTGCAGAAACAGCGAATTTGTTCCCGTGTGTTGTGAACAGAGCCTGATTAAATTTCCTAAACAAAACATATCTTGGGCAATAGTGGTGACTTTAGGAGAAGTTGGGTTTTAATGTGCTTTTCCAGATGCTAGTTTTAAAAAATGGAAAACGTGACATCGTCTAAATAACTCCAGTTGGTGAAAACTAGGATTCGATAATCCAAAAGAAGCAGCTGTCATCTCAAAGAAGCAGTTTGGAAAATAGGTGCATTTTCAGTACAGAAGAATTTGAGTGGCTTTGCAGCCTAACTCCTCTGTTTTAGGTCGTCTCTAAACTCAGGTTGTAGGAACTCCCTTTATGGATGAAAGGCACATTTAAAAATGTTGCATTCTTAGTGTATACAGTGAACACTGCATACAGTGTATACTGTGACAGCCGTCAGTAAGCCCTGCCGTCAGCAACCATTTTAATGTATCCCCAAGTCTTCCACTGAGATTTTGCTTGATCTTTACAGGCCTTCTCCGTTAGGTGACTGATTTTGCTGGTCCACAGAGCAGTTGGTTAAGTGAAGTACTGCTGGAAAGTAAAAATCTTTGTTTCATCTTCTGTAGGTGCAATACTGAAAGTTTTGGTTTGTGAACTGGCTGCTCCCTAGCCAGAAGACCCAGCCATGGAGGTGCTTGTACCACCCCATACAATCCCTCCTCACTCTCTGTGTCCTGAAGAAGACAAGCCTGATGAAGGACTCTTGCAGGAGGCAAGCGAAACATTCATCCCCATTCTCTCAGAAGCTGAGAACTTTACATGGGCAGATAAATGGAGGCTCAAGTTAGCAGCTAACAGCAGCTCTGCTTCCCTTTTGCTGTGGGAAAAAATGGGTCCTGTTCCTCCTCTGTCCTCCTGTTCCCCCTCACCACACCAAATCTGGCCCAAGAGGGACTCTGCAGCTGGCTTGGGAAGGGAGAGAGGGCTCCTGGGGCCAGGCCCACCAGCCTCTCTGGCAGGCTGGCAAAGGGAACTGGGCAGTGCCTAGGGCAGAGGCACACTCAGGTAATGCTGGATGAGTAATAGAGGGATTGGTTTGGTGCTGCACTGCTTAAAACCTCTGTACCTGACACATGAAGCTGGGAAGAAGGGCAGCTGGAGAGAAGAAAACCAGAAATCACTTTGGCCCAAAAATAAACATTTTGGTCAGCTACTTCCTACTTATTTTTGGTGCATAGATAAAGGGAATATGATTTTTTTAAAAGCTTTTTCCTTCAGTTTATGTCAACTTTAAATCAAATTAATGTTAAGATTAATAGGATTGCAACTGAAAAGTGAAAAACCAAACAGCTTGTTGGAACTGATAATATTAATGAAAAAAAAAATTCCAAAACAAGGACTTTATGCTGCCAGCATCTAAATGAAATACTTCAAGGCTTTTGAAATCCCTTGGTACATACATGTACCCACATTTCTTATGGGCCGTATGCTGAGTTCAATCAAGTTTTAAGGTCATCCCATCCTTCAGTGTGTTTACTGTTTGTTAAATACAGGTGCCAAACTGAGTAGGGAAATTATCACAGGCTAGTGGATGTAGAATGATGCTGGTAAGAGAGAGAGTAAGCTTAGTCCTAAGACTGAAATATATGTAATTAACTGCTGTGTTGGTTGGACAAATAACAGAACATAAAATTAATTATCACATGGGGGCTACCAGGGAAAAGCACAAAGCTTAACATTGTCAGTTAAGCTGAAGAGCTCCTACCCCAGGGGCTCAAATCACTTGGCTGTAAAAATCTGGGAGAGCTGGCAATGCTCAATCAGAAACACACAGGAGGTAAAGAAAGAAATAATATCCAAAAGCCAGACCAAAATTTCAGTACTATCTCTGGCCTTAATATCATGTGGGTCTTTTTTTTTTTTTCAGTTGGTTTAAAATCCTCCTATTTTTGCTGGTCTCAGTAATTCTCTTTCACTAACAGATTGGTATTACCTAGCATAGGGAACATAACTCAAGTGACCTAATTTTTGGCAGTTATAAGGGTTTTAATAGAATCTATTACTTTTATTTCACACCATTAGGTCAAATTAATTTTATCAGATGGAATTCATGCTGGTGACCAGGCAATGCGAAGAGCCTCCTCATGCTCCTCCTTGGATTATGAAGGAAAAAAAATAATCATCTTTTCTCATCAGACTGATGCTTGTTGTAAGGGCAATGCTTTACTTAGACTTCTCCATGACATTTTTCCTGAATGGTCCATGGTATAGTGGGGGCAAAAAACCAAAACTGAGACACTTGTTTACAATTTTTCCTCTCCTTTGTCAGGTTCTTACTCCTTTCTGCACGTAACCTTGTTTGCGTGTTTTCTCTCTCAAATACTCCCTTATGAATCCTTTTTCTCCTCACAAATCTTCTGCGGACTGCCTTCTTTTTTTCATTTCTGTAATACTCCTATCTTTAAGATGTTTTGGTGGTAAAGAGGCAGTTGTATGGTCTAGAGACTTGTGTAATTAAGTAGTCAGAGCTCGCACCCTGAAATAAATGGATCTCTGCTAAATTGCTTGGCTTTCAGTGATTGTTGAACACTGATATTACTGAGCTAAGGAACCACTGGTAGCAATTTACCTCTCTGAAACATGCTGGAAATATGGATGGTGGTGGGAATGTGTTCAAATAGCACCGAGAACAGTGGAAGCCAGTCGCAAGGAAGACAGACAGAATATAGCCTCATTTTTATTATAATAGATGACTCGTCTTTTTAATACCTTACTGTTAACTCAGGCAGAGATCACTAACTATGGTATTCCACATTACATAAATTTGAGGAGTGAGTTCTGCACTCCAGGTAAAAGTAAAACATATAAGATACAGCTTTTAAACAGAGTAGAAAAAGAAAATTAACACAAGGAATAATGTGTATCTGTTCTGAGACTATAGAGGCAATTTGTCAATTTGCAAGGGGCTGCGTGAGATCCTGATCAGAGCTTATGATGGGGTGTAAGGGAAAAAGTCAAGAGAGAGATTTTTGGAAAACCGGAATTATCCTTCAAGAAAGCCTGGTGATTTGACAAGGAAAGGCAATCGCAAAGGCGGAACTGAGAGGAGAACAATGTTCTGACACAAGAGTGACTGCAGAAAGTCCAGAAAGGAGGCACAGGTAGAAAGGAAAGCAAAGCTCAAAGTCTTGAGTTCATAAAACGAACATACACAGATGCCTGGATCAGGACAAGCAGCAAAAAGCCATACGCAGAAAAACATCCAAGCATTACGCTGCGTTACGTTGACTTCCACAAATTTGCAAACACTCGTTGACCATGAACAGCTTGGAGGAGAGAACATCGCTAGCACCATTTGTGCAAGGTAATCCTTCACAAGAGCAACAGACAAGATTTCAGCAGAAGATAAATGAGCTCTTAGCCTGAAAGCAAATGGAACATTTATTAATTTTAAGCTGTACACAGGTGTACAAGCCAGTGTTTTGTCAGGGACAGCAGTAGTACCAAGGAAAGAAGAGCCCAGATAAGACAAATGGATAGAACTCAGGTTTGCAGTTGTGATCTTATTGCCATTAAGAGAGTGAGTGAAGTAAATGTATAAGTAAATAACATACTGCAAAGGTACAATTCTTAATAATACCAGGGACAAAAAATATCCTTTACTGATTTAAAAATATATCAAGTTTTTCATCTTACACAGTGGTGCTTCACCTTAGAAGAAAAGGTGACAAAGTTTGAAGAAGAGGTTTAGGATGCTTTCCCAGTGGAGAAGAAAGCATTCAGCAGAATACAAAATATACCTAAAAGCCCAACTGTTCACTGTCCAATGGGGAGCAAAGAAAGGAGCTGGCTAAGCTTATCACTGTACGGAAAAAGAGAACAAGGAGCAGAATAAACAGAGCAAGACACTCACTTTCTGTAGAAGAAACCAAGCATTTCTCTGAGCAATAGGATGAAGGAATCTCATAGGTTATGCCTCTTGGTTAAATGGTTTTTTGACTGAAATATGCAAAGATATTCTGCTGTCTCTGCAAACACCAAGAACATTTTCCTCTGTTTCCCCTATCAACTCTCCTCTGCAGAGTATTGGCAAAATGTGGGCTGCCACGTTTGGCTGTAGAGATTGCCTGAAAAGATAAAAATGCTCGGGGGGAGTGAACTTTCAAAAGTGCTAATCACGCTCCTTCTTTCTCCTCTGCTCTCTCTTTTATGAAACCTTCAAGAACTGGATATCTTTAAGTCTTCTTCCTTATTCTGTAATTTTGGTTGAACATGCCAAGGCACACGCACTGTCAGGGCGTCATGTTATGACTGGTTCTGTAGGAAATTAGGCCAATCCTTTCACTGTTCATTGATTGAACAAAAACCCAACAGCAACAACAAAGCAAAAATGGAATGTAAGCAGATCCTATGTAGGTTTCTGTAGCTGGCCCATCCAAGTGGTTGTGGCAAATGTCTTTAGAGAAGCAGAGTATGTGGCACATAAGTAGCATGGCCTTTGAGAGACACTACTTTGTCCAACTGATT
Organism: Himantopus leucocephalus; assembly: GCA_003993805.1. Taxonomy (NCBI): domain Eukaryota; kingdom Metazoa; phylum Chordata; class Aves; order Charadriiformes; family Recurvirostridae; genus Himantopus; species Himantopus leucocephalus. The sequence continues at coordinate 109,431,159 of RSEF01000001.1, read as the reverse complement.
TTTAGGCTGTGTCTGATGCCAAGTGTTTCGCAGTGGAGTATATAAAATGGGATTTGATGGGATTAGTAGTGCAGCCAAATGAAAAGATCTCACTGTATGTTGTTTTATTTATAATGCAGAATTCATTCTTGGATATATGTTTGACCGCTTTTGCTGTCTACTTGCTGACCTCTTCACCTAATTCACTATACTTGCTACATATATAACTAGGTGTAAACTGTCAGCAGTGTTATCACAAAGCGTAAGTAACAGAAAAGACAAGTCAGTATGCAATACTGCATTTCACATATTAGTGAACAAAACCAACATCTTCTCTTTTTACATGCATTTTAATATTTTTTCTGTAGGTTTGCCAACATTGTTTCTGCAATGTTTTTCTGGCTAAGATAGCCACTTAGAGTCATTTAGCTCAGCTCTACAAAACTGAGTTTTCCAAGTGGCATTAATGTGATAAAAATGAGGAACCCTATTCTTTTACCTCTTTTTTTTTTTTTTTTCCAAATTGCTTTTTGAACCCAGGTAATATTTTGAAATCAATACCATTCTGTGCCAAGGAGATTCCCTAGGCATTACATGAAAAACATAATACATGTTTTGAACTTGCCACCTACTACCTTTCTTTGACACCATCTAGTTCTTTTTTGGAAGAGAGGATGAATGGATCTTACCTGTTCATCTTTACTTAGTTTCTGCTGGGTGAGCAACATTACCCTGCCTTACCTGCTTAATGTTCTTTGAATACAGATTAAAGTAGGTAGCAAGGGGAGTTATGTGTCATGCAGTGGTGCTTTCTTAAAGTAATATGTAGGAAGAAGAGAAATAGCCTGGAGTTTTCCACTCCTGCTAATTGCCTTCTTCACCAGCTTACTGCAACTTGTTCCACACCCTGCAGTTTGCATTCACGCTGCCATAGAAGTGAGCCAGCAGTATTTCAGTGTGAAAGGCCTTTTGGTGTGTGGTGAAGCTCTATTATTTGTCCTGCCTTTTTAGAAGATAAAAGCTGTTAACTAGCTTACTTTATTTTTATTCTGCAGCTGTGATAGCCTTAGCTGTCTTTCAAGCCCATTAATCAGTTTCCCAATCCAGAAGAAGGGCACAGATGTAGAGAATTTTCTGTCCTGAACTCATGGGTTCCCTAGCCTTAACAACCAAATTAAAGCCATCAGTTCCAAATTAGAAATGCAGATAAGCCTTCAAACGTTTGGCACTCTGGCAATGATCCTTTTATCTAGTGATGAGTCTGAAGTCCTGTTGCTTTTTTCTATCTCTGTCTTTGTGTACCTCTGTAATCAGGTAACTTGCTCTTATGTTTCTGTCATAGACTCAAATTGCTCTGGTCACATCCAACAAAGGGTTTTGAATGTGATGGTGGCTTTTCTGTCTCTGTTTATAGGGATATAACATCAGCAGCTTTGCTTGGCAAACAGTAGGGGAGAGCAGAGTCACAGCCAGTTTCATGCTTGAGCTGAGACTTCTGTGTTTATTCTATATATTTATTTAACTAAAATAACTGTATAAGAAAGGGGAATTGAAAGTTTTAATGCAGTCTTTTAGGTTCTTAGAGAGTCTTTAATTAGTATGTGTAGAAAAAGACATGAAGAATTAATAATGTTACTGGCTTGTTTTAGGATGGACGTGTACTCAGGACTCATACTTTCCCAAAGAACCTTCTGCTGACCATCCCTAAAATATGGTGAGTCCTGTGGAGAAACTGGAGTAGATCCTTCACTCTGTTCCAAATATGTATGCAAGCTGATGTGAGGTATCTTGGTCATTTGTTAAATAGATGGCAGAACTTCCAACTCTCAACTAGATTTTATTAGTTCCAAACTTGTTGATAGCGTCTTTCAGAATTAAGAAGTCTAATTGCTGAATCCTATGACTTTATTTAGTGTGATATAATCCTTCTTTCCCAGTGTGCAGAATGTAAGTAATTAGTACTGATAATACTTTTTATATTCTTTCAGTTTATAAGCAAGTTCTAAAAGGTTGTAGGTAGCATTATGACACATTACTTTGTACTGTATGATAAATTCCTTGTTAATTGCCAGTGTCCAGATGTTACCCTCCATGCTTAATTTATCCTCACCCTGTCCATGTGATCAGTATGTATCAAGGGAAGCACATGGAATTTGAGGCGGGAATGGAGATTATTCCCCCTTTAGGAAACTGAGTCTGCTTGTTACCCTTGCTCCACCCACAGACCTGAAATAAGAAATAGGTGCTCAAAAAGTGTTGGCCTTGGAGAAAAATTTTGCAGTGAGGAAAAAGGAGGGGGGCTGTAAGTTGTTGGAGTACATTAAATGAAGCAAGCCAAATAAGGGTACTGCTAGAAATTCTGGTTGAAGCCAGCAGGGATAAACTTGGTGGAAACATTAGGCAGTTGTCCAGAGCTAATGAAATTACCCAAGAATGATGCCCAGGGAGAAGGGGTTGAAGCCATCTTGCTCAGAAATACTAGAGTTGTCAAAAATATTTTGCTAGAGTTATTGATTGTTTTGACTTTCTGATTTTGTTGCAGTAATATCCCAAAAGTGCCGTTTTGTTCAAGTAGAATCAGTTGTTTTGTTTCTTTTAATTACTTCACTGATGTTATTTGTAGGCAGAGGTTCTTTGTTGCTGAGAGCTAGCAAATACTGTAATCACATACTACCAAGTCACCATCTTTCCATAAACCAATTACCTAAGTTCTTACATGGCCTCCGTTACCAAAATATCTGTGCCCTGAGTTAATAACTCATTATGCTCAGTGCTGTTAAGCACTGCTGACTGGTGCCTCTGGATTTCACTGAACATTATCAAACGCTGGCAGCACAAAAGTGATGAGAAAGTACAAGCTACAAAATGTTTGTCAGCAGCCAACATAGTTTAGATGTTCAGAGACTCATACTATAACACTTGTTTTGTGGTGGTTAAAATCTGTGGTTGCTCATACTTAATGTCCCTGGAGAAGGATGACAAAGTAAGGACAAGGGAGCAGACAATGTGCTTTTTAAGTTACGTGAATATTCCTTCTTCAGATTTTTTGCCTCCTTTACTGTCATGGAAGTGAAAATAGACACTCATTCCTGTAAATGTTTACAGGTTCATAATGCAGGGATTGGTACGTCTGTTACACAAGGCACAGCCAGAGTTAGACAAACATGACCTCTCATTCCCTTGTAGACTTTCATGCTGAGACTATAGAAGGAAATTAGGGAATGGAGGGCAGTTCAAAGGATGGTAGTAGGGTGCAGGACCAATTTTGCAAGTCCGTACTTTGAAGAACACTCAAAGTCCTCTTATGCTACAGGCCTGTACACTGATGTCGCTTGGTGTTGGCTCTTTTACTGGTAATATATTGAAGGTGGCTTGAAAATGACTGTTAAAAAAAAAAATCAGAAACATTGCTGAAATACTTATAGTCTGACAGATTTATCAGATGAAGGAAGGGGTTTGAGGTAGCCAGTCCACCTTAATAACCCAAGGAAATGCTAGACAACAAAGGACTGATTTGGATCTGCATGTTGTCCCTACTCATTTCAGCATCTGAGCTGTAGAGTAGGAGAAGACTGAGCAGTTCTAAAAAATACAAATGTAATCAGAGATAAGGAAAAAAGCAACAGTTAATAAAATGCTCTACTGAAATCCTTTTATTTTCCCTTTTCCAGAATCCATCATTCTCTGCAGGCATCTCTGCAGCCACTCCCCTCTCTGTGAACAGCATATGTCTCATGTTTTTTACAAGTTGTATTTTGTGTTACATTTTAGTTAACTAGCCAGGAAAATTAGGAAGTACAGAAAAAAAAATCAAAACCTATACTTACTAGAAAAAATCAGGCCACTTTGGTCTTCTGTTTCTGTGAGAGCAAGAAATAGCCTGAAGACTTTGAATACCTACGTGGCTTAGAGGCAAGATATTATTCATAAAGTCCTCTGTCTCTCAGCGTGGAGGGCATTCCTAGGAGAAAGGGAGCTGTATATTGTAGCTGCTGAAATAGCTGATGCTACTGGCAGTTCGGTATGAGTTTGAGCAGCTCTAATGTGTGCTGGGGTTTAAACCTTCCTTAGCTGTCTTTATAACAAAGAAACCAGGAGGGGGAAGAAGCTGTTAAATTCCTCTTAGTTCTTCTCCATAGATTCATACTAAGACAGAGCAGGATGACTTCCAGTTGAAAGTGCAACACATGGACATGAATATCAGCATCTATGTGGCTTTCAGCCTCCTTGTATGAGATGTGACATCCTACAGACCTTCTCAGCTTCCAGAGTTTGGATTCAGGAACAAAACAGTGCTTGCACCATGATAAGTGATAATGTGTTGAGATCACATAGACTGTACAGGAGTAACTTTTTTTGAGACGCCAACCCAAAGACTAATGGTTTTATGCAGCAGAGAAAAGGCTCTTTTCTGGGGAGATTTTATTATTCAGGCAGGTTTCTAACACACCTGAACAGAACTGGGGAAGTGGTTTGGTGGGAAGTGGCAGTAATGGGGTCTGGTTCCCAGTGGCTTGGAGTCCCATGGTAGGATCCTTTATATCACAGTTAATAAATATTTGAGTGCAGACGGACACTTCTCCCATGCTGGGACACTCAGCACTTCTCTATCCTCTGTAAATTCCCTGAGGCTTTGTATGAATTGAGGTCACACTAACATACTCAGTGCAGGCAGTGGATGGCCTTTCATCTCTACCTAGCTGCCTGTTTCCAGTAATTTCATAGAAAATTTGACACCCAGAATGTTGAGAAGTACTTCAAAGACCTTTACTCCCTGTCCAATGTTGCTGAAATTGGCTTAAAAGTCATTTAGTTGGATGAGAGAGACAGATAAAAGCACACACATACTCACATGCAGAAACTGAGCTTGACCAAACTAGGCTAAAAGCAAACACCAGTCTTAGATCTTGTTCATGTGTACTTAGAATTTTGTGATCTCTTAGATTATGAAACACAACTTCCTAACACAAATTGGAGTTGTTTTGTTTTGAAAAGTGATCCTACAAAAAGCTTCATGGAATACCTGTTTTTATGCTCCATTTATTACCAAAGCAATGTGACTATATTAAAGCTTTCAGTGGTAATAAAGATTATGCAGCCTGAATAGGTAAGTCCTGCAAGAAAACCTCAGAAAGTCAAGGTTGCACTTGCACCAATACAAGACCAAACAATTAACTGTTCTTGCTGTTGACCATGGCTTGACACAGTTACATTCACAGTCCAATAAAAATTAGACTAAATTTTAAATAGTCGTCCAGTACTTGTATTTCCTCTCCTTTTAAATTCTTTCCTTGATTTAATGGATAGAATTTTTCTTTTTCTCCCACAGCTGCCCCGTCCCCAATCAGTTAAAATACTTTCTGGTGTTTTACAAATTGCAGGTAGTTTGCACACCGCAGGCTGAGATCCTCTGGTTTAGAGGTCAGCCTATTGACCTCAGGCTGTGTTCGTTCTTTAGCATTGACAGGAATAATGGCAAAAAGTCACTCTGTCAAAGTTGGCTTCCAGTACTTGGTGGAACAAGATTTGTGCTACAAGAAGCTTGCCTGATACATTAAGAGCATAATTGAAAATCAGAAGAGAGAGGACAGTGCGGTTAACACTTCTACCATATTAGTTAGCATCATTATTAATAGACTTATAAATACAAACGTTAAATAAACCATCAATTCTAAAGCATTGCTTTTTGGCAACTAAAAAAGAAAGCAATATGTATTAATCTAAAATGAGCTGATATTCCAAATCTCTCCTACAAAGAAAGATATTTTCAAGTGTGATCATATGCATAGACATTCTCAGATTAAAATCTAAGCAAGTTTTAAGAAATAAAAGTTGACTGTGAAGTTTCATCTTTCTGTTTAAAACAAAACAAAAAAAAACAAATAAACCAACCCTACTCTTACCCCTCTGTTTTTCTTTTTAATTTTAGCTATGATCAGGAATCAGAAATTGGAAACAAATCTTACTTTCGGGTTAAATCCAGCACAGAGCAGAGAATATGTGTAACTTATTTTGGATGTCTTCTGATAAATGACTACCCTAAAGAGACTGTGAGTGCCTTAGGCAGTCAGGTACAATCCTGATGACCTATTTTGAGAAGATTGGTAGAAGAGAAGAAAGTCTGCCTAGTCTTCGTTTAGTGTGGTTCATTCATGGGCTCCTGTGGCAGTTTGGATTGAACCCTGGATGCTTTGGCTATTAACACTGCAAAAATAAATAGGATTTTAAGAGTATGCAAACTATAAAGTAGACGATTATCTCAAGTCCATTTTAAGAGCCACAAAACTGTACCTGTCCTTGAGGGCAGATCTAAGGGGAAAGGATATTTTTGTGAACTGGGATCCAGTCAAAGCAGCTGAGACAAGGCTCATCCTGCAGTCAAACAAAATCCTTCTGCCTTTCTGTACCAGTCTCACTGTGCTCTACGCTAGTTGTGCTTACAAAATCTTATCTAAAAAGTATGTCCTGCCTCTCAGGGAGTAGGGTATGTAGTACCAGTGGGGATTAATTAATGCTCCCTGCTAATCTAACTGTTCCTGCTAACACGGAGTAAGGTAAGAGGCTTTCTGAAAGTTTTTGTTCCTTCATGTCAGCATCCTGTCCCCCATTCTGGGGATGACAAACCCCAAACAACTTGACAGATTCTTTTCCAGAGCTTCTCCTGTTCGTATTTGTTATTTCTACTGCTACAGATTCAGACATGATAAAGAAAAGCGGGGTTCTCTGCATGCAACTCTCTATTTCTCTAGAGAGCATAAATGTGCTCATGTATTTGTTGCTGAGCTACAGCTGTCCATAGGTAAAGTATCTTGTTCTGAAGAGAGTTTTTGTCTGCTGTCAGATCAAATGATGTTGATGGCTCTGATCAGGGAGCCCTCTGGGAGACAAACGAAATTTTTTTCCAAGGGTGCGAAGACTGTATTGTAGTCAGGAGCATCGAGTGCTTCTACACTGTGGTATCCAATATAGTGCAGGCTTTTTCTTAAACTATAAAGAGAATAACTGTGTAGAAAGAGTTGGAAGATGTTGACTTTCTAACAGTCATCACTGTGAGTGGTAGTTGGAGAAGCAGAAATCCACCAGTCTGGGCTTTCTTTCTTCCACTCACAATAGCACATTCTTGCTTTGAGGGAACAGGTTTTTGTGAATCCTTGGACAAAGACCAGGTGTCATATTTGCATGGATTCACTTGGGTTTATTAAACAGAATTTTACAAAATTTCACTTGCAGAGTCCAGTTGGCTCTTCTGATAAGCCAGTGGCTATTTGGGAGAAGGACGCCTATGGTGTGTGCTCGGATGTTTAAGCTGAAGATACAGGACTTATGTATGAAGCTTGTTTGGTGGGGTTGTGGGAACAAAACAGATAGTACCACTAGAAGTCAAATGTTCCAGTGCACTTTAATGCTATGGAAATTAATTCAATATTCATCATTATCCACAGAGCATCTCCAGAGGTTTTTAAAGTAATGTCACAGCAAATCTATTCAGCTTTTAAGAAAAGAGAGACCATGCTCACAGCTGAGCTAATTTATATTAATACCTAACATAACAGAAGTTATTTCATAAGATTTTTAGACATTATGTCTACAATTAGTTAAAGTCTACATACGTTATCACCTTATCTCATTTACTAAGGGTTGGTTCTCATCTATTTGCAAATTTTCCAGGCTTACAAAGCTTAAAGGTCTATTTTCAAAATAGCACATCTTGCTAAACTGTGCCCCTACAAAAGATTAATTATTTTAAGATTTTTACCATACAAGACAAGAAAACTTCAATACGGGTAGGTTGGGGATTTTTTGCTGCTTAAATTTACATATGTAAATTTCCCTAGGTAACAAAAATCTATTCAAGTTTTAAATTCTCAGTGCTACTGCTAACAATAGATACATTCACTACAGTGTGATTACACTGGATAGGCTTAACATCTAAAAAAACCACTTAGGTCTATTATGCGGTTTCATAAATACAAATTACTTGTGATAGAATTTGTCAATTAATTGTACAGTAGAAATAGCTTCAGTATCAGCATCAGGACTACATTGCATTCCTTGCTGTCATACACTCCAAACAGCACCATGCTGCAACTCAGAACCTCTGAGTACTTATTTCCTTAAATATCAGAGAACATTAAAACATGTAAGGACATAAGAATGGCTGTCCTATGTCTAACCAAATAGCCATTTAGCCTAACACCTGGTCTTCAACCAAGACAATATAAAATGTTCTTTCTGATGTCTGTTTTCAAAATGAGAAGTAATGCAAATGAACCACTCCTAACTCTCCTTGCAATAGTGGCATACGGTAAAGCAGGAAACCTGCAACCCCGATCAACATTCTGCCTAAACGTGATGGTAAGGTACCTCAGGCTCTGAGGATGGAGCTGATAAATTGCGTGAGGGGAACTACGAAGTAAGGCTTGTCGGACACAGGTCACAAGCTGGAGGAATACTGCTATAGTATAAGTTTGCATCACTAATATTCTTATCAACAGACAGATATGGAAGGAGATCAGAGAATCAGGTGGGCTTGTTTCTTATACAAAGGATAGTTTCTAGAAGCATGCTTGCAGCCCCTTAACATGTACCCAGATTTTTAATCTAGCAAGAAGAGTGTAGCTGCCAGCAATGTGGGGTGCGTTGTGGCTGCAGATCCCCGAGTATGTAGTTGTGCAGCTAGCCAGCTGTGCCTCTGGGACCCCATTCTAACTGGTGCCCTACTTACCTTGTTTGACTTGACCACGGGGTGTCTGCATGAGTTCTAACGTCACAGTCCTGAAGTGTAAAAGGACTTTAGGAGGTATGCATTCTTTATCTTTAAGGTGTCTTTGCACAACTAGAACAATGAAAAAAAATACATTCAGCTGCATATATTGGAACTGTTCAAATGTTAGGGAAACATGGAAAAGCAGTTTCCCAACATCCTTAAACATCAAATCTTGGAATAGTTCATTCAAACACCCATGAGATGAGGTGCTGGACTTCATTTTACCCTCCAGGAAATGGCACAGCAGAGTAGTCTGTAGGAAGTGGGCCACGCAGTAATGAAGTACTGTGCCAGGAGAATTCTATAGAAAATGAACACTGCAATAATAAATACATGGGGATTTTTTTTGAGAGGAAGCTACAATTTCTATTTTTCTTAATAAAATCAGTTACTGACGTCTGACTAGATGTTTACAAGTTATAGTAACAACAAATAGTTTGCTATTTGAAGTGGGTGACTATCAATTTTATTTAGTTGTCTTAGAAAGAACATCTGGTGAAGATACATTTACAGACAGATAACGATGTTGGTATCAAACCTTATCGGAAGTGATTGCATTCCAGCAATTAAATTAGATTTCCCTGAAGCAGGATAATTGAACTACTATGCAGTGTTTTGCCAAGATTTATCCTCTTCTGTAAATCTACTCATGTCAGCTCTATTGCCTTTCAGATGATTTTGAAAGATTTAGGAATCTCCAAAGATATAAGTTTGTGTGTATTTGTAGCTGAATCCAGATAGATATGGTGGTGATACCTAGAAATTCCTTATAATAATGCTGCTGTTATACACATTTGGATTGATTGACTTGGGGGGGGGGGGGGGGGGGGGTTTTTGG